>OX457096.1:7729296-8371737 GCA_949752805.1 Deilephila elpenor | reverse complement strand
TGTTGATTCTACCGCCACTGAATTAAGCTAATCTTATTAATTATAACACATGTATAGGCAGAGTGTTAGTGGTGATTCGTGACAGCTGTGTCGTAGTGACGGACATTCTGGACGATGGATGATGAATGATAGAGCTGCAGGCTAGATCCGGCGGTGCAGAGTACAGGGCACGGGACAGACGAGCTCTCATCTCACCTGTACTGTAAATTCTTGGTTCGATTTAGAAGATCAGCGTGCCCCGAAGAGTATTGTTCTATCACGTCTTTCACGTCGTAAGGTTTCAAAGCTTCTCTAAATCTCTTGCGTGCGACAAAATACTTGAGCTACACGAAAATAAAACACATATCCTGATGGCTAGTTGTCATAAATCACCAGTCCACGGTTGTATGGTAGTTAAGCGACATATTTTCAGTTTATGCTTATTATTACTATATGCTCTGATGAATATTCAGACCAACACTTTATTGTTTTGTTTTAGTATTGTTATACCGAGACTAAAACAACTCATTTAATTTATGTAAATGTTTTGGTATTTGGTGTTTGAAATGGAGAGTCACATGCTATCTGCTAATAAAGGTGTGGAGAATCGACTAAAAGGATTAGGTATTTTGTCTATATTAGTTTACAGGATTTAATACTAACATTATAACCAAATAGGCAGCCATGCATAACAATATTTCACAAACGAAATATAAAATTACGCTGGGCAGACGTTAATTTGGATTTACCTATTTGGAAATGACAATCGTAATTATCACAATTATGATGGTCTTCACTGAAAAATTCCTTATTGTGTATCAATTTCACGCTAATGGTATTCTGTTGTCAGTAGTGCGATATAGAGGAGACACACGCACAAATGCAGTGCATCATGAATTCTTTTGTTCGAAGTTTTCAGTGTCTAGGCGACTTCCAAATCGCGGCTCCTGGTGCAAATCCATTTCGCGAAAACATATAAATATTGAAATGGATATCTAATAACGTGCAACAGTTACGCCCCGGATAATTAGTTAGAAATATGAATAAAACATTTTCATTAACACAGCAAGTGACCACATCAATTGACTATCTACTTGACAAAGAGGCGATTTAGAAGCAGCCATTGTATTGTAGTAATGCGTTATGTAAAGGTATTATAGCATTGCACACACTAACTACTACAGTATAAAGATATTAAAGTTGAGGCCAACTTTAACTACAAAGATTACGTTACAAGACATAGAGTAGGTACAGTCCAGACGGAAAGTATAAAGAACGCATATAATAAATGGTAGTGCATGGTGTAGAAGGGTTCGCTGGCAGCTGTAATACCTAGTCTGGACGTTTTTCACTCGACCCAGCAGGTCCACATGGCCCGCGGAATATTGTTCAATAACGTCCTTGACGTCGTATGGCTTTAGGGCTTCCTTAAACTTACGTCGGGCCACAAAATACTTCATCTGTTAGAATTCCACAACATAATAATTGAGAGCTACGAATATTAAAATGTCGACTAAGGTAATCTCTCGCTATGTACTCGTATACGAGTGGAAGCTGACGTTACTAGGCTAAGGATATTTAAATACGAACCATTTTCCTTTTCATTGTGTCCGTATCGTTATGTTAACCATTATTAATTCTAAAAGCCTATTTTGTATCGTTGGGGACTTTAGTACTACAGCTATTTAGGGTGAATAGACTGAACTTGGAGTCGTTAAAATAAAAAATAAAATTGAGTACAATAAGGAGTATAGAATTAGTAAGTTATACAAAATAATAAAACATTTGTTTCATCAAATTATCTTTTTAACCGACTTCTGTTATACACATTATGCGAATGACATTTTCACTGAAAGGCGAGAACTGATTTTCGGCACAAAAATGAATGACCTAGATTTTTTGGCGTTATTCTTTATTTATTCTTTTTTATGTTCGTAGATTTAATATGAATGAATGGCGACCTAAATGGAAATTGTGAATAAAACAATAGAAAGATAACTGTATTAAACATCGACAACGCTAGAGAGTTACGATAACATTGAAAAGAAAAAGGCTCGTACATGTAAATAAAACTGACCTTCAGATGAATAGTCTTTGGTACAAAGTGTCGGTGTACAATGAGTAGTAACAAGTAACAAGACTCTTAATATGTTTTGGTGGACAAATGTGAATGTTTTTGTGATTAGACATCGACATAAATATTGATCTTAAGGTCGGGTGTAGGAGGTTGCAGTATGTATCGACGTACCTTCCTGATGAATCGGATGGCTGCCTTATGTCTCGGCGTCAATGTCACACAGCGGGGCTCGTCATCCTCATCTGCAAAGGAATCTCAATTTAATCATGACTATATTGATTGTATGTGGCTCTATGAAACAATGTAATTAATTTAATGAATTTATGTTTTATTTACTTATATGATGTCACTGTTAACCATACCTAAGAATGGTCTAATGTGATTATTATTGGGTTTTAGAAATTTAGTTTTTTCTGAAGTTTAACCGCTGTCAGAGTTTAAATTGTTTAAATTACAAAACTATTGATTATTTTGTATTACGAGTATAGTGGTAATGGCACATCCCATTCATCTGTCTTTAACGACACTATGGATGACAATAATTAACATAACCATTGAAATAATGTTTAACAAATGTTATATGAAAATTCAATGTTATGTTTTAGTATCGGTTACAAAATGTGGCCATTTGTGTACCTAGTATAACTACATAAGAAATAATTTAAAATCACAATTGACAATGAAACACAGTGTAGTCGTGGATCAGCTTCATTATATTCAATAATCCATATTATAATCTGCCAGAGTTCAAAGGGACTAACCGCGGTTGCGGTAAACGCAAGTTAACATGTAGTGTTATGATTCTACAATATCCCTACCACTGAAAGCCAAAGTAAATTTTTAATAAGACTAAAACCCATGAATCAATTAAACTTGCAATCCATAAAATAGAGCATTTTGAAAGAGAAGTTATGATCGTTGTTATTATACGAGACATCGTTAACGCACTCCAGCTACCGAAATACATATTATTGAATTACGAGTTTTTCAGCTGTCATAAAAACAAAGCCGTCCCCACAAGTCATTTTGAATGGAGCACACAAAGGAAATAAATGTTGAAACGAAACGCGGAGTTAGATTGTTCTATGTTCTACTAACGCCGACGTTCGAAACTGGGTCTAAAGTTGTACATTACGAGCGAGCGAGTGTCGCGTGCCCGCGCCTCTTGCCCCGAGCCGCGAGCCCCGACTCACGCTAATTACAATAACTATTGATTTGATGTCACTTAGACTATCGCCACTGTAACCTACATTACGGATTATTTTATTATCCTACTTCCTGCTAATGTGTACACTTAACACTTGACATCAGACATTTTCCCTCTCTAGTTGTCTAATTCTAGCTGAAAATTTTGTATATCATGGTATGAGCGATAAACATATAAACGTGATTTATGTAAGTATGGGTATAAAAACGTTCAAAAAGAAAAAAACAACCACAAAACGGACCGGGATGGTCAGTTTATAAATTATGTTTTCTAATTAATTATTTGTGTTATTTTAAGAATCTACAATATTTTATGGTAAGTAAATTGTCATTATTGTCTTTATTAGTTAAAATTGTATAACTTACAAACATGCTAATGTTTGCATATTTAAATTCTATTTTTCCGCAATTCGCGCTGAATGCCACTTTGTCAATTAAAGATTAAACACTTTTAGGACACATGATGTACGACTCTATTGCACAGTGCATTCCACAGAGTATTGATGAGTTACTGCGTGATAGTCGATCAAGATGTTATATGTTTTTGTCCATGACAATACTTCCATCTTTTAAGTGCATTATAAAATACATTTTGAAATGTCACAACAAAAATCAAACAACAATTCTTAGCAAAATAAGTCAGTGAGGTTTCCGAATACTGAGAATAGATATTTGAAAAAGAAGATCCATGGCAGCAAAGTAGTTAAATATAGGTATATATAATAAAATATAATGGTAGGATATTTAGTCCAGAAAGACAATACGGTTATGAGACACTAAAGAGTTCATACGGGTTAAGGAAGAGCAGAGAGATAATATCTTATTTCAATGTCCTTATTATGTAAGGGTATATTATTTAACTTTCACATTACATTACTACAGTTAGATACGCTACATTATTATGGTAAGTCAATCATTAAAGATTAGAATAAATTGTACATAAACATATATTGTAAATATTAAAATACACAGGTTTTGTTTATTCTATACTAATTTGAAATAGCTTAGTGAAGATGTACCTCGTTGGTAAACAACAGTTGTTCACGCTGGCACTGTTACACATACTAAGCAGTTTGGTAAGCGAGAGTGAGAGCGTCAATACACCACAGAGTTTTCTACGGATAGACAGCTATTTGCAGGAATCGTTTGCAGGTCTGTCCTACTCGTAATTCTTACCGTCGGAATTTCTCTTGGAGAGCGCAGTCTCTGGCACCGAGTCCTCGCTGTGCGAAGGGTTGACGGGCCGCGTCCGCACAGTGCGTCCGTTCCTCGCGCCTGCCACACACACGCACACTTCAACACTACGGCTCCACTCTATCTATCCATTTTATTTTCAATACATTCTCCGCCCACACCGGCTTGGCAATGGCTCCGTTACCTTCTCATTAACATATTCTTCTGTGTGTCTAAATGTCACTGAGTACTTACATCACCTATGAAAACTTATTATCAGATTGAGTAACGGAATTGTGATTATGAATCCGCCTGCTTCTCAGTCACTTTTATGACTTTATAAACTTAGACGGGTTGAATTAGTTCGTTTTAAAATATCTTCGAAACTGTTTAAGTATGTTTTGGAGTGTTATCAACAGGTTATCATGTATGTATTGTCTGATGATCCACATGAAGAGATTTACCAGCCATATATTCATAATGCTAGTAGTTAGACTTATTTTTATAGTACTCGTATTTAAATTGGTTCTCATCGTCAGTATATTTTAAAGTATTTGTTCTAAAAAGTTTGTAATTGTAATATAAATAACTAAAAAAATATATTCACAAACAAATGACTAATTTGTACAATAAATTTATATTCGTTTAATTACTTGAAAAGTCCTTAATTTCTTTGCTATTAAATTAGAAAGCCAGTTTAAGTCTACAACGGGATTATCTTTTTTTGAAATGTCACCTAATGCAAAAGAGGCTTTAATATTATCTCCTAAATGAATTTTTACCGCAGCGTATAGCTTATGCTAAGCAGGATTCATCTTATATTACAGAGCTCCGTTCTTTATTCGTTTTATATTACAGAGCTCCAGAAAATTGCTAAAGAAGGGATCTTATACATTTCCCTCTGATTGTGTAATCGTAACCGTGTTATTACCGTATTATTGGACTGGTAAGAACATGTTGTTTCAATAAACACAAACACATCTCATTAAATCATATTGGATAAGCGGCCGTTGTTACGAGTACCATTATGTGTAAAATGTTGTTCCGTAATAATTTCTATTATGTTTGTGAATTTTGTTAACCTTCAAAAGATACCGCTCATTCAACGTGTATGAAATATTTTTAATTAAATCATGCCGTGATTTTATAACATAAACGGCTAAAATATGAAGCCCGGCAAAAAATGTATTTTATGAAGTCCTCACTCCTCAGCTATATATGTACATATATCTACGATGTCTAGAGTTGAATACCAATGAAATTAAAATGAAACTATACTCGACCACATGGCACATATTTGAAGAAAACGGATTTATAAAGAAAGAACTTATGCGCGAACATACGCAGATATTTATAAAGACGAATTGACTAATATCCTCTTCTTGGTTCAGTCCGAATGAATGATTGCCCGTTCTCATCTGCATTTAATACAAATGAACCAAATGACAAGAGTCACTTAAAGGTTTACAAATGTTCTATAAAATATTTTAACAAGTCTGAAAATTTAATTGATTAAACAAACGCATTCGTTTTCGTTCGAACAAACTTAAATATTATAGAGGTCAATGCAGCAGTTGCCTTTTAATGTCTCAGGCAAAGTATCGATCCATTTGTTATCTCTGTCTTGCAAAAGTGCTAACGCTTTTTTGTCGTAATAAAACAATTTTGTTGTGCTTCAACGCCTATAATTGATTTCTACTTAGGCGTACATGTAGAAGTAATTCATTTGTAAATTAACACTCAAGTATCCCCTCTCTATGCACGCTTAAATTAATTTATAAAATCCCCGCATACGATATAGGATGTTTACACATTGATAACATTGTTGAGATAATAAATGGAGGATCGCTATCACTTCCGTGACACACGCGAGTATCATTGATAGATAGTAACGGGTCGACATGAAATACCGCTAAATCCCAGCGAAAATACAAAGCGACGCACAACTACGAGTGCTTGTACGAATGAAAATAAAGAAACCGGCGGGCTTTTTACGATAGTAAAACTTGTTTATTAACATCAAACGAGTTTCATGTTTTTGGGATCACAAAATACCGAACCGCCGGAGGCTATTCGTGTGTATATACACACTATGTTATGGAATATACCCAGCTTTACTATTCTTCTTTAAAAAGTACCTTAAATCTCGTTGGCCTTTTTGTATTCATGTAATATTTTTTAACTGTTGAGGTCGGGGATCAAATGAGTAAAGAAACGCACAAATGAGACCATTCATAATACCGTAAATACTCGTTGCTACGAGAACGGCATTACTACGCTCGTAGCGACAGCTACGAAACTTGTAGTAATCGATAAACACATAAAATATCTGCCTCGCGCTTATTTAAGACTTCAAATTTCATTATTTCTTTATGATTTATTTTCTGTCGCAGTGTACTTTAATGTTTATATTTTTATTGAGTCAATTTGTGGTTTCCTCTTTAATTTTTCTAGAAACTTTTGCGGGTCAAATAAATATAGTAATATGTCTTTATATAAATTTCGTTCAGTTATTAATATAATTTTAATGTTCCTTTGTTGCATAATATATGATAACATCTAGAAAATATATTCAATAACACGGACGGGGTACTGTAGGTGTGGTGGAGGGACAATCGTATAGACTACATTGACTTAAATGAGTTTCATCAGAAGGTTACAGATAGTAAAATGTTGTGGAATTCTTTTCTTTGTCTATTAAATAGCAAGACTACAAACGATGTTTCGTTCCAACATTTAAAACTCATAAGAAAGAAAACAATAATTAAAATAATTTTATGAATGGACATACAACTGAGAACATAGTGAATGCTCGGTAATCTTAGTAATAAAATTACATTTTTGCTATAGCTTTCTCGTGAATATGTATAAGTATATATTTTTACAGCCATTGGCCCGTAGTTCAGTCCGCGCGTAAGTTCTGGTCGCAGAGAAAATTTTAATATTTAAATTTTCATTTGAGCTCCCTGGCGCTTGATTTGATGTTCACAGTTCAGTTCGTAATTTTGTGAGACCAAAGACCACAGAACAGAAGTGACATGAATTGGAGTCGATGACACCATGACGGATCAACCTCAGGCTGCATTGAGCCAGCGTGATAAAATACCGCCTAAACTTGCAATCACAGTAATTAAATCTAGCTTAAGTTAGGTAGATAGCGCATAATAGCGCATAAAATACAGGGTGTGTTTGCGAGATTACACTTAACCTATAAAGACATATTAATTGTACCTATACTACATCCTGTGGTTTGTATTAGGCTTATAGCAATAACAAGCCAGAATACATGCAATTAAACGACGCTATTCCGGTTGATTTGGTTTAGTCGTTTTCGAGTGAACGCCAAGTAAACAGACAGAACACTTTGTTTTACAAAGTCATTGATAAGTTTTCTCAAAAATATATTTAATGAAAACGTCCCAGTCTCGAATATATGTAGATATTAAGATTGCACCTTGTTTAACATTAAATTGCTAAGAATATTTGAGGATGTAAACCATGGTAATACCTGCGTTGTTAGATAGCGTAATGTGGATTTACGACGGGGAATCCAAAGATATTGAGGTACAAGGCGAGTTTAGGCGACGTTAACGCATGTAGGTAAATTATGACGCAACTTGCTGAATAAGTAGTTATAAACGCGTCCCTAATGAGCAAGAGGCTTGTTTGCTGTAAGGACATGCACTCCCCGTTGTGTACACTGTACACGTGTCCATGTATTTAAAACGAGGTATACAAGCTGTTACACAGAATGAGCTCCACTACCTAATTAATGTCTCCGACAGTGTGCTGTATCTCTATCTAGTTCAGGTATTTGTTTTACTATATCGCGCTTTGTCTTGTTTTATGTGAAAGTTTGTATACATAAGTAAACACAGTTGCGGTGGATTGTATACTAGCAGAAAAACTTTTGTATCTTTGAGTAAATTGTTTTAAATGACAAATATATGTATATAGCGATGACAGGCGGACGTATGCGACTCGTAATGCCAGGTGACAATAATGTAATGAACAGTAATTACCAATTTCCAATTTATATCTTTGCTGAGACGACCAAAATTGTCTCTACTGTTCGGTATAATAAAGTTAATTATTTTACAGGTATCCTATGATCTAACTGGCATGCATAATAAAAAATGCAAAGCAGTGTAAATAGTCAATTTTATCTTATAAACGTTATCGAACTGAAAATAGAAGCTTTGAACGAAGCCATTCCAGTAAAATGAGGTACCTATACTAAATATCTGGTACAGTTTGAAAATTCAGTTTGTGAGCCGCACTCTATACTGCTAAATACCGCACTTTCTGTCAATAACATTCTTCAAAACTGTCAGCACTTACTATACGCGAAAGCGATTGTCTTGTAGAAGCCACTTCATCGAGTTAAGTACGTGAAGCTTCTTGTAGCATTACAAAATATCTTAATGTTTCTCAAAGCGATATTATCTACGCGGGTGCATTTTTATTTAAAAAAGTGAAAAATAATAGAGAGAAGTAGAAGGTAGGTAGGACGTTAGCATCGTGTCTGGAGTTAAAAGACGCGTCTATTATTGCCGGAGTCAGAAAGTCTCTCCGGTCTCAATGCTACGCCAATATTCTTTATTCGTGTATTCACATATTTCTGGAAAGTTTTTTTACTAATAAGGATTAATAAGAAACGCAGCAGAAGTTTATCGACTGCAATATTGTCATGCCATAGTGCCGTCTAAAAGATGTGGAATAGAACCTTTGAAGCAGCTTTTCCAACAATGGAGCAGACAACACGCACGGTCCCCTCCCGGCGTATGTATATCTACGGAACAGTGCAATAAATCACATCACTCTGCAGTCCAGCAAACATCCGAGGCAGCAGGTACCGCTCTATTGCAACGGTTCAAAGTTAACATCACCGCACAACGGGGCCAGGTGTTTCCTTCGTGTGTCATGAAAAATGATGGTTGAAATGTTGACTCCGAGTACTGCTTCAAAACGTGATTGATGATGTTGGCACCAGTCGCGCTCGGCGCCACGATTTCCCAATGTGTGCCATTTTTTGTAATCTCTCTTTAAATGTCGTTCTTGCGATGACAGCCAAATATTGGTTCATCGATTTCAGATTTCTCTATTTCTTTCTTGTTTGTAATAATCGAGTCCAATTTGAGTGTAATTGATATCGTAGTGTGTGTGCTTTTCTTGTCCGAATAAAAAAGAGAAACTGCCAATTTAGTATTTGTAGTAGTTGTAGTTTTTAACAGAGTTTTTGATATTACATGTAATCATGAAACATGGAATGGTACAGTGTTTGATAGGAGAAAAAAAGTTACTTAAGTTACGGTAGAAACAAGTGTTACAGAGCAAATTTTTATATTTAATACATTCGCGATAATTATGATCGAAAAAAATTCGCGAGTTTATATTTGACCGATAAAATAATTATGAATAGCTTACCGAGATTTTCAGCGCTGGCATTAACATCGTATCTGTGAGCGGGCTTCGTGTGTGGCGCAGGAGAATGCAAGGAGGTACTTTTGTGCCGCCGGATCGTCGGCAGTCTCGACACAAAGGATGCATTGTTCTTGAATGATGCACTCATCACGCGGCTGTCAAGGACATATACACATGTACGTCTGGCAATTTCTATGTTTACAACTTAAAATTAGGTAGCTATGTTACACCATTCGTTTTCTTGCTGTACTTCTTGACTTACTTCGTCTGTTGTAAGGGGGCGAAATTCTCCATGCATTTGTTTATTTGATAATAAAGAGAGAAAATAGTTTATGATGACATATCATAATATACAAACTAACTAGATATGACAAGTTTGAAAAGGAAAAGTAAGAATTGAATTTTGACAAAGTCCATTTAATAAATAAAAAAAAAAAAAAAAGAATTGAATTTTTTTGATGATGAATCCTGGATGGTGGCCAGAGCAATTTGGTTCAGAAAATTATAATTCCATCGAACTTAGCTAGAGAATTTGTTTCACTATATACTTACTTGTATAAAATAAAAAGAAGTTCATATTGTAAATAGACTGCACCAACTATATTATGCAAATACTACAAACAATAAAGTTAAAGTTCTTTGAACAAAAAATAATAAAACTAAATAATTTTGTCGAACAAATACACCGTGAAAAATTTGTAGCAAAACAGACCGTTGTAAATACAATGTATTGTGAGTATATGTATGAGGGGAGTGCAGACAAGCAGTGTTGTGTTAAGATTTAAGATCACATGAGTGCGAGAATCTCTGCATTATGTATACCATTAACACAGAAGCGTAACGAGATAAAATAGGAATGAAGAACATGACGAGTCACACGATCCCTGTGTTGCGTAATACAGCACTTCATCATACTCGTACACAGCCCTTGTACGTACCTGGTCTGCGGGCTGGGGAGCGGGATTTGATGTATTTTCCAAGTCGCTACACTCATGGAGTGCTCGTCTGCCGCGTAGCACCTCCACAGGGCTTGGATCAATGTCGCGGCTGGCTGACGCCGACGAATCATGTGCTTTTGACGTTGTTGTTGCTGCACTTTTAGAGCAAAACCGGAGCCCAAAATACCCTAGGGTGGGTAATATTGTTTTAACATGTGGTTTTATCAAAATTTGCTGTATAAAAAGTATTTTGATTCTGTAAATAGTTGGCTAAGATTTAACGTTCTTACCGCGGGCAGTGCGAAGAATGATATGCCGAGAAGGGCGCAAAATGAAGCAATGAATTTGCCCTGCCACGTCTGTGGCACCATGTCGCCGTACCCCACAGTGCACAGCGTGATCTACGGAAATGAAACACATAGAGTTCCAGGCTGACAGCTTGTTTCAACTTTCAATTCATTTGTATGTATTACTTTAATACGCCGCGATGGGTATGACTCGTGTTTTCACTTTTCATACGTGTGGTAGTAATACAGTTTCTCATTTTTGTAACGACTTTTGTACATAAGATGCCCAATAAAACTGGCGGCCCGAATATAAGTTACGACCTTTCACTTTAAAAGAGCGTTGGTATTGAGTTGGGCAAAAAGTTGCTCTGAAATTATAATGAGTGCTCTTGCTCGACATTCGTATGTACTTTTCGAAGCTTCGAAGCATTCTTAGTCCGACAATAAAAAAAAACTTCAACTTCAAAGAAAATGATTTTAATACATTATAAAATCCAGTTTAATTAATACGTAAGCAATAAGCTACACAAGTTAAGGTAAACAACAACAACATAAAATATACCTAAAAACGTAACAGCACTCACGTAGAAGAATATAATGACTTTTAACAAATTCAGATGCTTCGCATATTAATTGTTTTTAATGAACGGTTAACAGAACCATTTAAGTGGGTATCGATATGTAAGATTAAATGAATAACGTAGAAGAGTAAGAAAATAGATATAACCTGATGGATGTCGATTTTTAGCTATTATAAATAGCTACCACATGTCTTTGTAGAATGTTTCTATAATTAAGTTTTAAGAGCAATTCAGTCTCACAACGTATCACAATTCACAACTCTAGATTGGAATAAAGTTTGGTGTCGTAAATCGTTTTAATTGATGCTTCTTTGATGACGGAATAAAAAGTTTTTATCGTCCAGTTCTCCGGTAACAGAGAGCCATTACCACAAATAATGGACGTTGATATAATTGTAATATAAAAACGTTAAGTATTATTATAAATCATACTCACCACTCCCCACCATAAAGCTTCTGCAAAATTTTTAAATTTTGTATCGGCGACGTCTTTTTCTGCTAAGTACACTAAAAATGATGCGAAAATTAATCCAAGGAAACCTATATACAGCGTTGTGATTAATTCCTGAAAACAAATGAAATAAATTATACATTTTGTTACAAGTAATTTCACTCTACATTGATTTCTTAAAAGTTATTACACCAATCACGTAAATTTAGTACAATAAGTTGAAAAAATGCGAGTATACCTACACGTAGCATTAGTTGGAATTGGAAGGGTGCAATGTACTTTATAAATTGCACAATGAAGCGAGTAGTTTTCATATAAGTTATATTTCCAGCTAATACGTCCTATTGTATCTAATACATTCAAGTTTACTATTGTACTTAAGCTTTGGTTTACTTTGCGGGGCGTCTGCGATAATATTGAAGTGGATGAACGTACGCCGATAGTTTTATTAGAGTTTTGTCGATAGTATGCCCGGTTCTATTATAATATTATATACAAAGAGTGCATCGTATTCGTATCTAGCGTAGAAAATATTTAATTCACCGGTATGTAGAGAAATACTGTGGAGCAACTTGAACATTCATTAAAACTTATCTGTGTATACAAACGCTCTATACAAAACGACATTTAGTGGAAAATTTCAACTCTAAATTAAATGCATAGCGCATAAAACCCAGAAATATTTGGATAGTTTTTAAAACATAATCTCTGTGATTTATGAATGTGTAATCTACTCTATTGTTACTGCGAAACGAAGACACAAAAGAATAGACGTACAACATTTTTCGCGCCTTCACAATGAATCGCTGAAACTCTACGTAGTTATATACAAGTCGGAGAATTTATAACGGTCTTGAATGGCTCGGTAACTAGGAAATGAAATATTATCATTGTTTTTTTCCTAATAAAAACGCTTTTAGTTCGACATTTATGTTTTGGATTGAATTATGTTATCTCACTAGAAGTGTAATGTGCCAGTAAATAGAGGGCTAATTATAAACATATTTGTTTTGGATGTTCAGAGGCGTGTAAAGCGATAAGAATGCCGTGGGGCGAAGTAGCCCTGAAGGCAATATTGTGGAAACAGCGCAAACGCGGCAGCCTGATTCTCTTTATATTTGCTCTGCATTGCATGCAATTTTAACCTAAACCGATTGTGAGTAGATATTGAGTCGCGCCTTGTGTTGTGCTTATACCTACTCACATACTCCGTGGACTAAGGAAATTGCGGACAGGGCCGCATCGGCGCTTACTCAGCATAGTTATATAAGAGCTTGCTAAATTACACCAGCTGGATTTAGGACATGCCACGTAAAAAAATTATAGTAGAAGCTTCGTGCCTATTTTCGGATACTCTCTATCTATTTTTAGCTTTTGAATGCCATTCGCTGCGCCATGTTATTATTCAAAGTCCCTTTTATACCACTGTTATAGCACGAAGGCGTAACTGAGAAATGTTAGACAATAATTATGAAATACGAAGAGGCTGAACTACCTATCGCTGTCTAATAATAAATAGCAACGCTTTGTATAGCGTCACACCTCGCCTGCCGACAAAAATATAAATCCATTGTTTTTTATTGCAACAGATGTTCGTATATGTAGAGTGTATAGGGGCGATATTAAATTTATGCTTGTTTATTTAGTAGATATTGGTTGATATTTGTACGTATATTGAAACGTGCAGGTGTTGCAAGATTTGTTGGTTGCGCATGATTATGCATAATTAAGTGTTTATCGACGTGAAATGTCTATTCGCCGTCGGATAACTATGTTCGAATGCTTAACTACATTATGTCAATGGTAGTGTTCCGAGTGATCCGTACAATATGACATTAAGCTAGATACAAGCTGATTCCGATTGCTTTATGATAAAACGAATAAAGCAGGGAATCCTTTATATTTGTAAATACTTTATTGCTGTAAATTAGTTTTATTTATTACATGAGATATAAAAGATTACTCGAAGTCTTGCCCTTGACTTATATTTAAATATAAGACGTGAAATTACTTTAACAAAGAATTCCAAATAAGCATAAAATTAAACTACGACCGTGGCACGAATAGCTGTTCGGCAAATTCTCCATGACGCTAGTTAATACATATACAAAATACTTAAGATTTATCAAACTTTCATTTATAAATGTGTTTCGCGTTTTTATAAGCTTTAATTACGTTTTTCTGAATAGCTAATTAACATATTTGCATATTTGTGGTTGACGCGCGAATAAATTGTGTAAGCACAAAGAATACTATTCGTAAATATGATTGACTGAAAACAATCTGAGTAAGTGTTCAATTAACCACGGATATTTAACAGATTAATCAATACGCACAAGAGTAATTGTTGCGTTACATTAAATTATGTTCGAAGATAAATTAATCAACATTGGGCGTCTGTTTAAAATTATTGCGCATAATACGCTACATCGCACATGCGCAACCAACGCGCTCACATGATGAGATTAATGACAGCTCGCACGAACAAGCTTGTTTGAAACTATGAACCATGGGCCTTTGGATTTCTATACTTGCTGCTGACCCCACGCACGTGTCAGTCTATATCTGTACGTATGCATTACTCGCTTCATGTCGGAATGATATGAGCAAGGAGAATGAATGGAATGTGATAAGATGGCAGGCCGTATACGGGGAGTTGAGTACCCGTACTAGAATGTAGTATTCTAATTTAGAGCAATCAATGAAGCGCCATAAAATATACGAGAGACGGAAGAATGAATTCATCAAGGAAATACGCAGTTGTAATCTATTTTATTTGAGTAAAATATTGTGGGACTGTAGTTTTATTCCATTGCTCCGGTACACGCACATCCCACATATATGTGTTTATTTTACGTTTGCTTATCGTAGTGAAGTGGTATTAGTGGAATAAATAGTTGATAGGATGAATGATTCATATAACATAATATCTATCATAACAAAAGCTTCATGATACATTTATTGAATATATTTCAATCGTGATGCCTCTCGAGCTTCAAACAGTTCTACGATTCATTGGACAGTCAGAGCGCAATTAATTTACTGCCGGTTATTAGCAAAAGGAAGTAATTATATGCTCGATAAGTTCCGGGCTTAATTTTTTAAAAGCCGACTATACTAGTAGCTAGCGGTAGTAGCCTCATTTTCGGCAACATATTGTAATATTCAAAGTACAAAGCTTATCTTAAATTATTCAGTATATAAAAAGTACCGCATTAGAGTACATTATTCGTATTTACGCTAACGGTGTTACGCGGCTTAGGTATGCAAATGACTTGAAAAACGTTCCACTTCCGCGAAGAGCTTTAGATATCGCTTTTCAGGTACACATGCGCGGTTTAAACTATAAAGTATGGCCGAAACATTCTACGTTACTTATAAAAACACGGATGTTCTGTTTATAACACAAACATAAAGTTGTTAAAAGATTTAGAGAAGTAATTAGCATTGCAAATAAACAACATATCGTTATTCGTTGGGACCTAAGAATAAAACCCCATGTGAAGTAATAAGATTATTTTTTCTAAATATGTTAAGCATAATATTTATTCTAATAACCGATTTGTTATTACAGTGTAATAAAATAATTCAAAACTGGGCTATGTAGTTTGGCCCAACTCAGATACAAATGAATAATTTACTTATTATTATTTTAGATTTTCATAAACTTTTCGTCTGGAAATCCGGCTATATATCTATATTAACAGAATTATTTGATTTTGATCCTATTTTTGTAACAAGGGAAATAGTTACATAACAGTAGAAAACAAGCGGTTACCAGAATTTATAGACTTCTTCAAGATCAGAGATGGTCTGCGATTCTAATTGCATGCTGCCTTTAAGTAATTAAAAACCGATCGAGGCTGTTCCCATTTTTATGAATATATAACTATTTGATGTTTTCAGTAGCCAATATACGTAAATATTTCATAACACGAAACATATTTCGTTGTATGTCGTAAAGTTGTTACAGCTCCACAGCAATTAGCGGATCCGTCCGCGAGTCGGTTAAATTGAATCATTATCACCGCTCTCGTGATTGCGATGATTGTCTCTTCGAATGCAGAACAAATATGATAAAGGAATAAATTGAAATGGAAGCAAAATCTGATTAGCGAATAAGATTTATAGAAATGAGCTGTCTGACAGTGGCGAAGGGTTCTTACAAGCCGATTCCTAGCAGCACGCCTTATAATTTAAAGGAAATTATTAATTATTTACATTTTTTAAACAAGTTATATGAAGAAAATAATCAAATAATAAACAATATTAAAATAAATATAAACAATAAACAAATGTTATTCGATATTAATAAACAAAATATTATCGATCAATTAATAACACAACGACAAACGCATTGCGCAATGTTCAACGTAAGTACATGCATACGAAACACGCGGCCGCCTAGATCCCGATGACGTCACGTCAGGCTACAAGGACACAGCACGAGTTCCCGTTGCTCTCGCGCTCATTTCCAACGCATTATTTGCCATCTCTGTTACACGTTTGTCGCTCAGAACTGCATGCAAAATTGCACCTTAAAACCCTTAGCTTTTAAGGTCTAAATTTATTTGTAGAAATACGACGGTATTCGCTTGTGAATATGCCGGTGGGCCTACGGCTTATAAAGTAATTTGCCAGTTCGCGCCTCTTTTATTTCGTGTTTATAATTAGAAAATATTATTTACTACTGTGTTGTTTCAGTGTATATGTATAATGCGGTGTCTATTTTTAGGTTTGTATATAATTAGTAGGTAATTTATGAAATTTTACTGGTTTCGAATTGCAATTTACAGATCTATCTATTTAACAAAACTTTAATGATGAATGAAACTTGATAATGTCGTATGTATCGTTTTATCTCATGAATTGCATTATTATGAGGTAATTTTAAAAATGCTGCATTTACGTAATTAAAAAACGCACTGGAAATTATATTAAATTTGATAATACATTTAAGTACCAGAGAAAGAACGGCAGCTGTCAAGTTTTAATTATTTAATAAATATTGTAATGCCGTATTTTTGTTAGCGTTGATTCAAAATAGGACATACAAACATAACCCACGCCTGAATCCCATGAGGGTTGCCAGATTCGATAGATCTCCAGTTAGCTCTATACTGGCATCGTTTTACTTTCGTCCACTTACATCAATCTCTTCATCTTTTTTTTATATATAAGGAACGTTTGAAATTTTTTTGTCGATCAATTTCAAAACAGGCTAATTTTGTCTTTTGCATTGAATCGAAATTTACTTTAAAAACGTTAAAAAAAGCACCTAGCGGGCACAGTGCTATTCCGTGCAGGTGTTGTATGAAAATATAGTAAGTATTACTAAGCAAATATGTCGCTCAATATCTTACGTACATAACGGAGTAAAAATATAAGTATGAGTACTTGTTAATTTAATAAAACTAGTCACCAGAAGTATCGGCTTCCCTTTTGAAAAAAGTCACCCTTCGCCACTGCTGTCTGGTTAAAAAACTTACCAAAAAACAGAAATATTAGTGTCAAAAACAGACTGTAAGATCCTGTTTAGATTATTGAAATGAAATACGATACGGTAAACAAATGCTTCAAAAAATGTTCTATCACCTACTTCCTGTGTTGAAAAACAACGACATATTAGCCTTCTCTGATATAGTGCTTTCCTCGATTTATCAAACTAAACGAGTATTACGTAGTCAAAGCCGTTGAAAGGCTACACTTGATTGATTATTGTGTCATCTGAAGTACAGGCTGTTTCAAATTTCAAGGTAGATAGGAAGCATAGAGCGTAACCGTGGCTAAAAATCGATCAAAGGTTTATCAAGATAATGGACAGGTGTCACGTAAATTATATGGAATACAGAGGTGCCACCTACATACAACACAATGTATTGCTTTTAAAATAAATAATAAACAAGGTGCTTTGTTTTCACTTATCACTTTTGTGTACGTAGATACAATATTTTTTGGTCATGGTGGTCAATGTAGGTACGTTGTAATAGTGGCAGATTATGGTGATATCAGCTACTTTTGAAGCAGATTGCTAATTTTTTTGATCACTCTTCTTTAGAGGGACGCAGTTCTGAATTATAAAACTAATATTAAACGAATATTACAAAGGAAACGGGTCAAATAGAAAGTTAACATTATTAATCTCTTCCGTCTGATATAAAGAATCAGAATCTTAAAGAATCACACCTTCGAATGAGGTGTGTAGAAGTTTAATGAAACTAAATATAAACTAAATTGTTCCTAAAATACAATGCGTAAAAACCGTTATTTATGCGTCAGAAGATTCAATATTCAATAGTAAGAAACACGCTAGCTTCAACAAAGTTTTGGCCTTGAAAAATAATGAAATGAAATTGATTGTTTAAACTTAAGGGGATAAGTTAAATATCTTTTCGAAAAGTAATGTTTGTACTCAGAGCGCAAGACCTAAATGCAACGGTAAAATAAGACAAAGTTGACAAAGTTGCTGTCGCCGTCACATCGCTGTATTCTTTTATATATTATATTGAAAGTTTAGGGATAAATAACATTTTCCTTTTCACCATTATGGACAATGAACTCTGATCACTTTTTAGATTGCATATTATATTCATGAGTTGTACGCGTAATGTCTTTTCAATCGCTACCGAGCTATTTTTAACACCTTGTATACAAAACATCCTACTTTTTAATTTGTTTATTGTTTCTCATCCACGTAACCGTCATTAACTTTTTCAAACTGTATTTGACTCATATATGAAAACTAAACGTTCATGTGTGAAATTAATTTTGATTTACGTCGATGTATTATTTGTATAAGAAAAATAAATTTACCTGTCTGTGCGCATAAACAACTGAACCAAGTAATTTCCAGGTGCCGCCCCGTCGGTCCATTCGCACCATGCGTAATATCTGGAAGAAGCGCAGCCCACGCAGCGCCGACGCCGCGAACACCTGGCCCGACGATCCCATAGCCAGCACCACCAGCGACGCTAGTATGGTCGTCACATCTGGTTTCAACATCACCCTCTTTTTATGCCCCGAAATAACATCAATTCGTGTCTTGAAAATCACATCGAAACACCACACGAATAAGCAAACAAATTCCTGCGCTTGTTTTAATTATCTGCCCACTTGACCTAAAGAGCTTTTTAGCGCAGAATAAAACTACGAACGACATGATTTATTATTTAATGGACGGTTATAGATTTTTTAATGATTTTATGATGAGTCAATTATACAACATATATCCCCATTTTTAGTTCAGTAATGAAAATCATGACCTACTTAAAAATATAATACAAAATATTTTTCATTGCCGGCAACACGTTGAAAATTTAAGTGGTTTGCGTTTTATAATATCAAGGTAGGCTTTTAAGCATTCGATGAGTCATCAAAACGCCGCAGCACTCGCTAATTGGTTTTGCATCAATAATGCAGATTTTTATGTAATTTTTGGCCCACACACCGTCACGGCTTGTTATATTCATATATGCATGTAAATTTTCAACGAGAGTAAACATAAATTTGAACATCCTAGAGGAGTTTGAATAATTTGGTTGTGGCTTATTTTATTGCACTCCGTGGGGATATCGTGTGGCAATGTTTGTCGGTTGGAAGGGTCTCGAGTGGGCTGGCTCCCCAGAGAACGGAATAGCGGTCGCACAAAACGAAACTGGCGCCTTGGGAAGGCAGCCTGAAAATGCGAAGGTCGCAGCGACACAGCAGATTGCTCGCACCTAAATTAATAGGGCTACCTCGCCACACGGTTTATAGACGCCACGTGACTTTTACTTGGCATTGCACACGATCCTAATTTATTCATTTATTTCCTTTTTATATTGTTCATTCTGAGTTAATTGGGTATATTTTTGACAGGTTGCATTGATTTTTAAACAAAGGTGGTAATTTCAATTAAGCGTATGTCACAAAAGCAGGCCTAAAATTGATTGTCGTTATAATATAAATAATATGTATACTCACCGATAATGCAGAAAGGGCGCCGCAAAAACTTGAGGCGCCCTATCGAGCCTTGATATCGTGACCTGCATCCTGACGACCATAACCTGAGGGTAAGGTGTACGATTCAGATATAAGAAAGAAAACAAACTTCAACTCATCACATTAGTCCAAACTAAGCTTGGAATTGGTTCAATACTTTATCTCAAGTCAACATTTAGCGAACAATGCTACGCGAACTCAAATGATATTATTTTGCTCAAAGCTTTGATATAATTCATCTGCTTAAAGGTTTATGCAGATAATTTGGAAAATGGATTTGCAATAGATCATAGTATTATTATTATTCAGAATTTAGATAGAAATACTTAGAAAATTGAAATAACGAACAAATGTTGACACATTTGTTATATAATGTATTTTAGTGTTAAATAATAATTAATGTTATTTAACGGTAAAACATGAGTAAATAGTTAGCTACAGTATTTCACTTAATAAATTTGCTGAAATTTAATTATTATAATATGTAGATAGTAAAAAAACAATAAATGTCTTATATTTTTAACTTTCGAATAATAGTAATACTAGACTGTAAAACATGCGTCGTTTGTATCAGTAAAGTGCCAAAACCTTTTTACACAAGCGAAGGTAATGTAACGTAAATAGAGCTATCACATTTCCTTTCAGTCCAGTTTGTTTCCGTTGGAAGAAAAAATACAGCTCTACAATCTACGTTCATTTATTTTTATTTATAGTCGAACAAACTATTATTAACGATTGTTTGTGAAAGCGACATACACAAGAGGATATTAAGAACATCTTAGAGAAATTCGATTACATGAGAGCAATTAAATCGACAACCACAAAAAAAAAATCAAAAGTGGTGCACGTGAGTACAAAGTTGGGTGTGTATTCAACGGAATTAGTAAATAAATAACGGAAAGCAATAGCATCGCTATATAGTATATTGAGGCAAGGTGTTACGCGCAGACTGACCGCTGTACATAGAGTGACGAATTACCTACTACACGCGAGCACTTTTAGAACTATCTACGAGTGTGTTGTTTTTTGTGTTTTTATATAGTCAAACAAAAAACAGACTTCGTAAAATCAACAGCGGAACTGAAGAAAGGATATTTATCACTTTTACAGTCTCATAAAGTACGAAATTCGATTCTTTCAATCATGAAATAAATTATAATCATTATTATATGATATAAAAAGTTTTTGAAACGTCAACTTCATTCTTTGTGCTAGATTAAAAAGCTTTTTAAAGTTTCCAACGCGAAATCTAAAATAGTTAACAATGCTGTAAGGTACTCGACTTCTTTTAAGTATCGTAATCTGAATGGTGCAAAGCTTGAATTCGAAGCGGTTGAATCGTTTACTAACCTTAAAAAGAACTCGATAGCGAACCAGATGACTACCACAGTCTCCATGTAGAACAAAATTATTCCGGCCCTTGCTTCGAATTCCTCGATTGTGGAAAATACTGACAGCGATAAGCACATGAACACCATCAGGAACCTAAAGCAGAAACTTTATGTAAATCCAACTGAATTGTGCTCGTAGTGTGGAATAGAATGGAAGCAAGTTAAAGATACAAGCAATCAGAACATCATTTATTGTCAAACACGACGTCACCTTCTTCTGAAGAGTTTTCTTTCAATGTCTATAATATTTACATTTTGGATGTTTATTCCGAATAATTTTTACATTTAGTCATGACTGTTGGGTGTTATTTTTATTGGAAAGCGAGTAGTTTCATAAGTGTAAGCCGAGTTTAAATGCAGTTCACTTACACGATCATGTGATAGAGGACTGCCTTAAACCCCCTTGGTCGTTCAAGAAAATTGTAAAACTTAGATTGTAGGCGGCGGTAGCGCGCGTCGCGTCGCGTGGCGCGGTAGCTGAGCGGCTTGCCAAGTAGCGACATCCGAGGCGTCGCCAGCCGGTCGCCGCCACTCTTACTCTCACTGCAACCAACGACATCGCAACTGCATTTACACGACACAGTACTCACTTTCACAACTCTGCACTCTCCGGCTACAAACAACCTCAATCTGCTATTAAAACAAATAATCCCATTCTTTATTCTTGTTTTTGTTGCAATTATGAGACCCGAGGTAGGTACTAAAAGTGATCTACGGTTTCTATATACATACATCATTTGTACATGTAAAATCTTATTTAATTGTGTTTACTCCACAATAGTAGGGTTTTATTTAACACCTTTAATAAGTTCGATAATTATGCTAGATATAAATTTTATCAACCATTAACATCTCAAAATCAATTGCCATTGGATTTAATGTGTTATTTTTACTGTAGAAATGTTCATATGAAAACAAGTTTGCACTCTTCGGCTATAACGTAAAGCAAACAATTGAAATCGAAATCTGTGCAGCTTTTTGCGGCGCATCGCCAACGATAGGCACATCGCGTCGTCGACTCGACAGCTCAGTTTATCAACACGACGGAAAAGCGATGAAATCGCGACTATAAACTTCGTTTCTTGCCTGTGAAGGCGGCGGTATCCGCGTATACTGTTTCTGTAGGTATGTAGGTAGTCGGTACCGCCTGTTATTTGGAACTACATATTTCATTGCATTATACCTTAACATTAGTATTTACATTTAATAGTCCTGTCATCTGGTAGTTTTACCTGGAAAGTTTTCCGGGAGTTTCAGAATAGATTTTGAGGTGCTCTTTCGAATTTCCACTTTGCGACCTCGTATCTTTGCCGCTCACGCCGCTATGTTGTAAAATTGGCGTCCAAAAGCAGTTTCTTGACGATAGCTCTCTTCCGAGTCATTTCGCGACGAAAATATTTATACACAAAATTAAACTAGATAAAATTTCCTACAATTGATGCCCTAACTTTTTTTTGTCGTAAAATTAATAGTTTCGGCATGCGAGCGTTAAATTTTTTTTAACTTTATACACATATACTACTTAGACTAAATATTCTATTGAGTTCTGCCGGCAGATGTTTCGTAAAAGGAAGAGAGAGCAGCCCAGCACAAAGGCGATCCATTCCTTTTTACAGATATCCCAAAACTACACAATAAACCGGTAACGGTATTTATACCAAACTATGACGACCCAGCAACAAAAAAGAAAATATGGTCCTATTCCAGATAGTTTTCAAGAAACAGCCATTGTAGTAAAAAATCTACTTTGACCAACACTTTGTAGCATTGTAACCGGAGATTTCTATAATTTATTCTAAAATGCTACTATAATTGGTATTTTTTCTACAGAATTTCTTTTTATCAAGATGCTAGTGGCGAATGACCTAATTTTTTAAACAAATCTTATTGGTATAATATATATCTAATGAGTATTGGGTTCTGCTAGCAGATGTTTCGTAGTAGGGGGGAACCCAGCACAAATACGACCTATTCCCTTAAACCTACCAAGGTTATCATTTTAGTAACCTTGATAATTACAACTCATAGCATGAGTGAAATTATGAATAATGGCGACGCGAGCGGCAAAGATGCGAGGACGCAAAGTGGAAATTCGTAAAATAGCACCCCAAAATTCATGAAATCACCCATTTTCAAAACACCCAGAAAACTTTCCAGGTTTTTTGAACCAAATGACTGGACTATAAAGCCAAGCACTGAATAACTTACACACTTAGTTTTAAATCATGTTACTATTAAAATGTAATAAGTCCTTTAATCTTTTCACAATACTTGACAACTACAAGCAGGTCGACACGAACAGAGGCTTGCAATTATTTACGATAGCGTTTACAACGAACATTACACATACACACCAATGCTCTACGAGTCCAACCTACAGGCGTAAGTAGATTATTCTATGTTTATCATCTGAATAAATTACACTATAATGTTAACGGCAACCGTATGATTCTTTAACCTACCTATGTCATTATTATATATGATGTGTGTTTCATTATGTTACATTTATATAATACATACAAAACATCAAATACAAGAGAAACGCATATTAATTGAGAAATGCGATAATTATTAGATCCGAAATTGTATAAGTATTAGGTATATTACTGTGTTGTTATACTATGTTTCCAAAAGAAGAGTTCGTTAAGACTGTACCAGTTAGAGCTGAAGTGTTTGCAAGTGGTTAACATAACGTTGACCTCTTTATGTCAAATTAAGCACATGAACTGTTTTGGGACGTGGGAGCCGTTTCATGTTAATTATTTTAGGTGCTTTGCGTGTACAATTTAAAGGACTTTAAGCTGTTTTAAAAATGTTTTATATTTGTTAAGTGACAAGTAAAACTTTTACGAGCGCGTTGCATTGTAAAAATACGCAGAGTGCTTCGGGGCACACTGGTAATTAAGTTAATATACCTACATAATGTAAAACAGGTTAAGATAAACGCGTAACCTAACACCGGTGGGTGACCAAGTTTCGACGTTAATTATTCTCTTACGATGAATTTAATATACGTGTACGTCGCAGTTAATTACCTTTGCTGTGAAAATTAGTCTTGGTAAACGAGTCAGTAAAGGAATACTTGCGGCCGCTGTGATTTCCCTGATTCACTGACAGCTAGCACTAAACCTTATATTACTAACTTGAGCGTTAGTTTGTGTTTGTGTGTATACTAAAATGTGTGAGTCTGTTCTTTGTAGGATAGTTTGTTCATGTGTAACTATTAATAAAACATTGTATTGAGACTTTGCTAAAAGTAATTGTTAGTGGGTGCAAGAATTTCGATAAGACGTCTTCATTATTAGTCGTGAGACGTAAATTAAATCGGAAATCAAGGTTATAAGTGCTTTGCGAGGGTGATACTCCCACAAATATAGCGAAACCAAGGTAGACTGCCTAGCTTCGTATCAGTCGCAGACAACCATTATATTTTGAATTGGTGTGCAAGTTAAGGAGGAAGTGAGGTTTACATCAATCGTCGTTTCGTTCGCGTCATTTCCCATCGATTAGGGCGACTAATTTTGGTTCTGAACCGGGCGGTCATGCAAAAGAAAGGTGCTCCTCAGCCCGTGCCATCCTATAGTACCTTCCAATGCGTGTAGCGATCACCGAGAGACTCTACTTTATTTGGCGGATTTCTTTTGGACGCCTTGGTATCGGAAGGTGAAATTTTGTCTCGTAAAAAAATGTAAACTTTGCTATCACTTTTTCTTTTCCGAATTCAACATTATTAGGATTCTGCTACTCCAAAGGAGTACGCCTTAAGCGCAATAGGATAACTAAATCTCCGTCTGTATGACAGTTTCATCATTATCAAGTATCTACATTCTACATCAAATATTGTAAGCCCGTGGAATCTTAGTGCCGTGAAAGACAAGCTTCTAAATCAACGTATCTATTGAAAAAGTGCCAGTATTTGCACCTTCATAATACGTATTTCAAAACCTAAATGCATTTAATTCCCATTGAGCCAAAAATCATGAACTTGAGCAAGAAGCGAAGCCTCATACCATTAATGTTGGAACACGTCTAAAATTTAGCAGTTACAATGAAAATAACTTTTGAGATTTTAAACTTAAACACGAAGTTGAAAATTCATTGATGTATGGAAACATGTTTTCAGCAATAAATTTAAGTTTATATTTCAATCCTATTTATTATTTTTTTATATTTTGGGTTACTTCTATTATAAAATTGAGTTCTTCTTTCAGGAGTTACAGTGTAGGGTGTGTGGGTATTTTACACTAATACTTAAGACCATATGGCCTAACCCCTCTCAATCGATTGTAGGGGAGACCAGTGCCCTGCATTGGGACGTATATAGACTGATACTAAAGACCTTTGTGTGATATAGAACAATTGATACACTAGTTCAACTTGCACTTTGACATTTTTTGGGCAACTTAATTTATCAAAGTGTTCCGTATTGTAGTACCTATTGTATTTTGTCATTTATTGAGTATAGCTAAGTAAATATTTTTTAGTTTATCCCCCTCGAAATAATATAATTTTGTAAAAACTACGCGGTATTTGAAAATAGACTGATGGCTGATTGGCACGGAGGCTAAGAACATTACCGCTTTGAGGGTTCAGTCTCATGACACGGACTCGTATTTGTATTTTGTATGATGTGCAGAAGCTTGTGCAGATGTTATTTGTGTATGTTAACGCACCCACGATACAGAAGTAATTATCAAGTGAGGCAATGGTTATATTTAATTTAAAAGAAAGGATTAAACAAGTCAATATTAAATGTAAATCAGAATAACAAGGGACAATGGACACCATTATAAAGAAATATTGTTTTTGCTAGTTTTAAAGATATTCTTTGATAACTATCGTCCTCTTCAAACTCTGAACCATCAAGAAATTAAGGAAAATTATAAAGCCATGTTCCACTTTAACTCATCAATAATGTATTGGCAAGTAATTACGGGCGATGTTAGAGGAAAAGAGCAAAAATTATAATATGTCTCAAAGACTCAACAACCGCAAATAGGTAGGTAGGCATCTCAATCTTCTTATCGGCGTCGAAGAATTTTAAGAAATAGTGCATTGATCGAGTAAGCAGAAGGTACTAAAATTAGATCAGTTTAATACAACAGATTGGTAAATCAATAGGTATTATTCGCGTGGATACGTGTTTGGATGTTTGTTATACAATCACATCGTAATGACTGAATCGTTTGAGATTACATTTGCGAGGCCGTTTATATTGGGATTTAACATAATATACACTTTGCAATGGAATATTTTTTTATTTAAAATTGTTAAATAAATTCGCACAAAAACTTTCAAATAATGTTTCATTAATAAATTGTGTAATATAGCGTTGCAAAGGAGTTAGCGTAGTTAAATGTTCCGTTTTTTGGTCATATCATAAATGTGCTCTGGTTTTCTTCCCGTATTCAACATTTTTGTCAGTATCTCTACATGGATGATTGTACCTATTCAAAAGCAACTTGTACAGGTCTGTTCAACAATGCTTACACGAGACAAAAGATCTTTACACGATTCAAGGTACATGAATATAAAATATACATTTTTACAACCTTGGATTAAAATGTTGAGACGCTACAATTATAAAACAGAGCTGCTACCTTGATTTGTACATTGTGAGTAATATAGCTTGGAAATTATGGTATTAAAATATCCTATCGTGACCTTGATTTATTGTACTCAATATTTTTAAACTATAAAAAATATAATTTATTATTTGTTGTACCCTTGTATAAGAATATAAAAGAGGATACGATATTATTATTTAATTTAAAGTTTTATTGAGAGTTCACATACCTATAAAAAGGCTTATTTGATTCATGCGTGTAAAGTAGGTATTATAGTCACGTAGGGATTGGAAAAGACTCAATGTATCATGTAAGAACATTAAGGAGTAGAAACTACGATTTTATTAAGTGAATCACCGTAAGGTGGCTATTATTTAAGGAAGGCAGAGGGAGGGATAATAATACATCTATTCGCAAGAAATGATTCAGTGAGCGGTCTAAAGGTTAGGTAGTAATAAAATAGATACAAGTCAATGGTTGTAATGACCTCGTGCCGGTGTTCTCCCAAAGGGCTTACGTGAAGACCCAATCCTATTTTATTAACCACCATAATATTTAGATATAAAAAAATATATTACGCATTGCAATAGATTGTTCGGATTCGCGGACGGTGGAGTTATTTAAGAATAAAGAATAGGCAGAGTTCACTGAACCTGTATTAAATGTTCACGCAAGATAATATAACAATGGTGTTAGTGCACATAGGATTATTAAGTTAAGTACTACGGGAACATTCAAACCTACGTCAGCAAAAATAGTGTTACTAAGTTATGTACAATCAGTGACAGATATTTGTATCGCTATGTATGTTTGGTTGACCACTAAACTTGGATGCGGCAGGTTATGCAATTTCTAATGCAGTTAAAAAAAAGTTTGTTGTGGATATGAAAAGGAAAAAAGGAACCACGATACCATGTTTGGTTCAATAGATATTATTTTGATATGCGTATTCCGGGATTATTTATACTATTTTAAAATACCTCATAGATTGATTATCATAGAAGTTTGCCCAGATTCATAAGTTAGATAAAAGAACAATTTACCAATAAATTGATAGTAGTAATAATAAAATATATTACTCCTTCGTATCAAAGTATTAAAAAATAAATAGACGTAAAGTATGTAATAATTCAAGGAACAATAGATCATAATTATGCAATTGTCAGACAGTCGATACGATTCCATAAATTAATATTAACTTGCGATACTTTTCAAACAACATTTATTTTATTATTTCAATGAGATTGAGACGAGCATGCCATTCACTTGATGGTAAGCGATACGGCCGCTCATGTACAGTAGCAAAACCAAATAACAACTACCTTAAAACATCCTGAGTCATAAGTAGTCAAGTCTCAATAAGTCAAGTAACTACTGGCTACAATGTCCTTCAAACCGGAACACAACAGTTTTTTTATAGCAAAGGTCGAAAACGAGCAAGCCCTGATGGTAAGTGGTCACTGCCGCCCATGAACATCCACAACGCTTCGGTCATGGATGTATTGCCGGCCATCAGATCGAGAGGGGAGCGGAAAGAAAAAAGGATGGAGAGAGGTAAAGGGTATTGGGCATCGCGACTGCAAAGCGGTCGCTTCACGTCGATCTCCTGTGAGACAGTGGTACCGCCCCGGACGAGCCTGTCCTTTTATACTGAGTCATGACTGAAAACAGAGTGGCTCTACCACTTTTGATAAATGCATTTACACAATACACCGCTGTTTGGCGAAAATCATGCGCTGAATATTCTATAGCAGTAAGCACAACTTATATTACCTACTATTTTACTGCAGATTATTACAGTCGTACGTTAAAGTCGTAACAAAAAAGGATCAAACGATAATCTGATCGTATGTAATTAACGTCGCCCATGTACATCTATATACAATACTTTGAATGTATTGCGTGGAGGACCTTTTAAAATAGGAGAGTGAAGGAAATGCAAATGGGCAGAAGAAGGAAAGAGATAATATAGGGCCTTCAGAAATCTCATAGAGTGATACATGCCGGTAGGCCCGACGCGTCCCTACAGTTGTCGAACGTTACTAACTACAAAATGATTCTAGCAATTTAGAAAACAACATTGTCAATATACCTATCAATATTTGATCTTTTGTTGATCATTTGTTGAGAGAAGGAAATCGATCACTGTATCGATAACTATAGGGACTAGGGAGAGCTTCTAGTCCATGAGAGAGCTTACGAAATGAGGTCTACCTGACACTGAAACTCTTTGACATCCTGCTCGCCACACAACTTTAATCATGGTGCATAAACTTGGCCTTCAACTGAGCGAGAGATATCTACACTCATGTTTTGCCAATGAGCAATGGAAAGTCACATAGTGGGTGTGAAACGACATGATTGTGTCAGGAACACTATGCTGCGTTCGTAAAATAACAGACCTACACATCAACGTGAAAAAAAGATACGGATAAAAAAAACGCTAGATTTAAGGATTGCGAATTAAGTAGGATTGGGCAGTGGGCTGGACTTGTCCCCAGAACGAATATACTCCGAAGGGCAAGATTAGCAACCAAGAGATGCCTAACGTATGCCCTAAAATGTGGTTTGCCTACCCCAAAACTATGTTGTGATGGTTTAGAAAATTATGTCAAAATGGCCTCAATTTGCTCAAAAGAAACGTTGAAATTTTTAGGGAAAAGTTTTGCTCAGAATTGGAATAATGTAACAATCATGACATTACGTTGAGACAGAGAATTTGTGATTATTGGCTCTACTACTTTACTCCAATATCTATTGCTCATCGAACGGATTTACATTGTGGGTGAAGATATTTATAGAATATTAAGTACATGATGCATAGATTGAATAAAAAAAGCAGTAGCCCGAACTCTTGTATATCTACTAATAAAAGTTGTTAATCTAGCGTAAATAACATAATTATAAACAAATATTATTATTTATTTTAGTATCAAAAATCAAAGTGTGCTTCATTTTGAATGAATTCTGTTTTTTTCGATGTTACACTATAAAACCGCCTTTTGTACGTTTTTTGTTTTTCTCTTTTCTAACTTGTAATTATGTATATCACTGGTGTACAATAAAGTTTTAAATAAATAAAATAAATAAATAAAACTTGAAACCCTCTAAGATCTTGAAAGTAAATATTTCGTATTGGCTTTGTCAATAATTATATTTGGATTTCGATGTTTCGTTGGTTGAGTGGCAGCATGTATTCGCTGTAAACAGTTAGGTGGGTGTGATTCGCAGGTCTGGCACTCCACTTGTGCGTTTTTAGTATTTTTCCGGTATGAAGCATTTTATATGAATTTTCTGGAACTGTAATTTGAGCCCAGTATGGCTCGCTTTCATATCATGGCAGAGAAATAAACTTAGTGAATTGTGATTGACACTTGTGGTACCTCTGTCTACCTCTACCTCTCGAGATTTTTTGGCGTTGGGAAAGCTGTTCGGTTCCTTTTTCGGTACTCCGAGCAAGGTCGAAAGGACTATGCCGATGTCACTAACCATCCATCTCTGCTCGGTTGCGAATGTTGCGACCAGACTGGGTTCGTAACAAATCATAAGTCAGCGTACCAATTAAAAGCACGATGAGCAACACGCGCATTGTGAGCGACACTAGATAACCCGTTGCGAGAAGCGCTGCAATATTCTTTCACGTGGTCGCCTGGCGCAGTATCTTTACTATTTTCTTTAATTAGGGACATATACATATGTCCCACCCTTGCAACTACATTTGTCCGCCCATTTATGTTGTTATGGGCGTCAAAGACAGACCGGCGCCACGAGCTTTCTTTTTCATTTCAATTGTTATCACTATCAGTGAAAAAATGCGGACCGGCCATCGCAGTCTACCCAGTGGTCACCATGCTACCCCTAATTCGCCCCTTACAACGGGCAGCGATGGGATTCTTATCCACCGAAACATTTGGCGGTTCCTTTTGGGGACACTGGCGTGAGCTCATGTCTGTATATTAAAATATAGGGTAATATATATATTTTTTTAAATATGTAAATGTTTCAATAACACCCACTGAATTTAACAAACGTTTTATTCAGATTAAATAAGTTTAATGTTGCCAGCAAAAAATGAAGTAAGAGTAGTATATACGTAATGAAAACGCTGTGTGCAAATGTTTGGAAGAAAATATTCCGTTTTTTTTTCATAATAACATTTAAATTGAATTTTGAATATTACAAATATTAAGTACCATATTAAAGACAATCTGAAGACCCCTCAGGTGTCGATGTGTTGACAGATGAGTTTTGACAATGGAAAACAATTGAAAAACAATAGGCAACGTCATCAAAATTTTGACAGCAGGCCCGAAATGAGCTCTTGGACACCTGAAGTATACAGGGTATATCAAGACCGCGACCGAAAACGAAGCCAGGTGGTAGTTTTAGCGGCTACAGACACAATGCAACAAAAAATTTTGCAAAATAAGCGACGGATTTTTTTTTACAATTTTTTAAAATGCATCATTTTTGAGGAGTAAATTCCTAGTTTTTGCAAAAATAGTAATTTAAACCCTTACGTACCATTGCGTGTTTAAAAATTAAGCGATGTACGTCATTATTTTAGAAAAACAATGTTTAATCACTCAAATACGACGATATGTAAAAAATAACAAAAAAAAATTTGACGATTTATTTTGTAAAATTTTTACTTGCATTGTGTTTGATATCACTAATACTACCTCCTGCCTTCGTTTTCGGTCGCGGTCTTGATATACCCTGTATAAATTGATAGAACGTTAATCAGGAAAGATTTGTCTTTATCACGTTAAGTCGGTGGATTAGTGAATGTCCTATTATTTATCCGGCCGATATTAGATGGATACATCGCCAACAGATCGGTACTCAGCATGGTGTCCTATCTAGTTGATGGCTTTTATGAACAGTCTCCTTTTGTCTCCCTCGGACAGATCCTATGTGGCGGGCGGAAGATGGTTCTACCTCCGCGGTAGAGTTCGGCATCGACTCTACCACTTTTACATTTACCATGTTTCATGTACGAGTATTATAATAAAAATATTATTATTTGTTAGATATTTTTATGAGTACGAATTACTCGTTATTTAACTGTGACTCTGGCCAAACTTCCATAATACATAGAGGATTTATTTTACTCGTAATCTTTTATGTCGGTGGTCATATCAAGTTGGAAAAGTTCCCTAAAGATTTGAGCTACAGATTCTTATAAATACTAATGATTTAAATGTCCATCATTAGTGCATAATATATAGGTATAATTATGTAGATTGTATATTGAAAAAAATCGAGTGTATTTATTAAGTAAATAAATTTCTAGCGATAAATAATTGACTCGATGTTCTAAAATAAACTTGAATGCTACGGAAAATACTATTTTTTCCCTTTTTTTCTATCAGTGTAGAAAAGTGCCTTCCCGTCACTAAGTAGAAATTAGTAAATGACTGTTAATATTATACAAAAATATACATGTGTACGATGCAAAACGCTCTAGTCAGTAATTGTAAACTCTAACTACAAACGATATTGTTATTTAGCAAAGAACAAAACAGGTTGTCGTTAAATATAATTAACAAGGTTGTTTATGGTTTTTTCCAAAACAAAAACTATTAATTTAATAAATATTACATTGTCTACGTAAATCTACGCATAAGGATTAAATAAAACGTAAAAATTATAATCAATCCATGTATTACCTATGACGTATAGCATCTTCATGTACCCGAACACGCCTTGTTGATTTCATTTTCACCTAAACATGTTATGCCAATAAATATGCTGTTTTTGATAACAACGAAAAACATTTAACTAATTTGTAACACAAGTTGTATTAATTAATAAACACGCAGTATTTGTAGAAATAAATATTTTAAAACTTTTTGTTGTTTGTTTGGGTCAGTTACAGAAAGATGGGCCGTGACGCTATAAATTGTACAAACGAGAGATGTTTTGGTATATGTACCTGAGTGTCGACGTGAATTGTCAGGAGTGCGTGTAAATGGAGGTAGGTACCAGTGATTATAAATCCCAGTTACTTCAAATTATACGCTTCTCAAAGGTCAAGTGTGGAAGGTCAAAACAAATTAATACCAAGTAACTGTATTTTTTTGCCGCGGTCGGTTGCCATCAATTTGTAAGATAATATAAAGTAGAATGACAATAGAAAAATGCATGTAATTGTGAATTTAGCAAGACATGTACGACTTGATCGGTTGTTTTGTTTGACAACCGGTGATATTGTTATTATAAAAAATATTTCGGTACGTTCGCGGCGGCGCATTGTCGTTTGCCGCCGTCATATTTTAATCACGTAATGTAATGCGAAAAATCTGTTGACCATCGCTACCTACGTTTAATGGTAAACTATCGATCCAAATATAGAAGGGTACTACGAACGCCATTAACCGAAGTCATCATTAGCAATTATGTACAGAGGCATAAAGAACAATACAATATCGAACAGGCATGCTATTTGTTTGATTCAATATTTTGCTCAGATGTACCGATATTACTAATTAGTGTCACAGTGTGACTGTTTTGATTCTAAAATGTCATCGTGCAAAAATCGAAACACTAGACATTACTTACGTACCTTAAAATTCACAGCCAATCTAAACAACTGAAAACTGACATCCATAAATATTTACATTCCGATAGACGTGAGACGTGTGATCGCGTGCGTTACGTTGTACGAGCTAGAGACGACAGTGTTGTAGGCGGGTAGCGGTCCGGCGGCGACGGCGGCGGGCGGCGAGCTCGCGGCACGTGGAGAGCGACTCCGGTGCGCCGGCATAATACCCGCCACTCATCAGCTCGGCGACGCAGCAGCGGCGGCGGCGGCACGACACTCAGCGGCACGGGACGCGGGCGCCGACTGACGCGCCCGTCGCCGCTCGCGGACACTCACAGCCAACCGCCACCGCCCGCCGCCGCCCGCCCAGCGCGCCGCCGCCCGACCGCCCGCCCGCCCGCGCTCCTCTAATTCTAATTGCTGGCCACCTCTGACAATCCAGGTCATCGTACCTGCATTTGAATTCTTCCGTGAACGGAAACCCCGACTGGAATTTACATATTTAATATTGTGATTCAATTCATGCCGAGATTACGTAGATACCTACACTTTCATAAAAAGTTAGTGGCAAATAATTTATCCCGAAGGTATCTTTTATTTAAATGAGATCGGGATAATACCAAAACTTGAAAACGAGGAGGAAGAAAGCCAGTTTCGACTAATATATTTATACCTAAACAACAACGTAGAGTCGGGGCCCTATTTGCATATATCTGCATATTTCTTTACACCTGCACGTGAGTCAATGAAAATTGAAAACCGTGAACTAAAACCCGAAGGGACTTCAACGAAGCTACTTGAAATACCAACATTTATCTTTTGTAGCTACCTCATCAATATATTTCAGTTATTCCTGGATTCTCATTATTTTTAGATGTATCTATTTGGCTTTAAGCAGAATCACGAAGTTATGCATGTATGATGCAAGTTGTTATTCGGTGCTAATTAATTTAAATTTAACATTTTACGCAGAAAAGTTAATGGTTCGTTTGCTTTAGGTTACATGGGCACCGCAAGTCTAATGATTTATTAACGTTATTTATGAGTATTTTATTGGGTATCGTAAAGCTATTGGCGTTAGACACAAATAGCTACATTAAAAATATACCATCGAATTATAATTATCTTTACAAACTACAAGCAATTTTTACCTTAAAGAAATTTCTGAAATAGTATTGATGCAAAAATATTAGACCGGGTGGAATTTTGAGGATTTTGTAGTGGTCCCATGAACAATGGTGGCGTAAAACCAAAATTTTATGTGTTTGAGATTAATTCGCCAAACACCGTGATAGTAAAGCAAGAAAACAATTTCCTTCAACAGTATGGCACGTTCTCTTGCTTTACAATTAATTTAAAAAATCCTTAATGTTGACCCCTACGGCGCGGTCAGAGGCACTTTGCCCATTTGTAATGTTATTCCTGCCCGACAATAATCCGTTTTATCAGATTTCTAAACATCATATTATAATAAAAGATTCAAAGGTATAAACCGAATTCTAACTCGAAGTACTTGCATAACTTAGTTTTCTTATGTTATTATTAATGTATTTGTTATGAACATTAATTGTATCTAATAGAATTGTGACGAATTCCATATTTTATTGGGACTTATCTATCGAAAAACAAAATGTTACTATATCTATTTACCCGGCGAACCTACGGACTCAATCCATGACAGCAAGCAGCTTAGAATGTTGGTTAATTATATTAATTACTAGCTTCTGCCCGCAAACTTTGTCTGCGTGATTAACTTTATTTGGTATTTCCCACCCCGTCCCGTTACCTATATCCCACCCGTCCCATCTCAATCTCACTAATGGGATGTAATCCAGTCTAATCCCATCATTTTGAGTATAAAAAAGTAACAAATATATCGGATTTCCGTCCTCATCCCACGGGAACACTCTTTTTTCGGGATAAAAAGCAGCCTACATTTTAATGCAGGGTGTCAGCAACCTCCATACCAAATTTCATCGAAATCCGTTAAACCGTTTCTAAGTTCACCGCGCACAACCGCACAAACAGACTAAAATTCTAACAGTTCGTTAATACAGAACCCCCCCCCCCCCATATTAGATTTTCTCATTTATCTTCCATGTAGATACAGACATCGATCGGTTACAAATTTATTATCGTATTTGTATGGCAATTTTATTGATTATTTGTATCATCTTTGGCGTTCATACACAAATCTTTATTGTTGTTATTCCATAAACATGCGCACAATTTACCTTCATTTATTACCAACATTTGAAATAAATTTCATAGACAGTAAATAACTGTTAACTACTTCAAGAATAAACAGATCGCACTTACCGACAGATAAGTATTTATTGGCATGGGCCAGTCAAATATCGTCAATCAAAGAAAACAAATCTCTAATCAGCATCTAGTAATGGGTGTAAATAGTGTAGTAGCAGTTTCATTTAAGTGGCCCTAATTTACGTTTGATATTTGTAAACAGTGGGGCGCACATGACTGATTTGCTTACATTACTTCCTACGCGTACTCGGTACTCGGTGTATTAGGAAACCTATTAGTAATAGTTACAGTCTAACACCCGGCTACTTGCCCATAAATTTATGATGGCAGAATTCGTAAAAGTAATTTTAAGTAGGTAGGAACGCACTGTAGTTTGTTTTTATTGAAGACATTTATGTGTTAAGAAGACAAATGAAGGTCAATATATTAAATTGGCGTATGCAATAGCCATATCACTATAAGTGAACAATACTTATTTTAGTAGATATTGTGATGTGGAGTGTGGACGAGGTGATTAGTAGGTGCAACAGAAGTTAGACAATTTTCTTAACATATATTTATTTATGTTTCTTTCGTTTTTATAAACATCAGTCAAATTAAAGTAAGAATTATAAAAAAAGAGTGGTACAAACAATTTGCATTTATGTTTATGGTTTTTAATTACTTAATTTAAAAGGCATTATTTTTAACAAAACCGTGGTATTGGTGTACCATTTAAATAAGTTACTTCGGTTATCTTTGTACGCGCAGGAACGAGTAACCTACCATCAACTTATAAGGATTATAAAAGCCAATGAAATGAATATAGACCTTATTGCACTATATTTAAATTCGAAATTTAGCAGCACTTGCTATTTCGATAGTATTTATTCATTTCATGACGTAGGATGAAAACATAGGCAGAGAAATCTATGTCAAAGGGACAACAAGCAGCAACGCCACAATGACGAGTACTAAGTAACCAATAGATAAGTTAGCGTATAATTGACGACTGTGGTGATTAGCTAAAATAGATTCTCGCGTATTAAAAACTTTATCTGTGTTGATATAACATTGTGACTTATTTAAAAGGTACCATGATACTAATATTGTACTAAGAACGAGTGTAAGTTTTATATTATCCACCCTTCTTCCATTTTTCGCCTGGTGTGTACTCTGTCATTGGTTTTCCAGATATACCACACGTGCCAATACCCACTCTTCCAGTCAAATTGTCTGGAGAGGCAAATATACTTTTTGTTCTAACACCTGGTTTTTTTGAAGCTTTAGAATGGAAAGTCAGCCATTTGTTTTTTTCACTTTCTCTTTCTTCTTCAATTTGCTTAAATCTTTGTTGCTTTTTTTGTTTTTTCTTCTTGAGGTATTCTCTGTTGTAACCTTTACCATGTCTGGAAATTAATAAGCATAAATTATGACTTCATATAGGAAATTAAAAAATTTAATAGTATGTCAAGTTTTAAACATTTTTTTTACATACATACATACATAAACTCACGCCTTATCCCTGAAGGGGTAGGCAGAGGCGCCACTAGGACACCCACATTTCGCCTTGCATGTTCCGTCCCACGATGTGATAGGGGGCGAGCCTATCGTCATATCGGGCACAAATTCCTGACTCCGGGCTGATAATGAATAGAAAAATCCAATATCACTTTGCCCGACCCGGGACTCGAACCCGAGACCTCAGCTTTGTAACCGTATCGTAATACAACTACGCCACCGAGGCAGTCATTTTTTTTTATTGGTAGTAATAGCTCATAGGAATACAGGAGATGTAAAGTATTGTATTTATTGTGGTTGCTTCTCTGTGCAGTTGATAAAATTATTAATATTTATTTTCAGTAATAAGCTGGATATGGTAAGTTCTGACCATGGTACTGAGGAGGGTTCATCTTGATTGCAAACAGATATTTTATATGAAGTATCAGCGTCATCATGTTTTTTTATTGCACTGAATGCCGAGACGAGCATGCCATTTGCCTCATAGTAAGCGAGAGGAATGCTCATGGGCAATAGCAATACTAAACACCTTAAATTACAAAGCAAAGCTTGGCATTCCACTGCGCCATCCTGAGACATAACATGTTAAGTCTCATTATGTCCAGTAGTTACTCTGGCTACAATGTCCTTCAAACCAGAACACAATAGTTTATTAACACTGTTGTTTGCTCTTATTAAAGCAGTAAGATAGTCATGAATCCTTTAATAAATTCTCGCCAGCCACTATTTTCCATCTCAAATGCTAGCAACACATTTCTGATTCTCATGATTTGAAAGTGTCCACCCATAGACAGAATACTTTTTCACGTGAATTCTCTATTTACGATTTTCATTCTCATGCTATATTATATGCATTACTTACTTGCTTTCATCTCCACTTAGTGGTCGCTTTGAACTTGACGACTCCAGAGCCTTAACATCATCAATAGAAACCACTTCTAATGTGGTATATCCATCAAATTTTACTTTCAATGTGGCCTCTGATACATCTTCAATAAGGGCTTCATAGAACCTGAAATTGTTTAGTAGTTAAAATTTTATTTGCCAATAATTAAAATGTATTTTTGTAGTTTAAAATATTTTTGCCAATCAAGGCAGTATTGGCCATATTCAAGTATTGATAAATAATTGAAGGTTTGTGAGACTTGCAACTGTATTCTCATATTTTGGATATGATAAATTATGTAATGAGTATAAATCACAGATACAAATCTAAATTATTTAGATTTATGTCCGTATAATTATTGGGGTCTGCATTACATCTATTTTCAATTTGGCAATTCTTACCAAATATCTAGAGATATGCATATTTAATAGAAGGTAAAATGTCTTCAATAAGTATAAGTATAATTTCTAACAATATGCCTATTTTGATAATGATATTTTAATATGCAGGAATATATTTGAGCCAATCACTTCACTCATGACATGTCTATGATTGCACACAGTATCATGGGCCTATACTTAACTGGTGTTTAAATAAAGTTAGGTTACATTTTCCAGAGTATGTAAAGATTTCTGACATAACTTGCTTTATGATACATCTATGTCGTATTGGTTAAATCCATATAATTTTTTAACTTTGGGATTTACTACCAGCTCTTGTAAAGTCATATGGGTCATCAACAACACAGCATTTGGAATTATACCTTTTTTTTTTCTTACATAAAGTAACAAAATATTTAGTGAATTAATTTAAGTGATCATTCATAAATGATCTCAAAATATGTCTTAATTTCAATAGATTATTTCTACAGGAAATGTTGATACAATAAGTATAATATTTTTTGATGGCTGTAGTATTTATATATTTTGAAACATGGACAAAAGTGGCATAAGATTTCAATTTGACATTGGGATAAAATATTTGATAAACATATATGTTCATTGTTCCGCTATCATGAAAACTAGAATAAAATTGTATCTGTGTACTCATCTACATTCCTTTTGACAGCTATTATGTGATGGTAAGATTATTAAATAAATTAAAAACTAATAACCAGCCTAATAATATCCAACGGCAGATCCAAGGACTAATCCAAGATTGCAGTCTACATAGGTTTCATACAATGTAATCACATAAATTGAATACATCTTGGGGTTCAAATAATATTAATTAACTAAGTAGCACATAAACAAATACTTTTGACTGATCAATTATTATAGCAAAATATTTATGCATATATTGTATTTGTAATTGATAAAATTTTGTCCCAATGGCCAATATCCATCAGGCATATTTATGGCAATATCTCCACATGAATTTGCAAGTTGGTTACCTAATTTAAAATATAATCCATACACATTTTTGTATATACACTTTTTATGCCAATAGTTATAAAGTTAAATGATGATTTACTGATACTGTAAAAAAATGTATGTTAAAAACACCATGCTACTTACATGCCATCAGCTTTCCATTTGGCTAGACACTTTTCACCCACATGCCATTTAGAATAATATTTTTCCGCAGCTTCCCCATCCGCGGCCGCCAGCAGGGATGCTGTAACATCATCATTATTACTAGAACCATGAATATTAGACACTTTGGAATCACTGTCTTGAGTTTTTATTAGATCTTGTGTCAACTCTATTACTTCTTCCAAATCAGCCTTTAGTTTCAGGAGCTCTTCATTTTGCGGATCTGTGAGCAACGCGGCTTCCACCTGAAAAATTAAATGAAAGCTTTATGTAAAGGAGTGTTTTATTAGTGAACTGTGAACCACAATTATCATGATTTAAGCATTCTAATTACCTGTTGCAACTGTAATTTATAGTTCCTCAAGTCATCAGCCATTGTGCTAATAAGTAATTTATTGCTTTATACGTATCTAATTCTAAAGCAAGAATCACATTTAGTTTCGTTTGAGTTTCTCCAAACAATTTTGTCACAAATCACAATGGCAATAGTGGATAAACCACAGACAACAGAGTAACCACTACAATAGACTAAAGCTACCATGGACGTATATACAAAGAGGACTGTGCACTCTGATCGAGAAAACGAGACGAGTGAGGTATGTGAATGATTGTGTCCCGTGCTAATAGGGTGACCATAATAAATTTAATACACACACAGAAGCAATAGTCATATACATGGCAGGTCCCCACACTAAGATCAAGTATTGTGTTGTGGCCCACAATACAATACTTGATGCCCACAACTTGTGGGTATCAGAAGCCACGAGAGACTTTTTGGTCTACAAACACCCTGACCCGAGACAAATACTTGTGGGCTTCACAAACATTTGTCTCGGTGCGGGAACGAGCCCATGGCCTCCCGTTTCACAGCCGGCGTCTAACTAACTGCGCCACGGAGGTTCCGGAAAAATCATCTATCTACGGCTATCTCATCAAAGAATGGCAGCTGTGCGCAAATTACAAATTTTTATTGAATTTCAACAAAATTAAATTTCTGAAGGTTCTGGTAAGGATAATCTCATATACTTTTTAAATTATTGTATAGTCATTGGTGCTTGACAAATGTGCAGAATTTCAAGTCAATCAATCAATTAATACATACAGGCGAAGCTAATAAAAGCGTGTTAAAAAAAGATTTAAGATAGGGTTTTATTATGGTCACCGTAGCGAAAGAAAAGAGACACAGACCTCCATATACTATCTCGCTCTTCTCGTTTTGCCTCCATGTCTTTTAACTTAGCAAATTAAACCTTATTCCACAGGCATAAGTGTTATTTCAGGACAAAATGATTTCGTTTGTGCGTCCTGTTTGTATAATACGTCCATGAAAGCTATAGACCAAAGCAGAATATTAGTAAAAAGCAAAGACCATAGTCTAAAATAGAGTTTGGTATACATTTTACTTCTTAGTCTGTGGTATACATCGATTAATAATAGACTTTTCTGTACCGATGTTCGTGTTATTCTATGAAAATTATTTAGGATATAAAGTGTTTACCTACCATAATATTTTGATAAAAAACAAGTGAACCATATTTCGGAAACGTTGTATTATGTAGATGAATAAGTAAAAGATTTTAACTATTTATTTAAAATGTACCCTTTTAGCTCAGTAGCGCCATCTAGTGCTGAGTAGGACATGACTTGAAAAAGAGTTTGTAAGAGTAGCCTCATTTTTTTACTGAGCCAGTACAATGTCCCACTTCAATTGAAGCGAGGCGTACTGACGCTTGTCAATACGTTAGATAGTTTGAAGGTATTAGTACAAATATTAGTACTGTCTGACACAGTGCTTCTCCGTCATATAAAATATTCCTCTCTCCCTCGTTTGAAGCACGATCATGTAAATGACGTAGTACCGGGACACAAAATATGAAGTAGTACACTTTAAAAAGTTGAGCCGCTCTTACATTTTGACGTCATGTCCGGGACAAATGTACTACCTCTTGTATGTCCTACTCAACACTAGCGCCATCTTAACTCTCTCTTTAAACGGATTATTTTTTATTCACAGAGATGGAACTCTCCTATCTCATCTCCTATTTTATTCTTCTTGCCTTGAGAGGAGCATTTTTTTGCAAAGTTTTCTTGTTAGTCTGTGAGAGGTGCAAAAAATCCACATTTGGTTTATGTATCAACTGTAATACTTTATTCTGTATTGTAACGCCGTTTATCACCAACAACGACCCCAAATTACACGAATACATCGATGGCACTTGACGGGCGAGATTTAATTTATATCCGGCGTAGGTTCGTTGCTTAATAAGAGCTTTATCTGTATGTTAGGGCTAATTTCCTCAGGAGAGGAAAGGGTAGTTTGGTGAAAAATTTGATGTGGAAGGACTAACAAGTCTAAGAGTCCATGGAAGATATGTGTAGACGTGCGCATAAAACATTATATAATATTGAATGATTATATAATAGTAATCAAGCAGGCCCTGGGATTTGAACCCGCGACCACGGTGAACATGTTGGCTATCGTGTTCGATCGGTAGCCAACAGACCATCACGCACTCACTAACGAAATCGCGCCACAAAAATGATATATTATTTTTTATTGAGCTGTAATTGCTGTAGATGAAGTTATCACATTTGTGGTAATCGCTAAAGGAAAGATAATATATTACAAAAATAACTTTATTTGACAAGATTATAAAATTGTTAATGTAGATTTAATAAATAATTCATAATCTCGTGTCTAACGTTAAAATTAATTAATAAAAGTACAATTCTCATTCGTCATGTCAATACAAAATCAGTCGATTATTAAATTGCAGCTTGGAATTATACTAGACAGTTAAATGGAATTATCCGCATTTACGTTTTAAAAAAAATACCACAGATTTTATCTTGACTGCGCAATTTGCAAATATTTTCATTTCATTTCAGAAACATTCACTACTTAATAGGTAGTAAATTATTTCCTATGCTTCAATGTTTCATATTCTTAGGGATATTTTAAGTTTTATATGCAGTAGCAAAGCTTACGTAATGAATCATGGTTTAAAATTCAACACAAAATATTATTTCTACTTTTATATTAACAAATTTTTATTATTGATCTGAACCTTAAAATTGTTATGTGTAAATGTTTCTAATGTGCCATAAAAATACAGTGTCTAATCATATTATTAATCTAATCCTGGACAGGCACGAAAATTAAGCAGCGAATTAAGTATTATTGCAGAAAGTGTTATCTCACATTGCATATTCGTTGTCATCTTTAATTTATATTGTGTTGCTTTAAAGATCAGTGCAATGAATTAGCTGGTAACATTAACCAGATGGCTTTGCAATGCTGTGGACTGGTGGTAGCGGCGGCGGGATGCAAAGTCTTCATTGTCATCATTCAGCCTTTCTTGTTCTAATGTAATATCTGCATGTACCGGTGTCACAACTAATTGTTCATATTCCAGCGGGCGTTTTCTAAAAATAAATTAAAATACAGTTTGCAAAAAGCTAAAGATTGAAGTGTTCAAACGGCGGGCATTATTATGTATTATCACATTATTTGACGAACAATATTTTTCATACCCTATAGCTTGTAGGAATGCTATTTTCAACCAGTGGAAGAAGTGGAACTCTGATGCGCGTCCTGGTTTTACCGCGGGATTAGCTGCCCCAATATACAGCCACACCAACCAAACAATAGTTAGGCAACCTAGCGCGTACGCCCAGTGTACCAAGAACATCAGTAGTAATTTTATTGCCACCTGAAAATAAAAAAAATTAGTGAGTCATATTTAAAAAATGTACATATTTTTAGCCAATAGAACAAGAGCGAATTTGAAAAATAAATGGTCCAAAAAATAAGCATTGTTATCACTTATCACTATTGTTATCCATGTTGTTTACTTTTTTAATGCACAATTTTTTTAGTTAAATATTAATGAATAAATCTTGGATTTACGTTACACACATGTGCAAAAAAATAAGAACCTAAAATAGTTAGTTTTCTGTTATAATGTATTATACTTACTCCAGCTAATGAGAGCCATCTGTTGCATAAATGTGAATACCAATTTTTATTCTTTGAATGAACACTCGTGGCTTCCCGATTTACGTCTCCGTTAGACATTCGTCCATTCATTATAGCGGAATCTGTTGGAGAAGGTGTGAAATCCTGTAATGTTATCAATTTGCATATTTTAGATATTACGAATTATTGTAAAAAAATAAATAATACATTCTTAAGCTGAAAAAGCAGTAAATTGAATGTACATACTCCAACAGTTTTGTGTCTAATTCTTTCTGGGAACAAAAGGTCAAGATCACTGCCAGTAGCACCATAAACTTGTGTGTCTCGTTGAGAATGTCCTTGGAACCTGCAACGAAAACGACAATCACAACGTTCACTCTTAACATTTTGGCCAACATACAGGGTATATCAAGACTGCGACCGAAAACGAAGCCAGGTGATAGTATCAGTGACTTCAGAGTCAGACGCAATGCAAGTAAAAATTTCGCTAAAAAGTCGACAACTTTTTTTTTGGAATTTTTTACTTATCATCGTATTTGGGTGATAAATACATAGTTTTCCTAATGATGTAGACCTCTTTCTTTTTAAACACTCAATGGTACGTAAGGGTTCAAATTATTATTTTCGAAAAAACTAGGTATTTACCACCAAAACAAAACGACGTTTAAAAAATTCTACAAAAATATCTGTCGCTGTTTTTGTGAATTTTTTATTTGCATAGTGTCTGTAACCACTGAAACTACCACCTGGTTTCGTTTTCGGTCGCAGTCTTGATATACCCGGTATAACAGCAAGAGTGATAAATTTCGACAAAGAAAATGAGGCGATGAGAAAAAAAGAAAAAAAAACACATACCTCATTTCTCGTTTGTGTTGCAAATCAAAGGTTTGAGCAAGGGCAAAATAGGAATAATCAATGCTAGCGTATGTGATGAGGAATGGCATAGTGACTATAGGCGCTAATTTGTTTATGTCGCCAATTATGATGAAGGTGACTGTAACTATGGCCACTACTACCATAGAATAGATTGGTACCTTATTAGGCCCTCTCTGAAAAAAAAAAATACTAGCATAAAGTGAAAGCAAATTTTACGATATTGATTACTGTATTCAAAATTTTCTACTTATTAATTGTCATTTAGTATTTTTTTAATTTACTTACTCCATGCCCCAGTATTTCCAATCCTGGAATAACCTTTTCATTGGCAATACTTTGTAAGACTCGAGGAGTACCATACATGGCGCCGAGGCATGAACTCATGGAACTAACATAAAGGCCTGCCAATAACAACACAGTCACCGCTGATATATCAGCTGTTATGGAGAAGTTTTTCAATAACGCCTCCCTGGTCACTGTCGCTGCTAACGTTATAATAAACATGAGGTATAAAAATGTTCTGAAAATAATTAAAAATAATAATTATAAAAACACCCAATTCTAAAATATGTGCATACCATAAATTCCACTGAAAATGAATTATTACTGTAATATGACTTAAGTAATTTTTAACCATAATGTTATCACATTAATTTTTCACCTACACAAATATTATTTTTCATATCTCTTGCATCTATGAAGTAAATTGAAAAGTTACCATTGGGCCTAAGTCAAATAATTAAATAAAACATACCCAGTGCCTATGGCTGCCAAAGAACCGCTAGGTATATTGGCTGATGGATTTTTCAAATCTCCACTCATATTGATGCCTGCCAATATGCCAGTGATGGTAGGGAAGAAAACTCCAAAGCATTTAAACCATGTGTAATTATCTTTATAGTCAGACCAAGTATTGTTAGCAATTGTGGCTGCATCCCAACCAGTGAATTGTCCTTGAATACTTCCTGCACATACAAACACACAACATTAGCTTTTGTACTTTAATGAAATATAAATTGAATAAATTGAATTATTTACAAACAAGTAATGAGTACTGCCAGTATAATATTTATGAATCCAAAGGTAAGAGTGCTCTGCAACTATGTCAGAAAATGTCAGATTTAATCCAAACTAGACTTGATTAACAATTTATTATATAAATTTAACACATCTTACCTGGTACAGTGGTAAGTGAACCAAGGAAAAAGTCAAAAGCTGCCATTAGTATAACCACAAGCAGAGCAAACTGCAGCTTTATGACCCATTTCACACCAGCCACATTTATTGTGCCAAGCAAAAGGACAGCGGCCACAGCAAATCCTCGTGGTGCAAAGAGATTTGTCGGACTGGCACTAACTAAGTCTGCCATTGATTCCCCAAAACCAAACACATTTAAAGCACAACCTACAGCCTGAAAGTACACACAGTAATTTTTATCAATGTTCTATCATTTGTCTATCAACAAACAATTTTTTTTAAATTAATATCTTGTCATTTATACAAATGAAAATTATAAAAGAAAACTTTAGTTAATAAACCAGGTCAAATCAAAGAAAAATAATCATGATATAAAATATTATAGTAATTTTATTGCTAGTCAGATTAGTGGTGACAATATGCAGGTTTTCTTACATATAATTATTAAATTACCTGTCCAAAGCAATAAATGATACCCAGTGCACCACCCATCCGTGATCCTAATGTGTGTGCTATTAAGAAATAAACTCCTCCACTCTCTATCCGGCATCTCTCACATATTCCTACTGCTGACAGAACTGAGATCAATGCTACAAACACTGAAACAAAAGCGTTAATTACCAAATAGTAAGATCAGTATGACACCAGATTAAATGCTGCTATTGTGCATATCTTTAGCACTAGAAAATTTTGTACTACACATAGGCCTCCTCTAGGGATCACCTTGGTGACTATGGTACTCAGGTAAACTTGGTCACCAGGTTCATCTTGTTGGGCAATGTTCTTTAATCCATTATCAGGGCTTAGGTTTTCAACAAAATAAGCTACATCATGAATTTGGGAGGTGAAACTGCTTATTAAAATAGTAATATTTTGTTGATTGTAAATCTTGAATTTTATAGTTATTCATTTTCTTAGACTTAACAAGGATATTTGATATAAACCTCATACTTTAAAATAATTGTTATTTTTCCTAATATGGTCGGAGTTAGATAGATACAAAGTAAATTAATTAGAAGCCAATTTATTCTACTAATTGGCTGAAACAACATGTTAGGACTAATTGAACATGTTAGTGATGAAGGCTACCAGAAGAAAACATAACATTATTTTTTTTAATACTATGTACTATTTACAACAAAAATTTATAAATTAATAAAATATTACCTGTAAAAAAGACTATTGTAATTGCATGTACTAAGCCCGCTTGTCCCACCATCCAGCCAGACCGCAAGAACACAATCACACCAAATATATTTATAAGGCATGATGTAAACACTCCATCCCATGTTCCAAATAACACTGGTTGTGATATGAAGAAGTTAGACTTCCACCAGGGGACATCTCCCTGCAATTTTCAAATGTTTATGTATGACTAATCAGTATAAATAAAGGATTACATCACTTTGACTTAATGAACAGCTGTTGTAAACATTACTTGTTTTTTTTTTTATTTTTATACATAGTTTTAGTCAGAACATCGATTTGAGCAGCCCAAGATTAGTTCTATAATTTATGTCCATACAACAATTCATTGAAATTTCATCCAGTGGTATACATAATTACAAAACACATTTTGTAAAAGTAAAAGACAATCGTTACCTGTATGTCTGCAAAAATCTCATTAGCTCCAGAGGCTTGGTGGCCTCCTGTGCCATATTGTGATTCATTTCCTAAATCTACGAAACCACCAGATTGTCTCCGCATACGTGCTCGGTCGTACCCGGCATCATCACTGCGAAAACTGTCTATATCCAAGTCACTTCTACGTCCACGATTAGTTTGATCCATTGTAATTCGATGTATGTGGCTACTGAATCATTATTTTATAAAGACAATTGTTTACTTAACATAGACAAAACGTATTATCCGAGTTATCACGTCTATCAATTTCTTTAACACAAAGACACGTTACTTGCGAATTACTCAAGTATCAACGAAAATAGATAATTACAATTTATGACTCATATGTATATTTTATCGCATTCAAACACGCTTCAAATATGTTCATTAAAAGAAGAAAGTTGTAATGAATATGCTAGAAATAGAGCTTGTGTTTTAGAACTCATTACCTTAACTGTCAAAGTGACATCACACTGCAGTCTCTTTTCTGAAAACTAAAGAACAAAGCCATACAGCCTTACACAGCATACATAAATAATTTAAGCTATTTTGTATTACTAGGCAAAATATTACTACAATTTTGTAACATTGTATTATTACACAGTTAGTAATAATATTCCATTACGATGACACAGGGATGTAACGGGCTTCATTACCAGGATGGAGTGTTAATTTTTTTCTAACATATCACATAACGAAATTGCAAATGGATACGAATGCAAACGGGACGGACTGGCGGCCTATTGGTTACGGCCAACGGACCAGTACATTTTCACAGTGGTCGCAAGTTTAAATCTCAAGGCCTATGACTCAACACCTCTGACTTTTCAGAGTTATGTGTGTAGTGATATCAATCACCAAGCGCTACAACGGCAACAGAAGACAACGTGAGTAAACTTGTATACCATAGGAATTAGTGAGAATTTCTACAATTATCGTAAATTTTGGATTAAACCTAATTTGTATAACGGTATGAGTCTATAATCGCCCATAGGCCATAGCTCAACTTGTAGGTCCTATACAATCGAAAAAACGCTTAGCCTTTTGAAATTATTGTTAAGATCTCTGTTGTATGCGGGTTTCCCTACGATTTTTTATTTCCCTCTAAATGTGGCTTGTAATCTTCTATCACTGTACATGTAACTTTGAAAAGTCTGAGATAAATAAACAAATACACCCAACAGTCACATTTGAAGTCCTGACCCCACACTAAGATCGAGTCTTGTGTTGTGGGTATCAGAAAATATGAGCGACTTTTCGGTTTACCAAACACCCAGGTCCGAGAAATATTTGTTTCGGTGCGGGGATCGAACCCGCGGTCTCACGTTTCACAGCCGGCGTCTAAACAACTGCGTGACGGAAATGTGCCCTGCGATTAAAATCCGCGGCCGCCGTTTCGGCAGATCGAGTCCGGTGTTTACAACATTTTTACAACAATTATCTAAGTTTTTGGTTGTAGAGAGTAGATGCTGCAAAAATAGCCCCAAAGAAGTTTTCGCCGTATATGTTTTGATTTACTATGTTACAACCAACCCTATACACTGTACAACCAACCCTAAGGGTAGGGATGATTGTAACAAATTCCACTCTTTTTATTTGGATATTTTTTCAAATTCTGTAATAGCAGTAGCAATCAAGTGTCTATTGATAGTCGAATAACCAAATATCATTTGTACTAGGTACTTATTATTTTCTGATCTTATAAGGTCTGTGAGATATTCCGAGAAAATTGGATATCGTAACTTTAGTCCCTGGTCTCCCCAATTACTGATTCACAAAACCACTATGAAATATTTTGTGTTTCGTTTGGTGAGTGAGAGAGCAGCAGGCAGAATTTAATTATAGGATAAAATGATATATGTACCTATGGGTGTCATTAGCACCATCCTGGACGCATTTTTCTTCTTCTTGTACAAACTTATGGTTATGGTTTGTATGTCTGTATTCAGCAGTGAAACTTACCTCTCCCTTGCGGAGTTCCTCAATGAACTGTTGGAAGGCGCCTGCATTCTGCGTATTCGCAGAACGCTGTATCACCACCGCGTGGGTGAAAGACCAACGCTGCGTGCATTACATTTGTTGGAACAGCACAGTTAAAGAAATAATAACATACCTAACTGCGTATTATAATCTGTAACTTTTCTCATCATTTTTATGCATTTACCGACACTATAAGAAGGAACAATTTCTTTAACTTCTACACTACATTGACAATTCATAATTACGAGGCTTTGATACCAGCGCTTTATGTTGAAGAGTTGAGATTTCTATTGGATTTTAAATTATATTCAATTACCGTAATCCCATTGGTAGGTTCTTCATTTTCTTTGTAACCGCTGTGAGGTTGGTAGAGGAAGAAGTGGAGACCCGTTAGGAGACTGCTCTTGGTTCGTGGTAATATTATTCTAATTAAGTAGACTCCTTTGAACGCCATTTAGGTACATGTTGAAATTAGATTGGCATTATACAATTTTATTTATGTACGTATACTACCATTCAGGCTTAAATTGTAAGATTTAATATTAAAAGACAAAAAAGTAAAGGATTTTCCCTAAAATTACTCTGTGTTATTACCTACTACCAATGGGCGTGTGGGCAAGATGGAAAATTGGATCTCCGAGCAAGATGGAACTCGTAGTTAGTTAGAGAATGTATCTCTTTTAGATGGCCATAAAATACCTATCCAAGATAAAGCAATAGAGATTCTTGGACTGAAGAAACAATTCAGACTGCGACAATTGAAGTCAAAATTACATCAATATGCTCGGCATCACAGAAATTTGAAATTCCTATCGAAACTCTACATTAAAAATCTAAAATCTCACCTAGGTGTCAACCAGTTTTTGTACAATGCATTGGTTGCAGAGTCCAGTGTTTTAAAATTAGCACAAGACAGACACAGAAGATGGTAATTAACTATGTCCATTGAAAAATATAGGGATATCCTATATATTCAATCTTGCTAATCTTGTTCTTTTTGCATCTTGAGTCCCTACAGATTGTATTTGTGAGAGGCCGCCTGGGTAGGTACCACCGCAATTTCTATTTGCGGTGTAAATGCACTGTTGCGTTCCGATCTGAAGGACATTGTAGCTAGACTAACTACTGGACTTATTGACACTTAACATTTTATGTCTCAGGATAGCGAACGCAGTGGAATAACAAGCATTGCTTTGATTCATGGGGTTGTTTGGTTTTGCTACTGTCCATGAGTGGTAGTATCGCTTACCATCAGGCGCATTGCATACTCGTCTCACCATTCATTGCAATAACTGAACCTTAAGGTAAGTGATTACCACCGAATATTAACATCAACGACTGGGACTGAGGAAAAAAGGACAGGTAAGGAAAATAATGTGAATTGCATCCGGCAATCTCACGTACCGAATGAAAAACGACAGGAAAGCAGTGGTTTTATGTCGGTTCTCTTGAAGACTCTGATACACGAATGAAACAGCCCATTTCTACTGTAGTTCAAGGTACTATAATATAGCTCTATCATTTTAATTCTAAATGTAGTGAAATGTCATCATCGTGATATTAAGTACACAAAAAATGACAAGGCGTATAGTAATAAGTAGCAAAGTAATTTCATAAAAAGACAAGTAATTCTTTATTGTATAGTAATAGTATATTCTTGCATTTTTATATGTGTAATATCTCTACAGGAAAGATTTAAAAAATTCTAATTTATTTCTCTATTCTAGTTTATTATAATTTATTTCTCTATCGTAGCACGTGTAAAATAAATCCCTAAAAAGCACATTTTTGTATGTTTTAAACAAATATATTTTGCGAAAACATTACGATGACGAATTATGAGTTTTAAGTAATAGTCTAACTTAAACATTGTTGACTTGATAGGGGTATTTCTCTACGCGGGCAAGTGTTACTAAGGTGTTGATGTTGTTCGGAATTGACCTGATTTTCGGAGACCGGTTAATGTGTGTGACCTTCAGCAGCGTCGCCATAATAAATATTAATGTTGGCCAATATTACATGGCCAAATTGAACTATATTAAACTTCAAACTAGAAAAAAGTCAAAAAGTATCGTAAAATATGTTTTATAGCCAACATAAAAACTAACATTAACTTAGTCGTGATAGAATTTTGTATTTCCCAAAACTGGTGTACAATGTAGTAGAAACACATGCCTTCATTTGATAATTACATTCATTGCGATGGAATCTTTTATCTGTATTCTTGTAATTATTTTGATGTTTTTCAAAACTTCCAAACATTGATGGAATTGATGGTACCTACTGAAATTTGAAGTTATTTTACACATATTGTTATAAAATGTAAATAAATAAGGAAGAAAACAAAAAAAAAACTCCTTTATTGAAAAAGCTACCACATCTTTTCAAATCACTGTAAGGTCCTTTTGATATTTTCGTGATATTTTTTTAATTTAATTGTTTTTATGTATCTCAATACAGAATGATTTTATTTGGATCTTAGCATAATTAATCTAAAAATATTAATGGAAGATTAGTGTAGTAAGAATTACGAGTGAAATATCTTTAAAAATACTTAGGTAGTGGAAATTCTCACCAGTATTTACTACTATTTAGGGATCGTATACTATGGACTAATTAATTAAGAGCTATTATTGTGGCAGATAATAAATATCTTAGAGAATCTTATTAACACAGGGTACTACATAGTAGTCGTTATTTACTAGCGCTGTCTTCAAGTGTCCAACATTTTTATTTTACTATTTATTTCTTAAAAGTAACTTTTGTTGAGTCTCGCTGGAGTTGGTCTTATGTTGGCGTTTTGAATGTATTTAAAGGAAATGTTTATGATTTATTTAAAGTAAAATTTATTTTATTATAATATTCTTTCCCATAGTTTTAACTAAAAAGGATTTTTAATGAACAATAATGCATTATTAATAGTTCATATTTATTGTTTTTTTATAGTATGAGGCCGTATAAATGTAATCACCACATATATTTGATCAAAGACCACTACTTTACACTTTTATTAGTTGTACGTAAAATAAGTTACCCTAATTTAGCAAAATTACACTAAACTTTAGGCCCACAAAATTGCGGCATAGATTTGACAATTCGTCCGGGTTTTGAGCGCTATCTTAATCGCTCGGCGTTTAAGCATATTTATGTAGCAATAAGTTATCAGAGGCCTAATTACGGCCGCGAAACCACCTGTCCGCTATCATCTGTACATAGGCCTTCGCATATACTTCCGTGCGTCTTACGCGCGGGTCCACCCCCCCGGCGTGATTGGTCGGCGAGGAGGGTGCGCGCGCAGCGGCCCTCCTCACGGCCGGGTGTGAGACGCTGCGACTCCGAAGGAGCCGGTCGCGGACGCGATGCGGAGCCGCGCCGGACAGTGCCATCGCGACCACGCTCACACGCCGCCGTCGCTCCACCGACACTGCAAGTCGCACCCGCGATCGTATCGTACCAAGTCCGCACCTTGTAGATAACATCCTCACAACTCCGATAATATTTTTTTCCGAACTTTATTTTCGAACTAGTCAGCTCAGAACTTTAAATAACTTAGTCAGAAAACTTTTCACTAGAGTTAATACAGTGGTAGACTAGTTAGACGCACTTTTGTGATGTGATATGGCCGAGCGAAGGCGCCTAAGGGGTTGCGCAAGGGCGCAAAGATTGTCGTCTGTGGCGGCAAGATGCGCGTGGGCATGCGCGCTGTTCGCGTTCGTGTCTGCTGATGCGCACGCCGACGTCGACACCTCCACGGGGCTCGGCGATAACACATTGACTAATTCAGGTAGGTCCTTTATATTTACATTCTACAAAGTAAACTAATAAAATACCAACAAAATCAGGTATCATTCATAGTTTAACGGATATTTTTAAGCTTAATACACAATGCATAAAATAGTTTGTTACAATATTTTTATTGTTATCAAAACATGCAGCAGAAGAAAATCACAAGTCATCCTCCAAAACAATTTATATGAAACCATGCTTACCACTCTGTGCCAATAAGCTTTCGTATTCACTCTTACCGTTGAGCAGCGGTTCCCAAAATTTTAAAGTAAAAAAACTCATTTGATATTAAGAAGTAGTAAATAGAACATTAAAAAACTACCGCCTTTACCTAATAAGTTACAAACGTTTTTAATCAACTCCAGACAAAGGAGATTATCAATTCGACCTATATGTAAGTATGTAATATTCTCGGAAATTGATGCTTGATTCTTGATGGAAATTGAGTTGGGACCAACTGTGCCTCGCGGTTTTACCTGCGTAGCGTGATGTTAAATAGCTTATAGTCGTCCAGCTGGAACCGACCTCAAAAATATTTGGCATATTTAGGTATTTTAGGTTTTTTAAATATTAATTTTATTTTGAAGCCGGTTTAATAAAAAAAATGTTTTACAATTATTTTTAAATGTAATAAAAAAGGAAAACACTAAAAAAGTATTTTTCTTAGTAATAGAAATAGTTGGTTTCTCTGTAAAAGTATAGTTTTGTGGAATCTATTCTTTTTTGCGTTTTACAAAATATTTTTTGCATCAAAGGCATACTGAACATACAGTATAATTTCACTTAGAATGTAACCACATACGAGTAGCTTGTCGATTTCTGATATTCATGGAACCCACTTTAAGAATGGCTGTCCTTTTGCAGACCCCCTAGATAACATACAATACAAATAAAAAATATTGTTTTCTTTAATTAATACAATAAATAAAAGAGAAATAAGTATAGCGTGTACATTTTTATATCATAGAATAGGTAATTAAAACAATCACCAATTTTTCGTTCACCGTTACAATTGTTATAAATATAGTTTACTAACACGAGTAATCACCACAGAAAAAATAACTCAAGATTTCCACTGATCGTTCTAGTTGTAATAAATAAGTAAGTTGGCGCAGTGGATTTTACGATACGTTGATACGTTGTTTCACTGCGACGTGAATTTTAAGCTAGCCGCATACAAAATACAAGTTGAAAAACTTTTACACGTGTTTTTCACAGGCAAGTCGTTTAGTATTTTAATTCTATCGTCTTAGAAGATAAAATTAAGTTATTTTTAGGTTGTATTAATCACCTAAATAATTTATTAACAAAATTTGTAATTGTAAGATTTTGGAACACTTTTAAATATTTGTAACTACTTACTAATTAGCTGGGTTGTGTAAAAGGCTTTGTAGAGCATTTAACGTGATGCTTTGCGCTCGACTGGGACCAATTTGAATCCTATTGGATAGCGACCACATCTATTCCCGAGCGAACCGTGGCTTTTGAAAGCGGTTCTTATTAAATGATTTAGTTAATGAGCCATAATAAAATCGTAGATATCTCTGTTTCGGGTTGGTTAATATATTGGTATTTAATGCAGACATTTACAATAAATCGGTGTATGTTTGAAATGTAACTTGACAGATATAAAATTAGTACATTCAGGGCATGTGCCTTTTCTACGATTGAAAGGGGTTTAAGCTTAGGCCACTAAAGAAAAGTCTAGTGCGGTTTTGCAAACACTTGATGTCATTGGATATTAAATAGGGAAAATGAATTTGATTATTTTGTTGAGATGTTATATTGAAAAATCTAGTTATTACGCAAATTTACCTATTTTATTTCAGAAAAGACTTATGTGGAATTTGTTGAGTTATAATCAATTTGAAGAAGATGTTCTATAACAACAACAAAAACTGGTTAAAGATTCGCTTATAAATTCAAGTTTTTAGAGAACAGATTATTGTAGGTTGTTAAACATATAATTAATTTATTAGTGAAGGAAAACTACGGGGGGCAAACCTGCATGTCACAGCGATTATTACAATAATTTCGATGGCATGTGAAGTCCAACTAGGAATAGGCCAGCATTATAGACAATGGTCTAAATCGTCACAATCAAACTGTTAATAGTAGAAGATTCTGAGCTCAGCTGAGGTCGAAAACGGAATGATACAGTACAGGGCATATGTTTGTTAACGAACACGGCAAAATATGGATAGTGAGAAACATAGACCTTTTGATCACTTTAAAAGTTATTGATCTGTTTATCGCAATTATTTACAAGTACATACATATATAAGCTTACGCCTTTATCGCAGAAGGGGTAGGCAGATGCGCCACCAGGACACCCACATTTCGCCTTGTATGTTCAGTCCCATGATGTGATAGGGGGCGAGCCTATCGCCATATCGGGCACAAATTCCTGACTTCAGGCGTGGCGATAGGCTCGCCCCTATGACATCATGGGACGGAAAATAAAAGGCGAAACGTGGGTGTCCTGGTTGCTACCAGGGGAACCTCTGCCAACCCCTTCTGGGAAAAGGCATGAGTTTATATTGTGTGTATGTAATTATTAAATAGACGTACGTGATAATTTGGAAAAATCAGGTACTATCCTCTATTATTGTAGAGAGAAATAGAAGGTACTGCTGGGACATTATTGAAAGTATTTGTATTGGGATATTACATTTGATATTCCCTCCTGAAACTTACTTTATTGTATTTACGAAAGAAAAGAAAATCTGAAAAAAAAGACAAAAAATATAAGTATTATGACTTTTTATCAAGAAATAACAAATGAAACACATTTTTGGTAAATGTGCCGTACATTTTTAAATTTTAAAATTACATTAAATAACTTTAAAGAGGGCTTCAATTTTATTACACATATTTTATTAAATATTCTAGATACAAATAAAAAAAATCAAGATATTTATACTAATAACACACTTTGATATTTTTGAACTTTAAAATGAAACCATTTTTGTGTTACAAAAACGTAGGGTTAAAAACTGGATAGTAATGTTTTTAAAAATAAGATAGGATTCTATTAAAATGTTCCACTGGTTTTAAATATTCTTTACATTATCTGTTTCAATTCAGAAGCAAAAGTACATGTGACAAACCTGAACATTTATATTTTTCACTAGCTTCTGCCCGCAAACTACGTAAGCGTGATTAACTTTATTTGGTATTTCTCATCCCGTCCCGTTATATACCGCCCGTTCCGTCATATTCTCACTCAAAGCATGTAATCCAGTCCCATCCCATCCCTTTGAGTATAAAAAGTAACAAATATATCGGAATTCCTTCTTCATCCCAAGGGAACACTTTATTTTTCGGGATAAAAAATAGCCTTAGTGTTAATCCAGGGTTTCAGCTACTTCCATACCAAATTTCATCGAAATCCGTTAAGCGGTTTTCGAGTTCATCACGCACAACCGCACAGACAAACATACTATTTTTTTTTTAAATCATTATTTTTATTACGTTAATACAGACCCCCCATATTAGTTTTTCTCGTTTATATTATACCACTTTTTAAGTTGGACCTGCACCAATATAACTGTGAAAACTGCATCTCATTTCGTGCGGTAGTTTTTGAGTAATGTGCAAGCAAACAAAAAGAAACACCCTGTATGTAAATGCAACGTATACCAGTTTTTAAGTTGAACCTACAGCAATACAACTGTGAAAACCGCATCTCATTTGGTGCAGTAGTTTTTGCGTGATGTGCAAGCAAACATATAGACAGACAGACACACAGACAGACCGACAGACAAAAATTCTAAAATAAATTGTTTTGGCTTCTGTTGCTGTTATAAAGACACCTCGCGTTAAAATTTCTTAAATATCCTCCATGTACAGACATCGACCATTTACATTTTTATTATATGTATAGATTAAGTATTTCAAATATCAATTATTTGAAATAGCGAATTAGAAATGCGTGATAGGATTGTTACTTAAAAAATAGTACACGGCACATCTTATGAAAAAAGTCCGCAACGAAATTGGCCTACAAATATTTTGTTCTTTATTTACTCAGAATTTCGGGCTCTCGTGAAATCATTTCATTTTCAGAGGATTGCTCGGTGGGCGGCGACTAAACAGAACAACACCTACTTATTACATTTATACATATATATTATCGCCAACTGTATATTTCTTAGCTGTGAGAATATTGTAACGTAAAAGTTTTTATACACGGCAAGTTTTTATACAATTGAAAAAAGTATAAGGGTAGAGCCTTGCTCGTTAAAGCTATAATACTGAGGGAACGGCTCGATCTGGGTATTAATGTCTCATAGAAAATTAATATGAAGTGACTGCTTATTGTTGCGTTTCGTATGGCGGATGAATTACTGGGGGACTTAACGTTGGTGGTAAAATAGACATATCGAAAATAGCCACTGTAAACGAAAGTGGAAAACCTGAGTGTGTGGCGGTTTAGGTTCGAACTGTGTCGAACACGGAGAGATAATAAATTACCTTTCACCAGTGGTTTCTCTATTTCGACTATACTGCGGTTCCTATCATGTGCAATGTAGTTACTTTATGACAATAAAAAAATCCTTAACAAAATAAACGAAATTATAATTTGTCTTAAACTTCATTTATCAAACCTATAGTTTGACAAAACACAATCGTTGGGAAAGATGTTAAAACATAGCATAAAGCAGAGTACACTAGGGCACAGCATTATTAGAAGCCGGTTTGGCCAATATCAATTTAGTATAATTATTATTTACAATAATATGTGGTTAAAGAACTTTATTTCTCAAAATAATTTTTTTAATATAAATAACTAGATTCTACAGTTTCGCTCGGGTGCTTAAGATAACTCGAGAATGGGGATTTTCTAGATATCAGATTTTCGATCGTGTCAGTATCCACGCACAGAGCTCTATTTCTGTCTTATAGGCTTTAAGTTGCAATTTATTCATGTTGGTAGGCCGAATTTTTATACCGGGCCATAGTGTCTTTTGCGTACGATTGTCTAACATTTAATTTACTATCCTTCGGGAAAAGTACTTGATTTCTGGATCAAAAGTACCTTGTCCTTCGTTGTGTACCTGTCACGGTGTACGCACAAATTCGTTATGGTCGGTTATGTAGTTTAGGCCTGAAAGCGCAAGACACTCATTTTCATATTGTCACATTATGAGAATTTGGAGTGATTTTTCAAGTTGCTTACTGAGCTCAAAAATCAATGATCCACTATTGCTGGACCTAGGTACAATGCTTACACAGAGGATCTTAAGTTAAGTAAATAATTAGCATCTATAACAGTTTCTAAAAATATCCCATTTCATGACGCACTTGATAGGTGAATTTGAAAACTTAAATAGAACAGAGATGTGTTCAAATATTGATTACCAACTTGGTATTGTAATTGGTTTTAGTCACCTCACCGGTTGTCGGTTTTGAACCATGATGTACTAGACTGAGTTGGATTTCCAGAATCAGTAATAGATTTGTGTGAGGTTTTCGAATTGAAAAATTCTAAAGAACCGGGATTTGAATTTCTGCCTACTATAGCAATTACATCTTGAATCACACTATCAGTAAACTATGAGGGATACCTATTGCATCTCTGCTTGCCCCTTTAACAATATCGGCGTGAATGATTCAAGTCTTAAGTTTACTGATTTGATAATGTATTATTTGAGTGGATGTCGTGGTGATTATGGTAATTATAGTAGAGGGCATGATCGATTGGTGGGCGTATCACAGCCGTAGAAAACGATCACAATGAAATTAGGGGTAAAGTGATAATGTAAGCCACTTTCAGGTATTCTAATGTAATAAAGCTGAGAGGTTCGCTAATTAACGCATTAGCGTTAATCTTTAGAGTTAGTATTTGAATTTGAATAGATATTTTGTGTTTGATACCTTAATTCTTCTGGAAGGATGTAAGATTATTTCGTATCGCGTAACAAAAAGAATAAAGCACTAATTGTAATAAGAAATTTATGTACAGATATTTTTTTTAAACATCTTATGTTAATAAAAGTGAAATGGGGTACACTAATGGCACCAGAGTACAGCCGGGCCACAATGCTTGTGGTTTATATTTTTGGTCAACGTTATGTAACAGACAACAGTGAGTCCATAGTTTAATTGTTCAATGCGACTTGACGTGAAGAACTTATTAGCGAAGTGATCAGTATAGTGCCTAACTTTACGATCTACCTACATGTAAAGCAGTCCATTCATTAGGCGTGTTATGGAGTGCTATCATTGTCGTAACTGGTAACAACCGCAGGTTAATTGTTGTCACTTAGTATGGTCACTCCTCTTAATGTGAATACGTGTTAATTCAATACTTTTTCTACTGTAAGTAAAAGCTGTGTGAATTCGTGGATTGCTTAATTTAACAATTGATAGGTGTGTTAGCTGAATGATTGTATTATTATGTAAAATAATGTGAGTTTGATACTTAATTATTGCATGGATAAATATTTTTGTGACATATATTTTTTCTGGTTGTTTGTTTCTGGCATGCAGAAAACGTGTTGTGCATCCGTGATTAAAAAACCTTATGTGAGGTAATTTTACTACTCTATTTGGAGCGTTTTCACCTTATGGTATCTTAAATGTTTCTGAAAAAATTAGCCACTATCCACTCTTATAGTATAATTATAATTTTAATAAAAAAAAATATCGTAGCGATTTAAACACACTTGGTGAGGTAACATTTATTATAGATTTTTATAAATTATCGCTTTGTAGTCCAAAATACTCGAATAGATAAATTTAATTACGCGGTGTAGATCGTACCTGTTACCCATAAAACACAAAGCATGTTATTTTTACAAACACAGTCAGGAAAGTTGCATGAAATAGCGTTATTGTTGAATCCGGTGTCAGATAGGCAGACACTGGTGATACTAGTAATTTGGCCAGTCATAAATTACTCGTTTAACTGAATTACGCGAGTTGAAAGCATTCCACTACTGTCGAATGCGGACCATTTCCATTCCCATGCAACTCTCGCATGTCCACTGATATGCAGGCATCCGACGCACTCCACAAATGAGCTTTGAATCGATGAAATTTAATTATTGCTAACTTTGATATTTCCGGCATAGGCACTAATTACATGTATGATGTAACAGTTTTATTACGGCGCTTTGGATAGTAAATTTTAATAGATGTAAATTGACACCTAAGGAATATTTGTTATAGGAGTATTTTAAACTTTAAGTAAGAACATAAATTAGGTAATGCTATTATTTATTTATAAGCAAATTGGGAGTTCGGCATGGCTTGGTATCACTCACAATGGGTGCCATCAGTTTCAATGGGTTATGCATAATACATATACATACATCTTAGTAAAACATCCTCTTATTTAAGAGTCCTGTAAGTAAATTAAGCAATTAAATATAAAAAATATTAATACTAAATTGTAAGTTAATCAGCTATTGACATACGTTCAATGCATACTAACTTCGCCATGCTATTGCATTTCCGCAACTATGTGGATATTCCTAGTCTGGTACTGGTCAGGGTTCCTGACAAAATACCCTTGTAAGTGGCACAACAAAGGTTCAAATTAATTGAATCGGATCAATGACGCCCGAACGCGTGGAAGACTGATGTCCAATTAACATAAAAATACAATGAATATTACAGGTTTTATATTCACTTGTACTTGGACGTGTACTATGTATTCATTGCCTTTTTTAAGTGTTTGATCAAGTTGAAATTCTGTGGATATATTCTGCAGTTTGTATGTAAATAGATCTACATTTCATATTACAGAGTTTTCTAGTGCTTTTGACATTCAATTTTAAAATATGTTGAGCTTTTAGGCAATTGTGGCGTTTGAGTAAGTGGGATATTTTTAATATCACTTTTTATGCATTATTCAGTATCTATACAGTCTAGGTGATAATCATTCTTAGTGCCGTGATTGAGGTGTATTTACAAAGTGTACTATAACAATGCTTACATACTAAGTACAAGAATTAATAGTTAGCATATGCCTGAAACAAAGAATTAAACTCAAACTTTACGAAGCTTACTTAAAAAAAAATTAATTACCGGGTCGAAGTATGACTTATCAGTTGAACGACTCTGGCTAGAAAAACAACGCTGACCAGGATGACCACTCAAGAATCAGGATAATAGAGAACAGCATGGAGGGTTGTATAAAAAAAAAACTCCGCTGTGGACCCACTGTTGAGGTTATGCAACGTTGAAGTACTGGCTCTCGTAACTGCTCACAAGATTAGTTGAGCTGTCTAAGCCCTGAACCAACTCAGCGGGACATTATGGGCTGATTCACTGTCAGGTGTAATCATATAAATCTTTTTACTGAACTCTCACAATATTAAAAATTCTATGATCCACGATCGCCATTTGTAAACACATTAAAAAGGAATGATGCACAGGAGTTCAGCTAGTCTAGGATTAGCATTAGTGATTGCAAGAATTTTTGGCCTCAGTATCGCCAGCCAGGCGGCCAGTGGACCTATTACCACCAGAGTAGCCGGTATTCTATCATAGATTCGAATAAACTTCATTCGGGGTACTGGTATCTTTAATATGCTTCCTGTTAACTGAGCTACCTCTTCTATATTCCAAAGTAGGTAATTTAATTTTGTTATTTAGGCCTTAAAATGCTCTGCATCCATGACCATGTAACTCTATCCACTAGACCACTAGACGTATTCTTTAGGTCTCACCTATAAAAGCGGCGTAGCATGGTGTGTCGCGTCGCATCTATTTTACTTTAGTATGAACCTTAGAAGTGAAAACCACCTCATATATAAAATAAGCTAAATTAAATAATTTAGAGATTAAAATGGTAGGGCTTTGTCATGTGGGTTGTTTTTGCCTGAGAAGTTACAGTACAAATAGGTCGACTCTACTCTGTAGGTGTATAACTCTCACAGAAGACAATCGTGAAGTTAGGTTTGCTGTTGTGTTTCGTTCTCTGAATGAGAATGCGGGACACACAGAAGTCCGTGGCAGAATATTTGTCAGAACGGACAGCGTTCAGCCGGCTCTATAGTGAAAAACCCGCAGTAGTTGCTCACGCAAACGTGCCACGTTTCGGGTTTGGTCAGTGTATCCAGTTAAATCTTTGCAGGATATAATGTTAATATATTTCGGGTGAGTAGTAATCTCTGTTATTTTTGCCTTGATTGACACTTTCATAGCACAGTCTTAGTTTAATACGTTTTAGAGGGCTGATGCATTTATGTGTAAATTATAAAAAAATATGAACAAAGAGAATGCAAATTAGTGATATGAATATCAGGGCCACAATCAGTAAATATCATAAGCTTATTCAGAATTCAATGAATAAAAAAATTCTTCTGGATTTTTCTATTCATTAATTATCAACCCGGAGTCAGAAAATTGTGCTCGATATGGCGACTGGCTCGCCCTCTATCAAATCGTGAGAGGAAACATACATGGCGAAACGTGGGCGTCCTGGTTACACCTCTACCTTGTGGAAAAAAGGCATGAGTTTGTATATGTTAAAAAAAAGTCTGAGAGTAATATTAAAGAGTCTATTTAGTAGCTGTGTCTGTATGACGTATTGCCTTAATTAATATCGGTGACCGTGTACAAATATAATAGGAGCCGTGATATTTCTTGCATGGCATGAGCTGCATTTGAACGTAGGTCGGTGCATTAGTCTAAGTCAGGAAAGTTCCTTTCAATAAAGTTTTCCCGCCGGAGCACCGGGAACAGTGTAACGAATTAATCAAAATTTCACCTCGGGGCCTAATATGAGTCATGATTTCTGGCGGTGAACAATAGCCGTGGAGGCGCACTCAAATCGAAGTTGAATCAGTACGTATAGTGGAAGAGTTCCTTTGTTACGGAGCCGAGTAATGAAAGCGTTGGCTGATAATAATTTACGAACAGCAGAAGTGTCGCTGTTTAATGGCGAAAATAGGGGTCCGAGAAGCATTCCAGCGGGCGAGAGAGGCGAGAGAGGCGAGAGCGGGCGGCTGGGCAGGCGGACGGCGGGCGGCCGCCGGCGACGACTGACAACCGCGCCGACAGCAAACTAAAATAATTATCATCATTGTCCCTGGCCACGGCGAGCGCTTTAATTGTTCATTTACATTTGCAACGATGATACCAGTTCCGAACTATTTCGCTCGACGTTTATTTTACTCTCGCCGGTTCCGGTGCCGCGTTATTGTTCAGGGTTAATGGTCTGAAAAATAGAAATGAATCGCAATTTGTATCGTGTTATTGTTACGTACAAGTCACTGCACTACAAATTAATTTATTGGTCTATTAAATGACACGCCATATTTAACCTTTTCGCTTTCCTTTGGCCTGAGATGTAGTTTGTAAAGTCAAATATATCAGCGAAAGTATACAAGGTTATGAACATAATGGTTCCTTGCGACAATATACATCACAAGTTCAATTTCTTTTCGCTATTAGAACTAAATGTGATTTAAGAATTATTGTTTTTTGGATTGTATAGCAGTGGCGATGGGTGAAATTTTTCAATAGTAAAATAGTTACGAGTAAATGACGCATATTTTATTATTTCATAGATTGTTCTTGTTTTTAAAATCATTTCTGTATAAAGTTTTTATCTCTATACTTTTCAACATCTGATATTACCTGCACATATCATTTTACACCGTAAGTTTATTGCTACTGAATGTTCTAATTGAATCAGATGTTGCATTCTCTAGATTCCTCGAAAGTGTAATTCAAGGTTTTCAGCTACGGAGGTGGATTATCGTCGTGTTATCTGGCATTACGTTACATATTAAGAATAAATTTGGTCACTCTAATCTACATACAGGAAAGGACAATTTGAAAACCTACTGTCTTTTTTACACGATACATTTCCGGATTATCATCTCTTTGGATATATTTTTAAAATAATTAATAAAAAGTCTAACAGCAGTCTAACAGTCTAGAGAACTTTGTGTACTTAGTTTTTTTCTTGACTCTAAAATTCTCAAACCGATTCTTATGGCGACAACTGGAGGCAAAGCAATTGGCAACGACCGATTACGGCAGTGACTTATTGGCTTTTTGTTTCGCATTTGGCTTTGCGGCTTCGACTCCCATATGGTAAATACTTGTACGAATCGTATAAAATATGGCCTTGCAAATATTTTAGTATGTGTTCGTAAATACAATCACGTTGTAGGATTAGGAGTGTGGGGCCAATGTGTTAAAAAGACAAAAGTGGAGTTTTTGCAAGATCTAATAACCACCAATAAATGTAATTGCGATGTCGCGCTTTTGCCATAAAATAATAAACATTAAAGCTTGGTTTATTTTGACCATTAGTACAGATGAATTCTTTTCTTAAGCCCATTACCTCCAATATCCATATAAAAATGTTTCTATAATCGAAATAAACCTAAGTTGTGATGTTGAAACAACATTTAATTAACGAAAAAGATAGGTTTTTCTTATATTAATTGCAACTTTTTAAATTTTAAGAATAAGATTAATTATATTTTTATTTAGGTAAAGGAGTTAATGGGTTTTTTTAATGTGATATATCTTACGAAAAGAAAATCTTTTAAAAATAGAATATATAAAACTATAATAAGCACTCATCAAATATATTCAAAATCATTATTTTTATATAGAAATAATCGTAACATACCGTATATAAATAGAATGGTTTTCGGAATGTTCCCGCGTTTGAAATTTTAATTAAAAATACCTTCTGTGATGTTTCACTTGTACTTAGCCAGTTTTTCGTTTATTTTGATAATCATAAATTTCCACAACGTCTATAAAACTGGGTGTTGTGTTTAATCTGCATATCATAAAACTTCTTAGTCACACCACAAACGTGTCTCGAGCATGAAATAATAATTAAATTAGTTTTTATATCAAGTTACGGATACGAGAACAAATACAAAAATTAATTAAAATATAAGTTTTAGAGAATGAATACGAAGATTTAAGGTGAAATCATGTAATTCTAAGCGGTGCCTTATAAAAACATTTGTTTTCCGCTCGAACGTCGTGAGTGGAAATGTATAAAACAGAAATAACTCATAAACAAAACAAAGCCATAACGGCAACTATTAAGCACGTAGAGTGTTTCACGTAGCCATTGTAATAACGTTTTCTCTCGCTCGTAGGGGCACAGTGGTATTACAAAATGAAATTACAAGACACGTTCGCGGAGTCCTCCCACGGCATTAATTTGTATCAAGAATTTGTAGAGATTTAGCTTGAGCCGGGACAGAGTGTTCATCGCAGCCGGCGAGCGTTAACACTTATTAAGGGGGTGCATCCCTGCGACAGATGTAGGGGAGGTCCCGCCATTTGCGTAATGTCAGGAATGGTTACACTCGATTTAATAAAACTCCGACAACATTTCATTCTGAAGAATTTAAGAGTCAATTCGTTTTAAACGCCACAGCAGCATAGCGAGAAAAAACCGTGAGCCGAAACGTGCTCGGAATACATTGCCAAGGCTTGGATTTCTTATCGGCAGCAATTGAGATGAGTACTTATGGCTTTTCGAGTGGCTCGGCTTCGTTTAATTTGTTGTTTCAGCGTGGAATTTTTATTAACGTCTCCCCTCACTTTACATTTTTAGGGACGTGGTCCTTATTGGCAAGTCAAGGTGAAGAGAAACTTTCACTTCGTTTTTTCCTTTGAGTTTGAGTACATCGGGCACGAGGGCGGTGAATAGTAAACAGATCGATGACCATCCCACTGTGCTATATAATTTGCGGTTAACCTGTTGAGTGGTTGACGCTTGTACATCTGTAGTTAGCAATGTACCGACCATAACCGATGCCGATTAGTTATCCCGTCTGTCAAATCCTTTGCCCCATTAATATTCCCAACTCAATCAATTATAATACGCGATATATCATCATTGGCGGCATAAAGTGAAATAGCGCTGAATCAAACCAATCAAAGTTTTAGTCGAACAGCAAAAGTTTATCCACCATAGATCAGGCGGGAGAAAAAAATATATTCAGCACCGCCCTCCTTACACAAACCCAGCGAAATTTGACTGTTAGCGAATCAAAGCTTCATAATAAGACAATTGTTGCGTTACTTTAATACACAGATAAAAGACAGAATGTAATCTATTGTAATTTTTATTAGTCTCTATGTAGAAAGTGTATGTCATTTATTTACAATGAAATAATTCCGAACATAACCACAAGACAGTAATCGGGATTCACCTCAATAAATCTCCTCGGCGGATTAATAAACTTTCTCACAGGGATTTTTCCTGAGTAGATATGATTGCATAAAATTATAGTCTTGAGCCCATTTTACTTGCAAATACAATTACATTTTGTCCAAGCTTTGTGACAGGGCTCAGAAATTAATAGCAACACAGAAGCGTGTGTCGTGATCGGAAAACAGAAGGGGACCACTCAGCAGATGCTTATCTGCACACACGCGTTCTGAATCTAACAACGTTTGTGTTACTACGCGCAAATGTAAATAGCTTCTTATTACTACACTCACTTATTTTGCTGCGGCATGGTAATCTTGATGAGCATCTCCGTGTGTTTGCTTTGCACACCGCGCACTTAACTAATGCTTTCGCTTATAGGTTAGTAAACGACGTTTTCGTACAGTAAAATTACATTTATATCGAAACGGAAAATCTTTACATTCACGTTTGTAATATAGATTCATGCAAAACTGAATTGAGACTAGTTATTCGATAGCTAAGAACGGGATGTACGATTACTGCAATTACGTGATGTGGGTTTGAATACCGTGCAGCAAGTGTCCACGTGTTGCGGTTAAAACTAAGGTATCCTTCTCGTTTAGGAGTCTAGATTATGTTTTAGGTCGTAGCGATTTTCCATTAGAAAAGCTAATTTCATGAAATTGGTTATAAATAATATTTTTAGCATATCAAACTTTCTAACGAAGAATGCTCATAGTTCCTGATATTTACTAAACTAGACTGATTTAACTAATGTCAGCGCTATGTACGATTATTGAGTATACTTATTCATGTTAAAAGGTAAATAAACACACTATATTTTTAAGAAACTATAATATTTTTTTGGGCACTGGCCCACCCTCACACCCGCCTCTGCAACTCCTGTAAGCCGGGATCAACAGTGGCACGCATTTTTATGACACTGAGCATTGAAGCTCAGCGAGTCTCCGGGAATGTCTAACTTGTCTTTAACCCGCAACAAAATCAATCATAAAGTTAAAATAATAGGAGTTGTTGGAAATATTTTGTCCACTTCCCTTCGGAACAAAGCGGGTGACAAAACAATGAACTAAAGATGTAAACTATAATATTTATAACAATGTAACTGGATACAATTAGTAAAATGACAAGTGTTCAAGACGTTATTTACGAGGTAACGTGTGGAGTAACAAGCGGTCGTCAACAGTAACATGTGGCGCATGAATGCAACTAAACTTAATTAATGATCGATTGTAGCTCGTCGACCGTGGAGAATGGAGACCCTCCGCAAATCTTTACCGGCTCAAATAGGAGTCCCAGGGGCACTCCGCGCCTTTTAATTTGCGAGTGTTAGGGGTGCACCCCGTGTTCCACATGATGTTTTTTATAACCCGAACTCTTCTCGTCAATGGGTAAGCTAATGTTTTGCACAGACGGGCTTGTAAACTGGTCAATACAATATTATATTTTGTGATAAATTGTGGCTGCTTCTTGTCTTTCGACTTGGTGTATAGATTAAAATTATTTTTAATAATATAGGTACTTTTTTGTTTCATGCTAATGTAGTTAAGGATTGATCCTTTAAATTGATTTAAAACAATTTTTGTCTTTTAAAATGTCTTTACAGGGCTTGTTAATATAGCGCTAAGAAGCGAAGTAAAGAGTGCACCGATACTCCGTCACCAGACTTTGCGTTCCTTTTATTAGAAAATCCTTGGATTCAGAAGTTTTGTACGCCAAAGCTACCTATACCAAAATTGTAGTTTTGTAAATATTATAAAATATATTCTTTACCATAATTAGAGAAGCTTTAATCTTTTCCATGCACTCAAAAACCTATCACCCATGCTCTGATGCAATAAGTTTTGGTAAGTCTTGCGTGCATCAAGAATATTGATATTAATAATGCAAGGTCTGTAAGCGCAGCGGTAGACATCACTCAAACTTCGATAACATAGGGAGTGTGGTTCCCCTGTCGAATTTTTAATCGCAAACCGTTGATGTCGTTTGTCTGGCGCGGTGGTGCCCGGGGCTCTCGGTAGCCATCATAGCGTCGCACCCCCACATCGATTTAAAATTCATATCATACGGGCTCTGTAAATTACTTTTCTCTGTTCACTACTCTCGGTCGAAACTTAAAAAAAACTAACAGCATTCAATGACCGCTGGGAAAGTACGGGCTTATCGAACTTCAAGATTTATATTGATACTCATAAAATAGTGTTATGTAACGTAAACCTACCTCGTACTCATGATAATTTTTATACTTCTTTTTAAGCTTTAGTACGTATATGTCAAATGATGTAAGCTGTTAATTATACTTAACATAGTGTTAAGACTTAAAATAATTTTACAAATGATACTTTTAGTTATTATTTTATTTTAGTTTCGGTGACGCTTGGATTAACTAAATATGTATCTACTTGTCAAAGTTTTGCTTTTCCTTACCATACAAGGGTTAATTTCGTATTGGGATGTATTACGGATTTGTTATATGGTTATATTACAATAAGAATATAGGAAAATGTGCGACGTCTATGTATATTTCCAATCGTAAATCAATTTCGGACACCAAAAAGACGATATTGATATTGGGAAAACCGCAGCGGTTTTCCTGGCATAATACGAGAAGCCGAGTCCGGCGTAATGTTTATTTGATACATGTAATCGCCACATGATGTATGGAAAGGCAGGAACGTATTGGGAATGTTTTGTCAGAGGGGCCCGATTAACAATAAATGTTTCTTTAAGCGCCTGGCTTATTCCAGAACTATTTGAGTTATGTAACAGATTTACGTATTGAAAGGCGTGAAAGGCCAGTCAGTTTACGACTCTTATAATGTGCTTTTTTATCAGTTGTTCTTTTAATGTATTGCTTCTGATCTTTTGAAATCGGTTGGTAAAGACTCTACTTCAATTGAAACTATATACAGAATATCGCGTCTGCAGTTTTGACCCTAAACATCAATAATTATATTCCACAGTTTAAAAATTTAAACCTTCGATTTTCAATTTTGTCACACCTAATTAACAAAAAAGTAAAGTGTTTTCATTAGCTCTTAGGGATTGCAGTTTAATATCAAGTCTTCACCACTCTGCATATTAGTAGCAGCCAGCGGGAATCTTCCATTTCTGGGTACGCTATATCGAGTAAACAACACTGGTAGCGTTGCCAGGTCGCCAAACCTAATAGCCGGACAGACCAGTCAGTTTGGCCGGACATTTGGTTAAAAAAGCCGGACACCCTATATTATTGAGGATTTTGTCTTAGTATTAATAGGTATGACAATTTTTTTTAATGTAAAATCAAGTCTTTTTGATTAATAAATCTCGGCCACGCTCGGCGGCGCGGCGGCAGTGCTCGCTTGTTTGCGAAATGTAAAAAGCCTAACAAAAGCCGGACAAGACGGACACCGTTTATTTTAGCCGGACATGCAATCAAAAAGCCTAACTATGTCCGGCTTTATCCGGACGCCTGGCAACGCTAAACACTGGCCATTAGGCGAATTGTAGTCACTATGTCATGTGAGTATACAAAAAACTTTTTCGATTAGCAAACTACTGCTAATCAGGAATCGAGCAAACACATGCATTCGTACTTTCAATATGTGTTTTCCGTAGCCTTAATTGCCTACCTGACTACGATAGAAGGCCGATGGTGATCATCGCCACTCACTCATCCACGGACGTAAGGTTTATGATGATTATTCGATCTAAATGATGATTTATTAGGGGATTAGGCAGCCACACGGCGCACTGAGGGGGCATATTGGCTTTATTTATGCCATAATACCATCATATACCATCGTCACATTAAATCAGAAATAAATCGGCTTAGCTTAATATTAATAGTCGTTATTTATTAATATTCCAAAAGGGGATACTCGGGTGTGAAACATAATCGATCTTTAGTCCATCCGTAACTTGCATTCGCAAATTGTATCAGTAATACTTTTACAATCCATATAGTATGCATATAGAAAGGCTATAATGGTAAAGTATAAAAGATAAACGCTTATTTGTATTATTTTTGTTACCCAGGAGGGAAACTTCGTTATTCTGAGGTAGCTATTCTTGAAAATAAGTAATTTAATATACCTTCTTCCCAAGATTTAAGAATTTAATATTGGCAGCAGCTTGCTTAAATGGACGGATGCTTTTTTGTTACCATAATTTTTAAACCCGAGATAATCAAATTATGATTCAACAAAAAACGAAGACTTAAATATGAGGGCGAGTTTACCTTTTTGTGTCGAAAGCGGTAGTTGATAATAATTTAATTATTATTGAATATTGTAGATATTCGTAATTAGCTTTAAAATAATATTAACACTTACCTACTGATAATTATACTAAACAAATTTAAGAATGATTTCTAAAATTTAATAAAAATAATTGATGTTAATGTACCTCGATTGCAGATTTTGGCAGTTTGAATCTAGGTGGACAAACCGGGATCGTAAGAGGGAGATCTCGCTCGGAGATGAATACGCCGAGGTGATGCCAGACGTTGCTCTGTCTAGATAAGGCTGTAGACGAAAAAGGAACAACTTCTACTAGTTTTGCTTTAACAAGATACTCACTGGAGGAACTTCGGCGTGTTCTTTGTGAGGTCCTGGAGTTTCTCCAAAGTGCCGATGGAGCAACATGGGGTTTTTAGTCGGTTAAAATCCGCATTCCCGCTTAGTAAAGCAATCCAAGAGGACTTTCCCAATGAACAAAAAAGATGGACAAGCCATATTACTACAGTGGGAAGTCCTACAGAGGACCAGAGGACCAAGCCTCTTCGTATGCATAATTCTTAGGGCTCCAATACATTAGGCCGCATAAATGTTAGTTGATGCACGATCTCTTTAAAATACATAATGACTGCAAGGCGATCTTATTCGTAAAATGTACATTATAATAAGCATAACATAAAACTTGAATTTTAATGTGGCGTGAGGATTCCGTGAAAAGCTATTTTGTTGTATACTTTTAAATATTGTAATAAGTATACAGTAAACAACATAAGGATAAGGCAATTTGCATGATAATTCTCTGGAACTGTTATGTCGTTCTAAAAAATTACTTCATCTAATATCACAATTACCCTGATTGTACTAAACATGGCTTTGAAAGTTTAATAAATAATGTTTTCCGTTTTTCTCATCGTAAAAATACGAAATGCATAACTCCTAACTACGACCAAAGAACAACAAAGACGCCATTTAAATTGCTTTAATACAAGTTTGTTTCTTTGAATCGCAACAGTGAGGGGAAATTTTCGGAATTTATTTTAAAGCATTTCTTGCAAAGAAGCTTCCGACGTTGCCCGGAGTTAGACAGGCCACAACATGTAAAAAGTTAAATTTATAAGACTGCGAACAGAGTTCTGGCGGCCGCGTGACATCAAGCTGCGACCACGCAGCCTCTTTGTCTATTCATGAAACTTGTACCGAATTATGTGTCCGCTCACTTCCTTGCAACAAGCATTACCATGGCTTCAAAACCCGAACATAAATCTATCTCACATCATTTCACTATCTATAAATGTTATTCGTTTGGGGGTAACACAAAGAGGAATAAAAACATTATACACCACCGCGTTCGAAATGTATCAAAAAAGTTGCCAAAGTGCAGTCTGGGATAATATAGGTAACATGGCCCGCGGCGACCATTGATTCAAAAGAAAGACAAGTAGAAAGTTTCTCGCCGAAGACATGAAATCATAGAACGATTTCTTTTACGACTTCGGTTTCAACTTCATAGCGATGAATTATGCAGAAAGGAGAGAGATTTCCTGCGATAAAAGTCGTAACACCCAAGAGTGTTCTAAAAACACCCTTAGGGTGTTATCATAAGAATGTACGTTTGATTTTTAGAATTCGCGATAGATAAAATACATTCTAACTATTTGGTCTTTGTGAATGTTGGATAATGTGCATTTCTTAAGCATGTTAAATTACGATAAAAAGTTTTCTTCCAAGGGTTAATAAAAATAGTTGAAAGATTTTTTTGGTTTAGCCTTCATATGAAAAAGTGAAACGTTTAAAATAATTAATCAAACATGCAATTTAATTAATGTAAAATATGATGAACTACAACAGGAAGTAAAAATACTCGAGATGAAAAATAAGTGTCAAGCTCTTTACACTTGGAGTGCTTGTTCGTTTTGAAATGTTTGTGAAAGTGTGACAAAGTTGTTTTTGTCGAATTAGTTGACATCATTTATGGTGCGGTTATAAAAGTTGCTCATCCACGTCTGTATTTCAAGTGTAAATGTTTGTAAACATTTCTATGAAACAATTAAAAAATCAATTGAAATTTTAAAATTCCTACTTACAAACATACATACATAAACTCACGCCTTTATTCCCGAAGGGGTAGGCAGAGGCGCCACCAGGACACCCACATTTCGCCTTTTATATTCCGTCCCACAATGTGATAGCGGGCGAGCCTATCGCCACATCGGGCACAAATTCCTAACTCCGGGCTGATAATGAATAGAAACATCCAATATCACTTTGCCCGACCCGGGACTCGAATCCGAGACCTCAGCTTTGTAACCGTACCGTAATACAACTACGCCACCGAGGCAGTCAGCCAGTCGGTTCTTACTTGAATTATAAAAACTAAGTGAGTATCCTGTTCTTGATGCACATATCCAATATACCTATATATATTTTTAAATTGTAACCAATATCAAATGGTTCATGGACTCATTATCAAACTTCACTAGGCATTACAGTGATATTTATATCGATTAATAATTCGAAATACCGATAACATTTTCAAATGAAATATCGTATCAAAATCTACTTGCCTTGTTTGTAATCTGCAAGTAAAGTTTTAAGTTTAAGCAATTAAGATCACCCACAAACTAGGCAGTCTAATATACCTACATCGAATATGCTATAATAATAACCAGAGCGGATGAAAGTGCACAAAGATAACTATTAATACTTTATAAACCTCTCTGTTTAAATCAAAGTATACTTAACGGCCACCATACGGCATACATGTAATCTTTTAAAAAAACTGATGTATCGTTACCTAGTAGACTTACAATCATACATTTAACTATAAACTCGGTGATTTGTTTAGAAGTAATTCATTCGACTAGTCCAATACCTACTTACGGAGTACTATTACCAAATAACGTAAGCTGGGTCACATTTCTCGTCATATTAAGAGAGTTTGTGTACCAGTCACCAGACTATTCTGATGTATAATATCATATAGCATAGTTATGAAATATTTTCCGCCATAATTAAAAGAATTGCTGGACTGTATTTAACACGAACGCTTCATCGCCGAAAATGCACGTTTGGGAAAGGGGTCCTTTAAATATTTGGTACTATTATTGATCTAGTGGTACCGTACACAGGATGTGTAACTTGGGATTCTAATAGTACGTTTTCCAATTCCTGTGATTTAGTATCTCGACTGGTAAAACATAATTTTTATAGAATTTGATAATACCTAAAACCGCTGGATGAAACGGGCTGATTGGTAAAATAGTAAGGCGTCTCATAACTCATATTGCAACATGTCTAAAAACGTTGCGCAGATCCAACAAATGTGTGGAATAACGGCTTAAAAACATTGATTACAAATATTATGACCGGATTATGTGCATTATCCAGTTTACATTATAATTTATAATGGACAAGTTAGAGTATTTTTCACCAAAATACCTGATTGTTCGTTTTAATTGCCATTGCAGCATAGAATAGAAGAGAAAGCGAGTTGAGTCCGCATTCGCCAGACGCAGCGAGCGGGGTGCGCCGCGCGCGTCCTGAATACCTAATTGACTAATATTAGTTGTTGTGAGGGGAACTTCCTTATAGGTAAGCGTAAAACTTGAGACAAAGAACACGTACGAGCTTTGCAAGGGCTACTTTTTCACTTTAATAAATTTTACTATTTTTGGCATTAAGTTGCGGTTAGGTTACATTTTATCTTTTGAAAGTTTTTATAGCAACACGCAAAAGTTGTTCTGCTTTAGGATCGTCTCGTTGAATTTTGTGATCGAATTTCTTGACTTCATTTTGCCATAGTTGCAAAATTTTACTTTACACATTATATAGAAAACTAAGCGATGTCTAAGACGGTCAACAACGTCGTATATGGAAAGTTTTACATCAGAAGCTTTAGCTAAAGAATGTTTGTCAATCTCTACCACTACTACACAAAATCATTCTGGCAGTAATTTCTCATAATTTGGTAATGCATTTTACTAATATTAAATTGTCACGATAAAATAGAGTTATAGTGGAATTGAAAGCATGTTTTCAATTGTTATCGCAAAGGCGGGCAGTACATATTTTGCGACGGGACTGTGTATTGGACGCAGCGTGCTGCACTCGGATCGCGCAGCGTGAACTCTACTCGGCTTGGGTTTGAAATGAAATAAATTCCATTAGCGTAATTGGTACCGAAGGCGAGTTATTGAGGCCCGTCTCGTTTTCTGGTGGCGGAGCAGACGCGTGCCTAAACTTTCGACTGGCCAGATGCGCAAAACTGACTTCCCTCGGAGACACTGCGCTGTAATACCGTCATAATTCCACTTAAGAAATACGCGTTGCGCTCCCTTTTAAACGTGAATAAATATTATCAACACAAGATTTTTCAGTTGCGTAAACCGACGCATTCCCTGTACACAGTCTCAGCTTACTTTGTTATGCTAATCTTCATAATTCTTCAAGCGGGGGAAGTTCCGTACAAGTTACTTTTTTGAAAATAACTTGTAATTCAGTCGTAATTTGTAATGTCGTTGAATGCTTAGGTATTCAGATGAGTTAAAAAACTTGTAACAAGTACGACTTCGGGGTGAGTGCAACGTGACATTTTTATATTCGTGTACGCACGTGCGAGTACAAATCTACATAAAACAGATTTTAATTGGCTGGTTATCGTTGACGCGTGTAACATAGGAAGTTGTAACAGATCTTGGACACGTTAATTATAAACTCGGCAATCAGCGAACATTGTTCCCAAAACTACCCTGACAGTTTTGTAACGCCACTGCCTTGTTCAAATTAACGAAGAAAACTTCTCGATCAAGTCCGTCTACCTGAAAACACAAAGTAAACTCCGCACCTTCGCAACTTATCCATTAACTTAAGTAGAATCTGTAGACAGCACAGGAGAGAATAGTGCCTCCGTCGTGTTAGAGATAGTTTGAGCGTTAAACGAAATTTATGATGTTAGATTGATTGGCGAGTTTGCGCTGTTTTTGCTTCAATGTAAGCTTGTCAAAGTAATCGTTTTTTGCTTGCAATTTATCATGTACCTCTTATGAAAAGAAATGTCGTACCTCTACGCGAAGGAGAAAAATCATGAGTCACTTTACACATTACCGAGCGTGCAGTCATGCATGGTACGTTTTACATTAGGAATATTTGTATACTTATTATAAATATTATCTATGACCTTTAATTTCAATCATCGGCATCCTAATAATGCGGAAATGAGAAATCAAAGCATAATAATTAATTTAAAACTTCTAACAATCCCCCTTTTGAACGGAGCTCAAAAATGAAAAATTATTTCTTGAATTTTTACTTCACTTAAAATCTGCACAATGTTGTAGTCGACGACCGCTTTATTATTTATGACAAGGAACACGAAACTCATCTCGAGTTATAAACTTCTTGGAATTTCTCCTGAAGTAATACAGAGCTATTATTATGATGTCCCCACAAAAAATATTCGTCGTACGGCGAGCCAGGGTCGGGAAAGTCGAGGGGGTGCGGACGGGAGCCGCCGCGTCTTGCCGCTTGCGAGCGAGCTCACCACACAGTCAGCCATCGGCCTTCATCAAGGGCGGACGTTTTTCATACGATTTTTACTCAATCCGATACGGACTTAATGCAAATGTTTCAAATTTTTCCGACAAATTTACAAAATATAGTACTCATAAAAATGTATGTTCTCAATACTTAAATCCAGTCTGAAAAATGTGCATAAAGCTAAGCAGATAACAAGTCTTTATTGCAATGATTTGGGTAAACCACTTACCTACTAAACTCGTTTATACTCGTACTTACTGAGGGAAGGGTATTCAAATACGTTCGGCATGTCGATCCTTTTACGACGATTTGACAACCGTAAATTTTATCACCATCCTCAATTTAGAGAACAGTACTTTTCTTTATCAGAATTCTATATTGACGTACCCTGACATATTTGTGAAGTGCCGTGATATTTTATAAATTAGATTTTTAATGAATGTTTTTTTTTATTAAATATGAAATTTTAAGTCCACATGCTTGATTATTAAATTAAACCACATACGTTTGATTAGTGATCTTTAAGTTAATTTAGACACCTGGTTGAGGTTTTTAGCATAACTTATACGACGCCAATATATTAATTTTTAATCGATTTAAACTTGGAATTATTTTTAAATAGTTAAACAATATTGGTTACTATACTGTTTTATAGAAATAATGTTTTTCTTCAATAACATAATTTCAAAAGCTCAGTACATATTTTGTACTATTTCCATATTCAAGTTTTTATATCTAAGCTGACAAGTTAAACAATATATTTTTAGTACTGCACCAAAGAAAAGTCGAAAGTAACATTCATGTTATAAATGGTGTCATTGATACAAACGTACGTTTACCTATACAAAAGAAATATGGCTTAAATGGCTGAGGACAATAAAAAACTTTTTGTGATGTTTTTCTTCCAAACCACTTAACAAGCTTGGCGCACGTAGACATGTTTGTGTCTTGCTTGCATTATGACACCGGGTTACAATAAGATTTAGAGGGGACAAAGTGAGGAGACTCGGCGGCGCCACGGACTTGTCATAACTACCGCGCTGTGAGTGCCGTGTTCTAGTCTAATGCGAACGATCTATTTTACTCATTGGACCATAAAAACGATCTGTAGTCCATACACCGGGTAATTGGAATGTGTCGCTATTATTTGTATGCTTCAAAAACTGTGTTGAAATATAGTTATGTCGATAAAGTGTTTAAGTGTATTGTTTCATGTGAAGTACTTTAATATTTTATTTTATTCTTTGTTTTAACAAGTTTTAAATGGATTTACCAGTTTGCAACTATCCCATAAAACATTTAAAATAACTACCACGCACTCTCATAGATATAAAACAAACAGCGTCTTGATTCCATCAATACAATATACAATTGATACATTTCATAGTAAAATAGAAACACGTCGGATATTTAGCTTACATACACCAATCAACTTGAAATTGTTTTAAATTGATGGCCGTCTATTTTTTCACAAAGCTTTTCAATTCTTTAATCCGGTTAGCCATCCAATTGATATGATAGTCACTATCGAAAAATCCTCTCTTTTTATTAGTACTTATGTATGTAAGCTTTTTGCGTATTGTGTTTTTATTGGGAATGCTGTCATACAATTATAGCTTCGTCACAGCTTAAAGATTTTTTTTTATTGCAATGAATGGCGAGACGAGCATGCCATTCGCCTGATGGTAAGCGATACGACCGCTCATGGACAGTAGCAAAACCAAACAACACCATGAATTACAAGGCAATACTTGGCATTCCACTGCGCTCGCCATCCTGAGATATAAGATGTTAAGTCTCAATATGTCCAGTAGTTACTCTGGCTACAATGTCCTTCAAACCGGAACACAACAGCGCATTTACACTGCTGTTTGGCGGGAGAAAAAGACATTGCGGTGGTACCTACCCAGGCGGCCTCTCACATATGAGAGACCTACCACCAGTAAAGATTATAAAGAGTAGACTATAAAGAAAGGAACCCGTCAAAGTAACATATTCACTCATTACGACAGAGACCACCGGCAGGTTGTTATCATGAAGTTAACTGCTATGTGCTTCCTTTATTTGCAAAATAAACTTTTAACAAGCCACGACGTCGTAACATGTTTTGTTTAAATTACCGCAAAAGCTTTCAACATATTTTAAATAAGGCACTAGTGTTGCAGAACTGATTTACATAATTTTGTTATAAATGAAATTTAGTTCGCCAGGAATGAAGGTTTCATCCCTTTTCGTTAAAACTTGAATACAATTCAAATGAACACAATTCCTTACTCTCTGTTTATTTCTTTTTTATTTTAGTGTAATCCTACTTTTCACTAAAAAAATCGTATCCATTAACTCACGCCATTTTCCCAGAAGGGGTAGGCAGAGGTGCTCCCAGAAAACCCACATTTCGCCTTGTATGTTCCGTTCCATGATGAGATAGGGGGCGAGCCTATCGCCATATAACTATGTATAAAGTAATGTACAAAATAATTCCAAATTCATCACACGCCACCATTGTTGTGTTCATGATCTTTTGTTAGATAGGTTTTATGTTAGTGTTCTAAGGTAATTTAAGTCTGTGAAATCTGTGCTCTTAACAGCATGTAAGTGAGTTGGAGGCACGCAGCGGGTGATGTCCCGGCTCCGCGTAATATACGCTAACGGTCCGGGACAAGACAAATGTGTTTTCTCTCGCTTGCTATTAGTCGTTTTCCTGGGTTCCGCTTCATGCGCCCCCTGGATCTTGATTGAATACAATGGCTTATTATTAGATTTAAGGATACAAATATAACTCTCCTGCAACAAATTAATGCTGTTGATTTGTTTTCGTCTAAATTAATCCATTTTAAAACCGTTAATCCGCGGAGCACGGAGTTTCGTCCATTCACAGATCATTCACTGGTTCATAATTTTTTATCGTGATTTGATTTTAACTTTTCTCCTCTTTAATAATAATTATTTTACATTGGAAAGTGATACATGCTTTGTTTAATTTGAATACATATCATACCATTTGGCCTCATCGCGATACGTACAATTTATTGAAAGTCATATAATTTATCATATTTTAAGCAGAGTATTGGAGCCTGTATTAATTACTACTTATTTTGTTCATCATCATTGTCTGTAATTTAAGGGTTTTTTATAATAAGAAATACAACTAAGATCGGATGTACGATTGATATGCCAAAACCCCTTTGTTAAAAATTGATTTGAATAGCAGATGTGTGTTAGGGGAAAAGATTTAAATTGTTAGTAATAATATAAAGACAAGGTTGGCGGCATTCATGTCGGAGCTAGTTAGCAGCGCAAACTGGCTCGTCGACGGCGTTCGCGCAAATTGAATTTGTCTCGAATGCTCTGAGTGGAGCTGAGCGAGCGTCGGACGGTGACCATCGCACCGTGCCCTATCCTACACGTTCGCTTCGATTATTGTCATATTTATTCTTCTATTTGTTCACATCCGAAATAACATATTATTACAAGCCATATTTATCGCAATAGAGCAAAGTATTCGATTGTAAAAAAGATTTCGATGCAATAAAGGTTCCATTATCTTCAAAGTTTTGTGTTTGTGTGTGCGCGTGTACATATGTAGATGAATTGATATAATGTTGATTTTAGTTGGTTATAAATAAAAATAGCCTCATTTAGAGTAGTCGTAGACATGTATTTTATAACTAATAGAGTCGTGAACCGATTTCCCAAATAGGTCAAATCGGTTTACCTGGAACAGTGGGTCTTATCGTAAGAGTCAGGCAATGGGACGTTGTATAATCATATGCCAAATATTACCGTTTGTGGGTTGCGATTATGGTAAGTATCTATAGAGGAAATATTATAAATATATATAAACTACAATAAATGTTAACTTATTGCAAATTGCTATGGTATGCAGGTTTCCCCACAATGTTTTCCTTCATCGTTATGGTGATGTAAAGTCCGCCAACCCGCATCCGGCCAGTGTGGTGGACTATATGGCCTAACCATTCTTAATCGTACTCTCGATTGTACAATAGGCCCGTGCCCTGCCCGACGTATATGAGCTGATACAATACAATGCAAAAAAATAAATGATTACTTTTATTTTAAATTACATTTTTAAGGTTAAAAGTATGGGTCTTGAAATGTCTCGATGAGAAGGAAGTTTCTTACAAGAATTGTTCTCGAGAGACGCGAACCTTCTTGCGAATTCCGAATAGTCTTTACTTTTTAAGAAGTTCTAATTTTAGCGAAAATTACGCTATTCCCACTTTGTTTTAAAAAATATATTCTGCTTAGGGTGAAATAATAAATTTAGTTTTTAAACTATGTGTATAATATTATGTGTATTTATAATAATGTGTATATTTGAGCAAAAAGTAACGTGGTCGTGAATTTGTTCATATTCTTCTAATACATGATGAATTTATAAAAAAAAAATCGCAGTAGTGGATTATGTCACGGAATCAAAAATTACCAAAATTCCCACGCATTAGTGCTCCCGTAGTTAGAATAACACTGGAATGTACTGTTAAGAATTCGCATACCAGAAACAACGACGCAGTAAACCTAGCAGAGCTCATTGAGCTTTTCAATTTACATAATGCGAGAAATCTTAGTGGAAATATTCATTACATTTGAAATAACTTTGAGAAAAGGGACCTAGCGCTATCCAACTTTCATTTAATGCTCGACTTAGATATTACTTCAATCAAATTTAGTGCGTAATTTTTAACAGTAGTGTTACGAATGTACTAACAGTAGTGTTCGAGCTCTGTTATTATGTAGAGAGTAGATTAGCATTGTCATATTAGTGCCATAGTATCAATAATTATTAAACTTTTTATGGCGTGTTTTTGACCGTGACTACCCGCCCTCTATCTCGAAAACAATTCGATGTAAAAAATGTTTTTGATACATAAGTTGAAGGGAAATTAATTCTCCACAATGTCGAGAAGGAATACAAATGGAGAAAAAACCCACAGGAAACGAGATATTTGCAAAAAATGTGGAAAAAATAGATTTTTTGTGAACTTTGACTTCAGATTTTAAGAGCAGCAGTACACCCTTAGATTTGAGAGATTTTTTAGGATGTCAAAATACAAGTTTATACGAGTTGATAGCTGGTTATCTCAAATTCCCAGATACATAATTACCTAATTTTGACTAATTTGGCTAGACTATAGTGTATGGTATTTTTATATCAACCAATAATACATCGAAACAAAATGAAAATTCATGGCAATATAGTTTGAAACAGTTTTAATAATTACTGTTTTTGAATATTTTACCACCTAAGGAGTGATTAATTGTTCATTAAATGTTTCACCATAAATTCTGCAAGCACAAAATAATTCCAAAATGTGTTAATGTAACATTCAATTTTTAATGTACAATAAAGCTAGGGTAACTATTACATTGTAGCATGACTTTGCGCTTTATCGAGTGTTAGCGAGATTAATGGCTGGCTTGTCGCGCGTTCGCGGCAATTACACGCGCAATGTGGCAGGGCCCGTGTTGGCAATGTTGCCATCATGGTTTTGTTGCGTTCGTCAGTCGAACGAATGACGCAGCCGGAATTCCGCCCGCATTTGGGGATTATGATGCTCGACCGCGCAAAGAATATTTTGAATAAACACGTATTACCAGCCTCTCGTGCCAGATACTGCATTGTGCACATTTAATCCTTTTGTTGTAGCTTTCTCTTTGATTAAAAATTAGTGGCTAGGTATTGTGAAATTCGTTAAAATTAATATTCATTTAAATTAAACAAAGAGAGTTAGATTTTAGAATGGCATTTGTGCTGCGTGGTTGTTTTGTTGTGGGCCCCATTTTGTTTTTAGTTTACAATTGACTATGTTTCAAGCATAGGCAACGTAAGATCCCATACTGCCACGCCTGTATTTCCGAAATACAGGAAGAAAAGGTTTCTTTGTATCATTATTAGAGCCCTATAAGAGTCTATTTAGTGTACAAAAATATAAATTGATTTACTCCAACATTTATTTATACATTAAAATAGGTTTCGAAGAATTGAGTTCTATTAGTTCATACGATACAAGCAAGTAAATAGTGCAAGCGGACGAAGTCGATGACGTTTTTCAATAAAATATTCAATGAATAATGACTAAATAAAGCTTATTGTCGAGTTGAAAATTTGGAAACATTAATGACGGTAAAAGAAAAGTAAGATATGTTTTAGAACATACCTTTGAACGTACTATAATTCCCTACCTATGGTAAAGCGAAGCTGGCGTGAGTTTACGAATGGATGAACTATTTTAAATTCAACATATACGGGATTACGTACTACTTTTTGAATTTTACTGTTTCGATCCCAGAGCACATATTTTTGAAAAGAAATTGCGTATGTATTTATATTTTATTTATACCTTAAATGGTAAAAAAAATATTTAAATATTCGATGTAACAATTCCCTAACAAAATTAAGTTTTAATGAATGTACCGAACACCTAAAATCAAAATAATTAATAATTACATCAACCCCAAGAAGGCCCGTTTTGTAGCAGAGTGTAATATTAAATACACCTAACTGTCGAACATATTGTCCTGATCCCAAGTCTTAACGATAGACTTTCTGGTTTCACAGTAACATGGGCTGATGTACATAATATTATAGATTTTATTATTCAAGTTAATACCAAGTGAAATATTTTTGCACAAATCTATATATAGCTGAATGTGCGGAAACTGTTCTCTACAAAATACGTGCTCGTAGAGATTGTTAGTTCCTTCTATTGACCAGGGAAAATTATTACTTGCCAGCTTCTTAGATTACAGTACCTACACATTTCTCTATTTTACCTGGTTATTGATTAAAGCTACATAGTAAGTATATTATTCAGTGTTCTAATGGCTGTGAATCGTAAGGTCGTGGGTTTGAACTTAGATTAGCCATTCTACTTCGTGTTGTGGAAAAAATATTACCATAAAACATAATATACTTGTTAAGTTAGTTGTCAAAATGAAATTCATAAAAATGATTTTGTACAAACTCATTGTGTTTTCTGGAGAAGTGTATGTGGTGAAATCATATAGTAACTATACATTTAAATATAATCTTGTAATTGTTTTTTTACCGAATGATGACGTGATACTCTGTATATGGTTTTGATGTTACCAGGTGTTCATTTACGTATTTAAATTGTATTGTAATATACTTGTATTAAATAATGATTTTCGTTACTAGACCCATACAATATTACTGAAACAGAATGCCTATAATTCACAATTGAAAATTTTAAATGTTATATAATAATTAAAAATGTTAAGTAAACATAAACAATTTTAAAAATCGTCGTGTTAATTAGTGAAATAAAAGCGCGACAGCGCAAACGTATTCATTAAAAGTGCTAATTCATATAATTTTCCTCTAGTAGCCACGTTCTCATACATATGAAATGTTCATAAAATATTCAAAACGATTTCACGCTTCTTAATTATCTGCGTTTGTACGACGAAAAGTTTCATATGTTTCACGAAATTTAATACCTCTCGCGGCGTATGGTTTCCTAGCCCCACTGAATACTAAAGAGTCATGACTATTTTGTAATTTACTTTTTTTGTTCTCACCACTCGGATATATCGTCGTATTTACAGTGGTATCTCACATTTTATCGCTGAAATTAAGTCTTTACAACCTGGTGGTTAAATATTTTAATGTAGATACAGAGCTATATATTTTTCGGAAACAAAATCTATAACAAATTTTAATTCCTACATTTATTTGTATAAGGAACTGCAGCAGCAATATGTTGCAAAGTCGCGGGTTCCAATTACGCACGGGGATAAATGTTTACGCCGCCAAACCGTATTTGCCTTGAGGTTTAGTTTAATGTGTCTCTAAACTTCATGCTTGACATGCACGTGCGGATAATCCCCGTTTGAAACTGTATATGTGATCTTTGACACTATTAGCTAATAGCGTTCAAGGCGGCTTGTTTACTCTAATACTTACAGTGTACACTTATTACGGAAGTTGAGAGCTAAATAAATAAAGTAAATTGCATTAGCACTCCATTTGGTGGGCTTTTAAAATATAAATGAGATTGAAACAAAAGTTTTTGTTTAGTTTACTTAGTGAGAGAGCAATTTCTCGCAAACACAAATACGCACATAACGAATGTTTGCTGAAGTTTGGTGGGTAATGCAGCGCCGCGCGCCGGCGAGCTCTGCTCCGTGTGGAGTGTAGCTCCGCTCGCACAATGAAACCGTTGAATGCTCACAAAATCGCTGCTGCTAACTGTTAATGGCTTAACGAATTAGGTGACACTCGCCGCTTCCTCCACCAAAGAGGTTTATCTTAGCTTTGTTGGCAAATGCATTTGTTGTATACTTGTAAGAGTTTACGTAACGCTGTGGATATTTTTTCGAGTGGCGGCGCAATTGTGTCGGCGGGCTTGTTCATTTCCTTCCGCAGTGCTTTTTGTGTAAATTGAAGGTTTCCAGGAAGTATGGGTAATAATGAAATGGCCAGGTTGAGTAGTTTATTCATTAATGGATTGTTTTGTGTTTTCTATGGACATTTTATTTTCATATATGGGGTAGTAAAACCTGAATGCTTAATGCTTTTTTCTTATAGTTAATAAGTGGTAATTATGATACCATTTCTTTAAAGAGACACATCAAACTTATGTTGTTTCAAACAATCAAAATGTAATACTCGTATTATTCAAACTTTATAAAAACATTTAACTTTTTTCACAATAAATTATCAAATACATAATGATGTTTCAGAACAACATACGCGTAATTTTATAGTAGTGTGAAGTGTGAACCAAACCAAACTAACATAACCGTAGTTATATTGGAAGTGATACTGCTACAGCTTGTAGACGTAGCAGGAGCGTAGCTCGTAGCGGCGTCGCCTCGCCACGTAGCACGTGTCGACACGGTAGCGGCCGCGTCAGCTGCGCGTTGCAATTACGCCTCAAATAACGTACAACTAGTAATCTTGTTTGCCTCTACATTCGCACACATGCATCCATCGTTTCATATGAAGCCATTTTGAGCAAAAATCTACACATATGTATAAAAAAAATAAACATAATACGACAAATATAATAGAGTCGTATTATTTAAGCGTATAAGCGATAACTGGCTTTCAATCCCTTTCAATAAACATTTCAGTTAAATCTAAACATACGCTTGGAAAATCTGCTAAGAGGCCCATCTCGGCGGTACGTGACTGAATCAAACCGAATTTGTCCCAGTAAAGCCGCAGCTTTCTTCACACTTTCGATGGACAGATAGAGATAGTGGTCCCTTCCAACGAATGGCCGCACTAAATCCCTAACACTCAACTTCACCGTGACTTGCACCACATTTTTATTTACAAGACTACTATAAAAACCACTTGTCAGTGTGAAGATTACTCAACTGTTTATTTTGTCTGGATCGTCTTTTTCTAAACAAAAATGCGATTAAAAATTGAATTTTAGAAGAAAACACGTATGGTCAATATTAAACATATTATAGATGTAACAAACATGTCTTGTGACAAATATGTGATTGTTAAAATATATCATCATTAATGGCAGGACGTTTACATTAATGATAATTCCAATTGATTAAAATTAATTAAATGGCGGACGACCCCGCCAAGATAAATTATTCCAATGCAATTATATTATTCCGGGTCCTGAGGTTGCTAAAGTTCGACTGAACTCGTATACGTCCGACGCAAGCCCCTATACCTCCCGAGACGACACTCAATATTCGATAATACGACATTATGCTGCACATTTTAATGCTTCTTGTAAGCATATGTAGCTTGTTGTTATAAGCTTCTTGTAATTGGGTTTTTATTAGGGATAATTTTCAATATTACGCTATTCATAGTAATAAAAAACATCGAAAGCAGCAAATAAGATGTTTCTAGTGTAGAGTGGAGTCAAAACATATCTGCACACAAACGAAGCTGAGTCGGGCCGCTACTCGCTAGTGTATAATACTAACGTTGTAGCAACTTAATAATTTAATTTCCCCAGCAATGCAGGAGAAAATATTTAATACGATAGCTTAACACAGAATCCGGGAGAGTTATGAAAACGCATCGTCAGTCCACGTACTAGGCAAACACGACTCGCGGGGCTCTCGCCAGGTGCAAAAATGTTCCGTGATTTAATTTGGGACTTAGGGATCTATTCTATTGAATCTATCGAACGGTGCAATCTATTTATCGTACCCGCTTCCGCGAGTTTGTACTTTATTTCCCCATATTTCTAGGAAACACAATTATCGTCGTCAAACAAGGACTTTATCGTAATACAAAATCAGAGCGAGCGTTGTCACAATGGCGACTGGCGACTGTGTAGTGCATAGTCATGATTGAACATAGCGTACTCACAGAGCTATTTATATTACTTTATTGCGGGCTGCTGATCAAATATCAGACAACTGTTTTATTTCAGGACAAATAGCTTTGGAAACGTTCAAATAACCACTGAGCGCACAGACACTGAACAAACGCACAAAAACAGAATCACGCATGGTTGGGCACGCCGCGAGCCGCCGGAAAAATGAATGGATATTTTGCCATAATTGCAACCTCACCGCATCGCGCACTTAAATAAATATAGCAATGCGTTAATAATGTCTAACTACGTTTTTCCGATCAATTTTCAATGTTATAACATTGCCCATTTCAATTAACAAACAGTCGATTAGTGGTTTTAAATGTTTTGTCTATTATTTACGGGTGCTCGATTGTTTAATAAAATGTTTTGATTGAGTATTCGTGTACAATTGGTTTCTACTATACCTCCAATCAAATTAATATTGGACGTGCGACTACGCGGCGTGGAGTTATTCACGCTGTTTTGTGCTCTTATACAAATAAAAATACTGGACTTAAAGAAATTAGCAAAGTGAATAATAAAGTAGAGAAAACATAGTTCTCTTTTGTTTTGGAGTGTGTTTGGCAACGTTTCCCGTTCGGCGAAGTCTAGTAGACAGTAGAACGCAACAGCTAATGCCGTGCTGGAGGCGCGAGACATTCACCGGGCGGACAGCAGCTCGTGCGGAGAATACCAAGCAGGCCGGCCTCGCTGCCTCTCGGCTAATATTGTGCTGACTCACATACCTTCTACTAATGTACATCTTATACCGTTTTATTTCCTTTTTACGTCACCGCCAAAAGATTTAATTAACTCCTACGTGATGGCATTACTGGCTGGCCGGTGCAGTACAATTTATCAGAAAAATGAGTGTTTGTCGACGCAGCAGATATTCTTACTCAGTAATAAAATAATATTGGCTGTTTGAGATTTAACATTACTACTTATTAAGTCTAATTATCTAACTTCCTCAGTATTTGTCAAGTTTAGTAACTTTGGGAAAAAACCTGGGAGATTTGTTAATTCATTCATGCAGAAACGTTTAAGTTTATTTAGTTAATAATGGCTCATTAGAATTGGTCAATGGAGTAACCTTTCGTGGCACAGTTGGTTACGGAGTTGGCTGTGAAACGAGAGACCCCAGGTTTTCATCTGGCATCGAGACTAACGTTAGCGTGATCTTCAAATATTTGTTTCTGGTCTGGGTGTTGCGAGATTGAAAGCTTTCTGTTTTCAATTTTTGAGACCCACGATACGAAAATAGACTTTTGTGATTTGTCATTGTGCTTACGTATTTTTTAAACAGTATTTGTCTCCTACAAATTATTACTTCCTATAAAGTCTCACCATACCACTGAAAAGCACATCCTATCTTTTTATTACCTACAAATAGTTAAAATGATAAAACGTGACCACCCTTTATATTGAAACAAAAACATTCACGTGCAAAATGCGACGCGGAATTTGGACGTATTATGAACATTCATGCGCGTGGTTTAATGCATTATTGCATCTTCCGTTGATTCACTATGTAGTTGTGGTTGAGAGCTCGCATTCCGCACTAATATGTACGTTAAACTGTTATTAATACAACGGTTAGATCATTTCTAGCGGTTTGTGAACGGCAAACCTTGTACTTATGATAATATGGTTTTAAACCCAGTATAATAATATAATTTTACTTTGGTACTTTCGAATTGAGACTACACCCTCCCTCTCAATCGTACTCTCTATTGTAGAGGAGGACCGTGCCCTGCAGTGGGATAATATATATCCCACATATATTACATGATACAGATACTTTCGTATTTGGTTGAAAACGACCATCGTATGTTGTAAAAAATCCGTCTTAATGACATAGACCACAAGTGTCGCCTTTTGGAAAGGGCTAGGTATATTCGTTGTTTGACACAGCAGTGTCGACCGACAAGAGAAAACCATCTCTAACTGATAAATAGTTTATTGATAATGCGCCGTATAAAAAGTTCATTTTGCATGTTTACTCACATTATGTTTTTGTGCTGATGTTCTGATATTTCCCTAAGGGCAGTTAACTGAGGTTGTAAAGGGTAAATAGGCGTTATTTGCTAGTAGCCAGATCCGATATAAACTTATCGCAATAAATTTATTATAGCTTTGTTTGCAAATCTGTTGATGTAGGTGTTAACTTGTTTACATACACTTTTATACAAGCTGACTTTACTTTATAGGAATATAAAACAGACAAAAAGCGACAAAAAGTGATTTGAGCGGACTTCTTTAAATAGTAATATTATTTGTACTGGCTAACTTAATAGTTCCATCAATATAGTTAAGTAAATTATATTGAAATTCTGGTCCCTAGAACTCATTAGCTAATTTAATAGTTCTATTCAAGTATAATTTCGCTTTATTGATACAGCAGTAACATGTTTGAATATTCAAACGATGTGATTATTACTCCGAATGTTCGCTATGTATGTATCTGTGAATGGGATATGCAATAATAACATTGTTAGCGGTTACGTACTCAGGTATGTCGTAGAGTTGGTATTAGACATATTGCGAATAAGAAGGCGTGTCTATCATTATAATAATTCAATCCTTTCTAAAGAGCTACTCTTACGAACTTAAAAAGGCGGAACGAAAAATAGCATCGAAAGCAAATGAGTATGGGTTATGGCCAATCTGGAGTGGAGCGCTCGATAAAAGAAACGTCTCTAACCGTGCGTTAATCCCAGTGGGAATATAGCCTGTGTGTAACTTCTCGCTTCTTTATCGTACCGTTGAAATCGTACTTCTTTGTGAGTAATCCCTCCACGTTTCGGCCATGTCGCCGACGAAGATAGAGCACGATCTTTACAAATAATGTCACATGCGATTCGTTTCAACCGACGTGACTGGCATCACCGCGGTTGCCTGTCGTGCCGTGCATAATGGGATAAATGTGCTGCGGTTATGTGCCCACACATGGCCCTCAAATTAAGTGAGCGCTATTTACAGCACGCGGTGAAACTTCTTTGCCCGCTTGATTAACTAAATTGTGTTTACTTTAGTACCACCTTATTAAACGGGTTTGTTTACTACGAGCGAGTGGAATTCTCTCGCCGGTGCAGACAGGTGCATGAACGGGGATTACGGAAAAAACATGTCGGGTGAGCTGGGATATCCTGTTCATCAACTGACTTAATGAGAAAGTAATCTATTTTTATAACACTTTATGTACCATGCACGGCACTGTACGTTGAAAATTAGCATTCTGTACGTATACATTTTTAAAATTTAATTGCGGTAACGAATGAGACGACATTAATTGAAGCCTGATTTATCGGAATAAAAATAAAATGATTCGTATGTGGAAACTTTTTCGTGTAACGTTCGTTTCATTTGCATCGTCAAGTCAAGTATTACACCCAAAAGTGCGTGTGATTCCTGAATCGTCTCAAGTAAAATATGTAATTTGAGATAAAGCGGCATCCCATTGTAGATAAGAACAAGCGCGACCCACGTCGAGAGCCATCCGACTCGTTACGAGCCGCCCGAAGCGAGGTGTGATACAAAATCATCAATCTTTCCCGAGATTGTACTATTAAATGCCTCTTCGTTCTTTTCCCTCGAACTCGAGACCAGAAACAAATGTAAAAAGTTGTGTGATAAGTTCAATTTGAATTTGTAAAGCCCCTTTCACCGTTTCTCGCCTGTTTATCTCGCCGAGGAAAGAACGAAAAATACAAAAGTAAGAGATAGGAAATGAAGAGGCGGAAAAAAAAGTCGGGCTCGGAACAAACGCGGAAAACTTGGCGTTATCCGGGAGACAAGTTAAATCGCAATTTATTAGGGAGTACCAATGGGCTTAGCACCTTACCAGAGCGCGCGGCTGAACCGCGACACAGCCGACACTCCGCCGTGTTGTCTCCGCGCGATCTCATCACCAGGCCCAGCCACAGGAACAATATCACTTATTTTAAAGTTCATTTAGTTAATCTTTATTCGTATTTATTTTTTGTTTTCAATGTTCAATTTTATCCAACGATATCTGAGAGCTTATTTCAGTTTTAAACATTTTTGAAATATCATCATTATTTTATTTCAAATGAAGCATTTTTAATTACCATATGAATTGAATAATGCGGTCCATTGTTGAATTAAATATTCAAACATGTGTTAAACGTTCATATTCTCGTTTACAAATGCTGGGTTTTTTATCTCCGCTAATTGCAGCAGAGCCTAATCGGATCCGTTCCCGTGTGCAGATTTCATTATCTGTAGGATCGTTTCTACCCGCCATACATATTCATACGGCGCTGACGACTCACACGCCCACACGACTTCATCAACCTCGTTATTAACTTATTCCATTCTATTTTTTTCCTTCGGATTTATTCGTACAAATCAGTATCTAGTTTGTTTCTGTATCAAATCAGTACCGACTTCACTTCGTCGCTACTTCCACTCGAAAGTTCTCCAAACAAACTTTTTAATTAGTCTGCGAGGACAAACAAGCTGTGTCTCCTAGTTTCTACGAAACATACGTACGGAGATACTGCTACATCTAAATACAGATCTACCTTCGGTTTATTTTAAAGTAAGTAAATTGAAAAAAATATAAATAGTTTAATAATTACATTCGAAAGCTAATTAACTCAACTAAACCACATTTAATTATAAAGTCATGTTGTAAGTATCCATACACATTGTATACTCGCTTGTATGTGAATAGCTTCGACTATGCAGTGAATCTAATAACATAACAGGATTGTTTGTCTTCTGGCGAGATGCTTTAATGAATAGTAAACAAACCGAGAGCGTCGCATTGATTACGTACGTACATCGTAATTATTTTATCGCCCTGTAACAGCGCTGTATGCATCACACTAAACACACAACAAAAGAAGCTCGCTGACACGACATAATTATAATTAATTTTCAACATTTGGTAATATAGAATGATAATTAAGTAAAAATTAATAGAAAGGGAAATTGTTAAAATTACAGTGTTAATTTGGCGGGTTTCGACAGAGTGGCGCGTGGCGCTGGCGTCGCGTCGCGCTTCTCGTCGCTTGTCTGACACGCGTGTTGCTATAAACGTGGCGAAGCAAGAGATTTATATGCATTAAGACCATGGGGGTGCCACTCTCTTGCATTCTATTCATAAGGTACTAGCCGCGCCATCTTGAATGCATATGACACAAACCACGGGTCCAACCTGATGATCTTTTTGTTAAAGTATTACTAGATGTCGCGGCAAGTGCCAAAAAAAATTAAAAAACTAAAAGTATAAATAATAAACAAAACAAGCAGTCTTGCTTTTTAATAATTTTTATTTTCCTTATTAATATAAAAAATTCAAGTATATTTTATTTATTACTGTAACCATTTTATTACATACTTTAAACTTTTTAATGTATGTACATACCCTCTTTACAATTTGTGTCAAAAATTGACACAAGTTTTTCGAAAACTTTCGTGTGCGTACTACTGCGATTCAATAGCTATAATTTTGCGACTTTGGCTTTTAACTGGACTTGTTTGATATCTTTTGCGTTTGACCTCGGCTTCCTATTACTGGATTTTCATACTTGCTTTCCGATTTGGATATTTCAAGAACAACAATGGCGCCTAGGAAGTGTTTCTGGAAGTGCTATTTTGAAATGGTGTGTACCTCTGAGGACGTTATAAGCCCTAACCACTTTGTTTGTACATAGATAATGCAAGAATTTTTCCTCCGTGGTATATCTTCTGCCTCGTGGTTTACTTTTGTACTTCATTTGGAGTTTGCTAAATACCCGGATGGGCTCGGGAAATTTTTCGATTTAATGTAAAAATTGTGCTGAATGTAATAATTTTCTTGCACTTTCTATTTGATTTTTGCATTTTAAAATCATGTTAAATATGGAGCATATATTATAGAATTGTCCTTAATTTCTATCAGAGGTGCATGTATATATTATTATTTACGCACACGAGGAAACCCGTAGATGACACATAACAAATATAATACTAACTAAGAATTATAGAAATTGCAGCATTAAACAATTTATATCTTGAAAACTCTTGAGCTATATTTGATTATGCTTAAACTAAATGTGAAAAGTATACAAAAAGACATAATATATACATGCACATATGAAATTTTGGCTATCTATTGAAACATCGACATAGATAAACATGCAAACATTGCGCAATTGTAACAAAATGATAAAGATAATAATAATGATAATGTCGGGTAAAAATAAAGATAATGTTATTGCAAACGTGCTGTTTTTTTAAATACGGCAAATTGGTGCCAGTTCTCTTCGTTTTAAAATGAAATTATTGGGATTTGGATACAAAACGATGAGCTCGTGCCCAATTGTCGTGACTCCCCTCCATTCTTTAGGTAATAAAAAGGCATGAGCAGCACCATCTGGCGGATTTTATTTAAAACAATATTTCCAGCGACATCTCGCCGTCAGCAAAGGTAATTTTTTTTTACCTCAATATTTTTGAAGAGTGGCATATCTATTTCCTATATAGTGTATTATCTATGATTAAGACTGTGAGAGTATCCAAGCTGGTTATGCAGATTTTTTACCGCCGCGGTGTCCTGAGGCTGTGTTATAAGAAATGAAAGAGTATAATTTACATCTGGAATAATAATATGGAACTTCTTATCCTTGTCGCTGGGAAAAAATATTATTGCTACTTTCCCACATTGTGATGAGACGACGTCTAATGCAGACGGTGGTCACAATAGTACATGATTGGCTATTTATCGCTGATTATTTTACACAGGTGCTCGCTAGAACTTTCATGATCTGTGACCACCTAAGTGGGCGGAAACGGCGTTATCCCGCAGCATCAGTCTAGTCAATTGTCAGACCTAATGTACTTTTCTCCAACCTCAGGCTTAACTTAGAATCTTATGAATCGTTTTCTATAATGAAGCCGATAATAGGTAAAATATTAACCAGATATAATAAGTTCTTAAATGTTTTGCACCCTAAATTGGCTATGAAAAAAATGTTTTAAAATTACCATTACTATTTTACCTTAACTATTACGAATAACTGCTATAAATATCAATTATAACCCCACACGCATAGTGTAGGTTTTAACTGCAATGTTTAATTTAAATGGGTTGGAACTGTCGCGTAGATATGATATCGCGCCGCGTCGCTCACCTGGGACGTGACGCGTCGGTGTGGGCGCAGACCGCGTCTACCAGGCGCCACAATTACCCAAGCCTCCGTAAATCATAAACATCAACCCTCCATTTAATCCAAATAGTCAGTCGTTAGTCGAGCAGCCTGCGTCTAATTTGTCTCCTGTAACTGGAGAATAATTTATTAACATTAATTATATGACAATACCCAGCGCGAGTTGGCCCTTGTGGCGGCTTTATTTTTGTTTATTGACAAGCGCGTGTATAATTTTGTGTACATGTATCATTCTTTGTCACTGTTTCATTGAAGAGGTAATTGACTCTTTGTATGTTTGCCTTTTGATCTCGAGTTTACGTTTTATGATAGTATAATGTATTTGAAATTCGATCTACTGAAGTATTTTTTCGTAGAAGCTACAAGAAAAACAGGTCATTAAATTTTCGTGTTTAATGTAAAGTGCTTACTTGAGAATGTTTTTTTAAATTCTACCTTCGATTTATGAAATATCTTTTTATTTGGTGTATATTTATTGGTTAAAAGACTTTTAATGGAACAAAGACACTATTTGTATAAAGGTTAACAAATTGGTTTCTCAAAAACTTAGTTGCAAATGTTTCAAGTACAATAATAAGTAGTCAGTTCAAAACGCTCCTCGTTTTCAAGTTTTTAATGTTTTGCGAGTACGTTCATAGAGGCAAGCTGTTGCTCATGTAAATATTATACCGACTATGAACATTTTTCAAACTATACGGAAGCCAATTTCTCTTCGAAATAAAACGTTGCATCTGCAATTGTATATCGGTTTCAAATTTTGGAACAAATTTGTAAAAATCACACTTTCAATTTACTCAATATAGAACATAAATCCATATATGACAGCCTCCGTGGCGCAGTTGGTTAGACGCCGGCTGTGAAACGAAAGGCCGCGGGTTCGATCCCCGCACCGAAACAAATATTTGTGTAATCCACTGGTAATTGTTTCGGGTTTGAGTGTTTGTAAGACCGAAAAGTCTCCCGTAGATTCTGATACCCACGACACAGGACTCGATCTTAGTGTCGGGTCAGGACTATGTATGTGACTGTTGGGTGTATTTATTTATTTATATAACACTATAGGAAAAAAATTATCTAAAATAAAACAGTTGAAATAGAATTAATAAAAGTATATTTATTTTAATTAATACAAAATGAAATTTCAGGAAATATTCGACAAATAGAAAATGCTAATAGTGTCCGATTTATAAAAGGGCTAATAATTAATATTTTATTTAATCTGTATAAAGGTGCAATAAATAATGCTGTGTGAATGTGAAGTATTTTCACTCGGCAGCGGAAAATATTTTCAAAGTGCCATCAATACACTTCATTCAATTTGCATGAATTTTAGTCCACTGTGGAGAGTTGCAGCTTTTATCTATTTTTATTGCCACCTTTTAGCTACTGCAGTATTGTCTTTTTGTGAGAATTTTCAGTGTATGATTACCGAATAATAGTGACCATTGTAGAGCAGATTTTTTTTCGATTTTTGGGTGTTTCTCGTTTGCCTTTTTACCTTGTCACATGGCGATTTTGTATCTGTAAGGTATAAACATGAGATATGCCAACTTTATTATATAACAACCATACTTTGGCAAGGGTGACTAACATCACCGCAATCTATCACGCACATTATTATATTTTGCGCATTTTAAACAAACACTGAGGGCAAAACAATGCTGATGGGTGTATGGGAAGTTGTGGAAAATTGCTGCGGAAAAATTACGTAGAGATCCGGGCTCGGCGGCCACATGGCGCACGACTATACGCCCTACATAACTGATGACTTTTCAATGGCCATTCATTCGCGGACACGCCGCCACCGGCCACCACCCGCCCTTAGCACCATACATAAATTTACGGAATCGCTCGTGTGCTCATGTGTAAAACAATTGCAATCTGTAGTGACGATAACACACACCGTTTTGTTCTATTCGGGTGTTCAGCTTTGGCGTGTTTGTACCCTCACTTTCTATGCGTTCGATATTTAAATAGGGCTATGCTCTGTTTTGTAGAAAGTCTTGTGTCTGATTCGATTTTATCGTTGTTATTTTTAATGTTTAAAAATAGAATAACACCCGATTTCAGAATACATTATTTGTATAATTTCATTGTGTTTCATTCATTCTGCTTAGTTTATTTGTGTCCCTGCGGACGCTGAACTCATTTGCGATATTCTAACACAGATTGCTTCCTCCCAGGAAATGAGTGCGTTTTGTTCGACTAATAACGATATACGTGTTAAATGTTGGCGCTTTAAATTAAAAGTTGTTCTTATATGAATAAGGACGTCAATTTGGAGTTAAAATTTGTTTATAGATGTATTTAAGTTTAGTATGATTATCATGATGATGATTCGTTTTAACGATTTTGAATCATGAATTTTTCACAAGAACAAAAAGTTCTACTTCTTGCGACACTCACATTTCTTTAATCTTATGTCGGTCTCAATGTGTACAAAGAAACGAGCCAATCTTGATGTCAAATTCAAATTCCGGTCCTGGGCGTTTTGTAATTTTTAAACTAATAATCTTACATAAATAAGATTATTCGATCTGGAAATGAAGCCCAGGGGCTCATGGCTGGCACTCCATACGCACTGCCATCAGATCAATGAGCCGAAGAAAAAACATTTACTTTCGACTTCATCCCGATTGGGCCGGCTTAAAAATAGGGCTACTAGTGTCTGACAAAGAGCACACGTGAAGTAACAGGTTTCGTAGTCAGTGAGATTAATGAATGCTCAACAATCGTCCCTCTGTCCCCGTGTTGCCTCCCACATTCTCAAATGCCGTTAATTCCCCTATGATTTCTTAAGTGTGCGGGTGTTCCACTCAGAATAAGTGGCCCGCGTGCTCTTTTCCGGTTGTATTGTTTAATGATAGTAGCATTTGTTTTTAAATACCTACTAGTAAACAATTGCTTAATTTTTCCTAATACTCATTTTTCCTAATACGATACATCGCTTCTGATTAAATTGAATACGTACAAGCATACATAAACTCACGCCTTTATCCTCGAAGGGGTAGGCAGAGGCGCCACCAGGACACCCACATTTCGCCTTGTATGTTACGTCCCACGATGCGATAGGGGGTCATGACTCCGGATGATAATTAATAGAAAAATCCAATATCACTTTGCCCGACCCGGAACTCGAACCCGAGACCTCAGCTTTGTAACCGTACCGTAATACAACTACGCCACCGAGGCAGTCCGAGGCAATTGAATAATATGCGAAATTATTTCGAAAATACTGTTAGATCTCGTCTTTAATAAAAACACCGCATCTTTCGTGTACATTATAACTTGAAAGCCGTTTACACATCAACATGTTTTATTATCGCTTAAAGATCCATTTCAATTTTTATTCTACAATAAAACTGTTATACTCTCTTTTTGTCGCGAGTATAAAAAAGTACACGGGTCTCCGGATCCATAGCACACAGGCATGAGCAAACATTTGCGAATCGCACATAATTTGTTCTGCTGTTTACTACAGACTGCATGAAAAATCAAAGCACCGACTCCAGTTTTCTCCGGCTTGTCTGTCGTGTCAAAGGACATCAAACAAAGTACTTTACATTTTGTCTGCAAATAGCATGCATTGCATTTTAGAATTGTCAAATTAATAACAACGTTTTCATAATTGTGTGTGGTATACAATTTGAATCGTAGTGTGCCTATTGGTACAGTGCACAAGGACAATTGAAGATACGTATAAATTGAATAATTTATTTTACAGTTGTGACGTGTTTGAACGAAGTGAAACATGGGAGATTCACTCAACCAAACAGTGGCGTACAAAGCAAGAGCAGCGGCCATTCACCCGCTCAGTTGCACCGTTTTTCCGCTTCTCAACCTTTAAATTGAAACAAAATCGTACCACCGTCGAAATTGCCTTTATTTGCGTACCTGCGTCAAGCCGAGCACACTTTAATTTGAACTGTAATGATAAACTTCGATTTGTTTGTAATGATTAGTTAGCTTAGTTTACACATGGGTGTCGATATTGAGTTGTTTTCCAGTAGTGCCATGCGACGCAGCCGCCTGCGTTTCGCAGAGAACGCGTGTCTCGCAAGTGACGTGAAGTAAATTGTTATTCAAAGGTGTTAAGTAGTAGGGAGTGCAGTGTAGTCGATGTGCTGCTCCCCCGGGACCAACACGCAAGCGGCACTCCTCTGATAAATATTTTATGCTCTTCGCGACTCTAGCTACTAAAACATATAGCTAGAGATATTTCTTTCTTGTTTAGATTAAAATAGTTTCTCGTCTTTTCTTTTACGTGCCCCTTATTTATATTCGTCTGGCTTCTTTGTATGTCATATCAATAAATCTCCGCTGAATTTGATAGTTGGAAAAAGGCATGATGGGTGCGAGTCCCGGTCCGTGACTAATATTCATATATTATTTGTAGACGCGTACCTATGTAAATTATTTATTGAAGTTATCTTATAAAAATATATCTTAAAAAATAATATTTTAAAATCAGTACTAATCCGGGTTTACAAAGTCTGGTGATTTATATAAACTTGTTTTCAAAGGGCAGGGAGATTACAAAAACGAGAGGGTAAGGTTGAAAGCAGACCGGATAAAGAAAATGTGCCGTAGCGGAATTTTGTAGCGAAGAGGGTGGCCAGTGGTTTCTTGTTGTACAAAATTACACATTATCGACGTTTCCGAGTGAAGTGAAAAAAGATTAAATAGCCCATGTTACGACGTCGTTTGCGAATCGAAATTATTTTACCTTTAAATTCAATCGACAAACCAATGGAATTAATAAGATGTTTGCTGGAATGGTTCTGTAAGATTTTGCCTATTTACAATAAATGTATTTAAGACAGAAAAAACACCAACGAATTAGTGAACTAATGTGTACCAATCGTTACACGGTAAACTATGCAAGAGTTTGCTAATTCTAACATATAGGGATTTTGTTTTCGACGAGTTTCCGCTAACAGTTAAATAAATTAGATAAGGCGGGATACACGCCAACGCAGGCACTTAGCAACTTTCTCGTGTTGTCAACACATTTATGTGTACTGATTCTACACTATCCGCCAAATATCTACGATTGTGCAAGATCCCCCTAATTGCTTACGATATATCGGATGTTGGAAAACAAACTTGTTGTATTTTCTATGTCTTAGGAACTTTGATCTGTATGTCCAATACCAAATATACACTCGTCATCTTAGCTAAACCTATTATTTTAATAGCTATAAACATACTATTAAGATACTCGTAATACTGTATCTGTATCCGCCCATATACTTCCCACTGCAGGGCACGGGCCTCCTCTATAATCGAAAGTACGATTGAGAGGGGTTAGGCCATATAGTCCATAGATAACATATTACACGAGAACATATCATTTGTATCATCAATTTATAAAAAAAAATGAGTAAAATTCCAAAGATGTAAAAAATCAGCGTATAAAAGTATGTACGCAATATGTTATCGCAATATATAAAAAATGCGACGTGTACCGCTGTTTTGCATAAATGAGGAAATGAAAGTAGCATTTTTCTTTTTCCGGTTTCCTCTAGGAAAGTCCACAAAGCTAAGTAACTACAGTGGTTGCGGAGCAAAACGAATTGTTGCCAGCATTTCTAAGCTTCTTGGACGCTTCATTTAATCAAAATCGCGTTCTTTGACTGTTTATTTGTTGAGAATCAGCCTGCAAGCCTGCAGATAAACCGGATATTTATCCGTTCATTTTATATTCCTTTTCATCTAAACTTGGGCTATACTACAGATAATATTGAAACTACTTTCGCGTTATACGAAAGTTATTACTTGTAATTTAGGCAATATAGAAAGGACGAGTTACTCGTAAGGAAAGTTTTAATATCTATTCTGATTAGATTCAATGTCAGGAAAGAACGCAGATAGCGTCGGCGGAGTTGGAAGGAAATATTAGATGGATCGGGCTTCGAATACAAATATGGGGAGATAGGGAAATCGGATTTGCCAGTAGTCCCAGACGTGTCGTATTATCGGACTCTTTTTGTGAAACATATCACATTTTAATAAGACAAGCTTTCCAATAAGATATCTTTCATAACCGATCTCGTCCTGCGAAATAAAGTGAAACATCGTATAAGTTGAGATATCAGAAGCAAATGTTCATTGGTTATGCAAAACAAAACATATTTATATGACAAAAAAAAAAGAATAAAATCCATCGCAAAAAGGTACGTACTTTAATATTCTTTCAGATCTTGGTATTGGTTTTCAGTATGACTTTTTCTCATTATTTTATTCATTAAGATGTCAAAAACGTTATGATCCAAATAATTTAGTCGTGAATAAATATCAAAAAGTACTGAGTTATATAAAAGGATGGAGATAATGAAATATTATTTTAACAGGCATGAGGTAACGTCTGCTAGCATTACGTGAGATATTTCACACCTTATTCCCTTTTTGTTCGTGGTTTATTCACGGATAGGTTTTTCGCTGTAAGCCGAGTTATGGTGGAGTATCTGAGCCATTCATTAGGTTAGTAAATTAGGTTAATGAGCGCTGGAATTTGGAAATGAACGGGGCCCGACACGTTCACTTGCGATGTTTTCCGATATGTTTCTCTTGTATACGAAGAGACTCAATATGGTGGCTAGTGAGTATGGTCACACGCCATTCGCATAACTAAATGTTTTTTAAGTTTGAATTTTTATTCGTAACTTTGAAATTGCTGTTATTGAATTCTGCATTGACACAAATCTATTTTGATTGAAATGTTCTAACGGCATTTGTAAATTGTTTAACATTTTAAAAATCTCCATTCTATTGCATTCATTGCTTGAAAGCTATTTTACAACTATATGTATATTCGATCAGTAAGTTTTGTTGCCATATATTTGAAAAGATAATATTGGCACAGGAAATGAATATTTTTTAATACACGAATACATAGAGAACGGGTTTGTATTAGGGCTGAAGTACAAGAGTCGGAGTGGTCAGGGCGCGGGCACGGGCGGCGGGCATGCCGCTACGGATTGTTCTCTCACTAATTAAATCTCGCCGTCGACGACGCGGTTTCAAACCGACAGCCTCTTAATTATTGTTCCGGCTCTTAACATCTGCCTTAATGTCACTTTAAATTTAATTCAGAAATTCTTTGGCTTTAGCTATGTTATAAATGTTAATTTTCTTACATCCAATCTCTATTGTCATAATTGAATAGCTCTGTGTTACTGGCACGATATTATTATAACGGTATTTTGCTGAGGAACCTTCCTCTATGGCTCTTTATAAGTGCATCATTAGCTTCAAATCTATAAGAAATTTTTCTTCTTTCAATTTAAAAATGTATTGAATGCCACAGTACTGTAGCTAGCGATTAAAAAGGTTTTATTGTGCCAAGAAGGTAATTCCGAGTACATCCGGAAGTTTTTAATTTTCTTACTGGTATACAAATTGGTTCCTGTATCTACAAAAGGAGCATACGCCCGCCTCTCCCGGCTGGGCCGAGGGCCGAATACAAATTAAGAGGCAGACTTCGTTCTCGCAAAACTAGTTAATGTGTGCAACGTCTGGATTTCAGATAGTTGGAAAAGCATAGAGACTTCTTCAGAAAACTAATCATTTAATTCATTCAACATGTTCTGGCTTCCATTAAGATACGACTGGAAATGTATTTTATTTACTGCGGGCTTCCGCTGGTTCTTTAATGCATGGACAAATACTTGTAGATTTGTTTTAATTATAATGCGTTGAGACCACATAACTTTAGCTTTATTTTTATTTGAATTAACTTTTATTACGCTAGAGACTGTCAAGCAAATACTTTTCGATTGCTCGTTAAACATTTTTGTGCACTTTTAATGTTATATTACATTTTAAAATAATGAAAAGAAAAGAATCTAATTAGCACTTAGTTGGAACCAGTAGCGGCTGGCGGCGTCGAACTCGAATGCTTCTTTAATTATTTATGCGCTGCAGGCTGAATAAGGAACACACTCCAACCTCACTGCGCCAAAATTAAAAAAAACTGGTTAAAGTGTGTGATCTGCGAGCTGAATACGATATTTATTAAATAGTATATCACTACAGGCTGCCTTTAAAGAGTAAAAGTACACGATGATGGAAAACTCGTCATAGTGACCCACGTGACTCTGTCACGTTTTGTGAACTCAAATCGCGTTTTGACCGGGCCGGCAATATGTTGACTAGATTTAAATTGCATGGCACTGTCGTTATGAGCATTTAAGTCATATAAAAACTAGTTCAAGAAATCGCAATGGAAAGCTCGATAAGTCGGTTTACGTTTCCGAATTTAAGAATTCAATATGCCGGTATGAAAGTAGTGTATAATGGTTATATAAGTATAAGTGATCGAACTGGAGATTATTTTCGCTTGTCCAAGTGCGTCAACACGGCGCGAGGGTGCGTCGGGCGCGGAATGGGGACGACTCTAAATCCATATTCGATCACTACAATCTGCACTGAGCCGATCTGACAAGCTGCCGATCTGTTTTGCATTTATATAAACAGCTCTTTACCTTCTAATATCTTTACGTTTCCTTGAAGTGACAGACCGTTCCTGACATTTCCCTTCTTGTTATTACCTATTTTTTATTTATGAGGTTGTGATGGTAAGAGTATATTTTAATGTACGAAAGGTACTCCTTTACAGTTTTGACATGAAAACAATATTTTTCCTTACATTTAATACCTTTTATGAGAATTGTTTTATGTGAAAAAACATTTAATATATAATTTTACAATAGCTTCTTGCTTTCGGAGCCACACATAAAGATGCTCCGTCAACCTTATGCTCACAAGCATAGCAAAGTTCTTACAATCAGTCTCAAAGTTTTAACGCACTCTCCGTTGCTTAAAGGCTTTGACATTTGTGTTACCCATACGATAGTTGGTTATACTTATGACCTACATCTCTCCAGTACAATACTATCATAAAATTGCGTTTTACAAACTTTAATAACGAACACTAATAAAATAAGACGGTTTGTGCAGATCAATAAACGTTTGTTTCCAACATTAACACACAAGTATTGATTTATAGTCAGTGTAAATATTATAATGTTGCGATTCTCTAAGGTCGTAACCCTCTGACAAGAGGTAAAGGGGAGTTCGAGCTTAGTACAATCATAACAATAAGTAGACAGGCAGACTTTCCCTGTTGGTCTTTGAAAATATGATGGAATTAAAAAGTGTACATTTTTATTTCCGCGCTCCCTATAATCATACTTATGTATTATCATTTTCAAAAGTTTGATGTTTTTAGGTAGAGTAGATGTAAGTATATTTATACAAAACACAAGCAGCAATATACGCAGGCTCTGGTTTATGTGTTGAGTGTTGAGCGTGACGTGGAGAGCGCGCCGGGGCTGCGCGGGCCAGACCTTCATCAAGCGGTTGACTGCTATTAGGGTGTGCAATTGTTCCACTGTGCCGCGTTTCACACTTTATACAATACGCATTTCACTCTACCATTTTACAAATTAGCACCCATGTCTACAGTGTGCTCGATTCATTAAAAACTTATCATTAATCTAATTAAATATCTCGCGCTTTACAAAACCACGTAACGTTTCGTCCGTTTCTGACAATTACGTAAACGCGTAAATTGTGGAATTCCCTTCCATTACGTATCAGAGCAAAAATTGTTTGTTTGAGGTGTAATTACGGAATCCTTCGTGCAGTGAATTTTCCAATGTTTTCGCGCTGAGTGGGTGTGTGAGTACGTGTTGTAAAAATAATTCAACGCTCCCAGGGGATCGTTTGTAAAACGTCACGCGTAAAACATATTATAAAGCCAATAAAACGTGTTTACAAGGGTGAGTAGAGCTCGCCGTCGTCGGCGCGCGTTTCGTTTCCGTGTGATATCCGTAAACATTTTAGCACTGCAATAAATTTAACATTATCCAAGTCGCGAGACATTCTGTTTTCTTCCGTCCCGGGATCAGTTGGTTAACGGTTGTAATCTCGCCGTTTCGGATTTTCTGCTCTCTTGTAACCGGAATTATATAATTATGTGGCTTCCTCGTGTTTTCTCTGCTTTATTTTCGACGATGTCGGATGTGCTTTCTACATTTGTGCGGATGTCGCGGTGAGTTTTACAATTATGCCCACTAATTTAATTAGGTTTATAATGTATTTTATGGACTGCGTCGTTAACTATTTTTAGATTATAATATGTTGAGTATAGATTCATTATTACTTTTTAAATGAAGTTATCACAATCATTACTATCTTATCCGTCTTTTAATGAGTTTCCTGCAAGTTAATTGTACACAGCCACTAATGTTCCCTTTATTAAATGTTATTGCTGATGTAAACTTTAACCCCTGAATTCCGGCCGGCCGCCGCCATCCGGGAAGTTACCTCAAATTAGTCGGAGAAAATAAAAGCCTCCCGTTTTTCTCGGTGAAGTTGACAGCGGTACGAGTGGAGTGGCCACAAAGGGAATACTGTTTTGGCCAGTGGCCGCCCATCTGCTCTCATTATGTCGTGAAAACACTTGCTCGGATTTTTATGAGATTGGTAAATGTTTAACTGCGTATTTAGCTTGCAAATGTGTGTTTTTCGAGTTGATTTTCCCTTTTATTCACGTTAAATTAACGGTAATGTTCTGGTTTGCGATTATGTGGTTGTTAAATTATTGCGTAGATGTAGACTAGAAGTCTGATTTTCTTCATGTTCTGAGACAAACATCCTCGACTTTCTATATTGAATACGTATGTCAGATCGTGATTCTTCGTAAGTTTCGGTTTAAAATAAATATTTGTTTTAATTTAAAAAGGTAACATTAATGAAAAACCCGTAAGACGCGTCTCATACCACTGCATTTTTCATTGAAATTATTTAATTGTTGATAATAATCTTGATAAAGAACTGCAATAAAGAAGGTAATATATCGGCTCAAATTATAGATATCTTAGATTAGTAATGTCTACAAAGCTCGTAAAAGAAGTCATAAAAAGTATTTTGTTCCAAGAGGAGCGTATCCCGCATTAATCACGTTATATTAATCAGAGACGTGTCTTATCTGCATTGCAATGCCCTTTTGCAACGTCGATCCACTTTTCTACGGATGCGAGATTAAAGGGGAGTGTAACAAAATGAGAAATGGAACGATTTCAGGACGCATTGTTAGACGGCTGCCCGTTGTCGGATTTATGACAAAGAACAGCGGATGATTCAATCAGGACGGTTCTTTAGTTTGTTATATTCATGTAACGGGCCTCTATGAATCTTATTGTTACGGACTCGTTGTCTTTTTGCTCCATTTGTTCATTTCTCTCTCTCATTTTTATACTACGGGCAGCTCGGGACACAATGCTGTTATTAGTCTTGAATTTGAAATCCAATTTGTAAGATATTATCTAGGATTTATGTCTAAATGATAGAACATTTTCCACAAATGATACCAGGTCATTAATGAGAATAATTAAAATATTAATAAGCAATTTACATTTATTTAATTCTGATGTTTGTATTAAAATATATGTTAACTGGTTGCGCAGTTGGCAACGGTTGTATAAAAGAGCAAACTTTGGGCAAATAGGTATTCAGTGCAGAGTACAGCAATTTACAATTTAAATATTCTTAATGTCTCCAAGTTGTCGCAGCGGGAGTGGATCGAGGGTCGTGGTGAGGCGCGACACCCGCTTCCACTACATCAATCACCCGGCTATACGCCTCAACATTTCTAATTATTTGCTTCACGTTGAATTTCAACAATATTCACCATTAACACTTTTGTGCAAGACTTTCGCGATTAATAGGTTGAGGAAATATCGCCGTGTACAATTGTGCTGGAAAATGTTTTATAGCAAAATATACATAATCTGTGTTGTATAATAAAAATGACATGTTGTATTTAATTGCATGTTCGTATCCACGAAGGGATGTGGGACTTAATTTGTCGGCGCGCTGTGTGCATATTTTGTAAGGAGTGTGTTTGCGAACAAATGTCGTGGGAACGAGCGACTCGTCTCGAGTGGCCCTCGAACTCGTCAAGGGCTCCGTAAGGTGACAGCCGCTGTCTAATCTCTATGGACTTTGCATTCCGTCCCATTGATACTCCCGTACATTTGAGGACACTCATATCATTAGTAGTTTCAATAGTGGGGAGTTTGCATATTAATTTGATTATTTTTCTTAAGGCCGCAGATTATTTTTCTTTTATTTCTTGTATATTAATTTTCATTAGTTTATTTTAACGGTATTTTGATTTAGGTATACCAGTGTGAAATTTAGTTAGGTAATATGAGGACTGTTAACGATTATTTTCAGCGAAGTGTCGGTGGATTTTATTTATTTGAATAATAATTTGAATATAATTTATTATTAGAGTCTGCCGGTCCTTACTTTATTAGATGACATAATATCAGCAATCTCCATCTTAAGACAAAAATAACAGCAAAACAAATTGAGTTATTTTCTGAATTTTTATATTATTAACTTATACAATTCTAATTATATAACAGCCATCTCATATTTTTGGCGGGCAATTTTCATTCAATTTTCTCTTAGACTACAACCTTTCACACTGTTAATATGTATATTGGGTGTCTAAGCACGCGTAACAAAATGCGGACAAATAATTATTCGCAACATTTTGCCGGCGCGGGGTGTGAGAGCTGCCAACCCGTCTGCGACACAATGGATGTGTTTACAGGAAATCAGTGTGAACTGTGAACGCCTTCCCGGCCGCGCCGCACTCGCAAACATTTCGTTTAGAACTACAATACAGCTTCTCAGGATGTCTTGAATAAAAAATAAAATACACTGCTTTCATTGCATTTATGAGTATGCTTCTTTAAGATAGTTTAGTGATAAATTGACTATGACTGCTTTGCGGTATTTTACCAAATGCGGTATTTAGTGTTTTAGTTACATGAGATTTTTAAGAAACAGTCCCGGAATAATTTATTGTAATAGGTATTAAGAGTTGTTTTTTTTTATTCCTCATTACCTATATACTATTTCCTAGCAGCATGGCTCTTGGCCTCTAGCTAATACATTTTAGAGCATGCATAAAATAAATTATACTAGTGGCTAATTTATCTCCAATAAGTTAGTATAGACTTTATATTATAGTATAGAGGATGCGCACATCGTAAGATTGGTCAAAATGTCGAAGGCGGAGTTGAAAAGCGGACCATGGCACTGGGCCAGAATACGTTGGTCAGAGAAAAGATCATAACAATCCCTATCATTTTTACTTTGTAGCAATCGGGACCAAGAGCACAACATCCTCAATATTGATTATCCAAGAATACGAATTTCTGCAATCATAAAAAGCTGGTAATTACTAATTGTCATTTTAAAGGTGATATGATTACAAGAAAATTCTGAAAAAGTTTTTCTTTTCTAAAAGTGTAGAAGGTAGAATTCACGAAACAAGATGGTCAAAGCATCAACAAGTAACCGGTAGAGGCGATTCATTCGCCGCAGTGTAATTGAAGTGATTCGCTACAGACGACGTGCTACTGAGAAACATAAAATTATTACGAGCTCAAAGTGGGCTCCGATAAATCTAGAATTCCCTGAATGTCGAACGTTTATTAAATGGAAATGTAAGAAAAAAACCTTTGCGGGAATCTTAATAGGTTTTAAATGTAGCGGTGTAGACACGGCTTTGTATTCATCTAGAGTTGTAACAGACGATATGAATAAGTATGGCATGTTGCCGGTATTGTGTATTATGTACGTGTTCGGTAATGTATTCAAATATGTATCAAGCCCCATCCGCACCATGTTGTCGTTGTTATTTTATTTCACACGCGTGACGCCGCACCAGCTTTATTTTTTCGCAGTACAAGGATATCATATTGTCCTACTGTTGACAGTATATTTTTTCATCGACGTGAATGAAAGCCCCTACGGGTGACGATCTATAATAAAAAGAGGATTTTGGTATGCAGAAAACGTAGCATTCAAACTGAGTTTACATAAGAAGTTATAGCTTCCCAGTCTTTACCTAGTTTCCAAACCAGCAACTATTTTTAAAACCCTGTAATTAAATATTTCACTCCATAATATTCAGTTTTTCTTATTCTGAAAATTGTCAAAACATATAATTATAATGTAACAAGACTGAAACATTCCAAACGAATAAAAGTACGTATTAAGCTAATGTGTTTGTGTTGGTAATAGGCCCAATATTTACAATACACGTTGGCAAGCTGTCCACTATTTCATAGGAGGGTTAACAGTATGGGCTTGTAATATAGGTACCTACGTAGAAAAATTGTTCCACACAGGACAACCCTGTCTGCGCTCTCAGCGTTCAACGGATATTGATTACTTGTCTGTAAGGAATACAAATGTATCAAGGAAACTGTGTTCCAACGCTTCTGCGAGCGCCATTCTTTGTACTGACATCTAACATTAAACTTCATAGCAGGCCTCGTGTTTCGTATTTGAGCGTAGTTTGTGCCAAAACAGTGAAACATTGAGTCTCAAGTTCATTTTTCTTCTTGAAATTAACCATTGAAACGCAAGATATATTTTATATGTTCTTTATGGAGCGCGGAAGCGGCCAGCCGACATTGTAGGAGCAATGAGAGCCCGAGGCGGCTAACTAGCAGGTGCACGTTACCAAAGAAAAATGAAATAACGCAAAAAGGAGAAGCCGACTCGTGTAAGGGGGATGGCGAAACCGTCGGGGTGCTTCTTTCGTGGAAAAGCCAGTTTCCTTTACTGGAAACAGATAACGATCCGTTGCCGACGACAGAATACGTAACTGCACTCACCGAGCATACATCTAACTTCTTAAGACGCTTTTAGGGCCTAGCTAATGTAATATGCATACATTCATTAGTAAGCAATCACAAGTTTAAACGTAAAATTTCGAATATTTAGTAAATAGTAATGATGTACTAACGCTGTGGTAGAGCAATATATTTAGAAAGTGGTTCAGTTACGTGTGTGTGATTTGCTACGGTCGGCGTCCGCACGAGCAAGCCTCGTGACCTGCATCCATCGGGCTATTGATACACGACGCAGCCTTTCATAAATATGCAACATAGCGATTTCGTTCAGCGCACAAAATATATTTGGTTACCGTATACACTCTTTGACAACAAATTTTAATTCGGGCAAGATTTAATGCAGAAGAACTTCCATGGAATATATGGTAAAAGAAAATAACATTTAGATCGATGTGCAAATTGATCTTAGCCGTCCATTATTAAGTAAGTACATTTGCTTTGTGGAACATGAGAGAATAAAGAAAAATTGCACGCCGTGAAAATTAAGCTAATTTTAAAAGTCGTGAAATGAAGTAATAGGTAATCGGTAGTAAAGCGGAGGGTGAACCGCCGAACGCTCGCTGAGCGCTGCGAGCGCGTTTAATGGGCGGCATTACCATTCCAAGTCGCTAGGTGAGCGGCAACGCTAACTCGCCCGACCACCTTGTGAATATGCAAAGTGAGACAGGTTAAATATTGTACAGCCGCGTTGTACCCCAAACTCAGCTTAATTACACATCTCTTTTTATTTAAGAGGCCAACCTCTTAACCACTGTTGATCTTGTTTTTAAAGAAACGTACGTACCTTGAACCTACGTACGTAAATGAACGTACCTTGTTTGTTTTTTAAAGTATTCGAAATTCTAAAGTTAATAATATTAATTTGTTTAAATTGGCACTAACGTGAACAGGGCCATTACATAATTTAGTTATACCTTAGAAGAGCATCATTAAAAATTCTACAAACGTTTATTCAAAGTTTCTCGAAGATGTTCGGCAAAAGCGGATGCAGATAAAGTTGACTATAGTTTCGGAGACGTGTTCACGTGGTCCGGTGCGTATTTGCCTCGCCACCTATCACGACTGAGAGCAAAATAAATCACCTATAAACCTTAGTTCTGTGTGTTAAAGCGTGCTTACATTTCTCCGTTGTTTATGTGTAACGCAATAAATTGTGTATGTGAAACCGTAATTTTGTTTACAAAAACTAGCACCGGTTATACATCGACACGACTAAAATGTACGATGCCCATGAAGTATTTTCATAGAACAAACACTCCACTGGTTTTTACAGTTATGAAATACGAACATTTCTTGTTGCTTGATTTTTGTTTGCATTCACTGTTCGGAAAAAAATATGAGGTCTATGGTATGAAATTCATGGGGAGGGAATTTTACACATATATTTAAAGTGTAATGTAAGCTTCAAGATTTCTTTATGATTCTTGTATCGAAATCTATCGTCTATCTAGTTACTACGGTTTTTTTATTACTATAAATACGATGAAACAGACTATTAGTAAGATTTTAGTGTTAAAAAAATGCAGGTTCTCTGTTCCACATACGTTTGTATATGTGCCAATATCTCTGAAACTATTAATTGTATTTTCATAACGGGACGAGGTTAAAAATAAATAAAAATTAATCTACTTATTATGTCAATATATTAAAATAATTTGAGATATTATTATTGTATTTAGTGATTGTAACATTGGATAATATGTTTACTTTTTAAAGGAAAAATTAAAATTATGTAAGAGAGTTGCATTTTTTTTTCAATTTTTCCAAAGCTTGTTTCCTCAATCTTTCCTTCCGCTTTACTGACGCTCATTTTTACGCATTGAAGTATGCCCCAACTCAATGCTGTTGTTCATTATCTTTTACACAATCTCGGAAAAAATAGCGTAAAATTATTTAAATATTTTGTGTTTGTGTAGATAAAATTTTGTATTGAGATGTTAGGCATTGTGGATTATTTATATCTTCTTTAAAATATTATAATTATATTTCAATTATCGTAGATTGAATAAAAATTTGATCTATTAAAGAGTTCTACAACATCAGGCGATTGATTTATTTATTACTGGTCGCTGTTTCTGAACTCAAAAAGGTGCTTTATTCGTTTTAAAATATGTTATTTGTTCTGCAAAGTTGAAAATATCATGCGCTTCTAAGTACCACAATTAAGAGAGATGGTACGTGCGTGTAAGAGATTAATTCATATCTAATTGTAAAAAGTTTCTTCCGAGATTTATGCCTTCTTCCCTTAGGCTGAATCTTATATGTCATTCTATACACACGAGATCGCTATTCGAATACACGACGCGAATATAACGTGAGGAGAATATAATAACAGAATATCCGCATAAAATATTCCTCGATGAACTGATAAAAAGCATATGCTGGCATGTCAGAGCAAAAATTGCCAGCGGTGGGTCCCTCGCCGCGGCGCATTGTGCCCGAAATGACACGCGAAAGGCGTCGAGTGCGGCGCGCTCCAACCTTTACAAAAGGCTTACAGATGCGAACACCAGAATATTTTAATGAGGCAACGACTCTATGTGATTTTATCGCGTGTGCCATAATGAGAAATAACCAAGCGCATCCTCTTTGACTGCGCTCGTATGGAGCTGCCTGCAAAAATGCTATAAATGGCGTCTATGCCTCCCTAATTTATATGAGCTGTCTGGAGGAAAATTATTCCATTTTTAATAATAAAAACATGTGTAATGCATTTGTTATAATACGTTATACTCGGAAATATGCCTTTTTACAATATCAATCTACTATTAAAATAAAACACGACGCCATTATTTATATGATAAAAATCAAAGGCTTAAAAATATATTTTGATCGCTCATTAGCCGATGAAAACAAATGGCGGCGATAAAATCGTATCAGTTTTACAAACGAAGGTTGGCGCAGTGGGTACACTGGCCAATTTTCATCAATGCAAATCACGTTGTCGACTCGTCAACCCAATTACCAAGAAGTGAATTTAAATAAAGATAAGTATCGCCCTCGAGGAGACAATGCTAATAGGAGTAGGAGGCGTGATAATAGGCTCCGACTGGGGCCGGGCGGTTCGGTTGTTCGGCGCACCGCCGCACCGCCGCCACACCGCGGTAGGTGCTTTAATTACATCTCTCGACTTACGCCCGTGAGCCTCAAAACGCTTGTTCAATTAGTGATTAGCCTTAAGAAACATTATTATGCTAACTTTTATACCCTTAATCACTGAATTGTTTGCTGTTTGTGCTGTCTCCTATGTTGTTGAAATTGAAATGGTCGAGGTTATTGTGAAATTAGTGTAAATAGCACTGAATGTTACCGGCAAAACGTTCAAATTTATCGTTATGTACACAATATTCAGTTTTTTTTGGTTAACACTTAAAAATACTTTTAATTTGATACAATTTTATACAATTAATGTTAAACTATCTTACAAGAATGTTAACAAGACAAATCTATCGACGGATATCAGGAATAAAAATGAATGAACATCTTTCTCTTCCTGCTTATGATGGGCAGTGGGCGGAAAATGTTATGAATGAATGAACGGACGAGCTTTATAGGGGGCGACCGTAGAAACATAGTAGTATTATTGATTTTTCATGGTTCAAAAACTTTGGAACCCTGATATGCTTGAAGATATTATTAATTTCTTGGCTGTAAACTGTATACCTACTTTTAAAAACCGTTTTTAAGAATTTAGTTAATAATACAATTACTTAGGCGGGTATGTATGTGTAGCATAAAAACTGGAACTTTTCCATATATGTACATTATACATAGTGTATAGAAAGAGCAAGTTATTCTACAGATTTGGGCTCCGAATATTTCTACAGTAAAAGTTGTTGAATAAACATAGGATCCAATATAATCAGTTCCCTTTTGTGCTACTGCAAAATACACCCCTTCATTGGCATATTTGAGATCCTGGGCTTAATTATAATTAGTAAGGTTAGAAAAACAAATTAAGAAGTCTTTGATTGTAAAAATAATGATTGAATCATCCTAAAAACATTTTAAGACAACCTCGTGAAAAAGTAGTTTATTTTAGAGTAGTTTAGTAGAGTAATTTATTTAGAGTGAAGGAAAATTATTTTTTCAGGAGAAATTCGTAAAAATGCGATAAATACAAACAAAAATGAATTTATTGTTTTTGATAGATACATTTTTTAGGCTTAATCGACATAAAGCTTTTCATTTAACGGATAAATACTATAAACATGTGAAGGTACGTCACATGGAGATATTGGCCGGTGACAGAATTGAATGCGTATTCCGGGCGTATCTAAGCTTGTCTGACAGGCGAGCGCGTGATAAGAGGGGAGTCCGCGGGGAGAGCGGGCTGTTGCGGGGAGGACGGGGGAGGTGGGCCGCGCTCTGTCAACATCTGGTTCCACACTTCCGCTAACTGACCGAGACATGACCGCCGACCGCGATGACTTTACGATATTTTGCTTTTATGTATTTTGATGTTGGAAAATGTTATTCCGAAATTGTGTCTTTCGTTGCCATTTCTGGGTAGTCTTGTAGGAAAATTTATTGTAATGTTTATGTCAATGATGTTCTGTGTATTCCTGTTTTAAAATGTATAGTTAATAGTTATACGCATCATGTGCTGTACATATAAAAAACAACTAAATGGAAGTTCCTCTTTTACCTGGTTTTGTTATTTACGTAACATTTATAATCTACAAGCCAGTGTAGTAGGTTTTTTATATTACTTATTATCGAGAAAGTATAATCAACCAGAGAAATATTTGATAAAAATACGTCTCATTTATGAGCAAAGATATTTTTCGTATTAAGATGGGGTATGAAGTAGTCCATCATGCGAGAGACAATTAGTAGTTAGGCAACTTAACCAAGTTTTTTATTGCAGTCAATGGCGAGGCGAGCATGACATTCACCTGATGGTTAGCGAGACGATCGCTCATGGACAGTAGCAAAACCCAGCAACACCATTTTCAAAGCAATGCTTGGCATTCCACTGCGCTCACCATCCTGAGGCATAAGATACTGTTTATACTATCTTATATAATTAGAAATTATTTTTTTCCGCAAGACGAAGTGACTACATTTCTACAAACGCTAATGTAGTTTTCACTCTAATTAATTATTGTAGGTTATATACCCACTACTCTGGCATTTGTAATCACTAAGTTTATTTCAATATCAAATTTAGTTTAACTCTTAGTCTAACCAACTTCTGAGAATTTAAATACGTAAGTGTCTCACTGCATAATTACTTTCATGTAAACTTGGCGAATGCAATTTGTTTTATTTTTAATTTTCATCTCATAGCGAAGATTATTCTCATAAGCAATTAAATTTTATTATAAACGGCTAGTTATTATTTATGTAACATATTTTATTTTTCGTGTTTATAAATACTTCACATTCGTTTTACCCATAGGCGAGAATTTGGAAATTTTATTACTAATTATATAGGTCCGCGAACTTAGACCTTCAAACTATTCATATTTTAATTTAAAATACCTGTGATCTAGCATTGTAACGATGATGTATGAAAAACTAAAAAATCCTAAACTGCTCTCAAAGCATAGACAATAACATTGCACTAAAAGAACGACAAGTACAAAGCGTTAAACTTATGGTTCGGTCGTTCAGATACGTGAAAAGTGTATGACACTTTAGAATGTGGGCGCTATACTGAAGTAACACACTACATCAGACACCCGGCACAAAAGAATGTTTCTACTGGACTTTATTATTCAATTTGGAATAGGCTTTCGTACCGAGTAAAAAAGAAATTGCATTATTAGAGGAAATATTCGTAGAAAATATAAAGTATTTTTACAGTTTCTACAGATATTACAAACAATTTAAAATTAATTTTATACAAATAATTAAGTACGAGCGAAATATTTTAGCAATACTTATCACAACATAATATTTATATCGATTCTCATAATTATCTAATTCAATAAAGAAACAATGAATAATTGCAAAAGGTAGTAGTGTCCTAACAGGCGCCTCTAAAAGATAATATGTGTTACTTTATTTCTATTTTCTGTATTCACTCAGGGTTTATGTATCTCGAATAGTCACGTCCTCGTCCTGGCGAAGGGTAAAGCATACAAATAAGTGAAAGTCCGAACCGCCCAAACACCCGACGCCATGTTCTTTATCTGCGGATCTCTTAAAAGAATTTGATCGCATATGAGAATATTACGAGCAACATCTGTGACATGGGACGTATAAACTTAAATATTTGGCCATAGGGCCGCGGTTTCCATAAAGTAAATCAGCTGCGCGGGAAAACTTTTTGTATCATATTAACGAATGCAATATTGAGGTCGTTCAACTTGTGCGTTGATATATTGTTTTATAATGCGATGATTTCCCAGCATGTCTATCTACTACTATTACCAAATAAAACCTAGACGGAAAAACAACGTCTATAAAGATTAAAAACATGTATTTTATACTGGCTATACGATGAACAAAAGTGAGTTTTTTTAGGGCTCAAAACATTAGGATGGCGGAGTGATACGTTATTTGTCATCGGCGTGCCAGTGGTATTATAACGAGGTGTCTGTGTTGCCGCAATCAATTTTGCGGCACGGACCCTGTCAATTTTGGATGGGGAGTCCGCGCTCCTCGTTGCCTCCGACGAGGCGACTGCCTCTCCACTGAACCGTTATAGGTTGAATTCTAAAACAAATTCCCGTGACTTTTTCTTTTCATTTTTTATTGCGGCACCAATATTTTTCTACGCTTATATGCCTGAGAATAATAACAAAAATAATTCTAGTAATAGTTTTAAGGGTGTGTTAGCGCAAAGTTTTTATAAAAATCTAAATAATTGTAAAAAATATTGAAAACTATTTTAAAAGGACTTGAATGATATTATTGAATGGGTTTCGGTGAAATAAACGACAAACTTTCAATGCAAATTTTATCACAAATATCTTATGCCCAAGCTTTTAAAATAATGGGAATTTAGCATATATTACAGGTAGATAAAACCAGCTATAATAAAACCATTATAACTGATGTGCTGTTTAACAATTTCTTAAATTAAAGAATCAACTATTTACTTTTTACTAAGTAGTCTTCTCCTTAATTTCCAATTATGTGTGTTCGCGGCTAGTGGCGGCAGTATTGGAAATTGTTCCGGTATTACTCGGCCCACTCGTCCCATCCGTCTGATGACTTCCGAGTGACCGCTTCTCATTTGCATAAGGGCCAGCTTTAATATGAGATTATTCTCGAGTTAGGAACGTCTGACGGAGCGTTCCAATTCATTATTAGTTTTGGAATATTTAGTCGTCCCTACCGTCGACGTAATTATATTGACTTTTCATATTATTTCACGGAACTGCTGCCGGAATGAAGTGTTATTCAATTCGATCGTGTTCGATCGTTATTTTTTCTGTTATCAAAAATGACGAAACGAGCTGGTTTTTAGCAGGATTGTAAATATGCTTATGTACCTACTGCATGGTATTGCAACGCGCTCATCACATTGAGGCAAAAGTCTTTATTATTTAAATGCCCATTATCAAGTGACTACAAGCAGCAACACGAAAGTGCTTAGAAACTCAGAAATAGACAAAGCAGTGTTACCCAGATAACCCTTTGCATATTTTAAGCCACTTACTAGTAAGTTTTACGTGTAAAGACAAATTGATGAAAGTAAGAGCGCGGTAACCATGGCAAGAGAAACGTCTTGCTATCGGTGACAAAGGGATTACCGATCCCCCACCTCCCCTTGTCTGCGGTTTCTTAATTAACCCTCAAATACCCTGCGCTCGCCGCAGCGCCTCGTGTGGTATGTAAGATTATTGCCAACGTTACCCTTGTTAATTTTAATGTGCGTTACAGAAACAAACACGGCCTCCGTCTGTCGACACTATTAACTCGAAAACATCTACTCGCGTTGTATTGTGTCGTTATACTCAGCTTTGCGGAGTTTGTATGGATGTTTTTAATGTAATAATTTGAATTCCTATACAGGATATATCAAGACTGCGACCGAAAACAAATCCAGGTGGTATTCGTGACTTTAGACACAATGCAATTAATAAAAAAATCGCAACTTTTTTTTTGTATTCTGTTACTAATAGTCATATTTAGGTGATAAATACATCGTTTTCCTAAAATAGTAATGTGAAACTTATTATTTTTAAAGACAAAATTGTACGCGAGGGTTTAAATTAATGTTTTCGCATAAACTAGGAATTTACCACCCAAAAATGATATCTACTATTTAAAAATTTGCAAAAAAATCTGTCGCTTTTTTTGCGAAATCTTTAGTTACATTGTGTTTGTACTTTGTAGTCACTAAAACTACCACCTGGCTTCGTTTTCGGTCGCAGTCTTGATATACCCGATATGTTAATTATTTATGTACATATTTTGTAAAGGCTAATTTCATTCGTTGCAATCAACTGAGTAATCAATCAACTCTACTGAGTGTTTCCGTAGTTGAAAAAAATGGTTTTTCTCTTCTATAAATACCATATTTTCCTCATTGACGTAACTGCTGATGGCGTATTTTTTTTACTCTTTCGTATGGGAAACTAGTTATTTACCAATACAAAACGAGCTGACTGGCACAAATTAACCCAGTGCGTACTTTAATTAACACAATTTCAATAATAATTACACAAATAAAACGTGCAACTGCTAATACTCATTAAGCTTTTATTTCATGTTAATACCACATTCATTCCAGTAGATTTTTAAAATAAAATGTATCGTTATAATAAATCTAGCTTCCGACTTTCACAGCATGAAAGCACCGTCGCAATACAACATTTCTAATAAAGAAGAAAAATAACTTACATCATTGCATTTCTCTACCAATATTATGAAATAGCTCGTTCAAAGCTGGCGGTCGTCAGTCACATTTTTATTTTCGCGTCGACACTCCGCGAGACACATGTGCCACTACCCTCCAACCCATTAATTAGTACACAAGTTGGTATTGCGAAACATTCCACAAGATGTGTTTTCATTAGACTATTATATGTATTACTTTAGAGGAAAAGCATTTTATTTAAAGACTTGATTTTGCTCCCGGTTTTATTCGCATGCTTAAGATCTGTATTGGTAACTGCATTAGCCCATATACGCCCAACTGCAGGACATAGGCTACAATCGAAAGTACGATTTAGAGGGGTTAGGCCATATAGTCCGTCACGCTGGCCTAGTGCGGGTTGGCGGACCTTACATACGGCTTAAATTCTTTTTAAAATCGCCACGGTTTACAGGTTTCCTCACGATGCCTTACTTCACCGTTATTATTCATTATAACGGTAAAGATAACTCGAAATAAAAGGGATCCCTATTTCGGTCATTCAAACATTAAATTGCAAGTTGTTCGTGTCGGTAGGTCGAATGTTTTTCGCATGACCGATTAGTCCTAAAATCGAAACAAACGAATTCACTTTCAGATTTATAATACTAGTACTTGGGATGATTACCTAGTAGTTTGCGAAATGAGATTACTTATTTGCTGCTTGATCCAAATTTGAACTGCACGCGGTTAATTAATTAAAGGAAGCGGCAGAGGTACAGGCGGTAAATGAATAGTTTCACGCGTTGGTAGAGAACGCATACACAGCTAATAGGGCGCGTTGTAGATGGTAATGCCCGATTTACATCAGTTGAGTCAGGAGCAACGAGGTAGAAAATGGAGCGATGTGTTTAGAACTAATACGATCAGGTGAGCAAACACGCAACATACGAAGCTTTCATCTTCAGTCGGGTATCTCGCGCAGCCATGCTCGAAAACATAAATATAAATCCTATTGGATTGTGGCTAGCGACGACCGACGCACAAACACATCTTATAAAATAGACAGTTATTAGATCAATATTAGATTGTGCGACGTTATGTATTAAGGCCGCAATTTATGGTTATTTTCTCTTAATTAGAGGGAATAAGCAATTTAAGTGATGTAACGTATAAACTAATTTTACAGTAGACTCGATATGTTAAATATTAATTGAATATAAGAAAACTGAAGATAAATTAGTTTCAGATTATTTATAATTTTTTCAACTGTTTCTAAGACCTGATTTTTACGGTGTAATTAAAATTTCGTGGTAATAGAAATCATTCTACATTTTTAATTGTTTAAAGACCGATAGGTAAATATATAAAAAAGTATTGCGACTCTCATTTTAAAATCACCTACGTCTGTGGATAGGATAAAATTACACCTTTGATAGCACCGTTTATTCTCAAAAAGTCGTGCACGCGTTCTATAAGTACAAGTAGAACTAAAAAAACAAAGAGTGCCAATTTGGCAAGTCGAAGACAAACGCATTTAAAATGGGTAGAGCAGAGCAACGGCCATCTATCTTGAAGCTTGATAAACGACGACATTATTCCTTATCGCCCACTCAATTTGTTTAAAAGCGTTCTGCTTTGATAATTTGAAAATTACAAATCGTATCTTCTGACACAAAAATGTTCTCATAACTGCCAAGTATTACCACCTTTTTGATAACGCCAGTCGGAGAAATCGGACCAATTTGTACCATTTTATGTGTTCTCAGTGCTCCGCGCTCGTACGTAAAACGTTCAAGATGAATTCTACAACGAAATGATACGATCATGATAAATGGCAATTATATTTTATGTTTGCAAAACTGTGTTGGATTTTTTTGTTTGTATTTTGTAAGACAACTAACGAACATATTAGATTAGTACCGATGTAATAAGACGTATATTTATAAGACTAAATCAAGCATGTATTCCTCTGAAATATAATGTAATAATGGCATATCACGAAAACGAGTGTTATAATTTCAATTCTTCGATAACGCACTATTATTTAAAACACAAAACAAACAATAGCCGCTGTTATATGTCTTATTATGTTAGTTAGATAATGTAAATAGTGTTTGTTTTATTGTTTCAGTGGTGGAGGAGCCCGAATTCACGGATGTCATTCAGAACGTCACGGTGCCGGCCGGCCGGAGCGTGCGCCTCGCGTGTTCTGTCAAGAATCTTGGCTCCTACAAGGCACGTATTTCAATGTTTACCCAACATTTTTATACAGAAATATGATATTAACTCTTTTAGATAAAATGTTACATAAAGAAGCTTCGTGGCTATATTTATTTATATTTACAACATTATTGATAAACATAGGCTGACTTTGTGTCGATCGGTGGGATACAGTCATGTTTCTCGCCGATTGATACTCTTCTTGGACGGCACTACATGTAAATGTAGTATCAGGTGTGAATATGGACAATTTGCGATGCTATTTATTTAATTGTTGTATTGTATTGTATCAGACAATATACGGGCCACTGCAGGGCACGGGCCTACTCTATAATCGAGGGTACGATTGAGTCTGGTTAGGTGATAAAGTCCACCACGCTGACCTAGTGGGGGTTGGCGGACTTTAATTACATCAATATTAATAGTGTCGTTAATAGAAATAAACACCGCCACTTTAGCACGACAAGGAAAGAGGACAATATGCGTGGCGCGACGGAAGGAAATATAAAATAAGAAGCATTTTATCATTTGATTTAGAACGCGCCGTCGTAATAAAGTGTCCATATAAATGGAAAAGGATATAATTTACAGCTCTAACGTCGAGCTTTTACCTCCCTCATAGAGGCTATAAGTTAAAAATCACTATTTAATATTAAAATCAAAATTTTCCACGAGAGTGTATACATTTTAGGCATCATGTATTTCATTGTTGTATAAACTTATTACATAAAATCGTAGTTAAAGGCATTAACAGTATAAATATTAATTGTTTAATAGATCATTATCATCAATTACGTGTCTTATGAATTAACATTAGTTATTATGCGTTAGAACCCAATGTTCTGAATGTGGTTCTGAATATGTTTCGTGTAATAATGTTGTTTTTTCTTAAGCAAGCGAAAAATGAAGTAGTGTCGGAGTTGTAGTTTTTGTCGCGTTATAATTTAGTTACAGCGCGCGCGTGTCGTTGACTCCGTTTCTGGCAACTGCTTCCGGACTATTCCTGCTAGCACACTATCTAGACATCACATCTGACTCGATTGTTTCTTATCAATTTTCTTATTTTAATGTATACCTACTTAAAGAAAATGTTGTACTTATTTAAACTTTACAATACAATTTCGAAACGTTTTACAAAAGGTTTCACCTAGGTGTGAATATAGTCCCAATGATATAATTAGACCAATTTCCCCAAGTTAAGTTTCGTTTAAATCTGTAAAGTAGTTTTTGCATGTGAAATAAAACATTCAATTTATTCAAAGTACAGGATCGTTCTCTCACATCATACACAGAAATAATACTCAGAAGCGCTCAAGAATATTTGATGAAATATCAAACATAGAAAAGCCATTTAGCATGACGACGTAACTAATCTAAGTAGTTAGTGTGAGACTCCGGAGTAGCCGGCAACACTCCGGTTTGGACGGCGACGAGCGTCGACAGCCGGCGTGTCCGGACGATAAGCCGCAAGGTGACGCCGATATTAGTAAAATTGTTTTCTCAAAACATACATAGAAGTAATACACAGAAACACCTAGATATTAGATGAAAGATCAAACATACGAGGAGTCATTTAGCATTCCGACGTAACTAATCTGTGTAACGAGCGAGGCAGAGTAGTTAGTGCGAGACTCCGGAGTAGCCGGTTAGTCGCTCCGGTTCGGACGGCGACGAGCGTCGACAGCCGGCGTGTCCGGACGATAAGCCGCAAGGTGACGCCGCCGCGCCGGCGTCGGCTAACTGCCGTGACCGCACGCTCCATTCACCAGGCGCGGATTTAGTGCTCGCCGAATCTTTTACATTTCACACCCTTGCATGTGCTGTTAACAATACAATTTCATATATTGTAACCATTGAGCTACTAACACCCTATATAATAAATTTATAATCTTTCAGTGCAAGGTTTTACGTACTTTTTAAGCCCTGATTGCTTTATAACAACCCTTAAAGATCTATTAAGACTACCACAAAAAGCATTGTGTTAAGTTTTAATGTAACACCACGCGTGCTTATCAGAAAAATTGACAGACGGACAGACAATTCAGAGATCCTTTAAGAATTCCCTTTTTCTTTTGAGACACAAACATTAAAATGGACCTTGAGCCTAACTCTATTGAGCCCAAAAATAAGATCTAAAGAACTAGTTATATAGTGTATGTAAAGTTATTATAAAATATTTTAGTATTGTGTAGGTATATTCTAAATATTATAGCTCTACCACTTTCAGGCTCTATGTATGTCAATCATGTAGGTAGTTGTTAAAACTCGTTTCCACGTTCCTCAATACGTATCCTTCACTGTATAAGTTTTCCCACTTTGGATCGCCCTGCCATTGAAGATCCGACGTTCAACAACGATGCTAACATTCGAATATTAAAAAATCACTACCTTTAGATTTTTTTTATCCGATAAGAGCGTTAACATTGTCATGGCCGTGGTAGAGTCGATGCTGGATTCAACTGTGACGGTACCAAGTCCCGCTTCTCAATTATCCGATAGAGGGTAAGGGGACAGAATTAGTAAAGACGTTAACCAGATATACATACAAGGCTTCGATTCATCCAAAGACCCATACCCAATTTGTAATATCGAACAATAAATAATAGATAATTGGTATAAAACAGCACTACTATCAATAAATGTATGAGCACTCAACCCCCACACCAATCATAACTTACATGTATATAAAAGTAATACCAATCGCTGACTAATTACCAAATCTCAGGAACTACAAAGCCGGCGAACTTGAAAATTTGCAGATTGGAATGTAGGCATCCGCTAAGAAATTATTTTCCGATAATCCGACCCCAAGGGTAATAGGGCTGGGTCCTATGATTTTGCCATTACGAACTATTAAACCAGATATTATTATTTATATTAATAGCTTTAAACGATAAATTTTGAATAAATTGCTAGTTCTAAATAAAAAGGTACTAAGGTTTATCTTCTAACAAAGGTACACGCATCTATGAGTGTGTTAGAAATTTGTTACTTACAAAATATAGTATGTAAGAATAGTTTTATAAAAATATGTATAATTCCAACAATTATTATTCTTCTATTATTATTATCTTAATAGTTATGATATTTCGTTTTATTTTACATTTATATTCGCATCTAGCTATCTATATTTGAATATCTATAAATTTATAAATATAAATATGTGGAATAAAAATAAAAGGCAGGAACATGTTTTAATAATTTTAATTTACAGTAATACACTAAGGGATTTCATTACAACACATAATATCACATTACACAATTACACAATTAGTAATATATTGGAATACTTATCTCAAACTTATGTTGGTACCTGGCGAGAGTTAGGTCCGTCCACTGTGTTTATCGGTCGGAAAGTGAGTCGAGACCACTGAGACAACGCTTTATATTACTGATCCCCCACCTTTTGTAAATCATACGACGGGTAGTATTAATGCACCGGCATTAAAAAAAAGGAATTTATATATATTTTTGCGGTATCTTGCGACAGTATGCTAACACGGCCATACTGACATGTACTTCGTTCTCGAAGTACAATAAAATATGCTAACACGGTCCAGTCCCTTTGCTTTACTACATTTTCTGCCTATTATCTGATAAGTAAGATAATAAAACTAATCAATTCATATTTCTAAATTATCTATTTTCATTATTATTAATATATATATATATATATATACATATATATACACACACATACATATATATACTTTTTCCTTTTTTCTTTTTTTTTTTTTTTTCGCCTTGCTTTGTGCAATCAAACACCCGCAGTCAGTGAAGCTTAATCACCCGCAGTCAGTGAATGTTGGACAATAGCCAAGGGATTGTGGTCACATCATAATCTCATCATAATCATAATCTCATCATAATCACTTCATAATCCCGTTATAATCCCGTTATAATCCCGTTATAATCCCGTTATAATCCCGTCATAATCCCATCATAATCCCGTCATAATCCCATCATAATCCCATCATAATCCCATCATAATCCCATCATAATCCCGTCATAATCCCATCATAATCCCATCATAATCCCATCATAATCCCATCATAATCCCGTCATAATTCCATCATAATCCCGTCATAATCCCATCATAATCCCATCATAATCCCATCATAATCCCATCATAATCCCATCATAATCTCATCATAATCTCATTTTCACATCTCCTGCTTCTGGAGATTTTTAGTTAATTCTAGGGTGCTTCCAACCAACTGTTGAACATTTCAATTATTTTCATCAATTCATTATTTACAAATCGTTCGGCCAATCTGACTGTTCGCTGTCAATTCCTTAATTATACAACAGTTTGCCAAGCGAATTAATTTTATTATCGAGACTTTAGATAACTGATATTGAGAGAACTTGCAGAACTGCAAGCCATCTTTGGATGATTCTGTTATTAAAAAAAACATAATCAAATAAAAGATATAGAAAATGTGGATGTGTATTATTTAATACTGAATTTTGCCGAGGCCTTTGACAAGACCAATCCTCGTATCATAATTATCAAACTTACTAATCTATTTTTTTTTTATCTTTGCTTTTGAATATTATGTTCTTTGCTAGAGTGGTTTAAATCTTTGTATATCATCGATGGTCAACATTTCATTTCATTTGAAGCACACTCTGGGCGCCTCTAGGTTCCAAATTGGGGCCATTGTTATATAATATATTTTTCAATGGCATTACCATCGATACCAATGTTACACAAGTCAATGGGCATTACTTATATTTAAAACAAAAACTGTAATTATTATAATATGTTAGCAGATGATCTCAGAATTACACAGACTATTTTGAACCAGAGTAATTCCAAATCACTTCAGGATGTTATTGATAGACTTGTATCCTGGTACCACCAGATATATAAAATGTTTCTAAACTCAAATAATTGCTTCCACACTAGATTTATTTTTTATTTCAAATATACTATTTTGGGGAAATACTTTTGCCCGTAAAAGGGGACAATAAGTATTGGTAAAACAATATAAAATTTCATAATTCTTCAATTTCTACAAAAACAAATTTTAATGAGAAAGGTATATTTGCTTCCAATTATTTATTTTTTTCTACAGCATCAACTTCAGTTACTTTTAGTCGCAGTGAATTTGATACGTCCATTTTTTTTTATTTTTTTTTTGGTATTTAGTGTAATACTGATAGTAGCCAATTTTTTGGTGGTGGAGGACTCCTCTATATATATTCAGGGCCCACTTAACATTCGGTCGTGACCCACCAGTGGGTTTGGGTAACGCTGCTCTACTACATTACTATTGTTCAAAAGGTATGAAAGAAGTAAAGATGAATATTGTTGTGCTGTTTGGTCAATTTTCATATCAAATAAATCCTTAGTAAAACACTAAGTAGAATACTTCGAAAACCAAATCTTTTGTCTCCAATTCGATTCTAAAGAATAAACATAGGCGAACAAGCTCTTGTTCGCTGTCTGTTCCAAATAAAGAACCAGTTATGGAAAAACATACTGATATATTCAGTGAGATTCACTTTTTTTTTTTAACGGAATAAAGCCTTTAGCTGCTTCTAAAGATTTCCCCGCGAAAGACCCTCCACGGGATCCCAAGTATCTAACTAGATTAATGCAGAAGCCCTCAGGGCCTTACCTGCCTTAGCGACAGTCGCTACACTATTCCAACCGATTTTTAAGGAAGTCTTCTCCAAATCGATTTTGGCTAGACTCAACACCAGTAGTGCAATGTACTTATTTCTTGACCGAGAACTGCTGACAGGATCATTCATTTTTGTGTGTATTTCCTTCAAAACGGTGTCGGCCATTCTGTTGTAACAAAATATTATTTAGTATTATAAATAATGGATACGGATGTCTTCCAAGACAACCAAGTTCTAACTTCCAGGGCACACAGTCACCGCTGATAGCTCTTGGCTACAATGAACTGCCTAGGCAGGCAGACGAGTTGGTGCCTCACTTTATGATTAAACAGTGACCACAGCTCATAGGCATTTTCAAAGTCAAGGGTATAGCTAAACTGATGCCATGCATATTGAATACAGGTTCAGGAACTTCGATTGCGTCGTTGAACAAAGAGCTTCCTTGATACTTGACAGGCTCTCCTCCACACAAGGATGTCTTATCACTTTGACAGGAGCCAATTACGATTCACTGGTACGATATATGTTCTTCTGAAGGTTTTGGAAAACAGACGTATTCTAGACCAGTTCTTCCACCCACAGGAATTCCATCATTGGAAACAGGTCTACATTAAAACTTCACACCAGGATCATTGATGATAGATGAACTACATTTCTATGCGAACTATTTTCTGCTACCCTTATCAGATATTCGGTCCATATTATGAGCAGATGTCTGACGCCAAATACCAGCAGTATTTGTCCTCTGCAGGGGGCCGGCTTGTCTTGCATCAGCCACCAATTTTCCGAGTCGTATTGCTGTGCAAGTGTGTCAGCTGTCACTTGTCATAGACCGCGAAGATACCTTGAGCCTCTTTGATGCTATATATGTAGCTGATATATGGCCTTGGTTTGGTAATGTTTGGGCTTCATCAGTCACGAGTTATTGGTACCGTATATCTTGGCGGCTCCCTCTTGATACAGATCGTGAAGATACTTTGGGTCCGCTGAAGAAGTCCATAGTTAAACGACGATTCAGTGTCAACATCATGATCGGCAGCATACTACAACCCAACATCCGTTGAGGTAATCTGGACGAGAACACTTAGTCCGTGAAATGCCACCCAATTAAACTGGGTGTAGTAGTTCTCTTGTCTTTTACAAACTTGGACCCGCCCAATAAAATAATTAGTCTTCATTAGATAGACCGTTAACTGCGTTGGCCTGGGCACAACATGACATTTCGACACGATCTTTGGCTTGTCCACTTTAATCAATTCGCTTTGTTCAGTCCTAGTATTCGGTCCTTGCAGCATTCCTGATCGCTGATCGTCGAATCTGAATTTGCGGAGAAATTGTAGGTCTCTCGGCTTTCATTGCTATCTTGGAATACAAGCCCCACTGTCTCATAGAAATCTCCTTGCGCCGAAATACCAGAAGCGACTCTGTCTGGTTCAGGGCACTTTTAGCCTTCCATAAATATCATCAATCCTCCTTGATAGTTCTTTGATTCCAATACAAAGTACATTTTTTTTTTCGTTAGTCTTTCGTTATGTCGTTGAAGATTTTCATCAATTGATTGTGCAGTACTCATTGCCAAAACCGGGAGGCATCCTTCAGAGCGGCAGTAAATTGTTTCAAAGGTACAGCTTCTAATCTCACATTTTTTTCAAAGCAACCAGATGTAACCAAATACTCGTGGTCAGACTTTGTAATTTGCTCATCACTATAGTCACCAGCCATTATAAAGGCTTCGCAATGTACCAGCATTGTTTTAGCCACAATGGTAATACTGCTCCTGCAATTACATAATTTCAAATTAAACAAGTTAGTTCTTATCCCACTTCTGATGTTAGAAATTTTGTTACTTACAAAATATAGTATGTAAGAATAGTTTTATAAAAATATGTATAATTCCAACAATTATTATTCTTCTATTATTATTATCTTAATAGTTATGATATTTCGTTTTATTTTACATTTATATTCGCATCTAGCTATCTATATTTGAATATCTATAAATTTATAAATATAAATATGTGGAATAAAAATAAAAGGCAGGAACATGTTTTAATAATTTTAATTTACAGTAATACACTAAGGGATTTCATTACAACACATAATATCACATTACACAATTACACAATTAGTAATATATTGGAATACTTATCTCAAACTTATGTTGGTACCTGGCGAGAGTTAGGTCCGTCCACTGTGTTTATCGGTCGGAAAGTGAGTCGAGACCACTGAGACAACGCTTTATATTACTGATCCCCCACCTTTTGTAAATCATACGACGGGTAGTATTAATGCACCGGCATTAAAAAAAAGGAATTTATATATATTTTTGCGGTATCTTGCGACAGTATGCTAACAAGTGCGTAGAAAATATTTTTCCTAAAACATAGTTGTATAAATATAAAATTTGTTACTCACTTGTCTGTTTGCTAAACCGTAACTATTTTTAATAATATCATTATTATTCGTACCATTAAAAATCTCTATAAAGCGGTACGATTTTGTATAAAACTTACTACGCAATTTGCATAAGTAATTAATAATTAATACAAAGCACATTTTTATCAGGCCACCTATTTAGCTCGTAATCTAGATACAGGCATAGGCATCCAGGCACTTTATTAATACACCTTGTATAAAAATGTTACGTATTAGAGAAACAATAAAAGTCAGAGAACATATGCATTGATGTATATTGGCCATCGATTTCCATTTGCTTTACGTTTTTCACTTCATTTTATTGCATTTACTGACGTCTGAAGCTGTCTGCGGTTCGGGCGCAATAAAAGCTGAGATAGTGTTCTCTTACTTCTGAAATAAAGGCTTAACTGGGGGAGCCATCACAGTTGCCCTGTATTGACAACAAGAAGCGGATTTTCCCGAAAGCCTCGCCTGTGCCATTAGTTTCCCGCATCGGTTAAAGAGATTTGCCTTTTCAGCCGTACTTTTTTAGAATTATTGACTCATGCAAAATATTATGATGAAATAACAAAATGCGTTCTGCGTTTCTTTGTATACTGATTCCATTAAACATCAATAAAAGCTTTTAAAGGGGATATTTGAATGTTGTTTATCTAATGTAGACGCAAGTATTTCAAGAATATCAGGTTGTTGAATGTTACGGGTATTAGTCAATCTTGTATTAGTATTATTTTTGAGCTAGTCGCTGTTGAAGGGCGATTATATTAATTCTGATTAATTCACGCTGCTTGGGAAAACATGGTTAATAGGTAATTCTGATATTGGAGACATTGCTAAATCGTTTAAAAAAAGTAAATATTTTATTGGTATACGAGTAGTCAAATATCGGCAGTGATCGATATATTTCAAAACAAGTTTTAGAACTTAATCACTTTCGAAGTAAAAGCAAGTGAGTAAAACATAAACAAAGCATGTGAATAATGGTATTCATGGCACAATACTATGATATTTTGTATTTTATGCAAATGTGGATAAGTATGCGCACGTAGCCGGTTCATCGACATGAAATGTCAGATAGTCGGCAGTAGCACGTATGTGGGTTTGCAATAACATGCCACAACGAGTCGCAGCAATGTTACACTCGCGCCGCATGCGAGCGTCGGCTGTTCAAATTCTGGCATATTTCTCGTGCCCTAATACTGGCGCCCGCACCACTAAACTGAGCCCAAGATGAGGGGAACCGAGAGCACTTATTTCGACAATCGCGTCGCTGCAACGCTCGGAATGTAATGATCGTATTCCACCTTGATACACTTGTTATGCGAACTCATGTTATAATTAAAAATAACTGAGCCCCGAATAGCTTTAAGAATGCACAAACAACCATATTTCACATAAACACGCCGATGTGCCAACTTTCACATCATAACATCAGCTCTAACCATTAAAATACTTTAGATTAGCACTACTTACATCCAAAAATAACTTATTGGCAGCGGATTCCGTGAAAACTTCGAGAACCCTTGGCAAAAATCCGTATCTGAAGAGATCTTTAAGTGGGCTTTTAAGAGAAGTAAGCTAAGCCGTCTCGTGCAAGATGTTCACTCATTTCTGTCGACGCTATTACGCTAGTGTTTCTACGTCTTATATTATGTCGGATACTTTGCCGCGCACAACTTTGTTATGAAAACACATATCTTCCTTAAGATTTGTTACTTAAGTAATATTTTCACGCAAACACTACTTTACGTATCTTAATAGGACGTTTATTAAATAAAACCAATATATTGTCCTGTGTCGTGCTTATTTGCAACTAATATTATGATAGATTTAATTAAGCACTCGTGCAGAAATGGAACCCACGACTTCTCGTTTCATAATTACCTCCTATAAATCCAAAGCACAAAGTTAATTAGATAATCTAGTCAAAAAATCGAATTACGTATAGCTCTGTATTTATTCAAATAGATCTCGTACTAATCTCTGAATGCACAATACGTCTCGTCCTTCAACATGATAATAAAAAGCATCTTAAGTAGGTTCGCAACCTTTTATACGTCTACTTTCATGTTATTCTATTTGTTGGATCATCTGGCATCAGTTGAATATAAAATTGAATTTCATTTGTTATACACATGACTCATGTGAATAATGTCATGTGACAGAGTGTATTCAGCAAGAAGAAATTATTCTAATACATTTGTTAATACATTTCAAGATCTTCTTATTTTTATTTGATATTCAATTTTGATGAATAGAAACGCATTTTAATTACTGCTTCAATTTAAATTGTGATACGTAAGTTTTTTAAATATTACTGAAATCTTTATCATTTGTTTTTGTTAGAAACTAGAATTTCATGCGGAATACCTATAAAATAAAGTCATTAGCGATATAGAGCATCAGCACACATAAAACGTACCACAACAAAATAAACGTTAAACAAGAAGTGTCCAACAACTCGAAACAAACAAAGTGAGGGTAATAGCGTGAGATGAAGCTCCTTAAACGTTCCATAATTAAATCTGTCGTAATATTATTAAACACGTCTAGGAATCATCTCCTGCGGCAATAGGGTCCGTCGTTAAAGAGGTTCGGTGCGGTGCGCGGCAGAATGGGCAAAGTTTGCAACGAGTCCATTATAAATCAAACGACGCCTTCGAGGCATGTCCTGAGGGACGCGAACATCTCCCGTCGTGCCCCCAAACTTCAACTTTGCCTCCTTAATGCCTCAACAATTAAGATAAAAAGAAAGAAGGGCCTAAATTAAAGGTGGTTAAAAGATAACAAGTTAATAGAGCACTCTGATACCGGGCCCTCGGAACACGGATTTTAGAGCAGGAAAAATTCGCAAATTATTTAAATAAGCCACCGTAAAAACTTCTTATGAAACTCGCGGTCATTTTTGCATATTTCAAATAAAAGTAATCAAGCGACCAGCGGTACTGCGATACCAGTTACTCTAATGATGTTGTGATCTAACAACGTTAAGATCTGCAGACGAACCAAATTAACTAGCTGCTCGAGCCATTACGAATATCACATTTGCGTCTGCCACTTCCGACAACTTCATTTCTCACTTGCCGGGGAAGTAGATTTACAATTTTTACTCGAAGGAATTCTAGTTCTCTCTGTGTTTCATATAACCTCATTATTACAGTCATATTATAATATACAGTGATGTATTAAGTTTAGTAAAACCTTCTAGCAATCGCTGACAGACGATCTCCATAAAAAATATCTATAACACATTAAGAATTGAAGCGCTCAAAATGTTGAAGAAAACTTATTCCGTAACACCCTAAAATCACACGATGAGATTTGAGAACTCCGTCAAGTTCAACACTCAACGCTTATCTTATAACCGCTTATAAAATTTTGATTCCTATTTAATTTTATCTTAATTGTTTGAACAGTAAAAGTGAAGTTTGAGAAGTAACCTTTTGGCTTACAATGGATTTGAGATAAGGGTATTTAAGACGGGGTCGGGTATAAAGGATTGTAAGGAGATATTTGGCATAACGTGGTACTGGTAGGAGTGTTTGGAAGGAAGGCTCTCCGTCCATACGGCGGAGACGCGACGGCGGGCGCGGCGGACTGGGATCTGTAATTCAATCAGTGCGGTGCAGAGGGACACACCGCCGTGATTAGATTAGACGCCGGCCACAATTACGCAGATCAGATTTACATCCACCGTAACTGGTCTACGAGTACAAACTAGAAACACTACACTCCACACCACCACATGTGTAGTAATACAAGTACTATTACGAATTGGAATTTATAATTTTATTATTAATATCTTCATTCTGGATATATACTTCATTTAGAAATCAGAATTATAATTGTTTAATTTTAAAATCAAAAGCATAGCTCGGTAATTATATTGTCTGGCTAGAACACAAAGCGACAATCAGCTCAATTACTTGAAATGTTTTCAAATATATCTTGAAATGTAAAGTCTTGTTTAATATCGGTAAGCCGCAGGTTATGCGGAGGAGTCAGGTCGGCGTCATTAGAGGGGTTACCGTCCCATTGCATAATAAAATGGCCGAAGTTTCCTCAAGTCCATTATAAATTAGACAGCGAAGAGCCGCATCACTTAAGATAGGTAAGATGTGACCCGGCACGAGTTTTAGCTATCAAACTTCTCCCTACATTGCTTCCGCAATCTTGATAAAAAGAACTACCCATGATTTAAACTTCGAGCTGGCTTAAGAGATAAAGGGTGCTCGTTCAACTTTGGGACCTCGGACCACAACCAACTCCGCTTTTTTATGACGGCCGAACTTTAATTAATTCCGCAGGTATATTACTAGGCAGCCTCAACGTGCTTTTCATCTCGACGTTGGGTCTCGGCGACCACATTAACTTGATATAATTTATTAGTTGTCGTGATTATGTACTAACATAACAGTTTGGGTAAGCTTGAATATTACAAATTATTTCAATATTTTCTAACTCCAATAAATAGAAAAAAAAATTATTTTTCATTTATTTGACTAAACCTTAAAACTTAAGTTGGGCGAGAAATAAACATACTAAGAAACCTTTCAAAAAAGTAATGAAAGCAGCGTTATTTTATTTACAAAAAAATGTATTCGCGAAGAAGCGACGTTTTCTTTAATTTCCGTTACGTCACTCGTCCAATTGGGAGACCGATTGGAAATCATTGAAGCATGGCATTCTCCACACTCGCCTTATATTTTTCCCAGAATTTTTGCAAAGGTGAGTTGAAATTAAGTTTTCAAAACCATTTGCAATGAATCATTCTTATTCAAGTGTTTAATTTGTAGAGTCATTTCGAAGACATTATTTTAAAATTCTTCGATCATAATGGATCTATAATTGGTTTCATTTGGTTAAAGCTAAGGCGATCATAATTTAATGTATACGACTTGGATTTAAATAGTAGCTATTTTCAAGAACAAACTATAAAATAACTAAAACTACTTAATCAAGGTTGATTGTTTAAAATAAAATAAAATACATGGTTTCTTAGATTACGCGAATGTTACACATTGAGATAAAAATATTTTTTACGGATTTTACATTTTTAAATTCCCGAAGTTAAATGTATAAAATACATTTCCAGTAACTAAAAAAAACTGACAAAAAATCCTATTAAAAATAAAATTCTAAAAAAAGAAAAAAAATCTGACTTATGACAAACTAAAATGCACTAAAAAGTAAAAAAATAATTGCGTGTTTTTCACGCAAGATTGTATTTATACACATATATTATGTATCCAGTTAAACTTTATTGTAACTCAACACATACCTATGAGTAACAAATAATTATAAAAACATTTAATTACAGTTCACCTAAGCTAAAATTTGAAATATATGTATGCACTACTTAAAAGACAATCAAATTATTAGAATAATGTACAATTATTATTATTTTTGGAGTCGGTGTCAGCCAAAGATACCTGACAATATTAAATGACAACAACTTTATGAAATCTATTTTATACGAATATCCTCTTATACTATTATGTGGGCCGCGTAGAGGCGCGGTTAGTTTTGATTTATTGTTTATTAACCTTAATTCAATAAAATATAATATCTGACGTTTATGTAGTTACTAACTCATAAAACTTGGCTGACACCGACTCCAAAAATAATAATAATTGTACATTATTCTAATAATTTGATTGTCTTTTAAGTAGTGCATACATATATTTCAAATTTTAGCTTAGGTGAACTGTAATTAAATGTTTTTATAATTATTTGTTACTCATAGGTATGTGTTGAGTTACAATAAAGTTTAACTGGATACATAATATATGTGTATAAATACAATCTTGCGTGAAAAACACGCAATTATTTTTTTACTTTTTAGTGCATTTTAGTTTGTCATAAGTCAGATTTTTTTTCTTTTTTTAGAATTTTATTTTTAATAGGATTTTTTGTCAGTTTTTTGAAGTCGGTTATTTTTTTTTGTTAAAATTTTGGTTTATGTTCTGATGCAAAAGAAATCACCAAAATCAGTTAAAAGCTGCCGAAGATATTGACTATTTACATGTTTCTTAATTTTCTCACCCCCCCCTCGCCCCTACCCCTACTTTCTTCCACCACTGTAATTTTGCTTTTATACTTAATTCAATGAAAGAAGAACCATTGGAATCCTACTTTATTTTAAGGAGTTCCCCTCTCCAGGTCCGAAGATATTCATCAGATCGTCACCATATTTTTATGGGACCAAATGACAAGCACCAGCTTTCAATTAAAGAAAGAATTATCGAAATCGGTTTACCCAGTACAGAGAAATGAGGTAACAAACATAAAAAAAAAAAAAAAAAGCAACATACAGTCGAATTGAGAACCTCCTCCTTTTTTTGAAGTCGGTTAAAAATAGCCACTTTTTTAAAACATAATTTTTATTTATTATCTATACCTACTTAAATTATAATCCATAAATAAATAAATATGGATTAGAACATATTATGTAGTTTTTTTTTGGTTTTGTTATATTTTTCTTGCATTGATTTACTATAAAGAGTTTTGTAACGTATTAAGTATCAACGGCTGATTGTTACTATCGAATATATTTTTATGCCAGTACGACTAAGTAACTAGAACTCAACTCAACATGATGCAATACCAATACAATATTAACCGGGGATATAAGGTTATCGATATGGTTCATCTAGAGTCCCGAAACAATGTTGCGACAACCCTAAGTCCTTCTGAGATAAACACAAGCGCAAATATAAGTCTCTATAATACAATCCTCAACATTTGGACAACCTTATTCTTATATTATTTGTTATAGGATGTTTTGTCTTCTTTGCTCCAACTGAATTCTAAAGTAGGTAGTTCGAAAGAAACAAAACATTCGATACCTACATACATACATACATAAACTCACGCCTTTATCCCCGAAGGGGTAGGCAGAGGCGCCACCAGGACACCCACATTTCGCCTTGTATGTTCCGTCCCACGATGTGATAGGGGGCGAGCCTATCGCCATATCGGGCACAAATTCCTGACTCCGGGCTGATAATGAATAGAAAAATCCAATATCACTTTGCCCGACCCGGGACTCGAACCCGAGACCTCAGCTTTGTAACCGTACCGTAATACAACTACGCCACCGAGGCAGTCGTTACATTCGATACCTAAAATAGGATTTTTAATCTGTCCATGAATAAGGCCGTAAAATGTTTATGAGATAAACTCAAGCACAAGTACAAACCTCAATAATCCAATCCCCAACATTTGTATACAGGTGGCATGGATGCACTTCGAGCAGTCGGCGATACTGACGGTGCACAACCACGTGATCACGCGCAACCCGCGCGTCAGCGTGACGCACGACAAGCACCGCACCTGGTTCCTGCACATCAGCGACGTGCGCGAGGAAGACCGCGGCCGGTACATGTGCCAGATCAACACCGTCACCGCCAAGACACAGTTCGGATATCTGCATGTTGTTGGTATGTGAAAACTAAAATTTATCAGGTAGGACTAAAAAATAAAATATTTTGATAGGAAATAATGTGGTGATTACAAGAAAATAGTTCTTCTGACAAAGCCATAAAATGAAGACTTGTTTTGTCGTAATTCAAGTTTCAATAATACCTAGTGAATAAAATTAAATGGTTTTAACGTTACCAATAACATGAAATACTCAACTAAAAGCATTTTTTTTTTACCCGTAATTATATGACTGAACATTTTGCATCTTATGAGATAAACTGCTATTTCAAATGCAACACTTATAGAATTAAGACTAAATACACAGTAGTTCTTGAATGCTTCTTAATGTTTGTACACAAGAACTTCGACCAACGAAGTGTTGTTAACGAACGGTCTGACTATTATTTGAATGCTATTAAATTAAGCGCATTGTTAATTTAAAGTTGGAGTGCGCGTCAAGTAGAGTGGACTGTGTTTGTTTACAGTGCCCCCGACGATTGACGACTCGTTGAGCTCGAGCGATGTTATCGTCCGGGAGGGAGCGAACGTCACTCTGACGTGCCGCGCTAATGGCTCTCCTAAGCCCACCATAAAGTGGAAACGAGACGACAACTCAAAAATCTCCATCAGCAAGGGCCACTCCGGTAAGATACTAATCAAATTTATAAATGATCAGACAGATGTTTCGCGGACAAAGATTTTATCTCACTTTTGGGTTTTGCCAGTTTCCGAGTGGGAAGGAGAAGTTTTGGAGATGGCGAGAATATCTCGCTTGGACATGGGCGCCTACCTTTGTATCGCGAGCAATGGGGTGCCGCCGACTGTATCGAAACGGGTCAAAGTCAGCGTAGACTGTAAGTTGGTGTCTATTTTCATGTTGATCTTATTTTATCATATTCTGTAACACGATGTTGGTTTACAGTCCCGCCTATGCTATGGATCCCTCATCAACTGGTTGGAGCTCCTCTGTATTACAATGTGACATTGGAATGTTTTACGGAAGCTCATCCAACGTCTTTGAACTACTGGACCCGAGACGACGGTCACATGATACACGAAAGTCCAAAATACCATATGGAAAACACCGTTGGAATCCCAGCCTACAAAACTCATATGAAATTATTAATCAGACATATTAATACCGAAGACTATGGCACTTATAAATGTGTAGCCAAGAATCCGAGAGGAGAGTCAGATGGAACCATTCGATTGTACAGTAAGTATTTAAAGACATGTCTCTTTAATTTCAAAGGAGTCTATTCTTAAAATTATTTCTATTTGCAGCTTCTTCTCCTCCTACGACTACTCCAGATCCTCGTGCCGTCACTATTCCACCTCCTTCACGACCACCTCGTCGAGACACTCCGCTCACAGACAAAGGTATAATATCTAAACATCTAAATTCGATAATGTTTGTATACGAGGCACCATATCCTAAAATGCCCAGCTATTGCGTAATAGTTGTATAAACATTAAATGATGATTTATTGAATGCTACGAGCTACGCAGTACGCACATAACTGCAAGTGCCGCTGATATTCGAATGCATACGTACATTTCTGCGCATCGGGTGCCACAGTAATTAAAATAGCTATAACAAATTCCGTGGTTGAATGAGTTCATCAATTCCAATAGCGTTGCCGATAAAATGCATTGAAACAACATTTTTACGCGAACGATTCCCTTTATTAAGAGATAATATTACCTTTACGAGTTGTATCCCCGCGTGATCGTTTCGTTTGTTTTCATTGTTAGCTGTTGTTTCAGTTATTATTAGTGGCAGTTATGTTTGTTTATTGATCATAAACTGTTACGACGATCTGCTTGTCGCCACTCGCCAGTACCAGTCGGTAGTTTGTTAACTCGCCTCAAATGTTACGGCCACTCGTAAAATATAAACAAATCGTTTAGACATAAGCAAAACGTTTTACGAACTGCTCTATAATGTGTTGTTCATATCACGTCCTCATAAAACATGTTTATGTTGGCTTAATTGTGTAATGCTCACTTTAAACAACCAGCATAACATACATCAATAAACGAGCCTCCACGTCTACTCTCTATTACGCTTTACTGGTCACTTTAATTAATGTCGGTTGATTCAATACACTTTTATAGATACCTAAATTGAAAAAATACGAGAGTCATAAGGCGGGTCGGGGTAATATTTATAATGCGACGTAGTCATAACAGCTTGTTTGGTGCGCGTCATTACTCGTCCGTTATTGGCAAGTTGGCCATTTTCCCGGACATGTCGTGGCACGTCGGACAACATCTTGCCCGACAACCTATTACCGCCAAGTGTTCACTTCCGCTTTTCTTGTTACAAACTCTTAATAAGCTTTGTGAAGACAAACTTTTATACTATACCGATATTCATATAAGAATTTCAGAATTTCATGCAGAGCAGTCGTGTTATAAAACGACAGAGATTTTAATGTGCTTCGGAACTTGAAAAATCCATTTAGTTGCGATGATGCCAGGGTATAAGTTTTGCGGGTGGTTGTTTTTACGTGGAGGGCGTCGGCGGCGCGCCATCCCGTCGACCTTTGCACTGTTTTATTTTTTCACCCATTACAAATTTACGGCTAGTCCGGCCACTCGACAATATTGCGCAACCTTTCAATAACTGTTAACTTGCGCACGGCCGCCAGTTGGTCCCTTGCTATATTGAATACTTTTACCGAGCGTGTGTTGTTTGTGTACCTACAATATTAACCAACACGTTTATTTAACAGGAAATAAATACCAGTCCAACTTAAACGAAATAGATAAAGGTAAACAGAAAACAGATGAAGGCGGCGGGAAGACACATTTCAACTGGGTGGAAGGCGCTTCGCAGGTCACAGGTAATTTATTTATCTTTCGTGATAATACGTACGATAATCTTATGTAACCCTGGCTTCGTGAGTTATCACGTTAGTAGGTACCATACATACCTTTAATAGGCATGTGTAACATAATATTTTTTTAATATTTAAATTGGGATTTCGTTTTTTCCTATGATCCTGGGATGATTTTTGGAAATATAGAATTGAAGACAAAAACGAATAAATTTGAATAAGGGTGGCATGCTTACATTTGACAGCCTCTGTGGCGCAGTTAGTTAGACGCCAGCTCTGAAACATGATGCCGAGGGTTCGATTCCCGCACCGAGACAAATATCTGTGGATTTGTTTCGGCTGTGAGTGTTTTTGCGACCGAAATTTTTCTCGTAGTTTCTGATACCCACGACACAAGACTCGATCTTAGAGTGGGGTCAGGACTCAGGTCTATGTATGTGACTGTTGAGTGCATTTATTTGTTTATTCAGATAATAAAATGTACTTTATACTGCTCAGCAATAGATAAAAAATGGTTTTTATGTATAATTTCCTTTCCAGGTAAAGCAGATTGGAGGAGGAGCAACTTTTGCGTCTTCGTCCTAATTGTTTTACCGTATATTATGTATTAACGTATATTTGATGTTAATTACTTTCAAAATAATCCAAATCCGCTGTCCATTTTATATAGCATTTTAGAAAAAAATATCGGATTACACAAATATTGCAATGATCGGTATTCAATAAAGAATATATTATTATCAATAAAAACATTGTATCGAAAATAATAACATCTGAAATTTTAATATAATTGGTTACAATGCTTCGAATACCGTTCAAAATTTTAAAAAGGGATTATGTAATTTTTTTACGGTAATGCCATTAGTTATATGTTATATTAATTAACAATGGTCATAGACATGTTTTCCCTCGGCTTTGCGTTTATCAATATCTAAGTTACATTTAACATATGAATTCAATGACCTGGCGAGTCACAAAGAATACATTATAAGTGCATTAGATGGAGTATAATTTAATAGACTCAGAGCTTAGGGCTTTTGACCAAAATCAGCTGTCCGCAAACAAATCATGTTAAAAGAATATTACAAATTATAGTTATATAATTATTATACTTGAAAACAGGTAAATTAGATTAACAAATATATGAAAATGTAGGCACATCATTGTAAAGTTAAGAATGGTAAGTAACATAACCAAACGATATCCATACGTACGTTGTTGTTAATTATACGTATATTATAAGTATTATGTAATGATGTACAACAGTTCCTTGAACTCATGTTGCCGTTCAGCAGAATGTCCTGCACGACCGACATTGCACAGACTACATATGTATGTAAGTGTCGTTACAACTAGCATTGTACTAGATATTCTGCTCAACAGCGAATAGTAAATCACTGCACACGTAATATTAATACATATATATTACAAAAGTGCACTATTAACTATAGTAATTTTATTTTAATATACAGATAGACTAAGACTGAATGAATTTTAAAATGTGTCATTAGAGAGTGAAAACGTATTTCAAAGTTATTTTACGTGCTTGTAAACCTCGTGTACGCTGTGATAAATTTTCATTGAATTGATGACATTTCGAAATTCAGACGTTTGTGATGGGAGTGGAGCAGATTGTTTTAATATTATTGTACTTGATGTTTCTCTGTAAGGTGTACGGTCACTACTCTGCGAGTCTCGAATTGCTTTGCGCTTTTCATTTTGGGTACTTGAGTAAGCATTTTAATTGCATTGGTTGTGTATTTCAGTACCTAAGGTTTATTTTAGAATATGATCTTGTATGAATATTTTGCAGAATCCAAGTATCTTCTGTCAATTATAGTTTATATATAATGATGTATGTAAATGTTAACATTTAATCGAGTTGCCAAAAACGCTATCGGTAAGGTAAATGCTACATAGATAGAAATATTGTAAATATATTCCATAAGCCACAGCAATTGAATGTGTTTTTAATAACAGAGTGTATTGATTGTTTCAACTGTGCGTTTATTGTATGAAGTATGAACGATCTAATGTACCTTCGTGTCTAAGAATGAGTAGGATAAAATTAAATAAAGCTTGTTTTAAACATTCTTCTTTCAATACATCCCATCTTGGTCGTTACTTTCTCATCACTTCTCAGGAAAAACAAGATTCCTTTTTAAGACAACAGTTTCACGAATTCACAAGTATGTAGTACGAGTATCAACGTTGGTTTGTACATTTTCAGACATCCAATTATATTTTTGTTTAGGTTTGGAATATGAAAATAATTTATGTAGAAACGGAAAGTTTCACCCGTCACATTTTGATGGAGCGAAATGCTCGCAAACAATCTGCGGCAAATCTTTGAAGATTAGGGCTGGCTTTGGGGCGCCGAAAAGGCTCCAACTACGTATGGCCGATCGCCAACTCCTGTAAGCCAATCTAACTTCTTTTAAATGTGTTTTTGATGTAAAGAACACATTACTGTACGCATCACTTTCCGAGTTCCAAATCTTGAGCTAAATTAGCTTTTGATTTATAAGACTTTAAGTTTCTTGTTCAAACAAATAGCGCGGCATCCTATCAATATAAATTGAATGTAATTTAAATTTATACCGTTTTATCCTGATAACATTCTTTAAACTTTATGCTATTGTTTAACACTAATTGCAAAAAGGTTATGGATTTGCATAAGTAGATATGAGTTATGTAGCTGATCATAAGTTTGTCTCAAAATGTTAAGCTGAAGCCTTTCTGGAAAAAAACCTATATAAATAAAAATATTGCGCAAAATCCACATAAACATGACGTATAATATGGGAAATCAAAAAACAAGAACTATTTCCATGTTACTTACCAATTTGCAAAGCACCTGATCGTAAGTGCAGTCTATGTTAGAAAGCCACTGGCGAGAGATGGTTAGTCCTTGCCTCTTGCTATGCAACCCTAATTAAGCCAACCTGACTGAAACCAGATACACACAACTTGAACCCAGAACACCACCTACTTGCGTGAGTCATTATGACGGGCTTTCCGAATGGATATGAGCATCTTACCAAATTCATAACATTCGTCAAAAAAGGAAAATTATAACATACACAAACACGCGTCACATAAGAACGTGTGAAAGCTGTAATCTGTCACAATGTCTCGCCAACTACACATTTATTCTTTCCGGAGGTTCACCGTCACTTCCCTGTCTGTTCTATTTTGTCACATCCGTGGACCAGCCGACATAAAACATGCACGACGTGTCTTTGTTAATAAGTTATCTACATTTTATCCGCGGCTTCGCATGTTTTATTATATGTTTTATCAATCAATTTTGTTTGTCGTTCGACAAAGGACGTATTAATTAAAAAACGAAAAGTTATTTTATTTGTTTCTAAGGAAAAAAAAATTCGGTGACGTATGCAAAATTTCACCATTATCAGTAGTTACGGTATTGAAAGCGCAACAAACAAATTTACATTCGCATTTATTTTATTGAAGCATTATTTATTTTTGTGTTTTCACTTCAATTCCAACATTTACACATTTCGCATAACTACAGTTCCCCTTTATCAGAAATGCATTGTTGTAACAGTAGCCTCATTACTTAGCGGTAGGCGTGGACTTCCGAAACCGGATATCGCAGGACGACCCAATGAAATTACACCTTAATTGGACGCTTCCATTTTCGCTCCGAACTATCTTTGGAATTGCTTCACAAAAGTCTGATCGGTTAAATGTTGAGATGATCTAAAAAGTTAGCTAAATCTTTCTGACTATTTTCGGTACTAGTTAAAAATAATTTTGCAAAAAACATAATTTTACACATTTCATTGCGTAGCTCAGTCGATTGTGGTTCGCACGAGTGTAGTGGTGGGTGAGTTGATGCGGGGATTTGATGGGATGTGGGATATATTTTTCGTCTATAACCTAAAACTGTGGATAATTCAGAGTCATAGAAGATTTCAACCATTTAAATACAATCAAGTACGAGTTTATTTCTCAAACTATCAATATAAGCAGGCATTCTGTAAGTAAACCAACACCTCTCCCGAATCTTTGCCCCGTTACGTGATGTGTAAATTACTACCACGATGACTGTAATATGTCTTTGAAATAAAACTATTTTTTATGGATTTTATCGCGATTTGGTTTAATTTTTACATTTTTATTTTATTTAATAATTGATAATGAAGGGTAGTTAAATTGTAACAGTCACTAAGCGGATGACTAATACCTCAGTCCGTCCCGTGACCACGAAAGCTGTAAAGCAATCGAAACGTCGGGACGTTAAAAAAATATATGTATACATTAAACCAAATCGCGATAATATCCGTAAAAAATAGTTTTATTTCAATGTGTAACATTCGCGTAAATCTAAGAAACCATTATATAATATGTCTATTTATAAATTATTTCAATAATTTCTTATCCTAAGAAATAAACCTAGGAGCTCATGATTTATAATCTGTTTACGCTATTAGAGATATAAACCGATTCAACCTCTTAACGTAATGAAATCCATCGGTCTACTAGCTTGATTCGGATTAAATTATCCTCCGTATAATCTGTACTCGAATATATTAAAAGCCAAACATAATGGTTTCTTATTTTCCGTACATGTTACACATTGAAATAAAACACGTGTAAAGCAAACGAAACGTCGTGTTGTCAGGAAGTTAAAAAATGAAAATTAAACTAAATCCGCGTGAAAATTCGTAAAATGTAGTTATATTACAAACTGCAAACATATTAAAAATTGGAAATACATTGTCACCTATAGAATGAATTGAGAGTCGTGTAGGTTTTAAAAACGTTCAATAAAACGTCCACATGAAACGTACTTCACTACCTATAGTGTGTTAATTGTTTACGATGGGAGGCAGATTGGCGCACACTGCGAGAGTACTTTATATCGGTTCACAACAACCGAAATGGCAAGGAAAAACCCTGACCCGTATTCTATAAAGATAATACAGTCTAGAAAGTTTACACGAATGATAATGCCAAGTAAACATTTGGTTATTTTTAATTATAAGAATGTAGGTTTTCATAAATTAAAGTATATAAAGGTGAAATATTTTGTAATTATATACGCAATATAGTTAAACACATATTTAGACCATTATCTATTGAAAAAAACATTATTAAAGTGAGATCAACATTAAAATTCAAATGCGTAAACTAACTTAAACTAACTACGCAAATATTTGTTCTTCTTAGTTGAATAACAATTCAATACCAATTATGGATAAACTTCTAACCATAAAAAAATAAAACTATAAAAAAATATTCTATAAGCGATATAATATTCAATAAAACGACATATTAAAGACAAACTTTCCCACCGGGCAAGTGAAAACAAAGCAATATTCTGCGGGCGGGTGATCGTTTCGGTCCACATGGAGACCTCCATAATTTTCAAGAGGCAAATTAATCCGAGCACGGCTGGCCTGATCGGCGTCGGTCAGCGCGTCCTCGCATACTAATGCTATTGTTTATCGAAGGGGCTAATCTGTGCGTACCAGCCGTCACTGTCCACCCTCCAAATTATAACGGATCACTTTCGGCCTCGTCTAATCCGCCGTCCAGCTCGTTCGGCTTACGTGACGCCTCGGCTCCCCGCCGCGGCTTCGGTAATTTCAATTCTTCAAAGTATTAAAGCAAACAACACACGCTGATACGTACAGTTTCCCGTCGACAAATTTGCGAACGTGTTTATCGGTAATCCCCACGGAATATATTATACTATTTATAATGAATTATACACATTTAAAACCATTATTGAGTCTGTAAAATAAATTAAAATGTTTCCAAAATAGACGCCATAAAGGGCTGTATCGCTTTTGTATAGCGTGTAAAGTTGTAAAAAAGTAATCTTCAACTGAGTGATAATAAAGGTAACCCTCAGCGGCACCTTTATTGTTATCGAATAAAAATAATCCCGGGATTTTTCGGGATGATCGTAAATTATAAAGAGATTCGGTGGGGTAGCCGGGGAAAGCTTTCGCGCGACGCTACACGATATTACGATTTAGGTTAGCGCCACTCTAGTCTCTACACTGTTACGGTTTCCGCCTACAACTTGAACTGCCTGTTCACTATCATTACATTGTGTAGTTTAGACTAGTGTCTGTTACGCATGATTTGTCTCTCTGTATTATATTTTTTCACATAAAATTTATAAATATAAAATTTATCCATGATTGCTTTTAAAGTTTTAATAATAACAACACAAATGAAATTGTTATCCAACAATTAGACGTTTTCATTTTTATGAATAGTACAGAATAATGACGGTGTCACTTTCGAAATTAATAGATGGGCCTTAATCCACATCGTAGGTCCATTGCAATTTGGTAGTTCTATCATACTTTGAATATTTTGAGAACTTTCAGATTCCCACTGGAGGTAAAAAAAAACAAATTAATTTTAAATGAAATGTTAAATTGAGACAATTAATTATGATTAATCTCAAACTTTAAAGGCACACTGCCTTAACCTCGAAACTACGACCATCTTAAGAGCCCGTTAAGCTCGCTACAAAATTTTCCGCCACTCTTTACTCAAACTACCTGATATACCTAAAATATTATAGTATCACTTCTTCGGTGGCGCAGGTGTACTAATACAAAGCAGCACGATTACAAAGCAAGGTCTCGTGTTCAAATCCTGGTTCGAGCAAAGTGATATTGACTTTTTCTTTTAATTATCAGCCCAGAGTCTAAAATTTGTAATCGATATGGCAATAGGCTCGCCCCCATCACATCGTGGGTCGGAACGGACAAGGCGATACGTAGGTGTCCTGGTAAAATCTCTGCCTATCCCTTGTGGGAAAAGAAGTGATGTTTGTGTGTTATAGTAGCAAAATCAAAACAATAGAATATAAAATGCATCATTAGTATCATCTTCAGCTAAAAGAAATGCACTGCTGAACATATTTCAGCTCTTAAAAAATCCGAAAGGTTTCGCTAATACTTGCTACGCTTGGCAGTCGGATGAACGTGCACAGTGTAAAGCTTCTTGCGCTGATGCCTTTACTGTCACTCATAAGACTTTCACTTGGCTACTCCATCTTCAAGACGATTATCCAGCCGAGTCTCGATCGCCAGAAACCCCTCCCTTATAGCTAGCAAGGTTCACCGCGAGCAAGTGAACTTGACTTGGACCCCAGAACGCGTAGGTTGTAGACCCTAATTAGTAATTACAAAAAATTGTATCTTAAAAACAGCAAGTTAAGAAACAAATGGAGTAAAAATGTTCTCGTCGCCATACTCAATGAATAATTTACAAATGTTTCTAAACGCCACAACACATTTAAAATGAACGAGAGTGTAAAGAGTGCCAGTCTAACAATAACCAGCCCCTCAACGCATATTTTTGACGGTGTGAAGCGCTGAAAATCCACCGATACCAACAAAAGTGGCAACTGAAACTAATGAATTATTCATACCGGCGGCGCGGTGCATGTTCTATCACTGTTTTATCTATTGCGGGGCTTACGGTGCGGCCGCGACCCGCGCCCCTCACGCTCGCCGCGCCGTCCCCGCGGCCGCGCAAGGGTTAACTACCTTGCAACCAACCATTTCACAACCGTTTGAGAACACTAGATAAGCTTCATGATGCAAATAAACATTACCTTAATGCGCCGCCGGAGGCAATAAGTGTTAACAAGGGCCTTCTGGTTTACTTAGCTACCTTTACATTTGAAAAATAAACGACGTGATTATTGAATTGCGTGTCTTATCCTGCGGGAGTAAGTACTTTAAAATTAGTTTGATCGTGAAATTGCACGAGTAGATTAATTGTCACAAAGCTTATGCGGTATTCCTTTTTATAATTAAAAATCTCAGGCTACTATATGAAGTAAGAAATTGGTAAGTTTTGAAAGTGTGGTACACAGCGTCTAGCGAGTATTATGCTCGCGCTAGGCACCTTAATGCAACTGGGCAGACGCGACGACGCCTCGGCAGCGCGCGGACCCGCTCCCGTAAACAAGATAAACTTGGGCACACAGCGTACAGGCTCGCCCCTTGTCGACATTGTATTTTAGCTCTGTGTCGTAGTGTCGACGATAAACTAATAAACGAGAACTATCTCCCACGCTGAATAGTTTTCCTACTAAAATGCACTGATGCTTTATGAAAAACAAAAAATATGTTCTCATGTCTGGAAAACATTATCGTATATCTTCTAAACGGAAAGCATGGAGTTAGCTAAAAGGATTAAAAAGTAAGTGGTCTAAGATTTTCAGATGTCCATAAAACTGCTGTCTGGTAAACTTTTGACACTTTTTCAGACAGCGCAATATTCTTAAGTACCTTTGTTATAGTATAACAGATATGTTAATACACTCCTTTTTAAACTTGCATAAAATAAAGGCAATGATTTCACGCAAAATTTGTTTTCTTGAAACATAGCTAAAGTAAAAAAGCATGTTCAATTCATAAACGGAATTGTTGTAAAGTGTAGTGCTGTGTGTTTTATACGTGGACATAGTTTCTCGCAGGTAGCAGTTTAATCTTGACAATACGACAGGCGCCTTACAGCGACACATAAATCTGCACAGATTTCATTGGCCACATCCGCCGCACCGCGATTCCGGCGTAATCTTAGCGCGGATTACCTGTGTACATTTTCTTTTAAATGTTGTTTCTCTAACGTAGTTTCAAAAGTAATACGTTTAAAAAACACTACGCAATCTTTGAGCGCTTGGAAAATTGCTATTTTGTTTGCTGTTGCCTCGTTACACAACTTTTACGTTTGATAGGTTACAAACTATTTCTACTTTGATTATATGATATGTGGCGCTCGTTGCTTTGTTACAACGTTTTTTATTTGAAATACCAAGGTGCTGAAGAGACACAGGTTTGGTTCCAGTATGGGCAAGATAGCAAATAGTATATATTATATGGCAAATATCTTAAATCATTGCAAATATTGAAGAACTTATTAAGCCACCAACCCTGGTTGTTGGTTGGCAACAACAGAAGTTCTTATGTATTATGAGCATTCTGGTGAATGTATCAAATTTTTTTACGTCCTATTATTATTATCTATGCATCCACTAAGCACTCTTGGACTATTAGGGTGTTAATTAATTCGCATGATATTTCAGAATTTCTATATGTATATATCTAATAATATAATTTATGGTATACAGGTAAATATGCGACATTTAACTATAAAATTGAATTTTTCAAATTCAATCCCGAACACATAATATACATATTTCCGGCCAACTGCAGAAATCTCAGAAGTGCATACGAAATTGAATGATATTATTGAAAGCGGAATTGAATAGATTTGTTAAGGAGTCAGTTGTAATTGTCTGATCTGCTATAGCGTTCCCAGTTCGGAAGACCACAATGCAAGAGTCGCCTTACCGTCTGCGCACTATAAACAACTTTCGCAATTAAACTTTTATTCGGGGATCGATATTACTCAGCTCCTGAGCTATATTTAGCTTATCAACTAACTACAACTTCGGTAAAGTTATAGAAGGACGACTACAAAGTGTCTCCAAACTTCTCGTACATATCTAAAACCAGCTTTGACTTTCTTGGAAATACAAGTTATTAATTAACTATGCAAATTGTACACTACGTCCATATATTTAAGTTTACAACTCCTCTTGTGTCTTTTACGTATATTCTGCACAGTTTAATGAGTAAGTGATGAACACGAAGACAAGGCATAAAGATTACGGTGGAATAAAACCTAAACTTGGTTGTAAAACTGACACTCATCGTGTATGTGTTTTTAAGATAAAACCTTAATGAGGTTTTCATATATTTACGCGCACGTTACTCGTTCAAATAAAACTATTTTTTATAAATTTTATCACTTGTTAAAAAAAATTAACTTCCCGACGTCTCGAACACTTTACAGCTTTCGTGATCACAGGGCGAACTGAGATATTAGTCATCCTCACAGTGAATGTTATAACTATCTTCATTTTATGACTATAAAAATTATATAAATATTTTTGTACTTAATATTTAATTAATTCCTATCTTCAAATAGGATAGAAACTTAAATACATTGTAAATTTCTTTTATACACTACTAACAAAAATTAAAGGATATAATTATAGGATATTAAACTTCTAGAATGTTACTAAATATTTTTTACAGTTTAAGATATGTTTTCATTAGTCGACACAATCATGCCGACTTATTTAGCTCATGTACCTCTACTGAACCGGAGTCTAGACAAACCTACGTGTATCATTAGGACGGGATGCGAAAATTCTACTACTAGTATACTAGGGCTGGCACTTAAAACCACAGCAAAAACTCCACTCATATGTTATTTTCTAATGTGCACATACGAACATTTTAGAGGCTCTAGTTACCGATTCAATTGATAAAGTTTGCTTATTACAGTTTTATGAGAATATGTTCGGAAAGCCACAAACTTGTTTACATAGAATTCAAATAGAGTTTTTAGTTTGAATTATACAGTCGCAGTTGCTGCCAACTGAACAAAAGCAATAATGCATCAGTAAGTGCCCGCGTATCTAGACCAAGTTTTATGGATAACCAAATGATATCCGCCGACGAACAGACATTAAGCTAACCATTTTTTGGGTATCTCCTTCTGCAATTCGACGGAGAAAAACCTGTAGAAGTAAATGTATTGCTTTTCAATTTCAAGAAGCTCTTCTTTTCAAGAGGTAGCAACTTCTCGCTGATGGATAATTTTTCTGGACTGCAGCCTGCTGTGTATTTAATAAATATTGCTTAATAGTAGTCATGTCATAAATTAAAAAAAATATTGCCGAATTTTTTTGATTGCGGTTGGTAAAGTTTACAAAACTTCAAAATTCTTATGAAGAACTCTCATGTAAAAAGATTTCCTCGCGACATTGTATTTCACCGTCAAAGCAAATGATAATTAGCTAAGTCAGAGTAGTTTATGCCCTAAAATCGAACCCGCAACGCCCAAACAAGCTGTATCTAAATTTCCATTTTAAAAACATAAGTCGTTTTATTAAATCACGGATAAACATCGACGTAATTACAGCAAATTTAATATTTCTCCCACCAATGACGAGTTTAGTGAAACGTGTTCATTTGACACACACTAATTCCGCAGACAGATAGAGGTTTTGCTATGTCCGTAGTGTAGGTTAGCGAGACAGGCGCTCACTGGCCGCACATAAATCTCGCCAGCAATATGAGACGCCGCAATATCACAATAACCCTTCCCGCAGCGATGCCATCGTCTCAGACATGAGATACGCTCAAATTGAAATTATTATAATAAGAAAACCTACAGAGGGGAACTATATTATAATTCCAAAATAGATCATATCAATAACGCTTCCACAGGCACAGGCCGCACCAATGATAACTTTATTTATATTTGCACAAGGATCCGGATTTACTTAACTTAGCGTAACGTATCGGAGTGTCTGCGTATATCCTTTAATCCGGTATTGCTATCAACGATACGTTTTACAACTGAATAACTTCAATAGACAAAGGCTAAATGGAGACTGAGAGGGCACACGTTCTCATTATTCAAATGCATTGGAGCAAATTATGGTAATCTGGGAAAGCTGTTCTGTTTCAGTAATATTGGTACACAAACATCAGCGCACCTCTGGACGCTGCTCGTCGTGCGATTCGTATGGCTTTGCTTATTCGGAAGTTTCGAGACTAAGCAATGCGACTGTTCAGAACATCGGAGAATTGGCGGCAACTTTATAATGATATTGACACTGAGTATGATAAAATTGCAAAATATTGACCGTTTGATAATAGAAATAAAACGTCTATATTGTTTCTGTTGTAAAAAAGTTTAATCTTTATGACTGCTAAAATTAATATGATGTTTTAGAATTCACAAAATTATATAAGCAAAACTTTATTCACAAAAACATATTGAATTTAAATTTGTTGACCTTTCAGTCATACATAAAAAATACTGAATATAAATGAATTTGAACAAAACAAGAGCTATAATCCGAAATGTGAATGATTCAAACCCGTAATGTTCGTAAAAATTCCTTAAATCGAAATATATTTAATGTTTTACAGATTTTTATTACAGGCGTGTTTCATTTATGGAACTCATCAAAAAACGTGAACGGCAGCTGCCAGAATTAAATAAAGCAATACTATTTCCCCATGTCACGTTACATGTGTGACATGTTCATCGACGTGGCGTGAAACACATGTATTCGGCGCGGCGACACGCGACCTCACGCGTCCGCGCGCGCCACTACCCGCGGCCGCGACGCGACGCGGCGCGTCAACTCACCTCGCCCGCCGCCCGCCGCCCGCCCAAACTACAACCAACATTTTTACAACAATTGCGCTTCCTGTACTACTACTTTTATATTGTAATGTCTTGTATACATTGAATCCTTGGCCATAACAATATAATTTCACCGATTAATCTCTGTCTAGATTTTATATAGGTTATCAATATCGAAAAATCTTGAAAGCCAATCTTGTAACGTCAGGCTCATAGTCATCGTCAGACAATGTAAAACATTATTACGACGCGCAGATTTAATCTACTTTTCAAATTAAAATAAACGTTCGCCAGAATCGGAACACTCGCGTATTATCTTTGCTTTTTAAAGGTTTTTTTGAGCTATCGGAAATTTCATGCGGCTAAAGTAATTTTCCGCGAGCATAGAGCGGAAATTACCACATAGTGTAGTGACGTGTTCGACAAACGTCACGTAGCCGGATCCGAGCGCGCAGATCCTTATATCCAATTTCCGGCCGTTTTTGTTGGAAATGAGAATTAGCTGACGTGACGTGACGGAAGGCTAAATATCAATGTCGGCCGAATCGGCGGCCATCAGCTGTCTGCGTCGCGCCGACTTAATCGATACCTATCATAACTAGTAACTACTTCGAACTACTGATATACATACATTTGATTCGATGCACGCGCTGACATATTTACGCAATGTAGGGGTAAAATTGAAAACATTAAGCATGAAGGTAACTTTATAAGTATTAAAATAGAAGCTATGAAAAGGTTTTAGCATAATGCCATTCAATAGAGGAAACCTGAAATAAAGCTTACATTATGTTAATTAATAACCAGTATGTTTGAAAACATATTTAAAGTATCGTAAAGGAAGCAAGGAATAGGAAGTTAACTTTATTATCCCAGCCACTAGACTGCACAGTGGAAACAGAATTAACGATAGACCGTCCCATGAAGGAGTGGGAGAAAAAGAATATTTTTCATCCAAAAATGTTGTTATATAACAAAAGTGAAGTGACATAACGAGACACACTGGAGGCAAACCCACAAAATTTGTAATCATGTTCTCGCAAACTTGTTGAGTTGAAAAAGGTGTGGTTTTTTATTTAATACATTTTGTGGGTGATATTCGCTGTTGGAGGGCCGACGACGTCACTCGCGGAGTCAGTGGAGCGCGCGTAACGAACTCGCCCGCTGCGGCTGTGCGCCTCTGCACCTCGCTCAGACCTCTTCCCCTCCTCCCCTCCGCCGCACCCCGTACCTCTCGACACTACTCCAAATACCTAAGTATTTCATATAATTTAGTATTCCACTCCGTATAATTTCTAGTCTAGTCGGGGAGAGTAAAGATTTTTTATACAAATATTTCTGATTGGCTTATTCCGACGTGGATATTGGAAGAGTGGTGATATTAAGAGAGAAGCTAAGTATGCTGTTAAGAACTTTAATGTTAACATTTCTTAACGTATCATTTAAAATAAATTCGTTGATTATTTAAAACATTATTTTTAAGTAACTGGTAACAACTTTATCATGGTATAGTTCTAAAAAGTATACAACATAACATAAAAGCATCTGATAAAAACATATTTTAATAAACTGATATTTCACACACCAAAGAAATCTACGCACAAAGAGACACATAGTATTCTATTTATTTAAAAAAATATTATTCCTGTTTACTCTTGCCCAATATATTTTACAACTATCTCAAACGAAGCCATGTATGGCGGCGGGAAAGTTAAATAAAAGTGGTGTTCAGTTTTGTTTACGCTTTTACGAGAATCGCACCGCAGAAGAAATAGATTTTCCTAATTCACTGCTACAACTCCAAAATTTACTCAGTGAAAACGCCCTAAATTAAGAATTTAAAAAAAAACTCCAAAATTAGAATATATGGAAAAACGGTGACATTATTTTTTTACCACTTTTCATTTGTACAAGCAATAACATCATACTTACTTGTGTCGGGAACTAGGTCTTCCATAATCAATACACCTAATCGTTAAAAATCGTCCATCTAACATACAAGATTACTCCATAATTATAGACGAAAAAACCAAAAAAAGAGATAATTATTTGAATCTAAAAACTACATCGACGCTTACGTGTGTTTTATTCTATGATTTCAAGAAGCTCGTCACTTTCCTTATAATTTTTGGTTTCAATCCAATTACAAACAGTTATTTTAAAGTTATTACTTAATTTTGTGTGATATGAAATACAACTGTATTTTTATTAACTAATGCCATCATGATTCTTTAAAAAATATAGTATTTCATTTTTATTAATGGATTGCCGTTCGTTTAGCTTCCTCAAATAAAAAAGGAATATTAATTTTTGCTTTCTGAAATAATCATCCAAGATCATAATATGTTACCACTAAAAATCTAAGGCATAAATACAATCGTAAACAAATGTCTAGACATTAATATAAGCACACAGACCATTAAAATTTGTTACTGCTACGCATAGAATTGCTACCTGAGTTGGCACTCCGTCGGCGTATTATTGAAAACCAGACTCGATTCATATGAAAAATTACTTTTTCGTTTCGTGCCGTACGTTCTTTGGGCTCCCTTTCGTTTCTGTCTACGGTCGGATGCAAATACGAGATTCCTTTACTGGAACACAATAGACGCAATGTCGAGCTCCGCCACTGGAAAATGTTGAGATAAGTTATTTGTCTGTTAGTATTTTATACGAGTACATTATGATGCTGTCGACTCAACTCCATATAATATACATTTGTCAACACATTTCTCTTTCCTTATTTGTATTGAATTGGAAAATCAGAACGTGGTGTGTGTCTGTTTGCATGTAAACTACGTGGTTTACATGTGTTTACTTGTGTGGTTCACACTTGCTTGCCTTATCTACTAGGTTATATCTGAAAACATATTCTGTTTTATAAAATAATAAATATATTCCATCTTTTACATTCGAATATCCCACACCTACGTAAATTCAATACAAGATTATCTTTATTATTCACCTTTTAAAAAAAATTAGTTTGTGTTTATGCAGGTTTATGTTATGACCCAGTCCCAGATATATCAGCACTCTTAAAGTAAGACTTTAGCCAATACAGAAAATGAGACAAAGGAATTCAAAATGTTATAATTTACTCTAAGAGGCTACGAAACTCCAAAACGAGCAATAGCTTATTAGTTCGATAACCGGACTGCTGAATCAAAGATCCCGTGTTCGATCACTGGACTCACACCACTAACTTTTCAAAATTAGTAATTACTTACCTAAGTTCATTAATTATAAATATTTCGAAGCTAAGTTATTCAGTAACATGCCATGTATGTATGAGACAACCACGTAATAGGAGATGAAAGACTAATGAGGCTTATAAAAAACACGCGCATATTTTTTTCAGGTTTTACTTGAAAGCGTTGTATACTGTAAGTGTGGTTTTCTATGTAAAAACATAATCTTTATAGTATAGACCAACTCGATTGGATATTAACACAAAAATGTTTTTAATAACCTTAAAAAGTCTTACTCAATTTAATTTTGAACACGCTACAATTTACCCCCACTAGTTAAACGAACTTCTGGCAATGCCAGTGTTGCGATAAATAGAAAAACATGTATTTGAAAACAATTTGTACATACATACATAAACTCACGCCTTTATCCCAGAAGGGGTAGGCTGAGGCGCCACCAGGACACCCACATTTCGTCTTGAATGTTCCGTCCCTTGATGTGATAGGGGGCGAGCCTATCGCCTTATCGGGCACAAATTCCTGACTCCGGGCTGATAATAATAAATAGAAAATCCAATATCACTTTGGCCGACCCGGGATTCGAACCCGAAACCCCAGCTTTGTAGTCGTACCGTAGTACAACTACGCCACCGAGGGAGTCGTGTAAAATTAAAACAATTTGTAATCTAATGAAATGTCAAAATCACATTTCTCACTAGATATATACATATATTACACACACATTTATTAAATAGTATATAAATATTTATTAAATTACAATAGTATTGTGTGTCTCCAATATTTAGGATCTATAAACTTTTATTATAATAAAAATAGAACGTTTTTAAAAAAATTTACAGATAATATACACTAATATACAGGTTTATTGACGTAATTATCAGTAAGTATAAAGCCCTGGTCTGACGAACGGTACCTGCGGCACTGCGGCAAGCAACGCAGTTCAAGCAACTAAGGAGGTTGCACAAATAGGTTTCACTCTGTGCCTAAATCCGTTGACCAATGGGAGAGCCGAAACTTGACAACAAATGTTATATTGACAATTTTGCATTGAAGTCTTCACGGGTCTCCATGACAACGGATAATAATTATTTGAGTTCAAAATATATAGAATTTTATTAAAAAATTGTTTGTGCGTCATTCTAAACGAAGTCGGTAAAAAGGCACATAAGACCATTTTCTCAAATTTTGATACGTGACATAATTAGTTTATATTTTCTCATGTAAATTCGCGTGTTATTAACTATATTATTTTATTTTTTTCTGCTAATAAACCTATTCTTTGATCAAGTTATATTTCACTGGACTTGAATAGATACCTACTCTTAAATTATCGCCAATTGTACCGTAATTTGATAAAAACAAATTGTATTATCATTATAAAAATAAATCATTTTGTTATAAATGATCACAAGCAAAACCTGGGTCAATACTGATGGACCCTTTTTAAAATAATCATTTAATTGTAATTTTTATCTTAATTCACAATACGGAGCTCAAATAATATACGTAGGTATAGGTAGGTAGTATGTATATATCTACACAACCTCCAGCACAATAGAAGATGTTATAGATCACACATTAACTAGTTGAAATCCGCAGCTTTATCAAAAAGGAACTAAATAGTGGGATTTAAAAAAATGAATAATCTATTTGCCTCCATTAGGTACAAATTGAAAGACAATTAAATATTGAAAAATATTGGCTGGAGAAGCTAGATGTAAAGCAACACGGACTAATATTAACAAGGGACGCTTAGATTATAAGAAGCGACGTATGGTACCTATAAGCTGCGAATTAGCTTTTTTATAATATGTACGGAAAAATTTAAGAAACATTGAGCGGAAAGTACTGAAATAATTCCTAGATTGATCCATTTGCCACACCCAATAGCAACACGAGATGTTATTTGCACAGTATTCAACTGTAATGTATTATTATAATACGCTCATCGGATGAACTAGTGATATTTTCGTAATTGCTCCGACCACCGTACACGAAGGTGGTAAACTCGTAAATGAAATGCAAATATTACGCGTTTCAGGTTCAGCCTACATAAATATGCTTTCGAGCAGGCTAGTATAATAGTGTTTGACGGCAGGAGCTGATTATTTCTTGCTGGTGGATATTGTAATTGGATTTAAAATTGTAATACATCAGATGCATTGCGGTTGCATTTTGATGCTTATATGAAAAAGAAATGGTCACTACCATCGGAGATTTTTTCCTTTTATTATCATTTGTTAATGTGTTATTTCTATCTTGATATAAAACACAGGGGCTCCTGCGTTATTACTGTAAAATTATCGACAAATAAATCCATTCCGCAATGTCGAACGCGGAGGCGATTTGACGAGAATGACGTCTGGTCTGTGCGGTGTATTTTCATATAAGTCTGCGTCCAGCACCGCAAACCGCTGTCAGTTCTATCAAAGACCAAAATATCATCAATGAGTTGACCCTTCACCATTGCGGCTGGCTGACGCTTACCGCTCCAAAACAAAAGACAAATTATGACGTTTTTCATACAAAACCGAGTCTGACACCGCATTGCACGCAACGCATTGCCGCGCGTACCGTTCGGCAGACCAGGGCTTTAGATAATTAACAGTATTAATAATAAAATTCTAGAAAAATATTTGCTGCAATTATAATTTTATAATCATACAAAAGATTGATTCGTTCAAGACTCAAAGTTCTGACGGGAACGTATGTGAATATAATAAATGTGTTAACCTATGCTTGAACCACAAGGAACATCGTGATTGTCGCAGTACGTAACATTACTCAATTATCGTGCTGAAGTAAAAGCAACAGCAAGTTGGTATTATGCTTGCGGAGTTGTGCGCGAGCGGTTGAAGCCGGCGTTGGTTAGTTAATGTGCTAAGGCGTAGGAAAAGTTTCAGGTAAGCGTCTTCTTTTGTGGAACGTGATCAGCCTACTGTATGCCGAGTTTTACGTGTGTTCTTGTATTCCGTACGCTTATGTAACTGAAAAAACGTCTACATATTAATTGTATATCTATACATCTATACAATCTCGCATCGACTTTATTTTTACATGAACTTTTTTGAAACCTTATCGTCATTGTTTTACGGTTGTTTTAGTACTTTCGAATTCTTAATAGAGCTGAAGGTCTCAACCCTAGAATGTCTGCGATAAAATAAAAAGTTATTCAACTTTTTTATCTTTTTAAAACTACAATTAGGCGGGGGATAATAACTGGTGAACGTAGTAAAGACTGATATAAAACTTAGTTAAATATCCAAAAAATAAAGTCTTATCGAATTTGTAAGGGATACAACGGAGACTGTAGAGCAAGAATGAACAGTCAGCGAAACGTGGCTTACGAGAAACGCGGCGTAAAATTTAAGGATGAACGTACCTAGCAATATTATCTTCACGCCACAATTCGCTGTCATGGGACCCACCGAAGATGAAAATATAATAATAGAGGCGCATCAAACGTGATGTTATTAAGGGCTTCCGTGACCGGGGTTGCGATAGGGTGCGGGCGGCGGCGCGGCGGCGCGGCGGAGCGACTCGGCGCGCACGCACCACGCGTGCACCGCATACCCACCCTTTCACATGCTAAATCTGCTGCTTATCAATTCCTACGCGACATTCACAAACCAAAGTGTGCCATAAATCTACCCAAACCCACAAGTGCATCGCTGCCGATTAAACTTCTTTATGGTTCAGCCTATGAATGTCGGAAACGATTTATTGTGTTTGGTGCCGAATGCTGTATTCCTTTTATCTTTTTTCCATGACTATGCTTCTCTTGTGTAGTTTAAACGAGTACTTTTATTGTGATGAATTTACGTGTAAATATGTATTGTATATGAAAATACTACGTTCATGTTAAGACAGCGAAGGAATATACGGCAAGTGCACACGTGCACATCGCAACTAGATAGAATTCTTCCATCGGCGTGCAGAGTAAAAATCTTTTACTTGTTATTGAAGAAAAGCAACGCCCGTCGGCGCCTAATCAAGGAGTTGGCCGGGACTTGCGCCGCTAACGAACAGGTGTACCTATAAATACTTTCCGGGGCGATTGCTCCAGGCTTTAATCAGCGCCGCGGCACCACTTTACCGCTTTTCATTGACTTCCGACTGACCCGCTAGCGCCGATTGGAAACCTACACTCCGGGGAAATACTGCCGATGGAAAATTTACGTGCTATTTTGGCTTCTTCAACACTCCCTGTAACATAAATAATAGCGTGTCTTATTAATCCCCAGGAGGGCAGTCGGAAGACGCATTCTTTGCTCGCGATTTAATCTGAATAATATTACATTTGAATGTCTCCAAATTTCTGGTGGGCAGTAGAAATGTTGGTGCTTTTGTGTATACGTATTAGTAATATACAATACAGGGTACATTGCTTATACGTGAATTATATGGTTATATTGTGAAAATATGTATTGTAAAAAAATAAAAAGAATAACAACATTTATTAAGTAATACTTTGTAAAATTAGTAATTACCTTGTTCATCTCCAGTACTCTTTTTGTGCATGTTACTGAAGTGTTTTATTTTACTGACAGCTTTATAGAAACTTACGGGATTTTAATTTTCAAATCTCAACTTGAACTTAATTTGTGTAATATTTATGTATAATTAAATTTTGATTAAGGAAATTAAGTTTTAGCAGTTGATTTTTATGCTTTAAAATTGATATTTCATCCTTCTAAAACATGAAATAAAATAAATTGCCTTTAAAGTAGGTAGTCTTAATTAGACTTAAAAGATTTTCTATCTTCTAAGAAATGTAGAGTTAATAGATGAAACTTTGAATAGCAGTAAAACAGGCTCGGTACAGTTCATCATTATTTTAAAGTGATACGTTTCTAAAGCAAAGGAAAATAATTACAGTGTCGCCATTAAATAGGCCAGCCGTCGGCTCAGAGTGGCGTATCACACTTGTGCGAGCGTTACACATCACGGCTGTACGTACCCGCACCGTTCACAGATTCAATAGTAGATTCCGTTGCTTTTAATTGGATACACGTCGCTTCTCACGGTTTATCCTCGCTACAAGACCGCAAAATGAACAACTTTGAAAAAACTGTCGCAATTAAAATTCACAATCGACGTACAAACTACGGCCTTGAACGAGTTCACTCACTTTGTGTCATTAAAAGTTACGTCGACGTAAACAATGTCGACATTGTGATGTTTTTTCTAGAAAACGTACAATTTGTCAAACGCAGTCGTTTTTAATTAAAAGACGTCTACAACTATACACACCTCTCTTAAACTCTGAAAATTAGGAAGACCAGGATACAACTGTATCTGACAAAATTCTAATAGATGGAGAGCCCGTGAGCTTCAGCCCATTGTAATTTTATAAAAGCTGTTTTTTACACATGCCTCTAACATAGGCATCACACGATCAGCAATCGTGCAGTTTGGATTGCAGTTATTTTGATAGATATAATTTTCAATACGTTCGACAAGTTTAAACAACTATCAAAAGTTCCTGGCTGCTAAGGAAATACCTTTTGACAGTTCCCTAAGAAATATGTAACTATAAAATACTTTTTTATGCATAAAGATCTGATACTGATGGTTTGAAGTTCACGGGTTCTTTGTTAAGTAAAATTAGGAGTGTAGAATATCGAATGCGTATTTTTAACTCTTAGCTTACGAGTCGACATGAGTAAAAGCGTATACAAGTTTGACAAGATGTGAAAAGACCAGCGCTGTAAATAAAGCTATGTGTGGACATCAATAATTGCGGACATAATGGAATTAAAGTGGCAAAAAACGATGCAAATATATATAAATATTACCTTATTGAATTACACCCAGGATTGTGTTTAAACCTTTTCCTCTTTGTTTAATTTAAAAATGAAGCGCTAATAAAAGATAAGTAGACATTGATACACAATCGAATTACGATTTTGACAACATTTCTAACTACAAGAAAGTAGCCAGCACTAGGCCACAATGGCCCAAACTACCGTTCTCTTTAAGAAAAAAGTATCTCGGGCTTACCTTTGGGCGATAATGAGCTGATACAGTTCAAGACAGAGAGAAACAGTCTTATAAAATGTGTTATTAATTTATTGTGTTAATCAGTATTTTCTTAATGTACTAAAAACAGTACTAGAATTTGTAATGAAAAATCAGGTTGATCATATTTTCCTTTTACGTAAAGGAAGAATGTTTAAAAGTCCTAAAATCAGGAGCTATCCCTTAAACCCATTAGTACGTAGGCACAACAATCTATATTCAAGGGTAAAATCCGAGCGTCTATATGCCATCTAATTCCAAGTTTCTTTATCTATCTATCTATATATATAAAAGAGGAACCTGATTGACTGACCTATCAACGCACAGCCGAAACTACTGGAGCTAGGAACTTGAAATTTTGCACAGGGATTCCTATTGTGACGTAGGGTAGCACTAAGAAGGGATTTTGGAAAATTCTACCCCTAAGGGGGTGAAAAGGGTTAAAAACTGTTGTATGGAAAATCTAAACCGTTAAAGTTACAATTGTCAAACTTGGCAGTTCAATAAATCATTTAAAAACAAAATTAATTGCATACTCAATTTGTCTAAAAATTAACATTAAAGGGGTTAAAATAAGGGTTGAAATGTTTAGAAACTGGGTGATTTCCTTCCTACCCGATCAACGCACAGCCGAAACTACTGGAGCTAGAAACGTGAAATTTTGCATAGGGGTTCCTATTGTAACGTAGGGTAGCACAAAGGAAGGATTTTTGGAAATTCGATCCCTAAGGGGGTGAAAAGGGTAAAATACTGGTGTATGGAAAACCGAAACCGTTGAAGTTGCAAATATCAAACTTTACTTTTTAGTTACTCATCTAAAAACAACAACAACTGCATACTCTTTTTTCTCATAATTAACCCTAAAGGGGTGAAAATAAGGGTTGAAGTATTGTAAAACCGAACTGCCGGATCAACGCACAGCCGAAACTACCGGAGCTAGGAACTCAAAATTTTACTCAAGGGGTTCCTATTGTGACGTAGGGTAGCACTAAGGACGGATTTTTGGATATTCATCCCCAAAAGAGGTGTAAAGGGTTAAAAACTGATATAGGGAAAATTTAAACCGTTAATGTTACAATTGTCAAACTTGACACTTAAGTTATTGATTCCAAGACAAAAATAACTGCATATTTTGTTTATCTAAAATTAACCCTAAAGGTACGAAAATAAGGGTTGAAGTTTTGTAGAACCGAACTGACGGATCAACACACAGCCGAAACTACTTAAGCTAGGAACTTGAAATTTTACACAGGGGTTCCTGTTGTGACGTAGGGTAGCACTAGGGAAGGATTTTTGGAAATTCAACCCCTAAGGGGGATGAAAAGGGTAACATTATTTTGTATGGAAAACCGCAATCGTTAAAGTTACAGATTTCAAACTTGACACTATAATTACTCATCTAAATCCAAAAATAAGTGCGTACTCTGTTTACTTAAATTTAACCCTAAAGAAGTAAAAATAAGGGTTGAATATTTTCTATATGAATATGGCAGTTAAAACTGTATATGAATAAGACCGTTTATCTATTGATCCGATTGGTCTCATAATCGATATCAAAGTTCCGATAATCTAAATTTGATTTTGAACTTTTTATTTATTGTTCCGATTGGTCTCTGAATCGATAACTGACGGACTCATAATATAATAATCCGATAATCTAAATTCAGAGTTAGAATTGGAAATAAAAATGCTGCACCTGGGTCTTTGTTAAAAGTTTACGTAGAGGTTACAGTAGAATAGTTTTAGCGATATAACGTCTACATTATCTTAAACACGCAAACGAAGTTGCGGGCAAATGCTAGTAGTTTATAATTAGAACCCGATTTAAGAATGAAGAAGACGCTTGCCATCTGTAAAAAATATAAATAGCGAACCTGTTCAATTATAATAATTAGTATGTTCCCTTCACGCACTATACTCGTAACGGTAAAGGAAAACATTGTAAAGAAACTTACATACCATAGCAATTTCTAAGAATTTCTATGGTATGTTAAGTACGGCAACCCGCACTAGGCCAGCGTAATGGAATATATGGCCGATATATCGATTGTAGTGAAACCCGTGCCCTGCAGTGGGACGTATATGGGCTGATACAGATACAGATGTTTCCTTCGAAACGGCAAATGTGCAACCAATAAATGAACTCCGGTAATAAACAACAAATAAATCAATGAGAAATTCTGAAATTTTCAAGTTGTTATTAATATAAAGTTTTGCGATCCTACCTACATTAGTATTCTGAGTATACTTTCATATAACACGGAAAGGAAAGATTTTAATGAAAGCTTGATGTGGCGGTAATTACATAGAGTTGTTAACCGTGCTTCGTGATAGTTACCTCTTTATGCAAATAAGTTGTATGAAAGTTAACTTTTAAGTGTTATTAACCTGAAGCAAAGTGTTCTAAGTATGTATTAAGATTTTTCATTTTCATAAACATTATTTTGCTACTGAGATATTTTAAATCTGATAGATCTCATAAAATATTCTTTAAAATCAAATGATATTCAAAATACAATAAGTATTGTTTAACTTATTTTCTTGGATAAGGATTAATACCATAAAATTATTAAAACCCTATTCGCAAATGATGCATTATTTTAAAACAAATCTCATTAGCATAAAAACGGTTATAGTGAGCTAACCTAGAAAGATAGAAAGAAAGATATTATAAAGATATGCTATCGCGGACTTTTTCGATCTTTTTGTAGGAGGAATTCCGTCATACATGATTGTTGCGTAACTTCAACCGTTTGCGCACGCAACGGAAGCTCTCAAAAGCTAAATATTCTAAATTGTCCCCGTTTTGCAACATTTGTCACACCTGCTCCAATCTAAATACTAATTGGTCATAGCAGTTAGCAAAGAAGTTATATAGCCTAGCCTAGCCTAGCCCAACAAACACACAGACATATTATAATAGATTTATAATTGAAGTAGCCACTCTGCCTACTCGTTCTGGGAAAAAGGCATGAGTTTATGTATGTATGTATAATTTAAGTCCTATTTAAAGTCACTCTTTTAACAAACATATTAAGAAACGCTAATTTAATTAGCACAATATGATCAACTCTATAGATATGGCGTGGCCTTCCGTGGAAGCGCAGAGCAGTAGCGCTTGCGGCAGATGCTGTTTCTTTAAGTACTTCAGTGGTCGACCGCCCATCGAGCTCGCGTTCTCTTTAATTATTTGCGTTTCCCATATTTCATTACTTCATTGACAATACTTCTTGCAAGTTAAATTTTATGAATTAAAACGCTAATTGCCTTTGCATTGTTTCGCTGTTTTCATAAAAAAATATTGATGGCAATAAAGTCGTCTACGAAACGTATCGGATAAAATTGTGAGGAACCCACAACGCAATATGCAGCAAATAATTGCATTATTATTTGATAGTGTCAGAATCGCAATGTTCGCTCTCACGTATAACTTTAACACATTACTGGAATTCGTATTAATTCGTATCGAAGCATTTCAATTGCATTATTTGTGAAATAATTTACATACAATAAACTTATGCGCGCCCAACTGGGATGAGGGGATACACACACACATTAATAGGTATACTCGTATGTTGGAAATGTTCGTAGGTATGTAAATGTCCGTAGTTTGTTGTATGGAGCGTGGAGTATAGCCGCTGGTGGCGTCAGAACGCAAGTCGTTCACTGGCCTCATTAAATCTCGCTATTTGTTTAGGACCGCAGCTCAAACACGACGTTACTCCGCCAAAAATAACGGATTTTGCGATTTAAAATATTTAGGGAGCAATTTTACCTTGGTGCGTTTATGACAACAAACAATCCTCGTTTTTGTCATTAAAGAGAATACCAACATGCCCGTCAAAGCTGTTGTGTACTCATGCAAATTAGAAAATTATTTTGTAAATTATTTACGAGGATATCATCCTGTTACCTGGTTTGAAATAAAAAATATTCCAATGATACATGACACTTAGATATGTTGGACTGAAAAGGGTACTCCCGAAACGATCGATATCCGGAAGGCAGTCGGTTCTTAATTAATTATACAAACCAAATCATACTGCACATGACTAAAATCATTAAAGCGCATGTAGGTATGGAACGGGACTAAACAGAAGGAGTAATGAAAACAGTTCCTGCGTGCGGATTGTAATTCCTAAGGCATGTGTATACTGTAATTTCCAGAAGACCCGTAAGGACCTGTCTACAGTTCAGGCTTGACAGTCCAAATTGAAGCTTAAGAAATAAATATGTTTATGTAAAGGAAAAATAATAAAAGTTATCGGAGTTGAAACACTATAAGGTAAAGACCTAAGACTTTGTTAATTAGTGCTGGAGTTAGATAATTTATACTCGCTGCTATCCGCACCTGGTATTGAAAGCAACTGTTTCGCAATCCCTGAGGCAAATAATAATCGCCACAATAAAGCGATGAGTTACTAAACTTCGGTTTACAAAACTGTTGGATACTGAAATAAACTTGATCGACCTTTCGTGATCGTCTTTTGTGTTGCAATATTTCATATTGTTATTTATCGCAAATAACTAGCACTGTTATGTACTTATTATATGTACCTACACAAAATAAAGTAATATATATTTTAAATTTTTCTAAAAATATAAAACATCCTTGACGTCTTGATTTTTCAAAATGATTCGGTAAGTTCTGTTCGGATAAAAAATTTAATAACATACAGCAACACCTAAGTTAGTAACAGAAAAGTCTTATTTCAACCGTAGATTATATTATTGTATACCAGAGAATTTTATTCGCGACAAGAATATAATTTCGACTGAGCATAAGTATCGCAAACCAATCGCTTACTGCAGCTGACCTAATATAAATAGTCGACGTTTACCTACAGCACCATTCTGTGTGGGAGCGCATGGTTTCAAGTCAGATGTCACAATTACAATGCACGCTGACAGAGTAAATTTTCATTGCAAATTCTGTCATCGTGCTGTACACAGGGCAGGTTTACACAGCCAGTCACGTTGCAGATGTCAAACTTTAACGAACCGAAATCGACCTCATGTCTCCGAGATTTGTTCTACAAAAATACTATATTGTTCAGAGATTTAATGTTTACGTGTTTGATTCACTAAATTGATAATAGAAATACAGCTAGCGCCTTTAAAAATCAATGTGGTCAGACTGTTAAATAATCTTAAAGATAATTCCATTATATCTACACCTACGTAAATCCATAATATTTAGTTTATAAATTAAATAACATCTTAAAATTTGGTATGCCAATAGATGCTCACCCCTCTTAGCCCAAAGGGAAATTGAGATTCTTGAGAGTATTCGTCTTGATTTGTATTACCATCTGTGAAATTTGAAAAGGAAAAAAACTGTCTGTGGATTAAATTGAACTTAGACATAAATGCTAGTAAGACAATAAAAAAATTAAAATAAATATTTAGGAATCAAAATTAATACATCTGTCTGCTGACTGACTGAAGATTCTCGGCACGCAGATACTAAAGCAAGAAAGAGTAAAGATTCTGTTAATAAAACGTCAAGTTTTAGGACACGTAAAATAAGAAACAAATCTCAGAATATCTTTAGTTATTCATGAATGTCATGACTGTAATGCAAACTAGATTTTATATGAATAAGTGAAATAAAAGACATTTTCAATCAATGTCTCAGCGCAGTGATAGGGAATATTCCAACGTCGAGAGGAATCCTTAACGAACCACGTAGGATATGTGTGTATTCCCAACGAACACGTTCTGATCCATGCCAATAAGATTTAACCATACATACCTCATACAATGTATGTACTCGTATCTGTCAGTTCGATTTACTGCATTCTGAGTATTATTTATGTTATAATTAAATATTATTTGGTTGAAAGTAATCTCAGCTGTAACCACAGATCGTCTTCATTTGTTTTTTGATTGCTTAATTTAAACACTTATTTGTATTAGCCAATTAAAGACGTAAAGAAATTAGGTGGAAATTTGAATAAATAGTACTTTCACATTGAAGCATTTTGTAACATCAATGGTGTACTCTTTAATGATGTATCTTAATAAGTTTGTGACCACATCATTACAAAATACACCTGGCAATTCGCGTATGTATACCTAGTTAGCAGTTCACGGAATTTTATTATTAATTTACACCATCCGAAAAGCATATTACGCATGCATGTCAAGTTCTTTATAAGTAAACAAATGTGGCATGAAATTCATAAGTTTAATATGTTGCATATTTGTAAAAAGATTTTTAAACTTTTGAAAAGTGTTTTGAATGTGCAGAACAGAACCACGCTCGCTACGGGACGAATTGACATTCACGATAATGTCAAACCACACAATGTTACATGTGACTGATATGTTCTGCATAAATCATAAGATGTAACATATTTCCCCTCGGCCGCGGATACCACGCCGGTCATAATAACACATCTGTATTCATGTCAAGAAACAATTTGTTCATTCTGAATTATTATTACGTCAAATAACAATCTTTTGTGGATTACTGGAATAAAAGACTTATTCAGAACAAAGCCTTACCATTAATATTATTGTTTGAAAACTCATACAAGTTTCCTTTTTAGTATTATCTCAAACGTTAAAACAAAACTGTGAGTCCACCAACAGCAACAACGAGTTAGAAAGGCTTATCAAGCATAACAGAGAGATTAGTTGAAGACAGATATGGCATATTGATCGAGTCACTGATGCGACATCAATTTGCCGGTCCGCTCAACTCGAGTGTCGCTATGCAAATGCCCGCGCTCCATTTTACGCTCAGCTCTGTGGCGGGCGGCGCGGCGGCGGCGGCGGCGGCGGCGGCGTAGGGCTCGCGGGGCGACGCCCGGGGTGCGGAGACCAATGCATGCCGGATGTTTCGCTGTCGTCGCAGGAAATTGAGAGCGCTGCATAAATCCTGATCCTACAAACCAAAATTGATTCAACCTAATCCGGATATTGATACGAAACAACACAGCCGACAGATGTACTGCGAGCGCTGACTCCAACATTTTTATACTTTTACAACGGCCAAAGCGACAACAATAATTGAGTTTCCTCAGATAAATATGTTTTGAGTCATTGTTGCGGAGAGGCTGCGAAGTAGCGTCGAGTGCCAGTAGGGTGAAATATAGTCAAGCAAATTGAATACGTGCAAACATTCGGTCGCGTTTCACCAATTTTCGTGGAAATATACCTTGTAGAAGCAAGTACCGACTAATTTCATATTTATTTTTACTTAATATAAATTGTCTACATCAAAAGTCGAAAGACCTTTTTTATACATAAGCGTGTAAAAGGACAAAAAAATTAAAAGTATAGTCATACTAATCTTGTCATATTTGCGTTTTTATTCATTTTAAGAGTTTTCATTTGCCTCAACAAATCAAAGAGATAAGCCAAGAAAATTAATCCGTGAAAAATTGCCCGAACGAAACAAATATTTTCGTATTAAGGAAAAAGTGAGATTTGATAAAAAATTCCAATATTAAAATTGCTCGTCGGTCCTTTCCACCTGTTCTCTGTGATTAAAGTGTGTTTCTTGCAAACACTCGGAACGAAGGCGACGCCAAATGTAAATGTTGGCCTAACGAAACCTTTTGAGGTGAACCAAAGGAAAAATTTACATGGTGGCTCCTCTAGTTTGTGCGTCATTTAGGCGCCTCTGCTCCTCAAATAGAACACATCAAACGACTCCTCCTCAAAGCTACTCATGTTTTATAAAAACACTTAACTCGCTATAATGCAATCAGAGCGGCGCAATAGAATATTTGTTAATTTATAAACACCGATGTATAGAGGTACGTACTACGTATGTCTCTCGGCTCCGAGTGATTTTATCGTCACTGAATAGCGCTAGGTACGGTAAGGGTACATTAAATTCAATAACACGAGTTAGAGAGTTCGACGCTCGCTCCGACCGTCCTCAAAATAAGTAAAGAAGGAAAGTTTCGAAAAACTCCGTTCAACTTGTACCGTTGTATGTATAAAAATTTTGCAAGGCAAACTAAAATAATGAGTATTTTTATCATTTTGTGGGTGGTGATATTGCACCTGTATAAAACACTTGCACTATGCAACGACGCATGATTATAATTTAGCGCTATTGCCTACACTATTTAAAAAAAATCTACGGAATTTTTACAAATCTCATTGCAAAATTATTAAATTAAATACCTTTTACAAAATTATATCAAACATAAAGAAATATAGTAGAATATTATTATTTTTATTATTAATTGTATAGCTTTAATTGCAGCCATATATGAAAAACAAATGTATTGATTGCCCATCAGATAAAATTCAGTTTTTAATTACAAGTATGTTGAAACTAGTAAGTGTCCCGCAGTCCGCCCTCTAATTTTAAGTAGATAGTAAACATGTTAACGTCCCGTTGCAACTTCGGTCCTCGTGTCGAGTTTGCAAGTAAGTGGTCCTCGGGTGAAAGTTACTAATGATGTGCACGGTCAATATTTCGACCTTAAACGTTATTAAAATATAATAGTTTATGCCTTTGTAAAATTTAGAATATTGATTTAGTAAATAATATTTCAGATAAAGGAAGCGTGATCCGTGTTGGCATCGGTACCAGCTGCCTCAGAGTGATGTTTTGAACTCAATAACAGGGCCCGCGAGGGGATTTTAAAAGTTAACCATCGCTTTCTGCGACAGCCAACGAAAATATAGTGAGAAAACCTGCGAACTTTTTCCATGGTAGCCTCCGTGACGCAGTTTTCCGTCTACGAATCGAGAGGGCGCGGGTTCGATCCGTATAGGTGTTTGTGTCACGTACAAATATTTATTTCGGGTCTGGTCGCTTTAAGACTTGTAGGCTAGTGTGAGGTCAGATATGCACCTATACAAATTTTGGTTAAAAAACAATAATATTTTTTATATTATTAATTTGTAGGAATTTCGAGAGAGATATGCAATGTATACCAAACTACACGCAGCCGCCGTGATTGACACACATCAACCACGTTGGCCTTGTTCGGCTTTATCCTTTTCAACCATAAAGAAAATGGATCAATTTAATTGCAATAAAAGTTTTATATATTTTGTATCATGTAAATCCTAAATATCATTTTTGAGTGATTTACTCTCGATTTTTTCTTTCATCTAAAATAATGCTGATGAGCAACACATTATGTTTCTTAAATACTCCAGTATTATCCACCTCCAAGAAATCATTCAAAATATCCACAAAATCACAGACTCCGGCGACCCAACATCTTCGAATGACTCCACAATAATTACCTTTCCGACATTTCACTGACATATTTTTAAAAGGCAGTATTTATGATGAAAGTTTTAGCGGGCTAGTAGCGCGCATGCTGAGCCCGCAGTCAGTACTCAGTACTGGGCAGGATGAAAGTGCAGCAACTGGCGCTCCTCTCATCAAGCAATCATTATGGAGGCGCCATGTTTTTAAAATGGCTTTGGATTGCGCATAGCCCCGATCCAAATTAATCCCCTACTACAATGTTTTTACATAAAATTGGGATAATCTGTTTTGCGGGAAATATAATTTTTATAATGAAAAAACTTCACAAAGCTTCAATATTAATTATTCCGAGTTTAAGCTTTGCGTTAGGTCGTGACTTTCATCGTGATATTGCATATAAATTTCTACTTAACGAACGTCGTCTATCCTGAGCTATGAGACAAACAAAGAATAAAATAAAAAGAGTATAAAATGTGCACGGTAAATTGCTGAGGTATTATACTGCGCTTTCGGTATTTTTCTGTAGGAGGAAGTGTTATTTAATGAAGGAAAAGTGAATATTAGTATTATGTTAATTCGGTATCGGTTGGGGTGGGTGCAGGGTATATTCACGTGTCGTCGGTGGATCGGCCGTTCGGTTCGCCAATAACCGGCACAATGCGGTACAGCTAACGACGCTGGATCCGCTCCGCCGCAAACTATTTCCGCGTACAGCATCACCAGAGACAAACCTCACAACTCATTTTAAAAAGCTTGAAAAATACTCATTAGATATGGAATATTAACGTCGATAGAAGCAGTCTTGAAGTCGTATTACAAATCTTATTAAATTATGATACATCCTTTCTTATTATTATTATACATCCTTTAGACATTGACTAGTAAAATCTATTCCAAAAAAATCAACTTAGTGCCTGTGATCTTAATTTCTTACTATATACTACTATATACTTTATACTCATCGAGTTTGAGTTTAAAATGGTTACAAAATTAATTACAAGCTAAACATGATTTAATTACTTTATTGTTTATTTTAGATATGTGAATACTGATTTCTTGTAATATTAGTATTAGGCATGTTGTAGAGTGCTGTAATCATTTTGAAATATATATGTCATATATGAAGTTAAATTAGAATTCTAAATTATTTTAATATTAGCTAGCGATTTTAATACGTGTGACTCACAGTAGGTCATTAAATAATTACAGTTCTAGCTCATTATATTTAATCCGATAAGGTACCATTACTTGTCGATAATATTTGTATTGAAACATACATTAAAACCACTAAAACGTAACATCCCCTTATATATCGCAACAGATATACAATGAAGGATAACAAAACATACATAAACTCACGCCTTTTTCCCAGAAAGGGTAGACATAGGTACTGCTACCTGGACACCCACATTTCGCCTTGTATGTTCCGTACCGAACAAAAAGTATTGACTTTTCAAAAATGAAGTCTTGTCCTTGTAGGTTGCGTAGTAAGGCTTCTGCATCAACCATGTGCTGTGGCCGTTGTCACCCCGGCCTCTAAAGGGGTGGGTAATAAAAGCAAGCATTCCACTTGCAAGTCACGGACTAGATTACCGCCGGCCGCGGGACACACGCGACATCTTTTCGATGCGCCGCCCGGGATACGATTATGTTTATCTATTAACTTACATGCCTCATATTTATTAATGCATCGACACCTTTCCTTGAGATATTGAATATAATATATATTTTACTTTAAAAAAAACAACGATTTTTAAATATTTGTTTCATTTTTGAGAAAATTAATTGGTTGCGGTTATACGATCAATAGATGTTTTCAAAAAAAAATACATACTCGTTTATCAAAATAAGTATCCCAAAGATAATATTCTCTATATGAAACATGGAAAACAACATTTTTTTCCAACGCAAAACCAATTGACTTAGTCCAAAAATAGAAACGGGAAATATCAACAAAACAAAGTAGAAGTAAGCAACAGAACACGATTTTAATTTTCCAACGCAAATATGAAACCGGCACGGGGTTCTAGAATTTGTTAATTGCTTTTATAGGTGAGAGAGATAAACCGGGGCGATAAAACAAGACAACAAATCAGGCCAGCACTTTACCGCGGCCGTTCACCAAAACAAATTGCGATAGTGTCTATGTTCGTAAAATATAAGTCAATTGTCGAACTAATTCCGCGGGATTTGTTACAAGTCAACAATAATGGGTGTTGTTTTCTTTTTTCTTTACGGCTTCAAACGATTTTCACAAATAGTGCATGGTGCCATAAATATATGTTATTCTTGCATAATATAGTTTGTTAGTTTAAGTCAAAAACAAACAAAGACTGTCTTAATAAATAAGAAGCTAACGACTGATAAAGTCTTTTACGTTTAAGTTAACGTTTGAGTTCGACTCTTGAGGTCTTACAAAACTTTGATTAGATTGTCACTGGAAAAGTAAAACACGACCATCATGTAACATCCAAAAGCATGTGACAATAAAATTAGATTTCGCAAACGTTTCAACGTTTATTTGCAGTGCGCAAAAACCAGGGCAAATTAAGAACGAACAAAGAATAGTATGTCCTATCAATAAGTGGCGGAGTGGTGAAGCTGGTAAATTGAATTGAATAAAACACACAAGTCCGCTAACGAGCCGGTGTTTACCCAAGTGGACACTAATTGGCTTAGCCAGCAGTCGCCACTGTCGCGCCCACCCACCTAATAAAACGTAACTTTGCTTCGAAATGGACAAGGCACCGCTACTACATTCTAACATCGAATATTTTCTTCAACATTTTTAGTGTTATTAATTATTATAGGCTTTTTTGTCGGTACAATTTTTACGACCCTTTGAGGTGTTATTAACATCTGAATTATTGGTTTGCAGGAACACATATAAATAATTTCATATAATTATAAAATTACCTGAACGAACACTGGTATATTTATTTTACTGTCTATGAAGTCATCAATAGAAATATTTTGTGGGTAAATAATATTAATCCATATATATTACATACCACATCCGTGTGTCGTTAACATTTTACGGTTCTAAATGGAACAAAATTCTGGCAGGGAGAGTCCAGAATGAAGATGCAATCACCGCAGCAAGACGCACGCCGCAAATAAATCATTTCTGACCTTCCTTGACACACTGGCTTCCAAATAAATGAAACGTGAAGTACTTGCTATTTAAAAATAATTATGTTTAAGGATTAATTAAAACCTTAATTAAATATGTTTGTTTAATGGACATCCAAGTTAATTCTAAATAGAAAACGAATAGAAAATGATCAAGAATATGTGGCTCACATTTCAAATTTAACAGGTAAAGGAAAATTAATGGATAAAAATCATGTGGTAAAAATAATAGTATAATTTAACGACAAATTTAAAATTAAAGTCGTTAGTATGTATAACTTTGCAGATTCTAATAAAAATATAGTAACTAGTGTTTTAAAAAACCTATTTAATTTAATTTTTATCTCTACAATGATCACCTAAACATATAATTAAAACTAGTGCTTTCACCAAAACAAATTCCTACTTTATACAACTAAGATAATTCAAATATCCTTGGCTGCTAATTCAAAAAACCAAGGTGTAATATATTGCACTAATATTCTAGTCACCAAAGTAATTTTAAGGCTATATTACAGGGAAGTGCGTCACGAGCTGGCGGGCGGCGCTGTGACGACACTACACAGCGACATCAGTGGCTTGTATCTTGCGCACAATTTGCATATAAATTGTATCTTCTGGTCAGACAACCAACCAAGATGACACACGTCTATGATATTTCCGCGAATAGGGTCTACATATTTATTATTACAAACCTTGTAAGTCAGTGGACAGCAATTTTAATCACGATGAATCGGATAATTCAGTTTTCACATTTCAAATATTTTGAGATCATCATTACGCAGGCAAATCTACATCAAACGTTACGAAGCGAAATTAACGGCTATATTAGTCTTCATCAGTGGCGTTTCCCAAACGATGCGAGGCAATAAAACGACGAAAAGAAGCTAATTTTTCAGCAAATCATCTCCGGACCCCATGAAGTCATCAATATTCATTTTACGGCGCGCCTCCAAAACAAACACCTTTCCGCAGGAATATAACGCAAGAAGGGAACTATGCCAGGGGGTGGCGAGTGGTGAGTGGTGACACTGCAAAGAGGCTAACTCAATTTATTTAGATAATTGGTTCGTTTCGTCAACGTCAGCGGCTAACCGTCAGTAATCAAATATATTCTACTTTATCAATCCCAATAAAATGTGGCAGTTTTTAAAATTTCTACATGTATCTCATCCACTTGACTATACATTTAAACTCAATCAAAAAGTGAGTTTACATATTAAAATTTAATAAGAAACGTTTTGCAAATTTAATATTAAATGCAGCGCGAGTCAACCATTTTATAAACAAAGCGGTAAACTGTTAGGTGTCTATGTAATTCGCGAAATGAATCAAATTATTGGGTTCCATTGTTTGTAGCCAGTTTGTGGTTATCAAATCACTATGCTATTACCGTTGAACCCATTAATATTCCGAATGGGGAGCGCAGTTGAATAATTTGAGGGTAAGTCCAGCGTACGCCGGGCTCGATAGTATGCGAGTCCATCCGAATACTGTCCGTAGCGGTTCGTAGCACTTCGTAGCGCTGCATTAGCATATAAATTATGTCTCATGCGTCGGAAAGAAACTATTTTAATGAACTTCAAATAATTCCATAAATACAGTCATAACTTTCTTTGTTTATCTTTCACAGTTTATTGAACAAAAATGGTTATCCAGTCACCAGTGGCAATTTAAGTTTCCTGGTGAGAGTATGTTAGGCTATTTCTCACATCGAAGCTAATTTTAAATAGAGGGAAATGAATTTTGTTGGACGCTAGTAGCCAATGCACGTACACGGCCGCAGTGTCCACGTCGTAGCTGCGCCGTCATTACGGTGAACCAACGCCAAATTGCGATATCCGCCGCCTTCGCCGAAGCCACGTTTGCCGTCGACTTTTACAACTTTACAGTTACTTACGAGTATCAATCAACACCTCCCTACCATAATACAACTTATATAATTTAAATATTCAATATTTATACATATATTGAATGTCTATTTCGATCCAATGCGTTTCTATTTAAATCCGTAAAACATTTTGAAAAGCAACGCAGTCGGAACAAAAATGTTCATCAAAAAAACGTTCACGCTAGTAGTCGATATGTATGCGGTGTTCTATACATTCGCAGCGTTCGTTTCACTGCCCACAGGAAAGTCACTCCTGTTTATTTTACCGCAATGAATTTCTTTGCAATATTTTCTTCATTTTTTAATTTTGAATACATTTGAACACAATTCTCCGTGGCGGTTGTACGCCCCCGGCAATCTCCAAATTGCCTCTTTATGTGCAGATGTTCCGACCCTCGGTTTTTCCGTCTTTTGAATGTCGTTTTGCTGTTAAATAACGTGCTTTTTTATTGTAATTGAGGTTTGTGAATTAACTTTCTACGTCTCTAGGAATTGCACTGGCCATCATATTGTAAAGCAGAGAAAAATAAAATGCTGCTACGAAATAAATTAAGCAGTAATTTATTTTCATAATATTGCTTTCTTTTAGATTAATGTTTGTAAAATTAACAACATTTGTAATCTTGTTTCAGAAGTCTTGCTATTTTGCGATGGAATAAAGGCCACAATCATACATAAACTCACGCCTTTATCCCAGAAGGAGTAGCTACTAGGATACCCACATTTCGCCTTGTATGCCTTTCGCCTTCCCATGATGTGATAGGGGGCGAGCCTATCGCCATATCGGGCACAAAATCCTGACTCCGGCCTAATAATAATGAGTAGAAAACCCCAATATCACTTTGCCCGGCCCGGGATTCGAAACCGAGACCTCAGCTTTGTAGTCATACCGTAGCACAACTACGCCACCGAGCCAGGAACGGCCACAATCACAATACAGAAACTAAGTGTTGTTTTATTGCTCGCCGGTAATCAAGAGGGCCGGCATTCCTTCGACTAAGAAAGTAAATTAAATAAAAGAAAAGCAATATATAGAACAACATATTAAAAATTCCTTTGTCTACAATATTACTGAAGAAATCTTTAAATCAAAACCTCATGAAGAGTGTTCTCAGTACAAATTGTTCGCAGAATTACTTTGTGGTGAGTCTTTTTAAATTTAATTTCGCTACTAACGATCACAATTATACGTTACACAAGATTCCAACTCATTTATTTTTCGAGCGAAGGAATTATTACTCGAGAATCAAATTAATTCCCTAGCATAATACTTATTTCAAAATCTGAATAAATTTGAACGAGATTTCATAAAAATAGGCGGGCTTGAGTGCCCGCGGCTAACGCCAAATTACGTCTTTATTTACAAGTAGCTAAATATTTTCTTCTCACTGGGGAAAACGGTGGAGATATAAACATTCCTATGATGAGGATTGCATAGATATTTGTGGGGCACAGCTTTTTAATGTTAATTTCCGAGGCAAAAAATTGAAGCTAATCTACATGTTAATTTGATTGACCCCACATTTGACATAGATAAAATAGAGATTGTAAAAGTTTTTACAATTGGCCTAAATTTTCAACTAACAGTTTACCTGAATCCTTCATTATACCGCCCCAGGATAAAGCTTACTGATCATCATACGAGTAAACAACCGACATTGTGAACACAACTGTGCTTCGCTCTGAAATGATCAATCTTTCTACCTTCATTTAACAGCGTGGGTCTTAAATGAAATGCTAAAATATGCCTTATGTTTTGGGCGTTACTAGTAGGAATCCTATTTTACTACACTGTATTGTATGTAGCTTTACTGTAATATGTTTTTTTTTTATTTGTATGTTTTACATAATATTTGTACTTATAAGTATTCACCGTAATGCTGAGGTTCAACCAACCATCTTAAGAATACAATTTTAACAGGATAAACAAGTAAAAAATGTCTTGCTGTACTTTAACATGAAATATTACAAGGGATTTGGTATATCTTTATACAATACTTGTTAAAAAAAGTTAAACAACTTATACTAACTTACGAAAATATATTTTGGAAATAAAATAGGATGTTGATATTGCATGCCATTTATTTAAAATTTATCATAAATAGTGTTCCTCGTACTCGTCAGTTAAAAATACTTAAAATAAGAAATAAAGCTGAAACAAAAAAATATAAATTAGGAAAACGAATCATTTCTAATAATTAAGGGTCATATAAAGGATTTTATTACAGGATGAACTTAGTATTAAAGTGACCAAATCAGAGAAATAATTTTATGTTATTAGTTGTGATGTAAAGGTTGTGATTTTATTACTTAATCTTCTTTAACTTAAAACAGCGAAGATTGGAAAATGTTCCAGATGGAATCAAAATAAGGATTACAGTAAATATTTACAGTAGAAATACGTGTAACCCAAAAATATTTATATGTACGAATGTACATCTATTCAAGATTTAGGCTTAAAATAATCTTGTGTTTATGTTAATCACTAATACTTCGAAATTAATCTGTCAACAAGAGTTTATCGCAATTTTCAATTGTAAGACATAATCTCTGCCTCCATAAATGTCAATTTATATTTAGTAAGTTTGTTTTCAAACGTGTTATACTTTATTTCTATTGTGAATACAAATTACTTACATCTGGATCCTTTTCGTAGGAACATTTATGTACGTCGAATGCCCTTTGACATTTATCTTTGTCTGGTGTATCTAAAAATAAAGTAATAAGTAAAAACTCGTGGTGTACCAAATAATTTGTTTTAAAGACTATTCAGTCAATAGCTATTTTAAAAATTTAATCTTTAAAAACGTTGTAATAATAAATCTTATGTGATGTGTTTGGTGCAAAGTTATTGATAATAATTAATTCTCTGTATAATGTTGACATGCATGTTTAATAGAAAAAACTCTAGAAACTTCTGGAAGAGGACTATGTCCAGCAAAGGACTTTTAGCTTTCTGTCGCCGACGACGATGATGTTAATATTTCGATATTAAAAAAACGTTCCTTTTTATAAATTTACCTAGATGTTTACATCCAAATATCATACGTGACGTTCTTTCAGAATATTCTTCTGGAATCAAACTGACTAACATGTCATAGTCAACCACTCCATCTTCATCAGCCTGTAACATTAAAGAGATATCAAAGAGATATCCTACGGTATGTTGAGCCACCAGCCCACATGAACAACATGGTGAATTCTGGACTAAACCAATTCACTCGAATTTTCAATTGTTGTAGCGTCCCATGCTCAGCAGTGGGCGATAATAGACTAATATAGTACATTACGTACTTGCCCAGATTGTGATATGAATGACCAACAGTTTGTTCTTTACATCAGTGGAAATCCAATATTCATTTCATTAGAACAGCTTATATATTTTGTGGGAAAGTAACGTAAGATAAAATAATAATAGAATATCAACCTATAATCCTATCCCAGTTGGGCGGGGTCTTACCCATGGTTAAAAGGGATTTGAACCTATTGCGGGTAGTGAACTTCACGTACCTTAGAAATTCTGTGCAAAATCATCAGGATGATGTGTGCAACAAAACAATAATGTATGAAAGGTTTATGTGGATCCTATCAAAGGCCAACCAGCTATTTCTACCCACACATATCCCAGATGTAGACTAGCAATTACATGAACAATAAAACAATTGAATACCTGCAAAGCACAAACGTATACTCGTAAAATCATAAAAATACTAATGCGTAAGTCAACAAAAATATAATTTCTAAAAATACCACAATGAGAGCAAAAAATGTTAAATGAATGGACCGAGTATAAACGAATGAATTGAATTAAAAATAAATTAAATGCCTGTTTGTATGTAATTTCGTGTAGCGGCAGGGGTGGAGAGAGAAACAAACAAAACGCAGATAACTCACAAGGCTCGCTTCCTCCAGAAGGCAAAACATATAGCACTTCAATTTCACGTCCTCCTTAAATATGCCGTTTTCGCAATTCGTTATATCCTCTGGGGGCAAGTAAGAATAAAGACCCTTTAATGTACGGGAACCGACATTATATTTGAAAACAACACTAGTTGAAGGTAAGTAGGCACGATATCCTTTGATATCGCGACCGAATTAAATAACATGTTGAAGATGTGCTTACTTACATGGCTTTTTATTCATATGGAGATTCAGTAATATTAAAATACATGTCAATTCTAAACATAGTGTATGGCTGTGATTTGAAGCTAAGCCGTGTCGATTGTTTCACGTCATTCGCATGCTAACATAGAACAAAGGAAAAATAAAACTTTCTTTTGAATACTTACCCTCGGAGGCCCCGGTTTTACCGACACACGCGTCGTGAACACTTTGTATTATTTCTTTGATTTCGTCACTGAATACCTGAAACATATTTGTTTATTGTAGCCAATTTAATAATACCTAAGTTCACAACTGTTTAAACACAAAACAAAATACCTTTTAATTAGTCTTTTTAAAATTTACAATGATATTGAGTGTTATGTATAAATTAACTAACAATTAACACTTAAAAGTGCTGTATCATCTTTCAAAGAAACGCTTCAAAATGTTACAATCAACATTTTCAATTTTAATGCAAACTAAATACTAAATATAGCATGAAGAAATCTATTCAAGGCTATGCCATTGAAGTCAGTTTATACATTTTAAATGCACTAACAGCTGACGTGATTATTGGTCTCAGCCTTCAATTAATGTCATCATGTCTCCAATCGCCATCACATTGTATAGCATTAGCATCACAGACTTTGGAACTAATACACACTTTTCACAAATCCTTTGACAAGCCTCTAATATTTTGAGCCACATGCGTGTGCTTTTGCGAGCGTCATTGGGGAAATAAGTCTGTTCAATATTAAAGATGAGATAACATTCTCAAAGAAAGTATTAAGTCATGATTCCACGGGGAGTAACCCGATGCGCAACAACTTGTATCATAATGTTAAATATTAATTTTAATGTCGCGAGCCTGTCTCCATTGTACTGTTATTTTTTATAACTTTACCAATCGAGCCTTCGACACTATGGAGTCTCAATGTTTGTCATAAAATTGTTTTTCGACTTAATATTTGAAGATAATTTTTATAGATTAAATTGAAAGTAATTAAAAATTTTATTTTACTAACAGTACATTTATGTAAAAAAATAAATGTTTTTCTGTTTAAAAGCCTTGCTTTTAATGGTATTTATATGTAACCGTTTTGCAATTCAAAATGCAAAAGACGATTGTTAAGCTCTCCCTCCCTACTTATTGATCTTTAAGCATTCAACTACAATTCAACTTTGATGGCATCCGCCGAAGAAAAGCAGTCCTTAATATTACTAAAGCATTCTATTTTTAAAGTAGTCCAATGCATTTCTTGTTATGTTGGTGTGGTATATTTTCGACTGCATCTAATAGTAAAAACAGCAACATCTAGATACTGAATAATCTAGCAAAAGATGGTTATACCTTACTAATAGACACAATTTATCCGTCTTGCTACAAAGCGGTATACACTATTCCTTGTACCCAGAACGCAACATACTTCCGCCAGAATTTCCGCAATAGCAGATAACGTATCCAGTAGTCTCTTTCCAGACTGATGCAAACACAGTACCACGAAATTATCTAAACCCAACTCATAATCTTCCCAAATCCGGCGCAGACTATCGTGTGTCAGTGGAAATATGAGTGGAAGTGAGCGAACAGGCTCGCAGCTCAGACAATGCATTAGATATTCGCAGACGACACTGAGCAATAGCGAGGCTCCTGCGTGGCTCGGTACACCGACACATCCGTCACCGCCAGTCATGTGGCCCTCCCGCCACGTCTAAACACTTCATAAACTTCACTGTGACAAATTATTTCTGCTCCTTTTTTAGAATGTGTATGAAAAATTACAAATTTCATGCCATGTTCTAACATTTATCTAGAAATAGAGGAATGGAACAACGCAAGTTTAGGGTTATCTGTATTCTGTTTTTCTTGACTCCGATGTTCTTCCGTTCAAATTATCAGTTGAATGGATCAATAAGTAACATGGCAATATGATTGAAAAATATCCGTAAAAGGTTTTACTAATAAATAAAAAGTAATTCATTACGTATTAAGTATTACTAGATACATGTATGAAAATCAACTTATACTAACTAAACTAAACTGGCTGTAACCACAAACAATTACTGGTAAATACTAGACCGACTTGATGTACTTTTAATATATCGTTAGGTAGATGATTTATTTACCCAACACAGTTTATGTAGCTTATTGTAATGCACTGAAATGTCGTCAAATTAGCACAAACATTAGGTAGCAACTAGCAAGTTCCATCATTACCCATTAGCAAAATGTCTTGGATTTCACGACTTGCTTCCTATACCACTAAAATAAAATGGCTTAGTATGAATACAAAATGGTTATTTTGTAACACAAAGTCCCATGCGGAATAAAAAGGGGTGATGCACGTAAACTTGGACAATAGGATGACAGCAACAGGGTTAGATATAGGTATGCACGTTCCGGAATGTACGGCAAGTTTCAACGGAAAAAGTTAATCTTTTGTAAAAACTATAACTTATGGACATTTTCGCAGATTCTTTTGAATTTTAACCGCGCTGAATACTTGTAGTTTTACATGATATGTAAAACGTGACGGTTCTCTTTTACTGCGGGGATCGTACTTTCGTTTGCAGTATTTTTATTTATTCATTACTTGACTGACGTTTGTTCATACACGTTTAATTTTGTGCTATCCACTATTGTTTAGTATAAATAGTCAGCGCTATTTAAATATTGGTTCTAATTACACAATGTACACGAAGCAAAGCAGAATGGGGAGTACGTGCCTTGACCTTTAATTAGCATAATACATGAATCCTTTTATTTTAGATCTCGGCTATAATTGTAACACAAATAAAATTAAAATAAATAATCTTACCGGTTTATTTTTTCCTCCATAGACAAATGCAAGGAGTGCAAAAACTACATGTAGAGTGGCGGTGATCATGGCTCGCTGCAACTGCGTCTTCTGTGAGTGAGCATCGATCCTATATTTATAGTTCTTAGTCAAATTACAGTGGCTAAGTTATCCGTGGCGACCAATTAACACTTCAGCAGTTTGTTGCGACAAACGGTAATCATGAGGCGGAAGCTTGCTACGAATGAATTAGTTAGCAGGTTGCTACTGGGTAACTTCCAAACTATGTTTTTAGACTCGCCGTAAGTTTCGTTTGAAATAATGCTTCATTTGTAAACTTAGTGGTTTTTTTAAGTTTTGTGTCATTAACATATTTTAACAATCAAATTTGTAGGAAGGGTTGGTTGTAACAGTGCGAGGGATGGTTGCAACATTATAAATAAAAACAAACATTGCTTTCGTTTATTAATATATTCATTTTAATCAGTCTTTTGGATATTACTTTACCCAAATTATCTTAGACAAAATCATATTTTTTTTTCAATTACTTAAAATTAAATATTTCTGGGACTTTTGGATCGATTTGTTTTCTATTTGTTTTTGGACTTTAAACTTGTACGGAGTATCAATCGTTGTTGGTTTTCTGCTCTATCTTACCTTTTTCTTATTCTTCCGTGACTATTATTACTTAGAAAAATAAAACAAAAAAAATGTTTTGGATATATGACGAACATATGAAGGGATGAAAGTAACAAGTTGTTACTTTAAAAACAACTTACTTTTGGTTGGTTTGGCGATAAGTTACTTTGGGTTTATTTTGCAGTATAGACCCGCTACAACCAAAACCTGATGGCACAGCTCTGTGAACGCTACTTAGGTAAAGGGAGGGTTCGCAATGATTAATATCCGTCATACAACATATAAGTGTAGATAGCATATTTTTTTCACAAATTCATTTGCTACTTTCATCCCGCGTTACTTTCGTCCCTGGTCTCCCCTACAGCAGTAACAATAATCGCTCTAAGCGAAGCTCTAAGAGTCTAAATGATTGTAAGATATTTTTTTTATTCAAGTTTTCAGATTGTGTGACGTTTTCGTTTCATAACCATGACTATTATCCCAAATTTGATACTTTCTTCAAGTGGTTAACTTTATTCGGACTGACCTCTACGAATATCTATACTTTCATCTACAGTTGTTTTTATCATACATAAAAAGAAAATTGTCTTGTCTGATGAAATTCCTATAGTTAGTCTATAAAAAAATATTTATTCCCCGAGCATATGACTCTCGATTAAATGTTGGGAACCCTCAAATAAATATAGGACTGTAAAACGCTCCACTGTCATAGTATTCACATTGCATGTAATTATTTCATTAAACGCCTAGTAATTATGACAAATGTTATCTGTCACGATCGCACGAGTGATGTTAATTGAATATAACAACCTGGCATCAAGCTACACTCACAACTCACAATTATAACACAACCATGAGCAGCCTGCACTGTTATTCTCCTAATCATCACGTCACCTCACACCTATACTTTTGTAACAAAGTTACACGGATTACAGCCGTTGAGTTCAATGTCAAAAGAGCGACTTTTGCAAGTCATTCTAAAACTTCGTAATTCATTGTGTTCAATATAAACAATGAGCAGGGTGCGTACGTCTACACAACCTTCATTGTACTGCACAATGATTAGTATAAAATTAATGTCATAATTTGCTGTGTTCGCCGGCGGCGGCCACAATAGCCGTCAAGCGATATCAGTCTTAATGATTATTAATGGTTTCAAGACATTTTGTAAATACGCGTACATGAGAATAACAATTACAATGCTTTATTTTTTCATGATTTTAGTAGATCTTATAATCCTGAAATTAAAATCATAGACCATATCTAAACATTTAACTAAAAGTAAGTTTTGAAAGATCAGAACGTGAGGTAGAGACGTAATATAACAAAAAGCAAACAGCACTGCCTGTTTTTTATCCTATATTCTTCAATGATTACTATAAGATTTTGAAAATGGAGGTTAGTAAAATATAAGTAAAATGACTGATCCTAAATCAATGTTTATATTTATAGAACGAACTCAAAAGTGTCTAAGGTATGAGAATGACAACGTAAGCATATAAAGGACTTACATTAGCATTGAAAACCCGACTAACTTATCCGAACAAAATCCGCAGACAAAACCATCAAACGAAATTTCCGCCAAAATACGTAAAAATATTTGCAAAATTTTGGCATATTCGATTATCTTGCATGCACGGATAGGTACTTATGGCGTGTTCAATCGACATGAAAAATCCATTAGAGTTGTTTGCGTCGGCAACTAGGCTGGCAGGCGGCGCCAGTGACCGTGCCTAAGCGGATTTGTTGCAAACCTGCGTCCTGCATCATGCATCTGTATATTCATTTACCTGGGCATGCGCTGTATGCCATCTTCCTCTTGCATGGTGCACAATGCACATCGTACGCAATGCCGATCGACCACAATAAACTACCTATGTATGTGACTGTTGGGTGTATTTATATTTGTATTTGTAGAATGTTGTCGATACAGAGATAGCTATACCTTTGTTGTTCTCGTTTCCTTAAGTGTTTTTGTTTGTTTCGTGACAAATTCAATCAGTAGTACCTAATCGTAGGTATTTCATTTCCAGGAACACTGTCTTGAATAGAGGAACGTAATAGGCACAGGTAGATACACGGTACTACAACAAAATAAATAAATAAATACACCCAAGTCAATTAATAGGATAGACAAAATAGTTTTCTTTCTTCCTTTCTATTATAATAAGTATTGTTTGATTAAATTAAAATTCATTCAAAATCAACTGTAACAATACCAGTACATTATTACATCTACACTACTGTAAAATCTTTCCTGTTTGCGAACGGAACGTAAACATAATAGCAAGTTACGTGATTCTAATTTCGGTGTCCAGAAAAATAGCCCTGCTACTTCCGAATTTGGACGGAGAGATAACGAGTAAACTTGCACATGCACGTATGTGTAGCGTCATATCGTATGGGAAAAGTTTCGTACGCTCGGCCAAGGATGGGAGGGACCGGCGGCGGTCACGTCTCGTTAGTCACCCACTTGACAAATGCATATAGCTGCTTTTTAATATTCAGAGAGTAAGTACACATTAATCTATAAATTGTAAAAACATAACCAACATTTATTTTACAGCAATAGAGAAATGTTCGTATTAAATACCAGAAAGTTTGTATTCCGACTACGTATTTACGTCGCTAGCGGATGTTGATTAAAATGTTTTAATAAGAGACATGAAAGAAACACCTGCACGAAGCGTCGAGTGTCGAGTGTGTGTATGAAAGACATCGTCACATCTAACGATGATGACGTTGCGGAGCCGAGTAATTAAAAGATGAAATGTCATTAATTTGCGAAGATATAATCATTTGAAGATAGTAAGGAGAGGCAGGAGGGAGTGACGTCATTACCGCAATCAAAGCATCCGAAGCCGCAGCACGCGCCCCCGAAAGCCGTCCGACAGCGCCCGCTAACGACGAGTACTCTCGATAAAAATTAAAAACACGTGCAAGCCTGAGGAAAGTTTTAATGAGAGTACACGGCGCGCATTCCACCGACAGATATACTTACCTGTACATACGCTCGCGCTCACATTCAAATATCACCCTATGAATACATCTATTTTACATAGATACTGCAAATTAGCTTACACATTTGCCTCTCACTGATAATGAATTGTTATATTTTGCGCTAATTGAGTTTTATATACGTAGCATTTACACTGTTAGAATAGTATGCTTAATAAGTAAAGCACCTAAAATTAAATAGCTGGTTAGTGTAATGTTCGAATTATTTACTTCTTCAAACGTCCGGAGTATTTAAGAATTTAGATAAAACTACATACCAAAAGGTATAGATATATATCTACATAAAGAATTTCAATTTAAATGTTATATATTATTGAGGCTAAAAAAGTTAAAATAGTCCATATGGGTCTACTGGTCGACGAGGCTTATGCGTGTTGCGGTATGAAGCCTTCTGCTACACTGAGCATTCGTTATATCACCTATATGGATTGAGGAAGCGTTTGACCCTTTTAGTATATTCTATATTTTATAAATATTGGTCTTAAGTAGACTTTAATAAGAAATGACCATTTAACGATTATAATCATATCACTATTGTTCGTATTTGTACACGCCAGTGCGTACCTGGTTACCCTATGATGAAATATAATATCCGAAGAACTTGGTCTCAATATAATTTTTATTTCGTAATATACCCATTAGTTTTATCGCATCTTGTCTTCCATCTAAAATCAAATACTATTAAAACTTGTTTTCAATAAATTGTTTCGTTGCTTTTTTTATTTAAGTCTACAGGAAGGTACGAATAGGTTTCAATTACTAAAATTTACTTACTCTAATGCCCATGAAATACAATTTAATTAAAACATCTGTGTAATTACACTTACAACTTACATTTGAATAATACAGTAGAATAACTACGTTCAACATAATGTACTATATAATAATTCTAGACTAAAAGTTTTAATATAATTGGATTCGAAATCCTTAATTTTTCCGGGCTCAGTTAATTTCACGAAAAAGTTGGCGTGAGACAAGCCGCCGGCGAATCGTATGAATGAAATTATTCCACGACACATCACGTCACATCCGCCTCATGATTTTATTTTAATTGCTTAAGTCCGGCAGACGAGCAAACTGCTCACCTGATGATAAGTAGTTACCGTAACCAATGAACTAAGACACTTGAATCGTAGATGCGGTGCCAGCCTCCTTAAATGGAAGAAAAAACGGAGGTACAAATATAATTGAATTCATCCAAAAGTTGCCTGGAAGAGATCGCAAAGAGCGATAAGGTCGCCAATTGTAATTTTATGCCTTTAGTTTTAATTGATTAATTTGTTATTAAGTTTCTTCCTTTTTTGTGGGGTACAATGAAGTATGTAAATAAATAAAAAATAAAATTATAAGATCGAGAGTAGGAAAGAAATATTTGGGCCTCCAGTAATCTGAAACATCGAACGGTTTTCTGTGCGACATTGGAACCACCCAGGGAGACATGGGTTAAATGTGCGGAAATAAAAACGAGGGTTAATTTCAAAAAGATTTATTTAAACAGATTTTCCTTGATATAAGATAGATATTTAGTTGGCTTAAAAGTTTATGTCTTTAATACTCACAACGATGAAAACGATAAAAATAAAACTGATTTATAACGCACGAGTAAAATCCTTTTGGCAAGGTGCATTTTCCATTTTAACTATGTCCGTACTTTTTCGGGCTACATAAAAAATCCATTAGATTTGTGCATTGGCTTAACGAATGACGACGGAAAGCGAACGGCGGGCACGCGTTCGCATCAAGGCTAACCTCAGTTGACCGTGCGTAAGCAGCTTTATTACGTACGTACTGGAAACGTCCATAGCGCTCGCTGAAATACCAGGAACGGATGACCTGTTTCCTATGCAATCAATATGTACGCTTTTATATTGTGAATAGCACAAACGTATACTTATTGTTACGACAAATCGTACCGTGTAATCACAATGAAAACTTACGACTGTAAAAAAATACGTTGAATAATTTTGATGAACATTCACAATTAATTTTTAAAGGCGTACAAAAGCTTTAATTTGGGAAGAGAGCAATAAAGCAGATGTTTTTTATTATTCTCAATAACCCTCCTTCGCGTTGTGCAGTCGGGTAAGAACGCGAATAAATTGTGAGAATCTTTGCAAAACAATAGTTGGAAATGGTGTACGAGAGAAAAAGCCGGATGCAAATGCCATTCATATTAATTAGCAAAGCGAGACGGGGCTTTTACGAAATTAGACCGTGATTTCAGTGAAGATTTATTGTTGTGTTTGAAATGGTTTTCGGAGCAAAGGTAGCCATTTAGACGTAGGCAAATTGGTGTAGTCAGAGTGAGCTTTAAATTGAATTGACTGAAGTCGCTTGTTTGCTTTCAATGGTGACTCACCGTAAAAAGATTAATACTTACCTACTGGGTTATTTATTACCTCCATATACGATACGGATAATTGTTTTCGTGATACAATAATTTATTTCTTTTCTACTTACCTACAAGATGCGACAAATATTAGTATATTTTGATAATATGGTTTTCCCCGAAAAATACAATGATTTGAAGTTCCAATTCGTTAAGAATTCGTGTATTCTCGATCGTTTTCACACATATAACATTAAACTGCTAAGTTAAATTTGACGAGACTAGTAATAATTTAAGCATTGAAAATAGAAATATAGATAGATTGATTTTAAGAACATCCTTGCTGGTTATAAATAATAAACCAATTGCTTACTGGTGGCAGCCGGCAGGTCTCGAATATGTAAGAGCCAAGAGGCCGCCTGGCTAGGTACCACCGCAATGTCTATTTCTCCCGCCAAACAACTGTGTAAATGCACTTGTGTTCTGGTTTGAAGGACATTGTAGCCAGAGTAACTACTGGACATAATTAGACTTAACATCTTATGTCTTAGGATGGCGTGCGCAGTGGAATGCCAAGCATTGCTTTGTAATTTATGGCGTTAATTTTGCTGCGGTCCACGAGCGGTGGTATCGGTTACCATCGGGCGAATGGCATGTTTATCTCGCCATTTACTGCAATAAAAATTATAAATATAAAAGGTCACACATATGATGCTCAGCACTAGTATTTGTAATAGTACCGATACGCGACAAAAGGCACATAATTGTTTAATAGAGCGAACGTTACGTTCACCTTGCAGTTTGTACATGTTATAATTTTGCACATATTTCACAGTTATCGTCTATTACGAATTACGAAACATTGACTATGACAGTTTTTCATTTTCTTGCATCGTCTTTTTGTGGTAAATCTTTGCCTATCACAGGAAGTGATTAGGACTTACGGGTGGACTTTGTCGTAAGTTAGTACTTACGACATAGTCGTGCGTACTAACTTACGAACTTACTCGACGATGATTTACTACAAAAATCTTTATTTTTTATTTGCTTACTTCAGACGTGTATATATTATTAATATATTATTATGCTAAACTACATTACAATAAGTGGTCTTATCATAGTTTATATTCATAGGTAACAGCGATAGGGACACATTAAATAAAACCCATAAAGTTTTGCTCGTAAAATCTTTTTATTATTTGATATATAGTAATAAATGCATATAAACGAAGCAGAAGGATGATAAATTGACCCATTAGAAAATACACTTAATGCATAACACATCACCCACAATTTCTAAAAAAGTATCACGTACTCGACAGAAGACCCAAATCGAAACATGGTTGTACTAGTAGCACCTCTGCGTACCCCTTCTAGGCAAAATGCCTGAGTTTAGGTAGGCATGTATGATATGGAATATTGTAGATATGGATATCGAAAAATAATTTCATGCTTTGAAAAACCATTTTATTTGATTTCTTGGAAGAACGAGAACATGAAGTCAATCAGTTTGATAAGCCATGTAATGGAATGGCAGATTGTAATAGTCGGAACACCGAGTGCAAGGTTTATTTTCCGTATAGACAAAAATACGTCATTATTTTTTATGTATTTCTATAATGTAGCTAGTTACAAAGTACCTAACGCGATTCTTGAAAAAAAGATGTCTCAAGTAGTAATGAATAAATAAACAAATACATCCAACAGTCACATACATAGTCCTGACGGCCCACACTAAGATCGAGTCTTGTGTCGTGGTTATCAGGAACTACGAGAGATTTTTTGGTCTCACAAAACCCCCAGACCCAAAACAAACATCTGTGGTTCACACAAATATTTTTCTCGGTGCGGGAATCGAACCCACGTCCTCTTGTTTCACAGCCGGCGTCTAACCAACTGCGCCATGGAGGCTGTCTGGATAAATAACATAAAATCATTACTAGGTAGATATAGCCACGTTATGGTCAGTTTCACTCGCAGACTACTACGAAGATGCGATGTTTCATTAAACTATGTCTCATAAAATAAATACGGTGATTTATCAGTATTCAGTTACGATTTTGCATGTATTCAATGTATTGTCAACTGGTTTTGAAAAGATCAAGTAGACTTTCTTGGCCGCTTTTCTTTGGTGAAAATCACCCTCTGAACCGGGAGGTAGAGAAAAAGAAGTGTATGTTGAAGATGTTTCGTTGAGTTTTCAAGCAGACTTTATTGTTTACCTGCGTATTTACAAGGAAGTGGAAGTTGAACTTGGAAGTAGTAGAGCCGCGCTATTGTCAGACATGACTCAGCATAATTGGGCAGGCTCGCCCGGGTGTTACCACTGTCTCACAGGAGATCGACGTGAACATGAGTAACATTAACGTAGCCTAATACAAGGGGTATCCTCTTCGTATCCTTTTCCTTCCCGCTCTCCTCCCAATTTTATAGGCTGGTAACACATCCATGTTCCAGCGCTGTGGATGTTCATGGACAGCAGTGATCACTTGCCATTAGCTCACCTGTTTGCTCATTAGCCGAACCTATGCAATAAAAAAGAAATGATGGTCTAAAATCTAAATAGTTATTTCCGGTGATTATTAGAAATGAAACGGATAGTGGTTTGACCGGATACCGGATATTCGGCAAGCTACAAGGTCGGAGCGCCGAATAACCGGCTTCCGGATATTCGGCCCCTTATCGAGTTACATGATGCAATCAATTTGATTTGATGAAGTCATGAAGAATTCAGTTCAATGAAGTGGCAAAGGATAGGTTAATAGTAGTGATTGTCGCGATCAAGAAAAACAAAATACAATTGCTGACGAGATTGGTTTTATCTTAAAGATATTTCGACCCATACATATGGTGGTCATTTAATGTGACTGCAGTCTGCAGTTCCTGGTACAAACATTTTAATCACATATTGTCCGCCCTCCCATAATCCCTCCATGGTTGGGGACATAAGCAGTTAGGGCCAACTTAGTAGTCTATAGTATAAAAATGGTTTATATTTTTATACCTGAATTACCACTAGTTAAAAACTTTTATTGTCCAATAGAAGCTAATGATAAGTATTACTTTTTATACCAGGAAACATATTCATTAAGTACGGCGAATTTCAAGCTAGTGGTTACTAGATTTAGATAGTGTACAGTAGGCGCGTATAGACCATTGCTAAACTGTAGTCAAGAAACCCGTTCTTATAAGCAAGTCCTTAAATTCTTTATATACAAAATTCATATTTAACTTCTGACATTTTAAAGCAACATGACAATAAAACCATATTTTTATGACTGTTCATATAATTGCAATTTTAATTTATTTAGTATAACATTTATTTTCGATATGTCAATACAACAGACGGAATAGGAATGATCTTTAGTTGCAGTTTAGAAAGGAATAATTGATTATTTGAAGTAATAATTCACTGGGTCTTCGATATTCGGTTCGGTTTTAATAATCTATACTGAATCTGCCTTCCCAAACCTATTTACAATAGTAATAGTTGATTGTACAGTCAAAAATCATACAAATGAACAACAATATTAATGGCGCCGCCTATTAAAAATTAACAAAAAAGCGAAGTATTAACATGTCATTCGAATAATGACTGAAAATTAAACAAATCAATATGGTTAGAATATATGTAAGAAAAATAATAATAAATGCAAGCACAACCATAATTAGTGTAGGAGTGAATAACAACCTTTTAATATTGTTCAATAATTCAATGATTGAACGTTATTAAGTAATAAAAACATAGAAAAAATCCCATCAGAAAGGCAATTAATATAAAAAAGAGGTGAATATTCTTAATTCATAATGTAATCCATTTCCAATCACAAATTAGTTACTAATTATAAAAGATTGTGACAATAATTGTAGATAAATCCTTGTGACAGCCAATACCAAAATTATTCTAAAGTTCACACTGTTCCACAATTTTCCATTTTTTTTAATGTTAAGAAATATTAAACAATATACCTACCAACTTTTTCAAATCATATTTTATAAATAATTATAATTTACAATACTGTTATCAATCACTGTTTCTTCAAAACTTTTTAAATACAGATACAATTTATTACAAACTTATGAAGTTACAATTGAGCTTATTTCCAATATGATACAGGTGTATTTTCACTATATAAATTTAAATAATGCCAAATGCCAATCTAATTTTCAAGAAATGTAGTATATGTCAGTATGGCAATATTTTGTTCACAGGATACCATACTTCCGAAAGATATAAATAATATACTGATATGGGTTTTCAGAAGAGAGCTGTTTTACAAGAAATGCACTATAATAATGTCTATCCATTTCCATCATGCTTTCGGAACTTTAACCATAGAAAATATCTAAAATATAAATCGTCACAAGCAAGGCGGCGGCAGTGGTATGTCGATCAGTTTACAGATTTCTAAAAGGAAATTCTTCAACAACGCTGGCTGATTGCCTCTAGATTGATTGACTACTATAGTGGGTATGAATGTCGGACGCAATATATGCGTGTCGTCTCCGTGTTTCTTCAGTAAAGCTGAACCTTGGTCGCTGTTTGCGCAATTGGATATTGGATCCGCTTCTACCCGCATTTCTTTTGCACACTGAAACAAACATGATTATGGTGAGTCATTTTAACACTAATTACTATTGTAGCTCATGAATAAACAGACAATGGTCCTGTTTTTATGTTATTACGTCATGTGGTTTTCTCTATTTGGCTGGCAATTCAATCATTTAAGTACTGATCCCAGCCAACCAATGTATATTTGGGAAATATTTTAAATACAGACTGGAAATATGTTTTACTACTTCTGGCACTATTGGTCATGAGTTGATTATGCAATGCAATGCAGTATGTTTGATCAGTGTTGTGAGACCAAAAGCCTCTTGCAATGACTCGATACCTATGTTGCAAGACTTAAAGTGGGTTTGTGAGAGTGTTGAGGGTATTTGGTTTGATGAATAATGGTATTGGTTTGGACTTAAATCTGTACTACCATATACATTCATCTGCAGGTCATAAGCCTCCTCTACAATCGAGACAACGATTGAGTGAGGTTAGGCCATTTAGTCCACCACACTAGCCTAGTGGGGGTTACATATCAATGCAATTACTTAATATTATTTCCCTTAAAATATAGTTTACCTTTGCTAAAGCTTCATCAGAGTCCTCATTGATACTGATCATGCATGTTGTAATCTTCACAGCACTTGTCATGTTGCTCACAGCCTCAATGGCACAAGAATGCATCTTATTTGCATAACACTCCTCAGGCCCATGTTGGCACTTAAAAATATATTTGCCATTGTTTACTTTGGTCTGAAACAGAAAAAAATAGAGTGTAATTAAATAGATTCTCAAACAAAATAAATAAATGTCTATGCATTTTAGAGCATTAAAATAAATGACAGGTGAATGGTACTGCTTTTCTGGAACAATAAAGTTTCAAATTGCATAGTCTTCAGTTAAAAATGCATCAATTTGCAATTTGATTGCTTATATTTTCTAATCATTAAATTCAAATTTCCTCTCTGACAAATGGCTTTTTAATAGATTTTATATGTCAACAAAGAAGACTTCACTTTAATTTCTATTCAACTCACTGTAGCTTTTCCATAAGGAACTAATGTTACATCCAGAAACTCAGACAGCTTCTCAGTCACTGGCCCCAAGTGTTTGACAAAAAAATGTTTTGAATCTGGGCATAATGCTTCATAGTATACCCTCACTTTGATCTTGTCTTGTTTGTGTAAATTATATTTGTCATCCTCCAACTTTATTAGGTCTGATTCTGCCTGTATATGTAAAATAAACACATTTAGTTAATAAACATATTACTTAATTATTTATTTAAAAGTAAATTAACAGACATCAATAAGATACATTTGAAACAACAAAACTGTTAGAGCAAAGAGGTGCTACTGCACAGTGAGTAACCTCATATCGGTGTGAGACAGGCTGGTTGGTTTGTAATGGTGATTCAAAATGACATGCGAGTCTTCAAATGTGTGAAAAATATTTGAGTAGTCAGTCGTTATTGAAAACTCGGGAGTACACGTTATAAACTATAAATATTTTTCACATTTACATTTTATTTATTTATTTATTTATTCACATAAAATCCACAGCCCTTAATACTACTATAATACAACTGGTTTACTTATCTTACGGCCAATAACGGATTTACATTTTAAAAATACAACTTATATAATAGGCAGTCGAAACGTTAAATAAAATTGAGCATTTTTGCTAAGTTCTTACTGTGTAGTGATTAAAGTTTTACCTTATGTACTTCTAACAATTTACATTAAAATGCTATTGTTAAACTCTGCTGAGTATTCATTTCAAAGTCTATAAAGAGACCTGATGTTAGTATGCTCTAACAAAAACTGCTGACATGAATGCCACTAACTAATGTAGATAATATTAAAATACTATAATTATGTCTATATTCTATTATATTTAACATTACCTTATAATAAATACAGTAGTAAATTATAAATATTATAAAGAATGTAGGTATATTTGTTTAAAATATCATAATGAGTTTTGGTTAGTATATTCATCTGATAATACAAAGTCTAAAAGGGAAAAAAATAATGAATGACTATAACTTGTTTTAAAAAGTTTAACAGTGGTAACATATGCCGGGATACCATCAGGATAAAATAAATGACATGAGTATTGCTCTTGTTACAAAATAATCAATTTGAAATAATTCCAAGAATAAATAATAACTGCATAAGGAAATCAAAGCATAAACTATGAATATTAAATATTTTCCTTATTCCAAATGACTATGAACTGTAAATAAGAAATAATTGACCCAATGTGTTATGGTAATTCATTTTATGATTTTGGTTTGGGATTTGTTTCTCCATGGTACATAATCAATTTATTTTATTAGTTTCGATACAATAAATTATGGAACCTGTATGGATAATCATATACCTGTGTTTATCAACTATATCGTAAGAAATTTTGATGTTAACTTTGGTGATAAGATCAAGCTATTAGTTCGTTATCTTTGCTATCTTTATATGAAAATATATATCACGTTTGTAACTCTTAATGTGTATTAGATAAATAATCCGTAACAATATCAATTAAGATAGCTTACCTCAGATAACTGTACCAAAGGCTGAGTAGGTAACAGCCTAATTAACTGCCACATAATCAACATCATGAGAACTAATACAATTAATCTGTACCGATTGCACGAGTAGAATGCCATTTTAATTCACAAAACTTGATTAATTGTATTCTAATAATTGTATAAACATTCATATCATGCGAACTCTTACACTTATACAGCAGTTGGATATTAATGCTTTGTTTCCACTAGGGACCGCTTTAAACCATATTTCCATAAACCTTTATTCAAATACTATTTCAAAGAATAAGTTACACAGTATTTCTCATCCATGTCTAAACTCGACACGGCAAGCGACAAAAGTAGGTTTACTGAACAATGCAATTGTAATACTGTCAGTCATGTTAATGTCATTTTGACGTCAGATTCTTGTAAGACTGCGACTACACGAATGAAAAACGCGTATTGGTAAACGTCACTGGACGCTAATTATCACGTGACGAATCACGATTATTTTTTGTCATGTTTCTGATATTCTACATTAGTGCTACATACTAATCGCTACACTTTCTATAGTACAATTAGAGTAAATTTGTTTTGGACACGGGAAGAAATAAAATAATCATGGAAAATAATTCTAATATTATTTATTTTTTGTCCTCTATTCAGTCAATAGCAAAGCACTAAACTTTTCCACGTCGTAAAAACCTGCTTTCACTTGTCTTCCACCGAAAAATCTGCCATTTAAATCTACTACAGCTTTAATAGCACTTTCTATTCTTTTGAACTCCACAAATATTCTCACAGCCTCATCTGCTGCCACGTTCGGCATCTCGAATATTAACACCTTCACTACCTCCCCATATTTTGTGTTGCATTCATCTTTTACTTCTGGTTCAAGTTCTTCATCCACATCACCTGGCCCAACCATATTCTGAAAAAAAAAATAGATAATCAAAAAATCACTGTGATATGTCATTTTTAAAAAAGGAAATTATTGACCATTTGATAAATGGTAAACATTTTTTATAATTACATGTATAGAGTTTCAAAAATCCATACATAAATACATACATACATACATACATACATACATACAAACATAAACTCACGCCTTTATCCCAGAAGGGGTAGGCAGAGGCGCCACTAGGACACCCACATTTCACCTTGTATGTTCCGTACCAGGATGTGATAGGGAGCGAGCCTATCGCCATATCGGACATAAGTTTCTAATAAACTACATATATTCTCCTGACCCCTCATTTAAGATCAATTAAGTCTTGTGTTGTGGGTATCAAAAACTACGAGAGCCTTTTCTGTCTCACAAACACCCTGACCTAAGGCAAATACTTGTGGGCCTCACAAACATTTTTCTCACAGTAGGGATAGAACCCGAGGACTCATGTTTCTCAGTCTGCATCTAACCAACAGCGCCATGGATGCTGTCAATACATTTAGGAAATCTTTATTGTATATGTGTTACATAAAATCACTACCTATTATTATAAAATTATCACATATGACTACTTTAAAAGACTTACCCTTAATAAAACGACTTTGCTTGGTGATTTCATTATTTCTGTAATAGATGGTTCATTCTTTGAAAGTTGTGGAGAATTTGAAGAAGCATTCGGGGAATCTATAGAAAAGTGTCAAAATATTATTAGCATTATGCAACATTTCATACAACAATTGTATGAAACAAGTATATTTACCTGGGCCAGGTAATGATGGCATAGCAAAGCCAGGTGGTGGCATGGTGGTACCATCCTTTTCATGAATAATTCGCCCACCTCTTTTTGATGTTTTCTCTACTTGCAAAGCTACTGACATACCTTGCTCTTTCTTACCCAAACCTTGACCTTCCTATAACATTGAAATAATATTAATATTAGAGATTATTTGGCATTGAGAAATGATAAATTAAATAAATAAAGCATATTAGTCATTATTAAAATAAATTCAATAAGAAAAGTACAAAAGTACAAAACATTGAATCATTTTTCTACTACCTACAATACAAATTGCCAGAATTAATTATATTTTACGGTGTTTTATAATCAAGTTACTGTTGTGTAACATGTGGGTCAATTTATAATTCTTACAAACAAATTATAGTTATAAGTAAATTTATCATAAGTTGAATATTGGAAATTACCTTAAATCCATATTTAGCCATAATTTTTGCTGCAACAGAACTGGCTCCATATCCACCAATAGAGAAACCAGGTGATGGTGAAGGAGTGATGTTTGGTATTGGTAAAGATGGGGATAATGATTGAGGTGGTGAGGCGGTCCCTGCTGTGAGGGATGGTGGAGGTGCAATGGCAACTCCGGCAGCTCGTTTACCAATCTCCTCAGCTTCTTCTTCCTCAGGTTGCTGAAATATAACAGAATAAAGTTATTTAGGTTATTTAAATATTTTTTTATCATTGTACAATTATAATTATATTACAATAAAGCACATAGCCATAAAAATTTTAAAAAAAAATTACATTTTAGATGTATTCAAATTATTTCATTCATTCATTTTATTATCATGTTTTATTAAATAAAATATATCTAAAAGTAAATAGCAATAACAATTCAATATGTTTGATATAAACTAAAGCAAATTCAAATACACACCATAGGCACAAGTGTTTTTTCGGGGATAGTATCTTCATCATCACCAAATCTGCTTTTACGTTTTCGTTCTGATCTTTCACCCCTATCATTGCCATCAAGTTGCAACCTCTTAGCCTGCATTTCTGCAACATTCACAACATTGTCATGCAAAATAATGAAAATAAAAATTTAGCATAACTATTTCCTCTCATTGAATAACCTATAGGCAATACATACCACTGTAGATCTTACTGCCATACCCAGAGACATTTAATTTCAATTAAATAATTACTTAGTGTAGATTTTACAAAGACAATCCATACTGAGGAAAATTTAATTTGAAATGAAGCGTCTCAGAGTGCAGCCATTAGACAGTTATCGTGCAATATATTTTGACTACTACACCTAATCCTAAGTACAAGGCTAAAATAATGAACTATTGATTTTTGGAATGATGTATGCTGTTCTTCTTATGCATGTTAAATGGTTACTTTAGTGTAGTAGCACACACTAAATGTATAAAATTACCTTTAGCAACTTTTTCATAATCATTTGGCCACATCGGATCATACTCATTGGCCACATTCCAGTCAAAATCCCGAACATTTAATGATGCTGTTAATGTTTTTGGTTGTCTCTTTGGGCTGTTGGAATTTGATTCATCTTCTTCTTTCGGTTTACTTTTCAAATCTATAACCGGAGTTAAGACCTAAAATTGATAAATTATGCAAATGAATACTAATATAGAATATTTAAATTTATATATAACAATGAATGTTATTTGTATTTACACTAGTAATTGCGATAACTACAAAATTTTCATGTAATGTCAACTACTGATATGAATTTAACACAAGCCCAAAATTTCGTCTACTAGTGTTTGTAGTACAAAAGTGGTAGTTACCAGGTAGCATTTTATACCTGTGTAGAACGCCTCAAAGCTTCCCTTTTAGGTTGTGTAACTGCCGCTTTCTTGAGCTGCAGCTGTGACTGCAGCAACTTAATGCCAGAAGACCAACCAGCCACCTTCTCCGTCCTCGCTTTTATCGTATCAACATCGTCGTAAAGCGACATGTTTACCAGTAACGGTAAACACCACTTTATACACAAAAAAAATCCTATATTTGTATAAAATGAACATCAATTTTTTTTATAGTTTGTCAAAACTAATACTGAGTTTTAATTTTATAAAAATAGTCTTAGTGGGAATCAGCGCCTAAAATCAAAAATGTTCATTCTCGACATTTTCCATCACTGATCACAATTCACATTTCACATGACACTTCGCTTGACACTTGACAGCCCAAAAGCAGGTTTTTTTTTTTGGATTGCGATAATATTGCGAGATAAAGATAATAAATAAATACAGCCATCAGTCACATACTCAGAGTCAAATACATAGTTGGCTATTTGACTAATTTCTGAAAAGTGTTTTAAAGTCTAGATATAATCACTCTATACCTCTTCAAACTATTAATTTATTTTTAAAGAGTTGTTTATAACGAATAAACATATTTTTCAATTTTATCATCATATATGTCACCAAAACGGTAGGTCACGTGACTTTGAAAAAGTTACGTCACGCTTTATAAATGGTGAATGATCTTAGTGGCAGAGATGAATGAACATTGTAAATCGTGACATCACACGCTGCACAATGACAGCTTGTCGTGTTTTGTTACATTTAATCAACAGATAAAAAATGGCAAACTTATTTTAGACAATTTAAATATTTATAATTTAGATAAATGTAAATAAAAATACCTATAATTATTGTTTACCAAAAAGCTATCATATGCAACACATTTTATAATTTATTGCCACAACAGTCAAATACCCAGTTCTGTCCCCACACTAAGATCGAGTCTTGTGTCGTGAGTATCAGAAACTACTAAAGACTTTTCGGTCTCACAAACACCCAGACCCGAAACAAATATTTGTGGTTCACATAAACATTTGTCTTGGTGCGGGGATCGAACCCGCGGCCTCTCGTATCACAGTCGGTGTCTAACCAACTGCACCACGGAGGCTGTCCTATAAAATATTATTTCTCAATTATTAACCATCTCCACACGTGAGATGACGTCAACAACTTCGTTTCGGAACATATACGACCTACAAAAAATAAGTGTTTTTTGCATGTTTTTTGCCTTAAAGGCAAGCTACGTAACTCTAAGTCCGTCCGTAACACCACAGTGTATAGGAGATGTTCTATGGCGGCGTAGATCACTTACCATCAGGGGAACCGTATGCTCGTTAACCCCCTATAATATAAAAAATAGCATTATTGCACTGCACGTCTTAAGTTACACTCCATTTATATATATTTTATAATATAGCTTACACATTTTTACTCCAGTTTTTGGAAGTTTTTTTCAATATACGCACTGAGCAATTCCCGTTTTTAAACAATGCTATTTTTAACCGACTTCAAAAAAAGGAGGAGGTTCTCAATTCGACTGTATGTTGCTTTTTTTATAGCTGTCGGGATGGTTTCGTTCACGTCTAGTTATTTTTTTGCTTTACTCCCCAAGTAAAAATTATAAACCGACTCTTTTAAGAGCTATAAAATAGTATATTATGCTAGTTATCTGTCCACCTAATTTAATAACAACGAGAATCAAAACGAGCAGTTACTTTTGAATTTACTCACTTTATTACCTTGTACAGGAGTGGCAACTATTATGTACTTGATATACCTATTCATCTTGAAGTAAGTATTCATCTGATGGACTAACGCCGATACAATCGTGGAGGTAGAATAGAGGCAGTAGGGTCTTTTTAGTAATTATTTTATAATGGGTACTGATTTTGACAAACTGAAATTGACACGTGCTAAAAATGTCCAGGCTACTAAAATTCTTCCTAGCGTCCCTTATAATGGCATTTTAGAATGTTTTAAAAAATAATTTGGAATGGGATCATTAACAAGCAAGGATACTAGGCGTATTAGTTTCGACAATACATTTGCATTAAATTCAGCATTAGCAGTTTCTAAGTCGATCCAAGACGAGAATGTGATAAAATTTGAAAATTTGACGCCGGTAATGATTTTTTTCTAACACATAATATTGGTTTTCTATTAAAACATCAACACACCAGAACAAGGAAACAATAAAATATACATGCTTCGTACATATCTATTGCAGGAAGCTGGCGACGATATAATTTTCAAAGGAAGTAACAAAGTTATAAAAGAAGATTCGAACCCCGAAGATGATATTAGTTATTGGTCACAAAGGATTGAACATCTTAAAAAAGAACACCATGTGATTAATCAAATTGTTGAAGCAGAGTACGATGAGAAAATTAAAACTACAAATAAAATATTTGAAGCGCCTAAAATCACTCATAAAAGGATACAAAAAGTAAAGCCGTGTTTTGATTGGAGAGCCAAGGTACTATCACAATTGCTATTAAAAACTATTTTGCGTGTAATAAATGCGTACATCGAGTTTCGAAATTTAATATTATGTATATTTTTTTAATTTATTATTTTCCATGTTTGCAGATAATTAAGTGTTACGAAGACAATCCTCATCAACCATTAGTGTGCTCTGCCATGGTTCAAGCATTTAGTGAATGCGTGACGTCTTGTAGAATGGATGATTGAAAAAAATATTTTTTTGTATTATATGTGATCTTTTGGATATATTATTTTACTAGATAATTTGACCATTATTGCACGCAAAATAGTCTGCATGCCAGCCTAACTTGTATTGAACTGAGGTAACTTTGATGTAGGTAGTTAATAATGACAAGTGCTATGTCCAATTACATTTTAGTTAAAGAGATTCAAATCTGATGGTACTAAGGCTTACTTCAACCAGTTATAGGCTAAATAATTTCCTATTGCTTAAATATTTATAAAATTAAATAGATTTAGAAGGGGAACAAAACATATCTCGACAATTCAGCTCACAGTTGCGTACAGCTGAGCACGGGACTATGACGGGACTCTTCTACAACCGAGAGTTCGATTAAGATCGATTAAGTAAGTCGTAGTCCACCACGCTGGCCTAGTGTGTGGACTTCGCATACTAACCGATACTATACTTTACTTTTCTTTTTACTTACTTTTTTTTTACTTCGCATACCTACTATACTTTTACCGATTTCTTTATTATGCAGTGTCCTCACGATCTTCACCATATCACGTGCATTATTTGTAATTATCAATAAACATGTAACTTGGGGAAGTCAGAAATGTGCCCCGAGAATCGAACCCGCGAGAACCGTCTTGCGGTCACGTCCAGTTCGTTTCCAACGGACCAACACGTTCTACTTATAAATGGAACTTAAAATGAACGACGAAGGGTGGCGGGATGTCGCAATGGAAATTCTTGGAGCAGGCACATATTTAGTTGTCAGTTTCTGTGGCTGGAGAAGAAGAATGTCCCCAAAACCCAACAGTTGCATACATAGTTCCGACCCCGCATTAAAGTCAAATCAGAGCCGAAACAAATTATGGAACACACAAGTCACAAACATTTGCTTTGGTGCGGAAATCGAAACCGCGCGTTCTCACTTCTCATTTTACTGCCGGCGCGGCGCGTCTAAAATACGCCAATGTTTTATTTTACATGGACTATGACTTTCGGTTCGTTTTTTACTCCTTAGTCTGTGGTTTAATCTATTTGTGGCTATTTTTAATCTATTACACGCATTTGTCAACTTCCGAAACGTCAAAAGCATAATTTCGTTGTGTTTGAATTGTTGGAGAACAGTAAATAACTTTGGTGAATATTAAAGATGCCCTGAATTAGTGGATTAAGCTTAAATTTTGTGATTACTTCTAACTTTTTTCGAAAATGGCTACCAACGAGTCAAAAGCTGAAGATGATTCAACTTGTCACACTATTTTAGAAAAAATAAATGCTATTAACGAAAATGTAGTAACAAAGGTACCAGATTGTTATTTTGCCCTATTCATAATTTTATTTGGTAAGTTCATTTCATTTTATACTTGGAATACTATTTCAGGCTCCAGATATCAACGATTTTACCATAGTAAAGCCAATAAGTCGTGGCGCATTCGGTAAAGTTTTCCTTGCACACAAAAAGAACAACGAGGAACAAATGTATGCCATTAAAGTAATGAAGAAATCCGATATGATTAATAAAAACATGGTAGCTCAAGTGGTGACGGAACGTAATGCACTAGCGTTGTCAAGAAGTCCTTTCTGTGTACATTTGTTTTATTCTCTGCAGTCTACGTCCTCTGTTTATTTGGTAAGATTGTTTTCATATGTATATCACATGGTATTTACGTATAATAATCAATATGTAGATTTTTATCAATAAAACATGTATTTATTTCCTTGAGGATAACTTGGCCCTTACATTATTAAATTACAAAGTAACAATTTCATTACTTTGTAATTAAAAAAAATGAAAAACAATAATTATATAATTCATTGTATCATTTGTACTTTTAAAAGGTTAAAACTATTGGTAAACATCTAAATCATATTTTTAATATAATTTCAGGTAATGGAATATATGGTTGGAGGGGACATGAAGTCATTGCTGGGCGTGTATGGGTTTCTTGAGGAGTCAATGGCTGTGTTTTATATTGCTGAAGTCACTCTGGCCCTAGACTATCTACATAAACATAACATAGTACACAGAGACCTCAAGCCAGACAACATGCTAATATCAAAGACAGGACATTTAAAGCTCACAGATTTTGGATTGTCCACGATTGAGGTACATAGAGGTAAATACATTGAAAAGGAGTAATTTATCATTTTTTAATACATTTTATGTTATGCATAAATTTCTACATCATTATAGAAATTTATGCACACTTTTTGAGACAACATAAATCATTAATTAAATAATAATTATTAACTACAAATAGAGATATAGGTGTATGAAGTGAAATAGGGTAAAACATGTCTATTGGGTACAATTGTATTGCAACAGGTTAAACATCATTAGATGTCGACAGATGCCAAGAGATTCATCAAACGCAAAGAGAGGAAATCTATGCTTTCTTGTACATGCCTAAACCTTGCCTTGTATATGCTTAGACTATAGCTGTTTGTAAATATCTTGATAAATAATTTTTATACAGTGGCATATTATGCCAATTCATACCAATTACAAAATACACATTTAAAATGATGTTTAATTATTATTTACAGATTTAGAGATCTCAGACTTTGTGAACTGCACCCCTAGTTTGAACATGAGGACACCTGGCCAGCTGCTGTCTTTAACTTCACACTTGTCATTTGGATCTGGTGGTGGCGACAGTATGCAAAACTCTGCCATTTCCGGCGAACCCTGTGAGAATCTTCTTGATGAACTTAAAGAGACTAGTATGACTACTATTTTAATTTGAAACTAAATATATATATTATTTTTACAGTCCATATAAATTTGTTTATTAGTTTTTCTGTTTTTTTACAACTTGCTTTTATGTATAACTTGCAATTTTTATACTTTAGTTAACTTAAACAAATAATATACTTACAGCTAAACTAAGGGGTTTGTTTGGTGGGGTTGAAGCTTTAGAAAATTCACCTATAATGGACCACTCACAGCTGTCTGGAATCCATCCATTTATGAGTGCAGAAAGTATTAATTTGGAGGAAAATGTAAGCATATCATACCTAATATCTGTTTAAGAAAAAAACCATATTATATTTATTTTTAAATAATAATTTTTATAATGTGAAACAGTAATTATCTTTAATTTTAGTCTCACGATTCTGGTTCCGAATCACTAAGCTCTTATCACACATGTGAAAGCTCTAGAAACTCAAGGAGCAGCAAATCAACTGATTTGAGCAACAACACTGGATCTTCTGTGACCGAATCTGCAGTGTTGTCGGACTCCACACATGACCAGTCTACTTCGCCATTGTGTAGAGGACAGTCTTTAAAGAGGATCCCAAGGTAAAATACAAAGAAAAACAATGTAATCTCTTTATGGAATTTGCAATAGGAATTTATTTTATAGAAACTGTTCTTAAAATATGAAATAATTGATTTGTTCATGTATCATAAAATATAGAAAGGAAAATAACGTAAAAATAAAAAAAAATTGCTTGACCAATTATGCTTTGAAACTTTTTCATTTATAAATTAGGTCTGGCAAATGAGCAAATAGGTCACCTGATGATAAGTGATTATTTCCACCCATGAACATCCACAACTCTTGGATCATAGATATCATACAGAATCAGGAGGGAAAAAAGGAATCACTCACCGAAAGAAACGTGGCAGCAAAGCTATCGCTTCACGTCAGTTTCTTGTGAGACAATGGTACCGCCCCGGACAAGCCTTATTTATCAAAAAACATTTCAGTTAAAAAGAAATTTGTTAAATTCAGTTTCAGAGCCAAGAAAAGAAAGCGAATTCTGGACTGCGACGGAGATACGCCGACAGGCGTCACAAGTCTACTGGAATCTAAAGATAATCACAGTGGGCTCACACAAGAAATAATGGCATTAGAACTAAGTCAAAACACACCTAAGCGCATGTCCATACATCCTACACCAGATCGACGTAAAAATCCATTGAAGGGTGTATTGAAAAAGAGGTAAGTCTATGCAATTTTTTAAAATTACATATTATGTGATTGTAGATTACACTAAAGTCACATATTAACATCCGAACAAAATTTTCCGCCTATGAAAAATATGTCCACTGCCCGACAGTAACAATCAAGTAAATAGTAATTATTGTGTCAGCAGAACATTTAAAAATGTAGTTTAACCCAACTTTTTTTATCTTAACATTTGTCTTGAAACATACTACCTAAAAAGTAATTGGATTAAATGTCACCCGCAAATTATGTACAATGTTCCAATAAAACAGAGAATTAAATTGTTTATCACCACTTGGTACATGATGTGTCTGGTATTACAAGGTTTGTCACTTGATTAATTAACCCAATTACTTCTGCCAATATAAATCAGTAATAATATGTTCCAGATGGGTATCACAGAATGACAGCCATCATTTCAATGTTGGAGTCATTTTCTCGACACCAATGTCCAATAATAAGTCCAAGGAATCGAAGAAGAGACTGAAAGAGACCAGATTTAACCTTCCTAAAGACGACCAACCAGCGTCAAGCATACAAGAAAAGTCAATACTATTTAGCAAACACATTTCTACTAGCCTTGAAATATTTCCTACACGAAGACTAAGCAAAGTATGTATTATTTTTATATAAACAATATATCGATATTTTGACTAGATAATCTAGTTACTAGACTAGATAATCTAGTCAAAATATCGATTTTATCATGATTGCAATTAAGTTAACACTTTTAATCCTTTTTATGCATACTGAACACAAGGATACATATAGTAATTTAATAAGTAATTTCTTAAAGTTGTTTTTGTAAACATGTTTGTGTAATTATTTTTAGGGTGAAGGCAGTAGGTCGCCGACGGAGTGTAAAACTCCATTAGCGACGGCTCACACACCATACAGAACGCCTAAAAGTGTGAGAAGAGGAAACCAAGTTTCAGACCAGAGAATTCTAGGAACTCCCGACTATTTAGCACCTGAATTATTGTTAAAGTAAGTAAATATTGCAATGATTTTCGATTTCAATAAATTATATTAAATATGTATTTATTATTAACGTTTTCAGCGCAGTTCTTGTATGTAACTCTATTTTTTAACAAATTGCCAAAAAAAAAAACTTTTTGTTTTTACTCATGTGTTCAAATATATTACCTATTCGTTTTTTTTTAGACAAGGTCACGGCGCTCCTGTGGACTGGTGGGCTTTGGGTGTGTGTTTGTATGAATTCATGACGGGTGTTCCGCCCTTCAATGATGAAACACCTCACGCAGTTTTCAAAAACATATTATCTAGAAGTAAGTTTTACAGTTTCATATTTTTTTGATCATTGATTGTATTTTGTTTATTTCCGATTACATGACCTAACATTATTTACACATTCTTGTAATTGCGTCACGTCATTATTGCAGACGTTTTTTTAATCACGTCACGCATATCGTCCAATTCAATATTGATTTGGGCAAACTTTTGATCGAAAGAAACTTAATCTAATTAAGAATAATTCTTAACCCCAAGAACTGGAAATAACTTAGCTTATTACACATAAAAGTTATTGAAATTTTATAGATATAGAATGGCCGGAAGACGACGAAGCTTTATCTACAGAAGCGGTGGGCGCCATTGAAGCCTTGCTCACTATGGAGCCCGCGGACCGCCCCGCCGCCAAACAAGTGCAGGCCATGCCGCTCTTCAGGAACATCGACTGGGACAACCAACTCAATGTGCAGCCTCCATTCGTTCCTACACCTGATAATCTACATGATACTGGATACTTTCAAGGTAAGATTTAAGCTTGCATGATTGAAAACTAACTAAATGTGGTTGATAAGTTATCAACTAATGGGTAAGACCAAAAAGAGATTATTGGAATGGCGTGACAAACAATTTATTAGCATGTAAAGCCTCGTTGTTAACCCTTAATAATGTAATATAATTATTTTGTTCGTAAAACAAACAGTTATATATGAAATATAATTATAATAATGTAATGTGGAATTTTACTATACTTAGATATTTTCATTTTTTTTGTGAAGGTATTAAGGTACTTTTTTCATCGTTTCAGCTCGCAACATATTGCAGCAACTACATGTATCCAATTTCGACATATAGATAACTCACCTAAAGTGCATAAGTAGCGTGAATATATTAGTCAAATTTATTGTGATATATATTATTTTGTGTGTTTTGCAATTATGTGAGAAGATTGGAAGGCTATGAAGTTATTTAATACGTCGTGATAATGTTTAATGAATTGTAATAATCTGTGTTCATTTTATTTATATCTGTAACATATAACTGTATACAGGAAATGATAAATAATAATATTTTGTAAAAAAAAATATTTTTTTTAATTTAGAACCTTACCTAAATTGGCACAATTTTCACACGCTTAATATACATTAATATATCAATTAATTGAGAAAGGCAAGATTCAAGGTTGGCTTTCTCAAAGTAATTGTATTACAGCCACTTAAATGAATGTAATTTTAATAAAAGTAATTTTACGATGTATTTTCCGCTTTTTTTTATATATGTATACTTTTATAATAATTACTTCTAAACTGAGTTCTTCTGGATCCATGGCAAGAATGACGAGACTCTGGTATAGACGCCAGGGTATTGTCCTTTACCGCAGCCGATACCCCAAGACACCACTCCCACTTGGTTCCAAATGCCTCCCTCGTTAACCATCAATGGACCACCGCTGTCACCCTGAAAATATTACAGGTCTTTAGCTACTTCCAACTCCCAAATATATAGTTATTATTTTTAAATCCATTGACAAAATTATAGTTCTTCAAAAAAACGGTTTCAAACATAAGTCGTTGGAAGTCATATTTTTGTTGTTGCAGTTTTATGCATGAATCTGGACCACAGGTAGGAGTACCGTTGCTATCTCACCCAGGGCACTTCAGACAATTTACTTAGAGTGCTGGTAGTGTATATTCCATATCAGTGGTGGTGTTAACGCTGATATAGGATATTGATATGAGTTTTGTATACTGAAGTCACTGACTCTCCAATGGATAAATTATAACAAGACTATAGAGACTAAACTATAGACTGCCTCGTATTACAACGCTAAGGTCTCAATTTCGAATACAAGATCGTGCAAAAGTGATATTGATTTTCTTTCTTCATTATCAGCCCGGAGTCAGGAATTAGTGCCCGATATGGCGACAGGCTGGCCCCCTATCACATGAAACGGAACACAAGGCGAAACATGGGTGTCCTGGTAGAACTTTCTAGCCCTTCAGGGAAAAGGCGTGATATGTGATTTAGTAACGTATAACCAAATGCAATACTCACACTGCAAGAGTCCATGCTGGCTTTTCCCGCGCATATCATAGAATCGACAATCCCGCCCGGAGCCGCGGCGCCGTATTTCAGACGACACTCTGCGTTCGACCACACCGGGATAGACACTTCTTGAAGTACTGAGGGCTGGGGACCACCTGGAAAATTAAATTATTTTAATTTGCCTGAAAGTACAAAATTATGGTGTTTTGGAAAATATAGGTACGTCAGAAGTTACACATGTAGTCAAAGAGGGATAGTATGAATTTATACCTCAATTTAATAATCAAGCTCTTCAGCCACAGGAAGTACACAGCTGAACATAGGCCATCCCCAAGGATTCAAACAATTAAAAAATAATGAATATGCAGTACTTAAATTATAATTATTTTTGCTATGCCGTACAGGAAGAGTTTCCTTCAATTGTTATCATAATTGATCTCCAAACTAATAAACAGCTGAGTGATTCCGTGGGTTAATGACCTTAGTACAGCCACTTGTACATGTACCGTCTTTGAAAATTTAAATTTGCTAATGCTGATGTCCTTATGTCCATTTATCGATTCTTTTAATAGACATGTGAAGGGAATACTCACTCTCCCGTAAGCTGCCCCATCCGATGACAGTAGCTATTTGACCGGCGTAGGCGCGACCCCCACTCGCCAAACAGACGGGCCGAATGTTCTTAGTAAAGGATACTGGCTGATCCAGTGTAAGCACTGCCACGTCGTTGTACTGGAAATGTGGAAATCAATGTTAAAATTAATGCATGCACCTCAAAAGGTTACAAAAAAATCTTCATAATGGTAAGACAGTGATTACATTGCACATGATGGTAAGTTTAGTGAAGAAGCAAAAAAGAAGACAATTCGTTTTGCTTAGAGAGTTTCTTGCGCCGTTTCTTCTTCACAGCTACAACACGTTCGGATGGTAGCAGTAATTAACGATTCAAAAGATCTTGTAAAAGCGTATTTGAATAAAGAATATTTTGATTTGATTTGAAGTCCGAAGATGGTTACAACTTGCCAGTTTCTTTTGACCCATTCGTACTGTAGACGAGCCTCCATCACTAATAAAATGAGATGTAAATTTTTGGAACTAGGTGGGATGTTACCATTGTTGATCAGATAACGCAAGTATGTCGGAATGTGAATCTCAGTGAGCATGTCAATTGTCAACATGCCTTGACGTGAATAAGAATGAGCTCATATAATGCTGATGCACGGTACACCAAGATGTAGTTACATTTAACTTCGTGAGTCATAACGCAGTGGCCGAAAACTGGGCTGTTAAGAGAGAGAACAAGTCTTTGAGCCCCGTGTCGATATATTTATGTTTTTGTGATACAAATAATTGCTTTCGCGCCGGGAGCTGTGAGGTCAAAATTCCTTGTAGTTTCTGTTGCTAATTGCCATTATGACCCACGCTAGTGTGTCATATTTCGGCTTCAACTTGTGTATATTTAGTTTCGACTAGGTAAGCATCATTGAGTGGATTCTTTGTTTGAATTGACCTTCATTTACCATTAGAGGCATTGTATAAATTATTATTGTAATTGATATTACCAAGGTACGCATGTCGAAGCCTCGGTGTCTCACTACTCGTTTGATCTTCCTCTCGATGTGCTGAGTCTCCGTGCTCAGGCGAATGTTGTAGTCCCCGAGTCTTGCAGTCAGGCGGGCGACGTCCCATGATGTCATGCTAAGGGTAATAGGAAAATTTTAACATCGGAGATTTTAAGTATGTTCGTATAGGAAAAGTCGTATAATTCCTCTGATGTCGGGATGTATGCTTGTTGAATGTGTAAGTTTTATTCCCAAAAAAAAATATCATAAGTTTCGCGGAGCTGTATTTTGTGCTCGGCTTGTCCCTTATCACATTTTGGGACGGAAATAAACTCGTCGAAAAGTGGGTGCCACTAGTGGCCTCTGCCTCCCTCAGGGTACAGTCGTTACTGAGTGTGTTGTGTAACAAAGCTTATTCATTAGGTATTATTAAATTATCTATTATTAGACAGACGAAGGTCTAGTTCCCAATGTTAATGAACAAAGAATTCTACATATCTTAAGAGGTTTTTACGATTAAAATATTGCCCAATTCTTAATCAAGAATTCTATTTGTTTCAAGAGATCTTGTCGAGTGAAATATTGCCTAATTCCTTATAATTCTTACTGTGCGACGCAATGTGCGGCAGACAGCACGTGTTTGTCGTCTATGAGAGAACCGCCGCAGAATTGTCGTCCCGAATTGAACAAGGCCACGATCCACGGCCACTCGTTCAAGTCTGCGTTGTGACCTCCCACTATACGCTCCTCGTCTTGCGTTCCGTATGTCTGTAAATGGTATGGAATAATTTTGTTATTTATTCTATTTATTCATAGAAGAGCTTTTAATGCCGCGGAATCTAATTGGTAATGTAAGAACAAATATTTGTTTCTGAATCTACAACTTGGATCCAAAGTGGGTTTATTTAATATACGATTTCGATATACGATTTCTTTCTAAAATCCTTGAAAATCTCATCCATCGTCAACTCAGCTCTTTCCTTGCCAATCATTCTCTTTTAAATCCTCTGCAATCTGGTTTTCGTACTGGTCACAGTACAACTACCGCACTGATACATATCACGGATGACATTAGAGCTGCAATGGATAATGGAAACCTAACGGTACTTGCATTGTTAGATTTTAGCAATGCATTTAACACTGTCGATTACGATGTCTTGCTAAGTACTTTATGCTCTATTAACATATCTCCAACTGTTATTGACTGGCTTCGTAGTTACCTGACGGGTCGCCGGCAACGTATACGTATTGAAGATGCAGTGTCATCTTGGTGTAATACATTTGCCGGAGTCCCTCAGGGCGGCGTTTTATCTCCCTTACTTTTCGCTTCATTTATAAATTCTATTTCTGATCAGCTCATTTCTTCTTACCACTTGTATGCAGATGACCTACAAATATACTACCAGGCACCCTCAGAAAGGATGTCGGAAGCAATCTCTTCAATTAATAAAGACCTTGTTCGCATCAGTGAATGGGGTAAGACGCATGGTCTGAAAGTGAATCCTTCTAAAACACAAGTCATTGTTGTTGGCAGCTCCAGGATGGTTTCCAGGTTAGATTTCGTTAAATTACCTCAGGTTATGTTTGATGGCTGTGTCATCCCGTACAGTGACAAAGTAAAAAACTTGGGTATATTTATGGACAAGAACCTCTCCTGGGGTCCCCAACTGCAAGATCTCAGTCGGAAATTGTTCGCTGCAGCGGGGTCCTTACGAAGATTACGGAACTTTTTACCCATTCCTACGAAAATTGCACTTGTCCAGTCCCTTCTTTTTCCTCTCCTTGATTATGGTGACACTAGCTATCTTGATCTCACCGAAGCCCAATTCGATAAGCTTGAGCGCCTTCAGAATTTTTGTATACGGTTCATATTTGGACTTCGCAAATATGACCATATTTCTGAATTTCGAACTGAACTCAAGTGGCTGTCAATGCGCCTTCGCCGAAATACTCGTATTCTGTCTCTTCTTTATTCTATCTTGTTTCATCCCAACACACCTCCTTATCTTAAAGAACGCTTTAATTTTCTTAGCAATACCCACACGAGATCTCTTAGATCGTCGGAAAATTTGACATTGGAAATTCCCAAGCATAATACAGAATTTCTTGCAAATTCTTTTACTATAAACGCTGCCCGCTTGTGGAATCAATTGCCACTGTCAATTCGTCAAGCTAAGTCCCTGCCTATTTTTAAAAGACTCGTCAAAGCACATTACTCTTCAATTTGTTAGTACGTATTTCCTATTGTTGTTTGTTTTGTCCCTCTGTATTTTCACTTTCTATCGTTTTACATTGCACATTTTAATATTATGTATATATGTATGTAGTATATTTATTTATGTAGGTATCATTTTTTATGTATGTATATTTACAACATTAAAGATGTATATGTAGTATTTTATGTTTATATGTATTTGTTTGTGTACATATTTATGTATGTCAGTCTGGTACATCATTAGCTTGTTTATTGTTATTTTTTTTTTCTTAATTATTATCATTATTATTTTAATTTCTTGACTTGTCTACCCCCGTTTTCCTACTTCCATTCACTCTAGTCCATCCAAAGGTTGTCTGGAAGATATCGCCGATAGCGATAAGACCGCCAGTTGTACTGTACTTTTAGTTTAAGTGTTTTGTTATGTATTTTTATTTTATTTTTTTGATGTACAATAAAGTGTAAATAAATAAAAATAAATAAATATACGAATCAAAATAAGGTATTTTTAATTTGAGAATACAGGCTTATTTTCGTTTATTACTTATGCGGTGTTAGACTTTAAGCGACAAAATTATTGTTTTTTTGTCGAAAACACGCAACAGAAGCGACAAAATTATAAACATTAATTTGAGTTATAGACTAATAAAACGGAATGTAAAACGTAATTAATCCCAACCTTTAAAATTGCAACGTATTTTTAAAGATCATCGTGAACAATGAAAGGTGATCTACCTGCACTAAATAAAAAATAAAACCATATATTCGACGGCATATCATGGTTCCATTTAACGAAAAACAAGTTATTTTAAAGTATTCCAGTTGTATATTACACGTCATCGAAGTTTTGTTTATGAAGTTATAAGTAATTAACTTAATTGATCTGGTCTGTTATTCTGGTATTACGAGGTACTTAAAACATTGATATTTTCGTTTCAAGAGAAAGAGCCCTATTTGTGTCTCCGTGACATAGTGGAGGAACCGTCTGTAAATATAATTGATCAAAACCGCGGGTTCGATTCCAACAATTTTTTGCGAGACCCACAAATATTTGTTTCATGTCGCGGTCTTATGAGAACGATTCATCTCGTTGTTTTTTATACCCACGGCCCGGGACTTGTAGGAGCAGGAATAAAATATTTGTACAGATATACATACCATAGCTCTGTTCTTGATTCCACAAGCTCCACTCACTCCTGCAGGCTGGGTCGGCTTCGTTGGCACCACTGGCGCCCATGTCTGGGTAACATTTTATTATCAAGGCAAATTACTATTGCAATAATGGCAAAGTAGTGGCGAGCGACAAAATAATTTAGTTGCGACATTAATTTTAGGGATTATCTATTGTGAAACATAGGTACTATATTTTGAGTCTCACCAATAAAGATAAATTTTTATTGTAATAATCATATTTGTAAAATAATATTTTGCCAAAATATTTATAATATTCATAAAACAAGCCTCGATAAAAAATAAAGAAAAATGACGCGTACTAACAGACTATAATTTATTATCATATATTATTCTAACTCCATAAAATATCTGCTTTGAATAGCCTGCCTACTGGCTACTGTAGGTAAAGTAAAACCATACTTTCGATAACTTGAATTGAGCTTACCTGTTTAGTTGTCGGCTTGGTGGTGCTAGGTGGCTTTGGTGTAGGTGCAGCTGGAGGCTTGGTTACACCTGCCACTAAACAAGAAACATACGATAAACATTCCTATTAATGGCTCATTTTCATTGAACGACAGCATGCGGGAACTTCGATGACGACTCAGCCTTGGTTCATAAAAATCGTGAGCCTTGCATCAAGTAACTTTGTCGATAACAAGTTTTAAATCAGCGATCAATATCTTCGACCTTCGTCGAAGTTACGTGATGCAACCGAACTTGAAACTGTGATAAGCAATAGCATTTCAAAAAACACATCATAAGTAAATTTAAACTAATATTATTAATAGGAATGATTTGATTGTTTGTTTGCATTGAATAGGCTCTGAAAATACTGCACTTAATTGAAAAAATCTTTCACCATTAGCATCGTACATTATCCCTGATTATCATTGGCGATAGAATATTTTCAGAACAGTATATCTGCACCGTGATGCAGGTGATATTTACCGAGGGATGGGGGGTGCGTGGGCGCGGCGTGGTCGGGCGGGTGCGTCGGCAGCGGTGGGATGGTGGGCGGCCACTGCGCCGGATACTGGCGCGCGTTCTCATCGCTGTACGACCACTGAGACGACACCGCCGATATACGCGCCGACAACCTAAACAATACATCATTCCAACAAATTACATTTCTTGGTTGATGTCAACGGTGAGGTCTCAAGTTTGAATCCCGGGTCGGGCAAAGTGAATTTGGATTTTGCTATTTTTTATCAGCTTAGAACCAGGTTTTTTGCAATATGGCGATAGGCTCGCTCTCTGTCACATCGTGGGACATATCACGGAACACACAAGGCAAAACGTGGGTGTCCTGGTAGCATCTCTGCCTACCCCTTCTGGGAAAAAAGCGTGGTGTTTATGTATTATGTATGTATTGCATTTACCAGACTCGTGAAACCAGCTTTCGATGTTTGTCTTATGGCATAAGTCGTGGAAATGTGCAGCAGCCCAGATGATCACCGTAAAAATATCTATAACGAATGTTCTTCTCTACTCTTCTAATGGAAAGAGAAAAGGGAAGAAACGAAATGGGAGGAAAAGGGGATACCGTGCGATGTATTTATTTATTTAGTCATCATTATGCACAAAAAACAGAAATAACAAAAAATAAAACCTAGTAAAAAAAGGCGATTTTATCGCACCACGCATCTCGTACATACAACCACTGGATAGATAAAAAAGGAGGAGAAAAAGAGGGCAGTGTCAAAAAAAAAAAAGAATAAAAGCTAAATAACACTTACCCGGAAGATTGTGATGGTAGGAATTGTACTGGTATCGGTGGGGATAGAATGCCTAGTCGCTGGACATCAGGTTCTTGTTGCGGCGGCGTGCCGACAGGTTCCGTGCAGCATACACCCACAACCTGCAAAACAATGTATACCTATGCAATTAACGTCATAAAACCACTTATTACTTGGGCAAAAGTTGTCGTAGCCTTGCGTCGGATCGATTAGCCCTTGGAAATCAGGTATTTACATACATGGTTACTATATGTTTGAGTTATAAGGCACATACCTCCGTATTATCCCCGCTCACATAGCTGCATGTATCATAATGTCCCAACACCCATCCATCTAAACCAGATACGTCTGCTACTTTAAACAGAGGATAACAATCCCTAAATTGTTTGCATGTGCCTTTTTTACCCATAGTTGTTTCGCATTCCAACCCAAAGGTAACATCACCCGTTTGCTGCAATAATAAGTCTTATAAAAACAAAAGTCATATATTACTCGGCGCGGCTTTGATTGAAACCAGCTTTGCAAAATTTTATGGCCAATGCAACATTTATGGACCTTTTAAACTGCATTATGTCGATTATTTTAAATAAGTATCGTTATAAAGTTGTTCGGCATGTTTTGCAGCCCTTGGTCCCTCCCTCTCTGTCAAACTTGTTTACGACTGCAGAAGTATCATTACAGTACATTGTGAACGCTGTTTGACATTAAATTAAAAACACACGGCCATTTAAAGTGTAACAGCATGCTGACATTTTGATATGTAATTAGTATATGTATATAACATCCGACTTTTAATTGCCTATCACTTTTTGATAATATCGAATCACAACCTTTAAAGTTGATTGAATCTGGTACACGATTTGTTTTTCAACATATCATTATACCAAATTATAAGTATTACTAACCTGGCGTGGCTCTAACAATAGAAGCTGTTTTTCTTCACGAGATGAGTTTTCGGTGTCGCGTCTTTCCCGATCGACATGTGCTGTAAGATAAATTAATCTTGTACATGTCTCTAAGTACATGAATCTGTATAAAGATTACTGATAGTAGGTATCTCAAATGTGAGAGGGTGTCTACCCATACACCCTCTCACATTTGAGATACATACCCATGTACCACCGCAATGTATATTTATCCCGCCGAACAGCAGTGTAAATGCACTGTTGTATTCCGGTTTGATGGACATTGTAGCCCGAGTAACTACTGGAGATAATGAGACTTCTTATGTCTCGGGATGGCAAGCACAGTTGAAAGCCAAGCATTGTCTTGTACTTTATGATGTTGTTTGGTTTTGCTACTGTCCATAAGCAGCCGTCTAGCTTACCATCAGGCGATCGGCGTGCTCGTCTCGCCATTCATCAAAAGAAAAAAAACTGAGACAACACGATGTTGGAAGAACTGGCTCTATTTAATTGTAACATTTATTTTATCTTAATCATTAAAGAATGCGAAATATTTACTCCGATATCTTGCTGATTAAGTGAGCTCAAACATAAAACAAAAATTTAAACACTAATGTATGCAGTCCTGAACTTGACCGAAATAAATTCTGAGCTGCTAGCAGGTAGTCCAAAGGCCCCTGTAGTATATTTCCTCAATAATGGCAGACCCTATGCAAATATAAGGAAAATAACAGACACGATTATCTTCAGAAAATCAGAACAGCGTGTAGGCGGATGATACAGAATTGTACGGTGAAGTATGACGAATGCTAAAGTAAAACAGGTACTTGCAGAATTCAGAGTCACAGTAAGACAATGGCTGGTGTTTTTTTTATACCATTAACACTAATCCTTATAGGAGTACAATATGCAACTAAACTGGAATAAAAAAAAACGATTTAGAATGAGCGGATGTTTAGTAGCTTTATGCATAATTCTACTTTTTATATCAATAAATCTTAAGTATTGTAACGAAAAATTAATATTAAATCACGTTTTACTTCACAATTTGTTATGTTTTTGATTTTTATGAATAAACGCATCGAAAATTATATACCATATTAAAATTTATTCAAAGTGATAAATATTTATTTATTTATTTTATTTATTAAACACGAAACAGGTTACAATCATGTAAGCATCTAACATAATATATGTTTACAAATTACTAGAAAATAATTATAACCCGAAACACGTGTTCCAAAAAGTAATATAAACATAAGTAAAGCTACTAAATTCAAAGTTAAACATGTGAAAATAGAAAGAAAAGAGAAATAAGGAGATGTATCAGTTCACTATAAAAATTTATTGAAAAATAATCGTAGAGTCAATCAGAGTGAAATAGTCAATGAATACCGTGCCGCTCATGCTAATCAACAACATATTTACGAAATAAAAACTCGCACAACATTTTGCCTAAACACGACGCAGTGTGAGAAATTTTGTGTAAACAAGTTATCGTAAGAAAGCAATAAAAATTACTATTCTGGAGGCGGTATCAGAAGCCACTGGTGTCCATCAATATAAGCCAATGTTCATGCATGTTATTTATTTCCATTGGCTGCATAACGGTTTCCGTTATATTGAAACGTTTTCATTGGAATCCACAACGCCATGTGTGCAGCATGCTAATTCTAACGTTAACCCAAATTCTGTACAAATATTTAGTGATAAAATTTTCAAAATAATGACATCACTCGTGCATGCCATAAACATTTACCAAATTGCAGTACACAGCCCTGAATATAAACGTGTACACCACGGGATAAACGACTAATCCGAATTTCTTGTGAGCGTTTTAAGAGATACATAATATGAGGTTAAATTATTATTTTTATTTAAGTAGGGATCAATAGTTCCTGCCAACCTCTATGGTATTAAGACGCGACTATTATTCAGGTAATAGGTATGTAATTTTTTACGAATAAACACTCGTACATTACATTTTAATTTATCCGTTCAAAAACATAATTGAATCGTAACACGATTATCTTATACGAAATAATATCGTTAAATTTTATGGCTGCATAAATATATTGTAACTTTAATTAAAATGATTATTCCCTTGCTAGTTGCTGCTCACACCATTCCATATCTACGTTTAATACTGGTAGTAGCCATTAATATAAATAAAAGATTTCGCTTGAAGAACTGGCCTTGTGTCGTAAAACTGACGTTAAAATGTCTTTAACTTACAACTGGCAACGAATGATCCTAAATTAAACTCTATTTCCCGATGCACATTAAGAAAATATGTAAATTAAAAGGTTTCTGCCGATAGTACCAAGGTAAATTACACTTTAAGTCAACGAATTAAGTGATAATTTACTTTTATAATACATTAAACGCACAATGCACCGCTTTAAATATCACTATGGAATGCCAACAAACTTGGCACCTTGAACTTGTACCAAGAGCGTTTAAATTTCCCTATCGGGCGTATAGTAGAATGACTACACACATGCTGCACGTTGCCGCTAATTTATCAACATCTCAACAATTTTACAAAGTGCGAACAATCACAATGCGATTGTCCTCTGGATTCCGGGTTCAGCAAACTAACGTGGCGAAATGTCACGGCGTCATACCGGCTCAATCTCTGGTCTCTGATCTAATTAATGTCCTCCAAAGCGACAACAAAAAATTGTACCCTGTATTTATCTAAATGTTGATGTGCTGTGAGGACAATGCTTTGATTGATACTCAGTCCGGGCCGAGTGGGCGTAAGAGCATTTGCATTGAATTACTTCGATAGGTGTATTGAAATAAAAAATCACGTGCTAAGAACTTCTACGTAGGTATTTTTCGGGTTGACGACCACAATCATCAATAGACTCGTTTTGATTAGCACGCATTCGTAATTAAGCTTTCAATCGACCTATGATGATTATTTTTATCATAACATTCATTTGAAACGATTTAATGCTTCTTTCTTCGCCTAATAAAATATTCAAATTTATGACCATGCTCTTTAGTTCACCATAGTATATATTTTATTTCCGATAGTAATTTAACAAGTGACCGGACATCTTAGTTGCTAATTTTAACTTTCTCTAGCCTCAAAACCTCATAGCCACAGGTGTTGCGCATTGTTTTGAGTCCGCACAATACCTACTCTCTGTATATGGACATGACACTTTCCTTCCATAAATATACAACAACAAACAATAACATAACATTTGAGGTATCATGTACAAGAATTATAATGTTTATATATAACAATCAGGCCATAGCTTATTAAGTATAAGTTTCATACTACTCTATTAAATGTCTTATATTTTTATTTACCTCGAGTTAAAGAAATGTAATTGAATGAAAGTTGAAAAACATATAGTTTTTAATAATGTTAATTATTTCATCATAATTTTTTGTACGTATAAAATATGCTCAAACATTCTCACCATTTATGATAACTGCATCGTCAGTGTAATACGCGCCATCCTTTGGAGAGAATCCTTTGGAGACCGTTTCTTCCGGTTCACTTCCGTAGCTAACCCCTAATATTCCTATGCAAAAAAATATTATCTTGCTCCTTAAAAACATTGTCGGTTGTAGTTGTATACTACATACACCGCTAAGAAATATATTTTATAGGGGGTTCAAAAAAGGATATGCGCGTCGCGTGAATGTGCACCTCGCAAGGAGTCGCTTCGCAAAATGCTTCGGCGAGTCCACTCCGCGCCTTTATAATATTTTTATACCGGCGCACTACATTAGGTTGAAAAGATAACAGAGCTTTTTCTCCTTTTGTAATTAGACGGCATTTGCTGCCCTATACAACCAACCTTATAAAATATGACAACCATTTGGATCCCCTGAGAATCGTCATCGATGGATGATGTTTATTTTGGTACGGTTCGTGAACAGAATGGGACCAAGACAAAGAATTATTTCCGAGATCAATGAACCTTTTAAGTCTTAATCAATAAAGCCATATTAAAAATAATTCTGTTCGTTCTTATCGACTCTTATAACATATTTGTCAATTTCTATATAAATATATTCAACATAATAGCACTTTAGAAATAAAACTACCATATATTGTCCTGACTGTATTTTTATTTCTTTACCTTCGTTCACCACAACTAAAGCTCGAAAAACATGATCATAATTTATTAGCGTAATGTTAGTAAAATGCAAAAATTGTATGCAGTTTCAAATGAACAAAATCTTGTTTATAGGTTCTACTGACCTATTATAAAAGTGATAAATCGACCATTAAAATACCTACCTAACTCGATCCCAATGACTGTTCAGAAAATAAGTCGCTTTTAGTGTCACAAATAAAACCCGTTTAGATATTTTAAAAGCATAAACAATAAGCGTAATACCTACTAAGAATGATTGATTTAAAGGTTTTCATATTACTTTTCCTGTTCAAATCATTAACTCTTAATGGGGATGGTGAATTGTTATTTTACATGCGTTTAAAAAGCAATTTATAAATATGCAGTGCCGCTTTGGAATTATAAGAAAAAATAATTATTGTGAACGGCGAGAGATTAAGGCAACTATGGGATTGGTGCTATTTATAGCATGGGTAATATATATTTACGACTCATACATATTTACGTCTTATCTTGGAAAAAAATAAAAAATTATTAAAAATGTCCTTAGATATGTGAAATTATTACCTATTTTTTGTTATTGAACTACAAAGCGACTTCAATCCACCTGGTGCAGTGTTATCCAAACTTTAAAGCAAATAATATGTACGGGCAAGAGATAAATAAATAAATAAATAAAATTTCTCACCGGTTGATACAATTACATCGGTAAACTCGTAATTGGATATATCCTACATCCCTATAGCGGGTTTTCCATCATCGTGTCCGGTGAGTGCTACCCAAAAGGATATTATCCTTCCTCCAGCAAAATTATTTTTGGGAAGAGGCCCTCAAAGGTAAAATCACTAAGGATATGATGATGACATAACGCAATAATGTACGCATGTGCTCGTAAAAACATAGGTATGTAAAACCACAAACGATACTCGGTCGACGTCAACGAACTTTTGGATACATGAATTGTTTTGTCGTAGGTGCCTACACAAGCAATGGACATTGAAGATTTATGATTATGGATAACGCTTAAATACAGTAAACACTGCGACGCATTATATCGTCTGCCGATGTTAAACGTCAAAGAGTTTTAGAAATTATTAGTAACCCAGATGCGAACATTCAACACGCGATGATATACAAAAAAATATACAAAAATTTATCTTGATTGCAAAAAAAAACAGATTAAATCAGCGATGCCGAGATACATCGTAGCGCGGACTAAACAAGCATTAGGATTAGATTCAAACATGTACGTTATTAGCGTCATTAATCTTTAACATATCCCGTTATGTCAATGCCGTCGATCTTGCGCTTGCCATGATTTAGAACCGACTCACACGTCGTATTTTATGTCTACTATATTGTGGTATACGAGAATCTATTTGAATATTGGCATATGAACGGAATCTTAAGGAATGTCTACGAAAAATCCAAAGCTAGTCCCTGCAAATTGTTATGCAGTTTTATCTTACAAAGGCTCGTAGACGCCGGCAAAAGCTACAATTTAAATTATTTCGACGTTTTCCGTTTCTATTTGTATGCCTCACATGTTTGAGCCTTCACTTAGATAAGCAGAAGAGATTTTTCTGTCATTTCATTATTTCTTTTGATATTTAGTTTTATAAGCGTGGACCGAAAAGCTCAATTGTTAAGAAAGTAGAGTAGGTTCAAATCCTGGATGGAGAGCGACCATATTCGGTGGCGCAAAACTCTACATTTTACGTTACTCGAAGAGCATTTTAAGTATTCGGTCCGATTGTTGCCAAAAGTTTTATGCTTAAATGTGAACTGGGACTTATTTTGTGCCAAAAACAATTTATAGTCGTATCGGAAATACATATCTAGTTGCATTATTTTTATACGCAAATACAAATAAGTACTAATAACATTAAAGTACATGGAAAGCCAAGTAATGATGGGTGTAGTGTTAGATTTTGTTGGTTTTAACCCGCGACGTCCATCTAGGTTCGATAACCAAGTTGGGCAATGAGCTTTGTGCTTTTCAATTCGGAAAATATAAGCTGAAGTAAAGTAGGTAGCCGGTGGCATAAATCTATATGAACCCGACATTCTGAAATATGCACAAAATCAATAATTTACTAACTAATAATAGGTTATATTATTATTCATGTCATTGTTTGGGCACTATTTATTTTTAACTATTATATGCACTTTGAGTAATCTTACTTTTTTAATCCAGTCAAAATCAGCAGCATATTATTTCCGCTACTGTTTTGTTTATATTCAAACTTAATGCCGCTCTCTGTTCTGCTTTCCGCGTCCCGTCCCGTCCCATCCCGTTATATCCCACCAAGTCCTGTTTCATTCTACGTTCGTATTATAGTCCCCTCATATTAGTTTTTCTTATTTATCTTCCATGTACAAACATCGATCAGTTACAAATTTATTTTATGTATAAATATAGATAAGTAGATTACTTTCAAATTCTAGTTTATTTTTATCCAATGCGTTTTTATGAGGATTTTGCCAGCAACTTTTTGTAATTAGTCTTGAGTCTTGACGTTTGACATTATTCATAAGCCCCAAAAAGATAACTGTACATAAAATCAATTGAAATGTAATTGATGTTTTTTTTTAAATATTTATTACTAGGCTTTCGATCCCGCTTTGCCTGTAAAGAAATTTAGTTGGTATGTTGGAAAAAATATTTTTCTTTCACCTTTCTTGATCACAATGAAATCACGATTATCATGTGTCTATAACCCTTAGTTATCCAATTCCACTGGGGATTTTCGAAATTCTTATCTTAATTTCTTTGCCAAGTACGTCTCTATTGCCAGTTTGGTATTGTTTGTTGATTTGGTCTAAGTTCTTGTGGAAGCTTCCTACTAGATATTTATTTCTATCATTTGTCCGCAGCCTACCACGATCACTGCTTGACGCCTGTGATCCTCGTATCTATACCGATCTGGATTTTTTTATTCCTTGTATGATTTCTTCAATTTGTTTTGTATCATAAACTGCACGATCAAATCAAATTTTAAAGGGCAAATTATATCTCCATAAAATTTTGATGGTGCTACATTTATTTATTTTTAATTTAATTTTACCTGATACATAACAACGCTGTTTATTTTTCCTTGTAAAATAACATAATTAAATTTTTATTTTTGCTAAAACATAAAAGCTGGCTGCACTGTTTCTCAATTTTTTTAGGATTATGTAGGTACTTACGATGGTGTCCTGCTGGAAGTGGCCTAAATCCAACGGTTTTATGCAAGCTTTATAAGATTGTTATGGAAATGTTTGGAAAGACCTTCCTTTATGTGTGGATTTCCTGTGGCTGAAGATGACGATGATGACTGAAGACAAAAATATTTTCTTTTACTTTATTTTCACATATACGAGTATACATTTAACTTTCAATTTGAGTTATACCTACATATATATTGATATTTAAACTAATAATTAACTATACCTTTTTAGGACAAAAAAGCTTTAATATCCAGAAGTAGTGGCTTCTTCTATGGGACAAATATTTTTTATTATCTGTTCAGTGACAAAATATAAAACAAACAAATCGGTCCATAACATTAATATAAATGTCGGTACGCATTTGAAAATAATTTTGATACTCGTTATGTTTCGAGTGCACCGTAATGAATATTTTACGCTTAAGACAAGGGTAATGAACTTTTTTGTACTAACTTTTTTTGTTATTCTTTTAGCATAATCGGCTTGCCTATATAATAGATTCAGTATTAAAATAAATAATCGTATTTTATAAAAGATGGTTCAATATTTTTTTACAAGGCGACAATCGTCTGTTTTCAGGTTGGGTCCTTAAATACGTTTTGCAACATCCCAAGAAGTCACTGTGAGGTGATTGCTAACTGTGTCGTGAAATATAATATTATTCAGTATCGCTCTAAGCACTGTGGGCGGCTTAGACGTTAGCTCTATGAAGACTCATAGTTATAGATACTAGATGTATCTACTGTTTATATTATCTGGTATCTCCTGTCCAAACCCATGCAATTAAAAACCCAAGTCTGTGGCACCACTTTCTTTCTGAGGCCCTGGGCGGTTTCCCAACCGCGCTCTGTTCTAGCGCCGCCCTGCGCCAGTACAGTGTAATTACGTAGTTTTCACCTTATCATGCAATAATTTGCAGTTTTACCGCCCTGGTCCACTCAGTTTATTTATACATAAGTTATAAAATAATGTTACCTACTTGTAAAAGTTTAATTACAAAAGCATTGTTAAGAAACAGTTTAAAACAAGTGAAGCCCGAATGGCATGGATTTGTATTTACCAAGCATCTGGCTCTCCAAGGAGCATTCTGTTGCCTTAGCGCTTTACCTGCAACTGCTCGCATTAAGGCCTTCTCCAATTATATTAGTGGATTGATATTAAAACTGATACTCAATATGGTACCTAGTTATATTTTCTAAAATTAATACTCGTCAAACAAAAATCCTAAATAGTATCACGTCGGCCCAGCCTCAATGTTTGTATTTGGTTTCATCGAAGCTCGTATGGGTAAGTTATTTGCCATACAAATTTAATACCAAGCAATCATTCGGTCAGTGAGGCCTACCACACGGTCGCCGTTATGTACACAAAAAGGAAGAGGTATGTTTGTAGGTAAGTACCTTCTTCAATAATTTCAAGTCAAGAGCTAAAACAGTTGTTTAAAATCCGTTTACTTACTAATGTTGATACCTTTTGTTGCTGTTCCCGTATTTTCATTTATGTACAGTAATAATGGCAAAACAGGCAGCAAATGCGTGGTGGCCTTTTGGTAACTAGACGCGGCTGCCAATATGTTCACGGTGGTTGCGGATTCAAAACAGTAAAGGTGAAACATCGTGAGGAAACTTTCATACTCATTACTATAGCGATTTGTAAGAATATCTATGGTATACAATATACATATGTATATTGTATGCCAATGTCCGCGAATATGCACTTGTGACGGACGTGGTGGACTTTATGGCCTGACTCCTCTCAATTGTAAGTACTTTCGATTGGAGAAGAGCCCCATACCTTGCATAAGACTATTGCTGGATTAGCCTAGTGCGGGTTGACGGACTTTACACACCGCAGAAATTCTTCAAAATCTACGGTATGCAGGTTTCCTCACGATGTTTCCCTTCACCGTTATAGTGCGTTGTGGTTGACTATCAATACACTCACGAAAAGTCAGAGGTTTGCCCTGGGATTTGAACCCGCAACAACCGTGAAACATGCGTCAAACATGGATAACTATAATAAAATTAAATATCAGTAGGCTAATTCACGTAATTTATTGACGCGCCGATCAAGTTTCGATGCAGTTGCGATTAGGTTTACGTCTTAATGGAACGTACGTCAAAATGGTATTCTTGTAATTGTTTAGCTGCGCGTAAGATATGCATAAACTGCGCATGTGCTGCACGTTGGTCGGACTAAACTGTCATTGGAGACGTCAAATGAATAGATAAATACCAATCAAATTGCGATCTGAATCACGCATGTATAAAATGCGCAGCCGTAGATTAGGCTAAAGCGCTCGCGTGACGCGAACTTGACGCGAGCGTATCTGACAGCGGTTGTCTAAATTATGAGAATACAAAAAGGGCTGTTTTGATCGAAACCTAACTGCAACTGAACTAATTTAATTACGTGAATAAGCCTACTGGTTAGACAGGTTTTGCTAGTGTCGGAATATTATACTTATTACCAGCGACCTCTGTGAAATTATTTTTCAAACTATATTAGCACTGGTAGATCAGTAGATGGCAGCGCTACTGCTAGAGTACCTATCTTCCATATTTGTGGTATTACAGTAGTATATAATATATGTTAATAATATAAGTATATAAGTCGTTGGTTAAGGTATCGCTTTCTAAATTACAACAAAATGACATGCAATAGGATGTTGGAGCAAGCTTTAGATTAGGCATCTACCATCTCTGTTACTGGTTGAATCTGTCAACAAGTGACAATATTGATGCCATACTTGCACCCTGACCTACATTCACATAATTATACGGATGTTCTCTCATAAGTATTTACTCATCTCATAGAAGTAGTTTTTTATTTTCGTCAAAAGGGCAGGGGCTCGCCTTCTAAGACAGCGAGTTCACAGTTAACCATAACCACCAGTCGTACCTACTTGAGGATGATAAGTACGTTGATAGCGTTTAAAAATTGATTTGACAAGGAAGGCGGAAAGGAGAATTTTCACTGAATGTAGTTTTTTACAAATTCTTTACATTATTACATGCTCGATATATTTCTGTGATTACATGAATGAGTGGCTCAGTTTTACCACGGTACGATTACAACGGGGTCTCGGGTTCGAGTCCCGAGTCGGGCAAAGCAGTATTGGATTTTTCTATTCATTATCAGAAATTCCTGACTCCAGGTCAGGAATTTGTGCCCGATATGTCCATAGGCTCGCCCTTTATTACCTACATGGTGGGACGGTACACACAAGGCGAAAATGGGATGACCTGGTTGCTACCAGGTGATCTCTGCCTACCCCTTCTAGGAAAAAGGCGTGAGTTAATTTATGTATTTACATTGTCTTAATATAGTATGATCAATTTCACAAATATAGTTTTTATGCGCCTTACTAAATTTTAATTCGACATACCTACTGACTGCGTTTTGCCATAACGATATTTTTGCATACTTAGGTATACACCTTTTTAAAGGCGCTTTTGCCGTAGTTTCGTATCGCAATTCTGTTCAATAATACTACAGAATACTCGTGATAATACGCAATCCACTACCCGTGGCTATGCTATTTCCATAACTGTATAATTACCTGCGCTTACTGCGTCATCTTTCTAAGTTAACACTGTAGAAGGATACGTAAGGCAATTGCAAAAGCGTACAATTTCGCCGATCGGTCTTGGAATATTACAGGGATTATGAATATCTTGCTGCGTCATAAGACCCAGATAGAAAAGAAGCGGCACGAATAAACTTCACCCGAATGCAATTACTTCATCCATTTCACGACCATTGACGCCAAATTAATAAATCTGACAATTGATTTCTATCTACCTTCTAATGTGGTAGAGCCACGCTATTGTCAGTCATATCTCAGTATGAATGGGTAGGTTCGTCCGGGACGGTACCACTGTCTCACTGGAGATCGACGTGAAGCGACAGCGTTGCTGTCATGTTTCGTTCGGTGAGTGAGATTGGCAGTTGCCCTATACTTATGAAGGGTAGAGGTAAGGGGAATCATCTCATATGGGAGAAAAAAAGTGTCCAGCTGTACGCAATAAATAACAGATCAAAAACCCTCCACAATCGCGCTGGTGGATACACAAGTATGCCGAGTTAAAGAAATGTGATGTCATTGTCGATCAAAATAGTTGTTTATTGAAAATTTCAACAACTTACGATGAACAAAATAATGCAGTAAATATAACCTTAAACAATTATTATAAGGGAAACGTGTACCTAATCTAATAATACTCTAATAATTGAAATAAATCTATTTTATACGGATTTTATCGCAATTTGGTTTAATTTTTTCATTTTTTATTTTTCCCGAGCGACGTTTCGATTACTTTACAGCTTTCGTGGTCACGGGGCGGACTGCTTACCACGTGCTTACCTACGCGTGCTGTGTTACCACGAAAGCAGTAAAGTAATCGAAACGTCGCGTCGGGAAGTTAAAAATGTAAAAATTAAACCAAATCGCGATAAAATCCGTATAAAATAGTTTTATTTCAATGTGTAACATTCGCGTAAATCTAAGAAACCATAATACTCTAATAATATTTGGCGCTTCGTTTAAGATTAACCATGATGCTAATGTGGCGTCACCCTAATTTAATGCATTTCGATGGACATTTTTTCATATACACAGATGATTCTCCTAACCTCTACCTTCCATACCTATACCGCTTTCCTCTTTCCATCCTTTTTCTTCCCAATCTCCTCCCAATTTGATAGGCCGGCAACACGTCCATAATCCAGCTATGTGTATATTTATGAGCGGCAGTAATCACTTGCCGTCAGGGGACCTGTTAGCTCGTTAACTGGACCTATGCAAAAAAAACCTACTTAACCCCCTTCTTCTCTTTAGGGATCGAATTATGAGATGGCTTTCAGTTTATGTACCGGTAACCAAGTAATTTTATTATTTGCATTAAGATTTAAGATATATATATACGTTTATAAATCTACACGTAATACCGTTTTTGGTATCGGAATACATAATTTAGCTCCGACTGTACAACATTTGCATTTAATTAGTTATTTCTGGCCACAAATATACCGAGTAATTAAACACAACAATCCATGAGAATAAATATGAAAAATAAGCTGCACTAACGCGTTAAATACATTATACAACATTGAACATCGGCATCCATCGCCAGGTAATTTGTATTTAGCCGCTATTTACAATTTCTTCCGTGTTTTTCACCTTGTAAATGCGTTTACATTCTAAGTATAAACGGCCTTTGTTTAACTGTTTTCATTGATTTCGTGTGTGTAGCAATCGTTTTAATATGAGTGTTCATTTATTCCTATTACCTCGTTATAATTTAAATACAGCGATAAAGCAACTTGCATATTATGAATTTGATTACCTACATCACAGAAAGAACATCCATAACCACTTTTCGCACCTCCATTCTGTTCTATATCATTGGGAATTGCCGTTCCTAAAGTATCTAATTCCTAAAAAATTATTCTAGTAGTCACTACTCATTAGTATGTGCAACATTCGCACTCGTTTAATAAGATAACATCAAAGTGAGAAACTTTAGAATCCGCCGGTTCCGTCTCAGTACAAATACTTTAAGTCTTAACTATACAGTAATTTATACACTTATTCAAATTATCAAATCTACATGATGAAATTTTGCACATAAAATATTTACGCTTGTATTTATTATATAGTGCCGGATTAGTCCATAGTTGAATATGTCATGGGTCCTGCGCAGTCCCACCACTAACTGAACGTATTTTTTTGAATTCAAAAACTTATAGGCCTTTGAAACTTATTAAAAGTAATTTATAGAAGAAAACCACGGTAAAAACCCTAAAGTAATAGATTTTTAAAAATATTACGGACTCTACATTAGTTTTAACTGGCACTGCTTTTGATTAAAGTTAGTAAAAAAGTCGGCTCTACCTTTTTAAACGGTTTTATTACACACTAGCTTCTGCCCGCAAACATCGTCTGCGTGATTAACTTCATTTGAAGTTAACTATATATTAAATTTCTCATCCCGTCCCGTTATATCCAGCCCGTCCAGTCTCATTCTCACTTAAGGCATGTAATGCAGTCCCATCCCATCCCTTTAAGTAGAGAAAAATAACATATATATCGGAATTCCTTCCTCATCCCATGGAATCACTACATTTTTCGTTATAAAAAGTAGCCTAAGTGTTAATCCAGGGTGTAGCTACCTCCAAACCAAATTTCATCGAATTTCGTTAAGCCGTTTTTGAGTTCATCACGCACAACCGCATCGACAAATAATCCAAAATTCTAAAAATATATTTTTGAATTCTATTACGTGAATACACTCCCCCATATTATTATTTCTCATTTATCTTCCATGTACAGAAATCGACCGGGTACAAATTTATTATATGTAAAGATAGAAAAATGTATAGATTAGTGAGTCGGAGATGTGATGAATGTATCCATAATATAGGTTTTAAGCGCTCTTGTTTTTGTTTTGTTCAATATGTAAGAACTGAAACCTGCACTGCTGCAAAAATACTTGACATACTCGTTACATTGAAAGGCGGCTGACTTAAGTCCTTTGTTCCTAAATAGGTTGTTTTCATCGAAAACAATATTTAAACATGTAAATCGTTGATTTACCTACTTAACGCACGTACTTATTTGGTTTATTATATTCAAGGGCGGATCCAGCTTTCAAGTCAGGGTGGGGTCATATAGTTCTAGTCAGAACACTGGACATACTCGAATTCGATTACAATTATACATTTAAAAATGATTATTTAAAAGTTTGTTTCATCTGTGATTAGTGAATATGATTACGATTTTTTAAGTGATAATTAACGACACACTTTAACAATCTGTCAATCTGGAGTCAGTCCAGATCCGTCCTGATCCGTCTTGATTATATTATTACAGTTCACTTAAAATTATGGTTAAGATTCACTAATTACAATTGTTCGTACATAATTAGTTTTAATTATTCTGAACAAAAAGTTGTAAATCAAAGAAAACCTACATTCAAGGTAAGTTGGCAAAATAAGAAGTACCTACTTACGAGAATTTTATACAGTTTGATCTCCTTCTATTAAAACTATATCAAATTGAGTCTTTACTAATATTAACTGACTTCAACAAACAATGAGGTTCTATGTTCAATTGCATGTATTTTTTGTGTATGTTCACCGATTTTTCCGTGATTTTTGTCCGACTTTCATGGTTCTTTTTGCTTTTGGTTCGGTCTAGTTTAAAGTATGTCCGATTTTAATTTTATTGCTATCAGACTGTGGACTTGTGTAATGCAGCAGGGCACTCCTCAAAATCAAATAGGATTTGAATAATTCTGTTTACGTTGGGTTTAATATTGATTTGATGTTGATTATTATTAAAATAAAATACTGTAAAATGAACTTACTGTTAAATAGGATTTCAAAGAGATATTACAATCGTAATTTGGCGTATATTGTATTCATACAATATTGTTCAATATTGTACCCATTAATTTTGTGCAAGTATAGAATTTTTAATTGTTAATGATTTTTCTTAGTTGCAGTAATGCAACGTATCGACATTATCTTATGTATTATTATAGAACTAAGCGTATATTTTAGAACTGAGCGAACAAAGTGGAAATGTTAGTAGTGAATGCTAGTAGTGTGCATGAAAACTATTTTTAAATAATATGTTACATGTAGTGTAGGTAGTCTTTTCATCGATTTTGTGGCTTAAGTCATTATATCAATTTGAATAGATAGATAATGGACTATACCAAGATTTGATTTTTTAAGTGTCTTGGTACGATATAACTTTAATAAATTAAATATGTTAATAATAAAATTGGCACTTGCGCACTTGGAAAATACAACGTCAGCATGCCAGTATTCGAAATGGGTTACATTGAAAAAATCTACTAACTATGTACATATAAAAATCTACTACTTAACTGCAATACATCATCGAATTTTAATTTGAGAGAACTGTGCGGCCTTAATAGATGAGAGATACAAAACTTGCACCGATGTCCTTTAAATCCTTTAATTCATTTCTAAACTTGTCATTATGATAATATAATTTGTCAAGCATAACGAATATGGTATTTTAGCCAAATATGTTTTCAACGAAACCAGTATACATGACATTGACTGCGTTGGGTTTTATGCAATCGGTGGTCAACTGACGCTTGGCGGCATTCAGCAAGCGAGCTGTATTTAGTAGTGACCACGGTTTACATACGATGCCACAAAGTAGGCTCTACTCTATAGTAGCTCTCGTTAATTGATATAAATAAACGCACTGCAGTCTATTACATTAACAGACGCGAATCAGTAAGGATGTATCGGTTGTATATTTTCGTCACTGTGCTTAGTGTCTGTTATGGAGCGGTGGATTTACGTAAGTTTAATATTTTGTTACTAGATCATTGTCAAGCATTTGTGTGGATTAAAATTCTTATGTGATTGTAAAGTACCGATCACTAAAATATTGAAGGCATTATATGACACACGTCTAAGAAGGCCAAGGATTACAAAATTTAAACGTTAGCTTCAGATATATTTAATTTTTTTTCTTACATTTGTGTCTATTTTTGTAATAAAATAAAACACTGTTAAAGATTTTATTTAAATTACATTGTTACCAGTATCTTCTTGTAAAAATAGTTCTATTATATTCTGTACTTACGATAGTTCGAGACGAATGAGAATGGCGAGACGAGCATGCTGTCCGCCTGATGGTAAACAATACGACCGCTCCTGGACAGTTGCAAAACCAAACAACACCATGATTTAGAAAGCAATGCTTGGCATTGCCCTGTGCTTGCCATCCTGAGACATGAGATGTTAAGTCTCAATATGTCCAGTTGTTACTCTGGCTACAATGTCCTTCAAACCGGAACACAACAGCGCATTTACACTGCTGTTTGGCAGGAGAAATAGACATTGTTTTGGCGGGAGTTTAGTAAGAATAAGTTTTCGATTCCAATAAAAGTAACGGCAGTAACTTCTTAATTAATTTTATGATTAAATAGTAGAGTAAGCTACATGTTAGAAATGGAAATATTACTTATTTAATATGAATAAATTATCTTTACTTATGTAAATTTTATTAATATGTTTCGTCATCTAAAATCTATTCTTTATATCTGTCGTGACATTGATAAACATAAGATTATTCAAAAATAATAAAACAAAATTGGTGTGTAGAAAAGACATCACCACAAAGTAATTGATCATAGTGTCGATAGTTTTCATCCTAATATTATGCTTGTTTTATTACTTAGATAATATTTAGTTTGCTTGAAATATTTTAATTTCTGTTAAGAGAAAATTTCCGTGCGGTAACTCGTTAACAATTTCTGTAGGTACTTAATTATTATGGAGTCGTACGCTACGTAATCCATTAGTTAGGTCATAAGAAAACCGGTTTATTTAAGAATGGTTGAATTTACGAAACGCTGCTCTCTAAAGCTTTGGTTAAAAACGTGTTGCAAGATTTTGTCTTAAAAGATAAATAAATAGGAAATTAACCAGTCACCTTTACATATTTAAGTTATGAATGCGAAGTGCATAATTAATGGGGTTGACATTAAATTGCTGGTTATGAAAAGTTATAATCCAAAGTATCAGAAAATAGTGTTTTTAAAATGTGTCTTTAAACATTTTTACACCGCTTTGTCTCTACAATTACGTTACAATTCGAAGTGGTAGTAGTAGTTGCAGTGAATTTGCAATTTATAAGATCTGGTAAAAGGCTCATTAAATATTTATTTAATGAATAATTAAGACTACGATTAAACATACTTATTTTATCAATCAATGCACAAAACAAAAACTGCATTTTTTAACGTATAACATGACTGACATTATCATCATGTCCAATAAATGTATATGTTACCGACCAAACCCGATTTCAGGATAAACTATTTTCACCTATCCCAAACTAGTTCTCCCTACACGCGATGCACATGGGCCAAACCAGTTTTACATGTATATTTCCTACGAATTCTATGCAATTCTGAAATGATGCTAGGAAATACATAAACAATAAATGCTTGTCTGAATAATCCTAATCCAACGTAACCTAATCATCGCTTTGTCTAGACATTTGTATTCGTACTCATTGACATCCAAATCGCCCTATTATAGGATAAATAACTGGTTTGTCCTATCGGTATCTGGTTTGGCCTAAGCCAAACTAGAATGACATCCTGAAATCGGGTATGGCTGGGAACATACCGGGTATATCAAGACCGCGACCGAAAACTAAGCCGGGTGGTAGTTTTAGTGGTTATAGACACAATGCAACTAAAAATATCGCAAAACTAGCGACAGATTAATTTTAGCAATTTTGTAAAATCGTCGTTTTTGGGTGGTAAATCCTTAGTTTTTGCGTAAATAGTAATTATAACCCTTACATACCATTGCGTCTTTAAAAATAAAAGGGTGTACGTAATTATTTTGGAAAAAATATGTATTTATCACCCAAATAGGAAGATAAGTAAAAAAATTCAAAAAAATAATATAAAGACAAATATAATAATATTACTGTGTTTATGTTGTGTCATTTTAAATATTATAAATTAAGAAAAATAAATGTTTTGCTATTACATAATGTTACAGGGAAGTATTTGAAAGTATGCAGCAGAAATTCCTTGGATTTAAACGACTGCATGGCTGACGCAGTCCGCGAGGGAATCAATACGATGGCGAAAGGCCTAGAGGAACTTGGAGTACCACCTATCGACCCATATTATCAAAAGGAACTCAAAGGCGAATACAAAAACAATCAAGTAAGATAATTAACAATAAATCAAATTTAATCTAAGATAGGTAGTCTTTCCGTTAATTATTTCTACTTAGTTGAATTTATTTTAGACCAAGACAAACTTTAATCTAGGAAATCATGAAAAGAGAACGATATTCACAATTCGTTTAAATAATCACATTATAGCTTTTTGCGAGCTCGTATTTTAATTAATAAAACGCTGTGAACGTCAATGGTTTGAGTTCGTTAAGTTTAAGAACCAAACCAAGAGAAGCATAGGGACCCGCGTAAAAGAACACATAGCTGACGTCAAACACCGACGCTCAACGAAGTCTGCAGTTGCTGAACACATCGAGGAAGGCTCCAAGCATTACCTTCGTTTTGATAAGCCCCAAATCCTCGCTAAAGAACACCGCTTCCTACCCAGGATGTTTCGCGAGGCTATTGAAATTAAAAAACATTCAAATTTCAATAGAGAAGATGGCTTGAAGCTTGCACCATCATGGGATCCAATTCTACATTTGATTAAATCGGAACCCAAAACCAGCCAGCCACCTGACCAGCTGCCAGACCTCAAGACTTTTTAAATTAACTTTTTAATTTAATAATTGAAAATTAAGGGTAGTTTAATTGTGACAGTCACAGAGCGGATGACTAATACCTCAGTCCGCCCCGTGACCACGAAAGCTGTAAAGTAATCGAAACGTCGGGAAGTTAAAAAATGTAAAAATTAAACCAAATCGCGATAAAATCCGTAAAAATAGTTTTATTTCAAAGTTATAATTATTTAAGAAATTGTACTAAGTTTAATTTACTTACAAGAACATACAAATCATCGCATAAATCAAATGCTGCACGCGTATATATTTTTTATGTTCAATTCACTCAGTTGAATCCATTTGATGTATGCTGTTGGGGCGGTTAAACCTATGGTTAAACCATTCATATTATTAATTATTGAGAGTTCTTGGTAGCCATCCAATTAGAGACTTATTTGCTTTATTGGTCAACAGCCTTTCGCCCAACAACAACCTTCCGTGGCATCATTTGTTATTCATCATACAGTTCACAGTAAAACAACTAATATTGCGTATATTTGTACTAAATCATACCCAAATATAATAAATTCTAAATTATTTGTAATGTTTAATTTACTTTGGATATTAAACAAATTTGCCAATGCAGAACTTGAAAATGAACTTGCTATAACATTAACATACAAATATTCGTATTTATTTTGTCTCTGCAGGAAAATTTGAATCAGTAATTAGCATACTAGGTATATATAATAAATTATAGTTTGCCTAATTTGTTTCTGCAAATATCCAAAGTAAATATGTGTTCACGGGGTTTTTGATCTTATTAGCGATAGGTAATGTTTTTTTTTAATGACACAACGTTAAGAAACGTTGAATTTGAGTTTGGTATTTACAGTTTTGTAACTGTCTAGTGAAGAACAAAACTTGTAAATGCATATTAGGTATTGAAACCATTAAAACATCGATTTTAACAATCAAGGCCAATATTTTCCAAACTATGGGGTCGCGACTCATTGGTGGATCTCGACTAACTATACCGGGTGTACCCAGACTTCGACTGAAAACTGAATTGAGGAGGGACTTTTAGAGTTTGAGGTAGAGGACTTTGGAGTTACCGGGATTTGCAGATTAGAGAAATTGCAGCAAAAAAAAAAAAGCTTGGGCTCTCGAAAAGTGAAGTTAATCGTAAAATTCATGAACATCTTCTGAATATAAAAAATAATGTACAAGATGTCACTCAAAACTTCTTTCAACCGTGAAATTGCACTGCGATTCCGTGTCTTTGGACAGTTTTGGAGAAAACCCAAAGAATTTTATCGGACAACTGGTGGATGATGATGAAACTATGGTCTTGTATGATGATCCAGAACGCAAACAGGAGTTATTGGACTAGGGTTATAATGGTGAAAAGTCATTTCGAAGGCAAAGATTCACCATTTCTGTAAAGAAATCATGTACAATATTTCAGGATTTTCTTATTATTTTGATCGTACAGTGTAAGGAGAGTAGTACAGTCGAAGACATTGAATATTTTACTTCATTATAACATAACCTTCGTGACGGCATAAAGGAGGAGCGCAGAGGCAAATTGCCTAAAAGTGTACTCCTGCTTTACGAAAATGCCTCACCTCACATCGCCCGCGCTGGCGCGGTGTTTGGAAGGGTCTTCGTCTTCGAAGGGTTTGTCGATGCAGGCTCATCGAACTAGAACATCCACTTTATAGTCCCGTCATAACCCTATTATATTAATATTTATTTCCTAACATACGGGACTTACGGGGAACAACATTTTCGTGCGATAAAGAATTGCCGGTGGCCGTTTTACAGATTTAGGCTTTTTTACAAAGATATACATAGATGTGTCTATTTAAAGATGTCAGATGTGCAATAGTAGGTATAAGTGGTGGATACATTAAAATATAAAATTAGTTTTATTTATTATTTCATAGTTAGGCCAATTCCTTATATTATGGGCTGCCTGTGCATATAACAACTCTCAAAGCAGTAAGTTGTAGATAACTGGCCTTGTGTTCTTTACCCACTCAACAAGAAAACCGTCAATTTATTGCGTAAGTAGGTACCTAACATCGTCATAATATAACAACAATTACGTCGTAAATGAGCAGTAAAGGTTTAGGTAACTATTAAAAAAATGATTACGACAATTATTAAATATCCTACCTATCTTAAACATATCTAGTTACATAACCTTGAAGTTACTAATGTAAACCAGTTTGCAAATTTTATTAATATAACACTTATCGGATTTAAAAAAATCCTTTGCTACAGCTCATATTAAGAACTTTTGTTGTAAAGTAATCGTAAATACAAGATTTTTGATTAGATTATCCGCTGAGCTTGTTTAACCTTAAGCGATTTTATGCATTGCCTTTTTTTGGAAAATAGTATACTAAAGTAGACTAACCATGTAAAAGCAAGCTCCACATTCGCCATATCTGTCATGAGTTTCTGTGAGTACTATCGTTCAATCGAGCAATCCAATGCTGATCCGAGTGTGATACCTCCTACTCCTTTCGGGTATACATACATATGTGCATTGTACATACGTGTTGATATGTACATTATAATTTATAACGTAGGTGCGATGTATTATATAGATACCATAATATGTAAATTCAACAAATGGCCGCATAGCTATTTTTGGGCACACTAAATCAGACAAAACGAAAATTTAATCATGTTTAAAATAAGGCACCTATGGTTAGAATGTCAATAGCGATACAATAAATTATGGACGCATCTATTCAACTGTTTTTTGGATACATAACACAAGTCCACTTTATTGCCTGCGCATACGTAATTGAAAAAGACGTGTAATTTATTTTCAGTTCATCCAACTATTTAAAACGACCAATTAAAACATTACCGTTTGAGGTTCCTCACCTTATATTACATTATAAGATCATGTATGCAAAAAAATATATGTCGACTTAATAATATGTAGATTTTCCTTTTCAGGTAAATAATTATACAACATAATAAATAAACACACATTATAAAAATGGTTACTTACAATAATAATAAAATATTGCAACGTATTATTTTATGTATTTTGAAATGTTTTGCTGCAACGACCAGCTTTATTTTAAAAATCACAGCTTGTTTCTGAGAGAACTCGTGTGCCCTTGTCATACTTTATTGCTTGTTCTTAAAAATATCGTAGGTACATTATATTTATATAATAATCTCAACACTATAAAAATATGTATATCTTATTTCCTTTACGAACTATGAAACCCCTAATTGCATACCTAATTACTGCAATATTCATATAGGTACTAATTACATTGACTGTAAATGTACATGTATGATATATATAATACTGAAAAAAGGTACGAGCCCGATTTTGGTGAAAAATAAGACTGCATACTTGATATTAATGTACTTCTAACGAGGAATCGAGTCCGATGATTAGGAAATAAAACACATGCTGTTTCTATAATTACAACACTTAAAAATGGTTCTTATCATCCATTAATCCGAGGTCTCATCCATTAATTAAATCTTCTTCCTAATAAGCACCTAATTCTGGGAAGTAATAACATATTATGGCATACTAAAGGAAATATGCATTTCACGCAAATTACGTTTTTCCGTTAGCTTAGCACAGTTATGCATGGGTTGGGAGTGGAATTAACGGGAAATAACTAAAAATTGGTCGGAATAGTTATTTCTAAGGTTGCATTATAAACGCCTGGCTTTATTAGTTTACGTTGATAAAGCAAACTCTTTTTTTAAGGTCATTAATATTTTTTGGAGACGCTTATCAGTAAAGAACCGATGAGGGTTCAAATCCCCGTTAGGAATATTGATTTTTCAAAAATCAAATTACGCAGAGTTAGTTTTCATCAAAATCGAGCTCATAATTAAAAATTAAAAATCAAATAAAAATCGCAATCAATCAAAAATCTCAAAAAAAAAAATCTCAATAAAAATCTCATTTATTTAAAAATCGCGCGCCGGCGCGACATAAATATTTTTGCCTGGTCGAAAATCTTATCTAATTTTCCACCATCGTAACCATGCACTGCAACATGGTTGCTATACTGCAGAATATCTCCAATAATGTTTTTCGCTAAATGAAACGGTTGTACTTCAAGAAAATATATCGGAAACTGGTCCAAAGTTACCTCATTATCCGATTTTTTACATTAAAATATAATAAATTCCTTTCCTTTCCTTTCAATTCCTTTGAAATTAAGAGCTCGACTTTGTTTTGCTATTCTTTAAAGTATCGGATTTGGTCATCTATGTCCAATTGAAAAAAATACCCTGTATGATAGGCTTTCCCATAACTTACATTAATTGAGGGTAGAAATAAGATTTGTTAATGTGTGTGCACTGGTGGCATCCATACTTAGCTCACTAAGTAAGCCCGAGGAAGCCCTCGGGCATACTTAGTGAGCTAATGTAATTTATTCTTTGCCGCTGTTTATGGAATAGCAGTATTAAATATGTTCGTATGAAATCATCATGAACGTCCATAATAAAGTATATACGTTATGACTTATTAAGTAGTTTCAATATTGTTATCTGCAATAACCTCTATTCATTTTTATATTACAGATTTCAGCGAAGATGGTGATAAAAAATATTTATGTGGAAGGCCTTACTCGGGCTAGTGTTAAAGACGCAAGGTTAGCACATATGTATATATAGAAGTTTGTTAATTATTATGAAATAACTCTACATTGCTCATTTAGATTTATAATTAAACTTTTATGCAAATGATTTAATTATTGCAACAATTCGTTGCGAATCACATATGAGATTTTGCCTTGTTGTAGAAAAATAATGTACCTACCTATTAAAACTGGATTTATGAGTAAAGTGCAAAATCTAAAATCGCTATCACATCATAGAACGGAAAACTGGCGAAATGGAGGCTACATGAAGTTGAACCTCAGTCTCAGCCTAATGAGGCTATATTGTGCATGTCTATTTCAATGCCCTAAGTAAAATTGTTTTCGTTAGACTTGCCTTTCAAGTAGCATATCGTAAGAAAATGTAACGATTAGTTCAAACTTCACATGCAGGTTCAAATGTAATTATCTTGAGCCTCAGTTTAACCCGTGACTAGAATTGTGACAGGTCGGTGGTGTGGATTGTCGGAGTGATTCAATGATTATATACACCAACTTGTATCCAGCGAATATATAATCTTTGGATTCTTTAGCCGACGACTTGAGCGTTTGGAGGTAGTTAAGATCACATCAGGATTTATTAGAGATAAGGCATGAAATGAATTTCCTAAAACACTTGGGGCAATTATAGGCTAATTTATTATTTGATTACAGAGTTCGGGCCGATGATGACAAACTTCATATCGAGGTGGACTTGACTTCTCCTAAGGTTTTTATCAAAGGGGAATATACAGGGGAAGGCCAATATAATGCCTTAAAAATCGCAGCCGACGGACAATTTAATAGCACAATGAGTAGGTTAAATATTAATAATCGTGTACTTAACAACTTTTGTTGGTTTTCGAATTTAATCTGAACCACCGAATGCACATATAAAGCCTACTTCTACGCAAAAAGGGTGTTATTATAACGAAATAATATTGAATGCAAATAGGTTAAGTGTATAACAAAATATGATAAGCATAACTAAAGAAAGAATACCTTAATTGAATGCCTTAATTTCTGTTTTCAGCTGACTTGGTGTACACATGGAAATTGGATGGCGTTCCAGAGAAGAACGGTTCCGATACTTACATCCGTGTTAAGTCCTTCTACATGAGACCTGACGTTGGAAATATGAAAATGTTCTTTATTAACAACAATCCTGATACCAGAGAATTAAGTAAGCTTCAATAGTTACCTACTTCTATTTAATATATTTTTAATTGTACTCCACTATGGTGAATTTGACCACTATTTTTTAACAATATATCGGAATCTTTAACTAATTATTAATTTTATTTTGGTAGTAGTTACCATTTTTATAAATAACACTACTGTACTTGCCTTATTTTGATCAAGCCAGAATATATTTTAACTTATCACTAAGCACGTCATTTACGTGCGCGTAAGTAGAGCGTAATCCTTAGAGTATATTGTTTAATACAGAGGAAGCGCTGTCATACATTTGCGTCTTCAAAAACGTAGATCTTTTTTATTCGTAATGTTAGTAGCACTGCTAGATAAGTGAAAATTGATCTAATTAAATAATAACAAATTACTTTAAATTCCATTGCTAACCAAAAGTTTATTTAGTTATTAACCGTCTTAAACGGGTTTGAGTGGAATTCAATAGCTCTAAACTATTTTTTAGTTTTCAAATAATAAATAAATGTTAAGCAACCTGTAAGATGTCAGCCAATAGGGGGCCAGAAAAGGTGGCCCTCCCTCTTTATTTTGCCTACTCCATTAGTCACTTTGACATTTACTTAGACGGAGAAACATTGATTTGATTCAACACCACGGAATTATTACGCTGGTTATGTTGGAATAGAATTTAAATATGTTGTCGCTCTATTTTAAATCTAAACAAACAATAATGTCTTTAGGAATTTCATAGGTTAATAATTATTCCTTCGCATACGAAATTTGCTGACGTGTTTTTTAAAAATGGTAGGGACTAGGTGCACTTATACTATGATGTTGATAATTAATTTTGGATTATTTTTTCAGCGGATTTGGGTACAAGGTTTATGAATAACAACTGGAGATTGCTGTACCGAGAACTCTTACCGATTGCGCAGACAAACTGGAACCAAATCGGCATACGCATTGCAAATAAAATATTCTTGAAAGTGCCTTACGATCAAATTTTGCCAGTAGATTAAAGTGAATCAATATTAATTTTATTTGTTAGGTACCTTACAAAAAACGTAAATACCGCTAGCTTAAATGTGAATTATGAGTTACCTGTGATAATATTGTAAGACCTACAAGTGGATGTACTTACATGTGTAAATTTTAATAACACCTAGGGGCTAGGGTTATTTTTAGTGTATCTTCGTAATCACATAAATAAATGATTGCTCAATTTAAAGTGCGCCACAATTTTTGTTAGTTTACAAAAACCAGTACATAATGTAGATCGTCATTTAATTTACTTAATAAAACTGATGTACTTGATTTTTTTTTACAATTGTTTCATTATAATGACTTAATCATTCCCGCCTCCGTCAACACAAAAAAATGAGTCTGGAACACAGTCTGGAACATGGTATAGGTAATATCTGTAATATTACCAACTGGGCTTGCAAAACTAGATATCTATGGTTTAAATATATGTGATATACGGATTTAATTTTCCCGCTAAAATGTGGACATAGAGTATAGAGCAAGTTCAGTCATTTAAAACAATTAATAATACATTTGGAACAAAAAAAAAACTTTAGTTAGTAGAAGTTAAATATGTACTATTTATATCACAAAACCATTTAAAAGTTTAGTATTAATTTTGTACTGAATTATGTATTATACATTGTATAATTTATATATATTCCTACAATATCCATTTTCAAATAATCTTCTAGCCTGGCTGTCTATTGTATGATCGTTAGCTTTTTCCTATATAGTGTATTATCTATGGTTAGCTTTCTATAATACCCCAATGATTATCCGCTCCACTGGCACAGCCGTCAAGTGCGCATTATGTCACATCTGGCAGCAGTATGGCGACGGGCGCGAGCGCTATTTACCAATTGCGATTAAAATAGTTTTAATTCAAAAAATTTCAATCAGAGCTGCATTTATCGCACATATTTTTTAACTTGAATGTTTGTAGAATAATCTACCATAATTATTTAATGAGAATAAATCATTTTAAGTACTATAAATTTGGTTCAAAGTTAGGGTAAATTATTTTTTACGGGTTGTTTGGCTAAACATCGTATAAAAAAAAGATAAATCATTATTTTAATGCATTTAATTTATTTTACATTAAATAATAGTATAACATTACGAAAACAATACAAAAATAAATATCTCCCATACATTTTTTTTATACACAAGCCTTACAAAAAACTCATCAGTTCTTGGGACTGACTGTATGGCAAAAAAAAAGGGTGAAGTGTATTCTCGATTTCTGAGAATATTTTGGGCTAAATCACTTAAGGCAATAGTTATTAATAAAACTTGGTTCTTGAACATACCACAGTAAAAAATACAGACTTATGTGAAATGTCTTAGTTTATATTTCTAGAATAGAAACAAACCACGTAAAAATAACGGTTAAAACAAGTCCTCTTTATAATTGCATTATTGAGTGAGTCCTGTTGGTTTTATTCTATGCTTAGTTTAAATTATACAATATTAGATAGTTAACGAGTAAAAGTATACAAAAAAAGGGCACAGTGCCATACAAAAACTTACAAAAAATTAAATACAAAAACTTACAATTTCAGTGCAAAAACTGCGGTTACAAGTGAGATTAGTATGGATAAGGCTTCAGAATAATATCACACTTGAATTTTGAAGTGTACAATTGAATATGCAATTAGAATAGCCATCCGGGTAAAGAGTTCGGCTTCTGATTCAGAGGTCTCGGGTTCGAATCTTGGCACACACCAATGACTATTCGAATTTAAAAATAATATTTTTGGATAGTTATGTGTGATTGATATTGATGTTTGACAAATTTGTGCCCGATGTATGGCAATAGGTCGCCACCTATTACTTAAGAAATCATAGAAAATTTAGCGAATCGAGGCATGAATGCCGCTGCCCACACCTTTGTGGTATTTAAGGGCGTGAAGTTAAAAAAATCGTAATTAGATCCTAATTTCACTGATTAACACACTTTGAGTACCAAATACGTCAAATAGTAAATATAGGTGGAAGTGTCAACTAAATGAAAAACATACTATAAAATATATAGCTATTTACTGATGTATAGATGTAAAGCAAGGAGTCATACAAATAGCCTTATTGCAACCTACGCAGAACGTTTGCACCCGTTTTTTGCACACAGCGCAATGGCGCCGTAACCGGCCGCTTTTTCCTGGTAGAAACGGGTATTCAGCTAGATGGTGTTTGCGAGCTAGATACATTTTGTCATCAATAACTGCAGGTGCAACAAGAGAAGGAGAGTGTTTTTCTAAAATAGATTTAATAAGGGCTATACGGAATGAACGGTGATTAAAAGAAGAAGTGGAATGTTTAACAAGAATATAATAATTTAAAACAGAGACATTTAACAGCCTACGGAAAAATTTCTTGTACCAAATTCTGGTTCTCTTCCTTTCAATCGGGTACATAGATAGCATTTGGTCCTTCTTATCTACACCACCCATCATAATATTATAGTCTAAAATTAAGATGGGTTTTGTAGACCCATGTAAATTATTAACTGCATTCCCATGGTAAGTCGAGATCATTGCAATGCGGTTAGAATCTCGCCATACCATGAGATCGATGTCACCCGATGTAAAGCCAGTAATCTGGCCAGGCCGCATATTTGCTTTGGTTAAATTGCTTAGAGCATCTGGAACAAACTGACGGTTGGTTCTAAGCGTGCCAACGCAGTCAAACCCTATAGATTTTAATTTACGTGCAAGTGCTGGCGAATTATAAAAATTGTCCATCCATAGGGTATGACCCCTATTTTCAAGACCATTAATAAGTTTGAGCACTATAGCGGGTGTAAAAGCTTCTAGAGGACTTTTGTCAGTCTGTGTAGACTGTGATTTTTTATGGGCATGCACTTCGAATCTCCATAAATAACCTGTCTTCGACTCACAAATTTCATATGTTTTAATTCCCACTGCAGCGGCCTTGTTTGGAATAAACTGATTTATATCCAACCAACCCTTCCACTGCAGGAGAGACTCGTCTAATGCAATATTTTGATGTAAATTGTACATATTCTGGAATTTTTTATTCAAATGTGATATTACTGGCTGAATTTTATATAATTTTGCTGCAGAGGCATCCAGTTCTAGTGCAGCCATGGCTCCATTGTTATTAAAATGTATACATTTTGATAACAACTGAAATCGTCTTAAAGACATGTGTGCACTAAAACCGGGTGTATAGAATATATCAGGAGTAGAGCTCCAATACTCTTCTACTTTTGTCTTAACCACGACTCCCATAGCCAAAACAATCGCAAAATAAACATAAACTTCATCAGGAGTCGTGTCCTTCCAGTCGCAGATGCGACTTTGAGGATGAAGACTGTCATTTGACATCATTTGTTGAGCTAGCTCCTGAGCATATCTATTTGTCTCTGCAGCAATGTACTCCATAAATTGCCGATCCCATATGGCAGTAAAAGTGTCAAGGGGATTGACACACGGAGATGTAGGACCACAGTTAACGTTTGAAAACGTTTCCCTTCTCAATTCAGGTGGGAAGTGAGCTTGAGGAAACGCTGTCCAGTCAAAATCAAAAAACTTATGTGGCTTATAAGTGTCTGAAACATCTACCATATCATCAGGGTCAGTAAAATTAATATTAATTTCATGGTCATCAGTATCTGGCGTCTCCATTAAGCTTTGGTAGGTTCTCGGGATAAGGGGAGCCATTACGTCTTCTTCGTCACTTTCTTCTGATTCACTTCCTGATTATATAAACAAAAAGTATATATAATAATTGTCAAACACAAACCTTACTGTAGATAAATATAACAGATCTTTACCAAAATTATAGAGAAAAGTGTAAATTTCATCATCTCGAAGACCCCGATGGTGGACGGTGCGGGGTGGACTCATGTTTTGCGGTGTACTGGGAAGAGTTTTGTTTGGACCACATTCTACGAATCTGGAAACAGTTATTTAACTTTACAATGTACATGTGTACTAATATATTAACATAAAGTAAGCAACTTACAATTCAGGAGAGGGTGGTATTACAAATGATGTTTCAAGTACAATTTCTTGAATATCATCATCTACTGCACGCTGAATGCCCGAACCCTCAGCCGCTGACACTTCGGGAAGTTGCTGCTGGCCAGAAGTTGATGGACAAGCGTACCTAAAATCAAATGTTTAGAAACATTAAGAATTGTTTCAAGTTTGATGAATGAAAAGGAAAACCGTTCGTTTATAAGTGACCACTTGCGCAAAATTATGTCCATAAGTTATTACTACATGGTTCGGTCTATCATTCAGATAATTTATAAAATTTACATTATAATTGTAATACTCTAAAAAAGCTGCTTACGGGCTCCAAGCGCGCTTTCTTCTTGTATGAAGAGGTACTTCTAGTTGCTGGCCAGTCGGCAACGTATCAATATGAACCAAGTTCAATCTAAAAAAGAAAACGACAAATGTAGATATAAATTTTTAAACGCAACTAATAAGCATTGCAAAATAAATAAACACTAACTCGTCTTTTGCAACCGGTCTGGTTTGGTTACGACCGCGGCAACGAACGCGGCCGCGACCACGACCGCGGCCGCGACCACGTCCAGTACTTTCTACCTGATGCCCACTGCTCCCACCACGAGTACGCACACGTCCACCACGAGTACGTACACCACCACGTGTACGCACACCTCCACCACGTGTACGCACACTACCACGTTCACTTCCTTGCACCTGATGCCCACTATTCTCACCATGCTCATAAACACCTCCACCACTCCCTTGAGATATTAGTCTATTCAAATAAAAAAAACAGCAAAAATTATAAAACAAACATGCACTCTCACCCAAAGGTAAAAATTACCTATAAATTTGCAAAACAAAATCAAGCCCCACAGCAAAAAAGTTTTGAGTCAACTAAAAACACACATTACGTTAGCCTTATCCATGCTAATCAGCCGACCAACAAATGTGCTGATTCGCTGACCTTGACCACAGTAACGCTGAATGGCGCAAAGCCAGATACTGGCCGCCGATATGTTGTGTCTATTTTATTTTAGTATTACGTAAATTCTATTCAAATATTTGCAAATTTAACTCTAGATAATACATTTTTATTAATCTTAGAAATGATTCGTGTGGTATTACAGTAATAGTTAATACAATTTTATTATTTTTTTAAAGAAAATAGATAGCTGTTGTTGTGCCTGATGGCCGACGATGTTTAGTTTAATTAGTATTTAGGGTAAAAAAAACTAACAATGATACAATCTCTAATTAAAAAACTGCTAATTACTTACCCTTCCATGTTAAAAACTTCAGTTTTTCACAAACACTTGTATAAAACAATATAAAAACACAATTTGAATACAACCATTCGCAACGGAGAAATGACCCGACTAATCGCATAAATGTCGACTCGAATACAAAGAAATTTCTAAGAAGTGGTCTTTGTGTTACGGTTGATAATGCTAGCCTTGTTTATACCCTATTTAATTCTTATGAGGTAGAAAAGGACGGGCTTAGATTTTTTATTCAACTTTAAAGCAAGTGAAAACATCTGCTTAGCACCAGATGCTGGCGGGCTGCCAGTTGCGCAACTAATATGACAAACCAGAATCTGGTGGCTCGCCAGTGTAGTGGTTATAGAATAAAGAGGATAGAGCATAAGGTCACGTGACACGGGTCCCTTTGTTTTACCAACATGGCGGCGGCTCCGCCCCTAAAAATAGTGATACGCTAGTACCGAATTTTCTATCGACATCGATGCATCAATAGTGGCATAAATACGACTGACAAACTTTGAATGTACATAAATATCAGTTTATAAACTTGTATAACTTTTTTAATTTTCGCTTTACATGTCAATTGAGTATAAACAGGGGATTTTAGGATTAGACAGTAGTCATTCAAAATTAAATCCGATAAAAATAGTTCGATGTTTTGATATTTTATTCATACTATGATTTATTTCATGGTAAGTTTTACCTGATGATTGGATTGGATTTGTGTCAAATAATACACACGTGAGATAAAATACAACTTTATTAATATTTATAATTTGCTTGCGACTTCGTCTGCGTGTATAAGACAGCCTCCGCGGCGCAGTAGGTTAGATGCCGGCTGTGAAACGAGAGGCTGCGGGTTCAATCCTCGCACGGGGACAAATATTGATGAGGCCGAAAATTCTCTCGTAGCTTCTGATACCCACGACACAAGACTTAATTGATCTTAATGTGGGGTTAGGACCATGTATGTGACTGTTGGGTGTATTTATTTATTTATTTATAAAATAATGTGGACGTAAAAGAAAACTACATGAAATCGCAACAACTATTTTATTGTTACCTCTTCTTAAATTTTTTACAAACATCAACGTGCAACATAAACGTAAAATAATGCACCCAACAAGCTAAGGTCGTGTACGCTGTCGTCACATTGTGTTGCAACCATTAGCGTCGCGTATCGTAAACTACCTCGGTGGCGTAGTTGTATTACGGTACGGCTACAAAGCTGAGGTCTCGGGTTCGAGTACCGGGTCGGGCAAAGTGATTTTGGATTTTTCTATTCATTATCAGCCCAGAGTCAGGAATTTGTGCCCGATATGGCGATAGGCTCACCACCTATAACATCGTGGGACGGAACATACAAGGCGAAATGTGGATGTCCTGATTGCACCTCTGCCTACCCCTTCTGGGAAAAAAGGCGTGAGTTTATGTATGTATAAATATTAATATTATGATAAATATATTTGTAACAAAAATAACAAAAAATGCAACTGCTACATAAAAATAGTAATATGATGTATTCAACATTTTGATCTTAGTGTGGTGTCAGGCTATGTATGTGACGGTTGTTTGTATTTATTTGTTAAAAATATACTAATACTTTAAAATTATCGTAACTATTTTAGCCTCTACCATAATTTAAATATATGACCAATTAATACGGATTGACATGTTACAACCGTTACAAGAAGGTTATACCTGTTGAGACAAACACCCAGTTGCATCTAATACATTACGTTGCACCATTTTTTGCTAAAATCAAAAATACCTATCAGGACATTTAATACATATTAAATAAAATGAAATAAAATAGGTAGATTTTTATTACTATTATTTGACTGAGGAAAATCATTATGAATTACTACTTAGAATTACTTAGAATTCAATCAATGAATATGAAAGTGTTGGTTAAGATAAACAATTATAATAATTAATAATGAAATATAAAACTATTTCTGTTCATTAAAAGGTTGAGAGAACATTAGACAATAGACTTCCAATAGTCAAAATTATCTTGCATGTCATCTTTGTTATTATAATGGTTTCTTAGATTTACGCGAATGTTATACATTGAAATAAAATGGTCACGGGGCGGACCGCCCGAAAGCTGTAAAGTAATCGAAATGTCGGGAAGTTAAAAAATGAAAAAATTAAACCAAATCGTGATAAAATCCGTAAAATATAGTTTTATTTCAATCTTTGTTATTGATTAACAGTTCTATTATTAATAGGATTATTAGGTAAAATATCATAGTTATTACAATTTCACTTACCGGGAATATTGTTGGGAAGCTGTTATCTTTCAGTCTTGTTAAATTCAATGTTTTAATGATGCAGTCTTTTTCAAAATGTAAACAACAAATAAATGTATTTATTGAAGGGTTCCAATAGTGTCTTCCGATATTTTGTATCCATTTTGTCCTGGTCTGTATGTTTATAGGTAATCTAAAAAATATATTTAATTTCACTTTCTTTGTCGTTCTGAATATATATATATATTCTATTATTTCTTTTTTTGAAAAATAAACATCAAAATATTTAAAAATGATAATATCGATATGAATAATTTCGTATCACATCCCTAAACTTGTGTGTAAACAAACAGTACGGTTGTTATTCGTACTACTTGTATAAATAACGCTTAGAAGAGTCTAAAACTTAATCAACAAGATCCTTAAACAATTATAAATGATAAAAACAAACCCAAAATGTAAATTTAGACACATATTTGTTATTATTTCGTAAAAACAGTTACTAACCTATGAAAAGAAATTTTGGGGTCCTTTTTGCTTGAACTCGACTAGCATCCTTCCACACAACACTGAGGCATTTTAAAAACTTTACAATTAATCTAATAAGCAAACTTAACAAACTTAAGACACGAGATTAACAATGAAAAAATCGAAATTCTTTGATTGTGCAGATTTGTTTACTCCTATTGACAGATAACGCCACAGTTTGACATTACATGCAGAAAAGAAAAATGGCGTCATTTTGGGCCAAGGGCGGTCTCAGTGTGGTTAGTGAACAAAATATTGCCATATTCGGAACAATGGAGTTATTATTTGTCTCTTTCATTAAGAGACAAGTTACCTTTGTGTAAGTGAGACAGATGCATAAATGTACAATTCCGCGTCGATACTCCTAACATAACTATAACTTGATATATAGAACTACTGTAGTGCGTCATCCTCTTTATTCTTTAATCATTGTAATACCCAAATTCAGTACGTTCCACTTGACGATCGCAACGACCACGCTCACGACCGCGATATTTACCGTTCCATTTGCTCGTGAGCGTTATGATCGCAAACCCAAGTGGAACGGGTTATGGGGCGTTTTGGGAGTTTAGGTGACAAATACCTATTTTAAAAAAGCTATAAAGAGTTAGGTTGCATTATGGGTTAAATCTTGACGCTAAAACATTAAAGTTTTATCGTCTTGTATTCTGTGATAAGCATTAATAAAATTAGATAAATTTATTGATGTTGAAAAAACCCATTTTACGTTCGAAGTAACAAAAATATCCCTCTCCGACCTCCGTATCATATAATGTAATTTTCTCTGTTGACATTTTTCTTGTTTTGACGTTTCAAAATCCCGCCAATTTTCTCAACGCGCACCACGACCCACCTCTTGACATGGGTCGTCGCACGGTGGGTCGAAACGGCTATTTTTGTGACATAGGATTTTTTTTCGGATTTTCCAATTTTTTTTGACGCCAACGTTTTGATATTATCATTCCTTACACTATTCATTCTTTGTATTTTTTTGCTTAACCCTATAATTTCGGCAAAAAAAAATATTTTAGGTTTTTAATGTATGGAACGCACTATAAAAACCTAAATTTCTACGAAGTCCTGCTAGATCCTGCGTTAAAACCTTATTTTTCTGAATCCTGGCCAGTTCTACTTTACTTGTACATTTCGAATGTCTGCATTGACTTGCAACTTTTCCAGTTATAGGGATCGGAAAAATGGTAAAAATAGTACTATTTCTAATTTTGTAATTGACATTTTAAGTCAATTTAACCACAAGATAGTAAGACAAAAACATTGTGGATATACAAACTATTATATAAAAATCTAATAGAATAACACAATAGAAGTAAATAAGTAAATATTTATTGGCATAATTGGTTGTTGTACCCAAAACATGTGGTTACACAATTAACGTAAACACAGTAATAAATCATAAATGCAAATGGACCACCAGATGGCAAAGGATTACTTTCAGTCATTAACACTGATGACATCTGGAGATTACAGGTGCATTTAGTTAATTGTTTTACAACTACTGTTTGTTTATTGTCTTTAATTAACTAAAACAAAACAAACATTCTCGTGATATCGATTGTAAACATGTTTTGTCCTTTTACTTAGTTCTATCATTAATGAGAGCATCTAGGGCAATAAAATTTGTTTATTGCCCAGGGTATAAAATGACTTATATTTTGAATTCGTTCTTAATGTACATTTATCCGTGCTACGATCCATACCATTTTATTTTGAATCTTTGTTTCGGTATCATGGAGGGTCTAGTTACTAATCTCGATTTGTTTGTTGTTTTAAGAGACCAGCTTGGATCTCTATCAGATAGCAAAAAACTTTCTGATTTTCTGCAACAGAAAATAAACGTGACTGAAGAAAATAGTGTAGTGCTTCAAAAGTTTTGTGTAAAATTCTGTTCTTCTATAACTGCTAGATGGCAAAAATGCAATCGTATATTTTCTAACTTTATTAAAAAAAATGGTGATTGGCTAGAAAGTGAAATAATTTGGCCTAAAGGACTAAAATTAAACGAAAGACACGAAGAACATGAAGTACATGAAGAACACGAAAGACATGAAGAGGACTTAAGTCTTGAGAATCTGTCTCCATCCACATCGAAAGCTTCTACAGCTTTGATTTGTCCCAGAAAATCATTCGATGATTTGTCCAACAGACAAAAACGAAGACGAGTAGACCAAATTCAAAATAATTTGTCTCAGGAAGAATTAATTGCAGCTACATCAAATACACTGAAATGTAATGGACAAGAAGCCATCGCTAATATAATAAACCATTTACTTAAAAATCCAGAAGATATAACAAAAGTGAATAATTGCTTGAATGCAAAAAAATATGTTCCATACACTGCTGATAAAGCGTTGGCGCTACTTGTTTCCCTAAATTTGTCGAAGGCACAATATATAAACCTAAGAGAATCAGCAAGCGAAAAAGGCTTTCAATTGTATCCTTCTTATTATAAATTAAAAGAAGCAAAATTGAAATGTTACCCAAGAAAGGAGGATATGACATTTAGTGATTGCACGGCATCAGTTAAATTGCAAGCTCTGCTCAACTTGACAGCCTCAAGGCTTTTGGATACAATTGAGTTCGATTTAGATTCTGCAACTGACCTGAAGCTTATCAGCAAATGGGGCTTTGATGGATCCTCGGGGCAAAGCAATTATAAGCAGATCTCTGAAGTAGGCGTGGACGATTCCAGTATATTTATGGCAAGTCTTGTTCCAATAAGACTACAACATGATGATGGAACGGTTTTATGGGAAAACGATCGAAGTTCATCCACATTTTACTGTCGTCCCATTATGTTTACGTACACAAAAGAAACACAAATTACTGTAGCAGCTATAAAAGCCGGTATATCAGGAGAAATCGAGGCACTCAAGCCATCTATATTTAGGAAAGTGAAAATTGCCCACGAATTAATGATGACAATGATTGACGGCAAAATAACTTCATACTTTTCTGAGACTTCAACAGCAGTTTGTGACATTTGCAAAGCGAAACCAACAGAAATGAATAATTTGGAATCCCACAAACTGCGATCTAAGAATGAAGAAATGTACCAGTATGGATTGTCATCATTGCATGCGTGGATAAGATGCATGGAGTGCCTACTCCACATAGCTTACCGTTTGGAGATTAAGAAATGGAACTGCAGGGGTGACGATAAAGAGAAAATGAAGACCAGAAAGTCTGCAATTCAACAAGAATTTAAAGAAGAATGTGGCTTGCTAATTGATATAGTGAAGCAAGGAGCAGGCACCACTAATGATGGTAATACGGCTCGAAGATTTTTTAAAAATACAGCCATGACAGCACGTATCACTGGCATTAATGAGCAGTTGATAGATAATTTTTATATCATTCTACAAACCATTGCGTCTGGAGAGCGTGTTGATATTACTAAATTCGCTTTATTTTCTACCGAAACCGCAAAACTATATGTTGATTTATATCCGTGGTATTATATGCCTTCCAGTGTACATAAATTATTAGTTCATGGGGCTGACATAATTAAACATTTTGGGGCTATACCCATTGGGAAGCTGTCGGAAGAAGCCGCAGAAGCACGGAACAAAGACTTCCGAAAATATAGGGAAAATCATTCCCGAAAAATTAGTAGGATATCTTCGAATGAGGACATCTTACATAATCTCCTTTTGTCATCTGATCCAAAGATCACAAGTCTTAGATCACGCATGACAAAAAAACATGTTATGGTTCTCTCAACAAAAGCTAAAGAGCTTCTGCATTTGCCATCAAAACCAGAAGACTTAGAATTTATTAATGTAGAGAGTATTTTAGAAGATCTACAAAACAGTAGTGATAGTGAGTAGTATATAGCTATAGGCTTTATACTAGCCTTTTTTATTATTATTTTTTAATTGGGGTTATTTCCATCATTTGTTTTTTTTTAATCTGGCACGGCACATATACAAGTTTTCCTTGGTATTTGTTAATTTATTAGATTAATTTATCTTATTTGTGTCAAATTTACTGAAGATAATTGTAAAAAATCTTTTGGGAAATATTGAATTTTATCATTTCTTTCGAACTGCATAACTGAAAAAGTTGCAGTTCGATGCAGACTTTCGAAGTATAGAAGTATAGTAGAACAGACCAAGATTCAGAAAAATAAGGTTTCAACGCAGGATCTAGCAGGACTTCGTAGAAATTTAGGTTTTTATAGTGCGTTCCATACATTAAAAACCTAAAATATTTTTTTTTGCCGAAATTATAGGGTTAAGCAAAAAAATACAAAGAATGAATAGTGTAAGGAATGATAATATCAAAACGTTGGCGTCAAAAAAAATTGGAAAATCCGAAAAAAAATCCTATGTCACAAAAATAGCCGTTTCGACCCACTGTGCGTCGTGAGCGTATGTCATGACGTCATCAGTGACGTTTTCACCGCGACCACGACGATCGTGATCGTCAAATGGAACGGCGAAATGAGTGTTTTTAGCGCCGTGAACGCCTAATGGAACGCGCCCATTAAAACATGAGGTTGACAAATGACAATTTACATTATCAACAACAAACCTTCAGTTTCTGATTTGTAATAATTTCAAATACAAAACTTATAATTATTATGATATTATTATAAACGAATAAAAAATGGGTGCAATGTTCAAATATCTAGTCGCCGGCATAGTGAGGTATTGGCTTATCCACACAGATTACTGGCAAATCTTGTCTAACAGAGTGGAGATTGCGACGCCTCTGAACTCATGGAAAAGGTTAATCGAAGGAGTTTATTTGTATGATCAAAACATTAATCCTTATGAAGGGGATTCCTTCCACGAGTCGCCTATAATGTTATTAGTGTTTCACTTCTTATTGAAACGTGTACCATACATTTTGCCGCTTCTATTTACGGCAATGGATTTGCTGACGGCGTGTCTACTCTACAAAGCGTCTAGGAGCTTTGTGCGAATATTTTTAAATTGTCAACAACGGAATAAGTCGGAAGTGGTTGAGGAATCCAAGGACATGCTTTTGACAAGAGAGCAATTAATAGAAACCTCAGAGTATGTGTTATCTGTCTATTTATTTAATCCATACTCTATTTTAAATTGTGTGGGGATGACGACGACTGTTGTCCAGAATACTCTGTTGGCTACAGCTCTGTATGGTGCTGCTAATGGATATAGTATTGTAGCATGTGCAAGCCTCGCATTTGCAACTCACCAAGCATTGTATCCTGTTCTATTGATTGTACCAATGGCAATGATATTGGCCGAGGTGAATAAAGGCTGCAACAAATGCTCATACATTAGAACACTGCTGGCTTTTGTGTTGAGCTGGGGTTTTCTGATTTATATTTCTGCATATATTATGGATGGATCATACAAATATGTTTATAACACTTATGGGTTTATGTAAGTACAGCCTATAACTTTACATACAATTTCTAAACATAATTATATTAAAAAAAAAATGCTAAGATGTCTAAAATATCATCCAAGTCCATCATCGGAGACCAATATAAATTTTATGTTAAGTATCAATTTGTCAATAAATGAACTACTAACAAGAGTATAGATTTTACAACAATATCTTGAGGATTTTAGTTCTATATTTTTTAAAGATTTGGCAACCATTATTATAAACATTTATTCCCAAGCCAAGAGATAAGAGTGAAACAAAAGTAAAGTTTTCAAGTTAAATCATACTTTCAGAACAACACCTGATGTTACTGTTTAGATGGTGATTTAAAAAAATATATCATATCAAGCTATTGCAATATTTGTTTTTGCCTGTTACAGATTGACCATACCTGATTTAAAACCAAACCTTGGATTATTTTGGTATTTCTTTACGGAGATGTTTGAGCACTTCAGACTGCTGTTTATATGTGCATTCCAGATAAACGCACTGGCTTTGTATATTGTCCCTCTAACTTTGAGGTTCAAAAAGGAGCCATTGCTGCTTGTCACAGTATTACTTGCTCTATCTACGGTGTTTAGATCATATCCCTGTGTTGGAGATGTTGGATTTTATATGGCATTCATTCCTATGTGGAGACACCTCTTTTCATGTAAGTAGAAATTAAATTTAAAAAATGGGTGCCCTAAACAAGATATATTATATGACTTATTACAAACATAAAAATGAAATAAAAATTGTTTTTGTGTTTTCAGTCATGCAGCAAAAATTTATTGTGGCGTGTGCGTTTATCATCACATCTGCACTGGGTCCTACAGTGTGGCATTTATGGATATATTCTGGATCTGCCAATGCCAATTTCTTCTTCGGAGTCACATTATCATTTGCTACTGCTCAAATATTCCTAATTACGGACTTGCTATTTGCATATATTAAGAGGGAATTCACACTCAGAAATGGATTTTCCAGAATGGTTGATGGAAAACCGGCCAAATTAGTTTTACGATAGTATTCTGGGCAATGTTTTCTTCAATTCTCATGACAATAGTAAAAGATACCATTTCAATGTCAAGTTAGCACATTTCGTTTAAATAATGTGCCAGTGATAATAATAACTCACTTTATTTTTTTAAACCATTGTGTTTTATGCAAAGATCACAATTTTTTTTTATTATGTCAAATTTAGTTGTTACACATTTTCTTCATGTATCAACTTACATATCCCTATTTCACATAATGTGAGTAAACTTTTTACAATGAAATAGTGGTTTGTTAAACTTTTAATGACTGAATTGATATGCTAGGTATAAATTTCAAGATTCCATGATACTTTACCTTATTTGCATTTATTTGTGAGCTTTTTTGGATCAACATGTGTGAGACAGATAGAGATTGCGCCATGAATTACACTTAATTGGTGTTGTATTCATATACTAAATCATATCTGCACTGTATATGTACAAAATACCTCAAGTTGGTACCTACATGGTGTAATTGCCAATTTTAACAATAAATTTTAACTTTAAATGCCTTGGGGCTTGATTGCTGGCTACATGTGAAATTAATATAATTTTAAGATTGTGTGTAAAAACCATAAAATAAATTGCTATTATTAGATAACCCCCTGTTTTGTACCAAAACAATATTAATTTGTAAATCTTCAAATGCACATTGCAATGGCTTATGCTTAATTAATTAAACTGAAAATTCAGAGTACAATCTACTGGTGTTTATGTATGTTAAATTTAATGTAATAAAGTTTTTAGTGATGCATAAAATTTTTCCATACGAATGTACCAATTGAGAAATATTGTAACAATAATTGTAATAGCATATTAGAGACACTAACAATAATATTGTTTATTGGGAGGGCAAACGCCAGAACAAATATTTAATTTTATCATGGAAAAAATGTGTACATAAAATGTTATTTATGAGATTTTAATGACTGCATAGTGTTTTAATTAATAATAATAGGTATCTACATGTTATCACATAGTTGTAATTATTTTATCTATGTAAAGAGATTGCATTTTTGAAGTGTTACTATCACAAACTTGTCCTATTAAACAAAACCTAAGTTGAGTTGACACAGGTTGTTGTAATTGTTGCATTGAAGTTTCAAATGATTTTTTTCTTATGTTTTCAGGTTGTATCTATAATTTATATTTTTTCATTAATTATTAATATATAATTAACATAGCTTAATTTTACAAATACATTACAAAAATGAGTTTGTTTGTTTTATTTAACAGGTTAATTCATAAAGTAGATAACCGGCAGTCGCTTTTGCAATGTGTCATTAGAGCATTATCTTATCAGCACGCCGTGATCTGTATTGTAGCACACCTTACCGTATGGCACCACGCATTTTGTTTTTATTACTTTTACTGAAATGAATGAATTGTGTAAATAGTAAAATTGTGTAAGCTATGAAGACTGTGCCACTTTACGTAATATTGATAAGCTGTAAGTAAATAATATCAGACATAATTGCTAATATCTTCAGCTGAAATTTTATCAACTTGTATTTTGGATGAGACCGGATAGTTTGAGTGTGGTTTTGGTTCTTTAGGTGCTAGTTTCGCGGCTTGCCACATTTTACCAAGTATACCTCGACATTTACTGCCATGCTATGCCACCGGCGCACCAGAGTTAGTGGCGCCTCGCCGCTTAGATATATTCCTCTCCCTTTTGAGAAAACTAGAATTAAACTCCCAGATTGACATGAGGATGTTAAGTACAGCGTTACTGAGAAGGTAATTTGTTATTTTATTATCTCTTGGTATATTAGAAGTGAAGACTTTGTAATCGATGATGTTTATCATCCTACTACCTCCATCACATTAGTCACTCATAAACCTAATGAAAAGAACAGGGTATATGGATTAGAGAAGATTGCTTTGTACGATTATAAGAGTTTTAGTACACACCTAGTTAATAATGATGATACCATAGCATAGCTGATACTGACATAATATTTCAAGATAAAGACATTGTCAATTTATGAAACATCAATAAGCCTCAACACTGATTGCAATAATTAGGCATAGTTAAATAAACTCTTGGATCCAATTGGGTTCATCGCTCTTTAATAATTGAGTGAATGTTCCCCTATCCATAAATGTTACTTTGCTATACGATATATTTAGGCGCTCCCGCCAAAGACTTGCCGTCTGTACGCAAATAAAATAAAACCATGGCTTCTTTCAGTGTATTTTGAACAGTAGAATGTGGTACCAAGTTTAAATTAACATTAAAGATTAATATTTCGCTATTCGTTTCGCTATCGTTTAACATTTTAACTCAAAATTACACTACAGGCAGTACTAGTAATTATCGCTCACTTGAACGCAGAAGGACACACGGTGGCGATAAAAAACGGTATACTTGAGAGATCTTAAGAATTTAAAACTAATCTGTGAAGTCCATCCAACCCGCATTAGGCTTGCTTGGTACTTTAGGGCTAAATCCCTCTCAAACGTAGAGAAGGCCGTGCTAAACAGACATATCATATCTTTAGTTTTAAATACAGTCTTTTGTACATTTCAGTCTACGATTGGACGGTATAGAGCAGGCATCGGCCACCGCAGTACAAACCGACTTTATTCTACCGTTCCGTGCATCAGGATTTCAGTTCCACAAGTACAAATTGCTAATGGATATATTTCTACCAAGTCAGAATCTCATCGATGTCGACGATATATTGACGGTGTCGGAAAAATGTTTGCTCCATCGCATGTTGAGTACCACGGTGCGACAGTGGGAGCGAGGTGATGAGAACACCGTTTGCCCTGTATCAACTCAGCAGTCACAGAACATGGTCACGCAGAGTAATAGTAGGTCAGCATTAAAACAGCGAAATTAAGACTCTTCTTTCCTAAAATTGGTCTTTTGGTAACTATCTGTGTATTTACCTACTCTTGAAATCTAAGTAGTACATCTTGTACGGCCTTTCTTAGAAAATTTACTAAGGATCTTAAGTCCAAAATTAACAGACGAGCTGATAGACTAAACATTTTATTTATTTACATTATTTTGGTGCCAATTCTAAATATGTTAAACTTTGTAGTCTAACGACAAAATTTTAGTATTCACAGTAGATGTCCAATTGAAGAGGGTGTGATGCAAACGGATTGGGGAACCATATCTCCTGGGACTCTAATATCTGCTGTAGCGGCTTCGCTAGAGAAACAACGCGTTTTAGTAACAGATATATTGAACGCTAACATTTTCAAGGAAGATGTCGCTGAACAACTGATAGACAATGCTATGCAGGACTGGTACGATGATATAGAAACATTGAACGAACAAACTGAACGGCAGGTAGAATCTGTGGATATTGGCAACGAATGGGTCGCTACGTTGGCTGGTGAGTAGGGTTATCCTGACACATATATTATATAAAAAACATCGAGGTCTACAAGAAAGTGAACTAAGTTAATTGTAGTCTTTAATCCTAATTTCGTTCGTTCAACCTAATAATTCACGCTAGTTTGCAAGACTTGAATGTAAAACCAACTAGCCTGACTGCTTCACCTACTTCATGATTTGTTGGTCATACAGATCTGCTCTCTGCTACTTCTAGACCCAAGACTTGAAACTTATATGTGATAGTTCTACCTGCTCTTCGATGCCTACTAAATGATATAGTCAGTCTATTTAAGGTCTTACTTTGCTTTGATCACGCTTCTACTTAGGAAAGGAGTGCTAAAGAAAACGATTTATTTGGATATAATAATTTTAGTTAAATAAGGCATTTGCATATCCCTACGTTTCTTAATTTATTATTTCAGGTGATCTAGCGGAAGTGGTGGTAAACCAAGGTCCTCGAGTAGGGTCCGTGTCGCAAAGGATGGTGGTTGGCAGCAATAACAGATGGAATGACACATTGTTGCCCAGAAATTATTACATATTTCCGCAAAACAGTTCTGTTATTGACTGGCAATTTACTGATGCAGAAATGTTGGCTGGCATTGACGGTAAATAAAATTATGTAAAATACTTCGGAATTACGATAGTTACTTACTTCATGGGAAGATGGAGATATACTTAAGATTTTGATCAGTTTTTATCACTTCATAAAAATATAATTAAGTAATTACGTAACGAGAATGAATTTAATTATTTAAAGTCATTACATTGAGGTATTAAATAATTTCTCACACGTAGGTACGAGTATATGATTGAGAATAACAAACAATTCTATTGGCCCAGAATACATTATGTTTTTTCAGTTAAGTTTTTTTTTGCTTTTGCTTTGTTCCGCAATTGTTTTATGTATTTGGAATACATTACGTTGACGACTATATTATACCTGTGTACAAATTATTCTAACGTAGATATGTATCATATTTGTTTGAGTCATCGTATAATAATAAACTAAAAAAAATCAATATAACTTTATTGCTCACATTATTTTTTGCTTACAGGACTTATTTTAGCTAATCATGTCGCACAGTGGGTGGAGCAAAGAAGAACCCTGAGACTTTCCCAAGTCATCGACATGTATTACTCCAATGAAGGCGTCTCTTTCGACCCGACAATAAAGGCTTGCAACAGGGAAAACTTACTAAACAACTTATTAAATAGCTCCGATATTTTTACTGAAGCTTCAAGGTTTGCTCATGTTCTATCATTGCGACAAATAACTGTATACATACCTATTGAAGAAATGGAGCGAATAACACAGGCGGCTGTAACAGCTTTCACTACTTACCTGCGTAAGTTTCATGTTATTTTAAATTATTCATACATACTTACATAAATTCACGCCTGTATTCCCTAAAGGGAGAGGTGCTACCAGGACACCCACTTTTTGCCTTGTGTGTTCTGTCCTACGATGTGACTGGGGGCGAGCTACCGCCATATCGGGCTCAAATTCCTGACTCCGGGCTGATATAATTAATCAATAAAAAAAATCCAATAGCTCTGCTCGACACGAGATTGCAAACTTAGACCTCAGCGTTGTAATCGTACAGTAGTAGGTACAACTGTGCCACCGAGGCAGTCAGGCAGTTTTAATTATAATTTGAAAATAATAAATAATAAAATATAATTTTTAAAATAATAATCCATAAATAGGCATAAAACTATCAGGTTCAGAAGCTCAAGGATGCTTTCACTATAGTCGCCCTTTTGACTTTCGAAACGTATACAAAGTTAAATTAACTTAGTTTAATACTATTATTGTTGTCTGGTTTAACTATATTACGTGCTTCTAGAAGTAAACACACTCATGATTTTTGTTATCGATGAATAATGTAGGTACTTATATATTAGATTATTTTTATTGTAAGTAAGTGAAATATAGAATATTACAGCATCACTCCTGAGGCAAAACCACCGAGCTTGTTCTATGGGGCGCAGTATACCAGTAATGGATTTAGTGGTAGCCACTGACGGTTCCTGGAAAGGATACGATGTTGAAGAATTTATTTCGTAAGTCCTTCATTTTTATTTTAGTATATTTACAAATTTATTATATGTAATTATTTGAGAATTGAATTCAAGCAGCCACGCAAATGTGTTTGCTCTTCCTGAATGTTGTCGTCTTTCTTTAAGGGCCATTTATGTGATGTTATTGTTTAATCGAAAATAAAAATATTTGCTTACCAATACAACACACATTTGTTAATTTGTTTCTCATTCACCGTAGTTACAGATTTGAGACTGGTGTCTGATGGAGACAACGTTTATAATTCTTTTTCGCATTGTCACAAACATTGTAAAGTGTATTCATGTCACATGCTTAGGTGCATATTTTGTTTGTCTTACAAATATTTTTGAAATGATAACCAATGAGATGTTTACAAAAAATGTAATCTGTATGACAACATACTATATTTTTCTGTTCTTCTCTTTTTAGATGGGTCGGTGGCGCACTGGAGTTAAATTTAATGCGAAGTACAATTTCATTACTTCATGGCAACACGGGAAGATGGATTGCTCCGCCGTCGAATAATTTGACCGCCGTATTTTCACATTTGCAGAATTTCACTGACGAATGTATGTTATTTACAGGAAGTTTTTTTTTTTAATATGTCTACTTATATGTATAGATCGAATGTATCGAGTTATACAGGGTAAATCCACACCAAGACCGAAAACCGAGCCAGGTGGTTGTATTAGTGACTTCAGACACAATGCAACTAAAATTTTTGAAAAAACCGATTTTTTTTTTACTCTTCGTCGTATTTGGGTGAAAAATATATAGTTTTCCTAAAATTAACATATACACCTTTTAATTTTTAAACACGCAATGGTACGCAAAAGTTTAAATTACTATTTTCGCAAGAACTATGTCTTTACCACCCAAACACGATGATATTTAAAAATTGCAAAAACTTAATTGCCGCTTTTTTTGCGCAATTTTAGGTGCATTATGTCTGTAATCACTAAAACTACCACCTGGCTTCTTTATCGGTCGTAGTCTTGAAATACCCGATCTACTTAGATCGATTAAGGACTTTTAACTGTTTAGTGACATCATATGATATAAATAAGGGCATGTACATGAACTCTGACCTCTCTGTATTTAAAATCATGCGTAGGTATTGTTTATCGTACAATAACATTTTCTGTTGTTTTCAGTTTGTGTCATTCTTTTGCGCTTCTTGGGTAGTTTATGTTAATTTATTTATAAGTAGGTATCCTTAGTACTGTTAAACTATTTTTAAGTCAAGTGCAGTTGTAATGATATTTTACTATACATTTCTATTCAACATATATGCAAGTGTTGCACCTCCACCGTCCTTAAGTACCTATTGACACTTGAAAGGTGCGGATGCATTATCAACCTTAGAATGTGGATATGAGGAAAAGAATGCTGGACCTTTTGAATAACCCTTATTTACCACGATGGAAACGATCATTTTTTATAATAAGAGACCTGGAAATTGTATTTACTGAGCATCGAAATTGTATTTTCCAGGGCCCAATCGACTCAATTTGCCGAACATAATCTCAACAGTCATCCAGCATTCTTTAAACAAATCCCTTGCTGAGATATCTGACAGAGCGAGTGCTGGGTCGAGCACCGTGGTCCTCATCATAAGTCCCAGTGACCGACCATCTGCCACTGAGTTGGAACGGGCTAGGACTCTTATGACAACCCTAAGATCTAGCTATGTCGACGTGTACTTCGCCTACGTAGCTCAGGACACCAGCGATTTCCAAAACATAAACAACGAATATCTCGATTACTCCGAGTTGTTTATGACGGTGAGGACTTCCTAGTTGTACTGTCTCGCATACTTGACATTTCTATAATTTTTAACGTCCAGGGGTTTCCTTCGATGATGTTCTTTATGTATTTTTCCGCATACATTTTTCATGTCTTGCGACGCACCTTGATAATCCTTTTATGGAAGAGAAATTGCGTAAGACATGTATGTATGTACTCGTATATTAATTTGTAAATTTTGCAGCATTTTTTACGATTACTCCATGGTACTCCATGCTTGTTGCGAAGAAACATTAAAGGTACCTACATAATTTATTAAAGGAACATTTTAATTTGTTTTTGCCTCCAGACTTCATCTATAGCGGTAAGCGATGTTATTGATGCTGTAGATACATATTTGGTTAAAAGCAATATTCCGACGAGAATAATAGGCGTCCAATGTCCTTTTAATGGCTCCGTTTTTGACCAAATCGAATACGAAGATTTCGTGCTGCCCGGCCGGCAGACTTATTATCGGATACATCCATTTTATTTGAGACAACAGGCTCTTGTTCAAGTACAGGTATGTATGTAAAGGGAAACCTAGTTAAATCACTACTCACTGGGACATCAATGTATACTTTATTTGTTTTATAACTTGTTTCCATATTAACAGAGTAACGTCCATTATTATATTAAAAAAAGGATTATTCATTGTAAACGTCTGACTGTCATTAAATGTTTGAGTCATTACTACTAATGTTTTGTTTGTAAAAACCACCCATCTTTTCAATATCTCATCATTGACTTTTTAGGTTTTTTATATTAAATGTAAATATTTTTTTAAGTTTCGCAACGATGGTCAAGGCCAGCTGCTAACTTGCATGTGGCGTGGAGCCGACACCTCACACAGCTGTCAGACGATTACCGAGAGGGGAACGCACACGTTCAATATAACCACACCATGTGCATCTCCAGAATTCTGTCTGCCTGCTCACTTCGTAATAACATCTACGGCAACTGCGAATTTGTGTGCACGTAAGCATCCTTATTAATAGCTTAATAGTTTAAGTATAACAAAATTTGTTTTAGGTCTGTCCATCTTTTTAAGGCAACGCCAGGGCAAATATAATTTGTTTGTAGATAGGATGTCCCAGAACTAGATGATAAACCGGTAATGGTAATAGTCCAGTCTATGACGGTAAATGACGAAGGTCTGGCGGCCACGGCCTTAGGTCTATAGGCTCAAGTAACGTCCATTAATATATTATTAATTTACCGAATTAAATAAAAACAAATCTAATAATTACCTACATACCAAATTCAATAAAAATAAATATATTTTTTCAAGAAATATGATCAAATTCCATATAGAAGGATTTTTTATTATTTACTGATTAACTTTGACACGTCGCTCGTACTGAATCAAAATATTTACCTACTATAGGGTCGGAATTTCTACGGTATGTAAGTCCGCCAACCCGCACTAGGCCAGCGTGGTGGACTATATGGCCTAACCACTCTCAATCGATTCTCTCGATTGTAGAGTAGGCCCGTGCCCTGCAGTGGGACGTATATGGGCTGATATAGATATAGATAGGGTCGGCAGCAAGTTTAATTCTAAATTGGCGCATTTTATCAAGAATTTAAAAACGGTACTACACTTGGTATTTTTCCCTCAAATTTCTTTTTTAATTTTGAGTTGCGATATATCAATTATTTCCTTTGGACCTCAAGATCTGTTCTTCATCTACTCAAGAATGACCTGTTTAAAAATGTAGCACATCCTTTTCTACTAATTCATTTTCTACTGGCGATGATGATTTCTGATACATAATGATGTTTCCTTCACCTTTATAGATCTTGGATATTGATAATCCCTACACACATTAATCCGAAAAGTTAGATGTGTGTCTTGGGATTCAAACCCGTGACCACTGTCTCAGCAGAAGCCACGCACTTTAAAAGTAATCTAATGGACTTACATCTGGTGATTATGGTGGCCGTTGAAACTTGACCCCGATACTGATACCTACTGCTTAAAATTCACTGTAGCATATTTTATTGTTTGTCCTTAAACGTTTTACTGTTTTATCCCAGCGACAGATTTTTATAAAATTAAATAATGATCATCACATTTTACGATACGTCAGCCATTACTACGTACAAATGGGGCTACCAGAGTGACTGGACTTCAAATTCAGTTCCCCAAGAACTCGGGGCCTGGGTCGTTATTACGTTTATTTTGATTGAAAATATTTATTTTTCCCTACACTAAAAAGAAGGTTTGATCGAGTGGCAAACACCTTTGCACCGATACCAAGTTTCATAGTAATATGGGCATTCTCCTTTCCTTATTGACTTGACTAGCCAACAAATAATAATATTTCAATGCGTAATATATCGAAGGTGGGTCGCCAAGGACCGGACACGAATAAAAGTAACACAAATTATAATTAATGTAACGCATATTAGGTGCTACATGTTTGCCATAAAAATGTTGTTAATAAAATTTGTGACCCATGGTAAAATGATTAACACAAAGAAAAACAGAAATCCGAAGTGAAAATTCTGTCCTCAATGGTTTAATAAACACACGTTTTTGAAGAATAACGTAACATTATTTTTACCTAAAGTTATATATTTTTAAGTAAAATAAAAAAAGTCAAAAAGTTACGTCGTCTATTTTTCGCAACTAGGCCCCGGGGGGATTCGAACCCCCGATCTCCTGTTTACTAGACAGGCGCTTTAACCAACTAAGCCACGGCGCCGATGTGAGCTATGTCGAAAATGATAACTGCATTCATAATACATGAACATAACATTCATAGTAGTACAGATAACACCTTATGTTATGGAACAAAGTAAACTATTGTTAAATATATTTGTTATATATGAAACGTAATATTAAATTACTTATTGTATCTTTTTTAACAGACAATGACTGTCGCCAGCCTAATCAAGTGGGCTACTACATACGTCACTCGGGCCTTCGGTGTTTGCCACTAAAAGGTTCAGCGGAGAAAGTTAATTTTTGTGCAAATATTGTATTATTGTATACTGTGATAACTATTCTGTTTATGTAATAACTTTGAAAAATATTATAATCAAATACTAATCAAAAATATATATTAAGAACATTATACATGTAATATGATAAAAAATATATATATTATAAAAAGGTATATAATTTTTCTAACAAAAAGCACCAAAACGTCACTACCCCTGGTGGGACTCGAACCCACAATCCCCGGCTTAGGAGGCCGATGCCTTATCCATTAGGCCACAGGGGCATATCTATTAATGTTAAATTTATAGTATGTATTAAATATATTTTTAAGCGGAAAAATATTTTTTTGGTCGATCCAATGGTTCACGTTTGCGATAATAGCACCACAACTCATTTGCGACTTTTATAATGAAATATATGATGGTTTTCTTTTATATCACTTACAATGAATGAAAGTTGTCAAAGCAAAAGTGCTATTGAAATAAAACTATTATGTACGGATTTTACTGGGTATTTGGTTTAATTTTACAAACTGTGACTACGAAAGCTGTGAAGTAATCGAAACGACGATTTATTTCTATATCTATCTATATCAGCCCATATACGTCCCACTGCAGGGCACGGGCCTACTCTACAATCGAAAGAATCGGTTGAGAGTGGTTAGGCCATATAGTTCACCACGCTGGCCTAGTGCGGGTTGGCAGACTTACATACCGTAGAAATTGTTTAAAATCGCTACGGTATGCAGGTTTCCTCACGATGTTTTCCTTTACCGATTTATTTCAATGTGTGACATTCGCCCAATGATTATAGAATTAATCATTGCATTCGCCAAACCATTATGCAAAAGTGCTATGTCAGGATCGATCAATGAAAACAGTCTGCTTACCCCCATGTATGTATTTAAAATGAAAAAATTCAGTAAAAAAATACACAATATTTATTTTAATTATTGTTTTATTAGTTTATTTAAACACGGCAAATAAAACCTAATTAACCGCAAAATTGTAGTCTTGGATATGTTTGACAAACCAGTGCCATCTATTATCCATTAATGTTGGCCACACAAAGAGCTCTAACACGTTTGAATGATGTTAAATTATTTAGTTAAAACGACGATAGAGGGAGTTATCGCTGACTGCCATGCGTTGCAAAGCGTACATCGCCAATTACAAAATTAATATTCCATAGACCTTATTCGTTTATCGATAAATAATAACATAGATTATAAGCGGTTAAATGCGAAAAAATAGTCAGTTTAATAAATTCCATGACCTAATCGTAGAACAAAAACATTATTAATAATTTTTTTTGCTGAGACGGAGTTATTAAAGCCTGTAAACAATTAGTTATATTAATAATTCAAATATTTCACTATAATACAAATAAATTAATTATGATAAAATTATTTATTTCTTATTATAAAACATATAAAAAAATATTCTATTATAAAAATAACTGTATAGTACGATTATTTCAGCTAATATGCCAACGACTCCGTGGCGCAACGGTAGCGCGTCTGACTCCAGATCAGAAGGTTGCGTGTTCAAATCACGTCGGGGTCAACATTCTTTTTGCAAAACATTTTTTGTATTGTTTCTTTAATTTGTAATGTAGAGCAATTTAAAACTGTGTTATGATAGAAGCGTTTGAAATTAGAACTTTTTGGACCTCATACTACATTTAGGACACAAATCCGGTATTGAAATAATTAATTAATTATTTAATCCGGTATTCGCGTAAATCTAGGAAACCACTACACAAATCCGGTAGCTCGCTTTCTTTAGTCACAAAGGTTCACTCCAGAGCATAGGAATCCCTCAAGGATGGCAAACTGTCGAAAGCGGCTTAAATAAATAAGTCCGCAAACACAAAATATAATCACAGCATAAAATCAAGCTTAATAATCGCAACCATCACTGATAACTCGGTTGAAACTCGTTATCCATTGGACTGGTTTATCGCCGGTTAGTAAATTATTATTGGTACGGGCAGTTGGTTCATATTCTTAGCAATGTGCCATGAATATGTTTAGTGATATAGTATACATTGAGCTAATGTTATAATAATATTATGCAGTAATATTAGCTCAGTGGATATATAAAATAAATATTTTATGAATGTGGCATTGTCACAAATCCGGGCTGTTAATTGTCTAAACGGAAGCTATCCTAATTATTTGAAACTAAATAAACTGAATCATGTTTACAATCCTAAAGTTAGTACTTGCCTTCACGTCATACCAAGATATCAGTAATTAGGCGTTTAGTTCGTCACGGCTTAGTACATTTGGCACGTTTTATATATCTACCTATTTATACTTGTTTTGCGATAAGAAAATTAGGTTTTTCTGGCTTTATATAAATGTATAAATCATGCCAGTTTTTTATGGTTTCATTGATTTATTAGATGGATCTGAGAACCCTATTGATATACAGTTGTACGTCATGAAATAATCTCGAGATCAAGGCTCTCTGCTGAAAAGTTGTCTGTTGCTTTTAATGCTGAATCCTCACAATGATTACAAATATCCACCGTATTTCAAGGTGGCAGTGTTAAATTTGCGATAACTGTACCCAGCAATTGCGACTTTTTGAAGTCAAACTAGCAAATCTTCATTCTTTACGAAGACCGACTTACAATAATTACAGTAACGACCTTATATTGTTTAATTTTGAGGCTTATTACCTGGCGTTAAAGAATATTTTAGAGGTTCGTAATGCTCCGAAGACTCATTTCGCTTTGACGAGGTTGGTGGTCGCGACGGTCAGGTGACTGGTATACGTGTCCGCTGGCGCCTTTACAAGTGAATAGCATTCTTGAACAAACACACTAGCGCAAGTTTCCCTGTGTGTTTCCTGCGTAACTACATTCATTCGCGTGTACGTATAGGAACACGCCTTCTATTTGCGCCTGTGTGCGTGCCTGAAGGCTTGTTTGTGTTCAGTTTGGAGGTCATGAAGTGATTGGAACACGAGTACAAACATTTTTTTTCGACCATCGTTCGCGTTCGTTTACTTAACACTTAGTTTGAGTTTCTGTCGGTGCTGATAATTGTTTGTCACGGCTTATTTTCAGCGATGTAGTCACGAGCCTTGCAAAATTTACATGCTAAAATTTTCCATACGTAATTCGTTTTTTATTTCTTATATGAAATTACTCTACCCTGCGTGACTATTCATTTGGTTAGCTTTTTATGAGCGCGTGTTATTAAAATTATAAGCTCATTCGAAAGAAACGACTCGGCGCTGACGCAATTCATCAAATTTGTTCATATGTATTGGTCATTGGTCTGTTTTTGTGATCTTTAAATCAAAATGACCCCTATTCCCTCCGATGTGCGTGTCCGTAGTCACATAACAACACTATTGGGTTTTCATATTTATTCATATACATCTATCAGGAAAATTCGCAATAATCCCATGTAAAATCCTAGTATACTCATGAAATATTGTGTAATAATTAACTTAGTTTTTAAAATATTTTAATGTTACACATTATCATGTTATTGTACAGTATGTATTGAGAAAAGAAAATTTCAGTAAATTCGTCTGAAATATAATATTATGTATTACACTTTGTGGGCATAAGTTAGCTAAAATAAAGCCGCATACGCGTATTTGTACGGCTGTATTGTGTTTTTAACAACTGTACAAGCTTGTGACGTTAAAGTGTATATACATTTTTATTACAATAAATAAAATAATGTATCTACAAAATGATCATTCAGATCATATTAAAATAGAATAAAGTACCTGCTGAGCTGTTGGTATTCAAAATATAATTGAAATAAATAAAATAAATGCTCTATATTTGGAAACAATGTTTGACTGAGGTACCAATTAAATAATCTGCAGCAAGATTTCCTTAATATCAGTCAGTTTAATGTTTTTCGCACAGGTTCTGCGAATGAGTTCATAAGATAATTGTCCTGGCGCCATACCAATTAAACCCTTTATAAGGCGCTCTAGGAAATTTGCGTAAGATCATCATGTACTTTTTTGGCAAAATTATTGAGAAGAGTAAACACGGATTTTTAGAGTGATACTTATAACTGATAATCAAACATAACATGGTCCATCAAAACGTAATAGCTAATAATACGCTGCGACATTTGATACATCCAATATTTACTTATAAAATTATGCTGAAGGTGAATATTCCAGAGGCAAAAATTATAGAGATTACCTAATTGAAAACTATTGTGTCATTGACACTAGCTTAAGTGGTTTGATAGTACACAAAAAAAGAAATTTCAATGCGTGTAACAAAAGCTTAAATACATGTACATAAATAAAAATAATGTAACAGAAAAGGCATCAATATTCGATTTCCTTAGTTTGTTGCTGCTAAAAATATTTGTATAGAAACAGATATATTTGTATCAAATTTATTATTTTATTTATTCAATTGAAGTAGGTGAGCAATGAGCATATTATAATTTATACCAATATCACACAAAATAAACTTTGTGGATCTCTAATAAAGTACATCTTGGTAAGTGTTTTTTCTTAATTGAAAACATGTAAATATCTGAATCTACCTAAAAAAAATCATAGGCCTTTTTTAACTTTGAAATTATAGTAACTGGCAGCATATTTACGTCTATTTACCTTTCGATGAAATATAGAAAATTCTTTACGTAGATATTTTATGCTTTGCATTTTATGTTGATATATAGCTCTCATCATTGATAACCTGGAGGCATTCTCACCGAGCTGTAAACATTTCACATGTTTAGCATCGTGACGCTTGTATTTGATCATCATGATAGCTAAATGATGCGGAGTCAGATAATTAAAAAGCACGTGTCATCTATGTTCAGCTTTATTGGAAAATTGGCGTGCTATCTTCCTCGTACTGTTTTGTGGACGGTCAACACGTCCATAGCAACAGCAAACACACGCCTGTAATTATACATACATGACCAGTATTTTAATTCTTCTTTTATAGTCCATCGATTAAGTCCTTGAATCAGTTTATACAAAATGTTACGCATATTATGCGTAACATTTTTTATGGACAAAACTAATTATTTTAATAAATTCAATTTATGGTATTTCGATTTCAAGGTTCTCGTTAAAATATCACAAGTTCATGTGTTTCTCATTGTATGGTTGTATTTTAATTTAAAATTGAAATATAGTCATTGTATTATTTTTCGGTAGGTAAAGCTGTTCTTTAACGAATTCAAAAATACTCAATTGGAGCTGTTGGTTACGAGTTGCACTATCATGCCAGATATAGTGTGACGTTGAGGGGCTTGGTTGCGCCGGCCAATCAGGGACTGCCAACGATCCAGTTACTCAGAAATGAAACTTATTATTATATTCGCCATACCGCGACGATTTACCTCAACAACAAGCGATGAGGAAACAGGTTTGAAACCAACCGAGTGTGTTATATTTTATTGCATTTTCGTATGTTTTGTTGGTATTTATAAAGACTTGGAAATAATGAAATAACCTTGGTTTGTATAAATTTCACAATACATGGGGCATTCATGGCCTAGCCTCAGTTAGTCATTAAATAACGCTAGCGAATACTGCTATTAAGTATGTTAAAAGAAATAATTGCTGATGCAATATCGCGGCGCTGTTGTGCTAGTGGTGTGGTGTGTCGACTGTAGACTGTAGTGTCGTACAGTGTAGGTGTGGTGTCGACAGTGGGTGTGTGAGACGGGGGCTCGCGCACGCACACCGCTGTCGTTTCGTGGGTATTGTTGGTTGCGTGTTGCGATGCGCGTGCGCCGACCACCGTGCATAAAGAACTGCGGCGGCCGCCAACGCGCCACACCTCCGCCAGCCGCGCCCGCCACATCATGTGCCTACATGTGTTCATAAACACACAACTTTCTAATCTAATTAACGTCACTGACCTCACTTGACTTTTCAGTCTCATGTATGAATTTTGTAAAACGTCAAGAGATAGCTATTAGCTATTATCGTCCAAATAACGTTACGTTTTACATACACGTTCCACGTAGCAATTCCACTATCGTTTTATTATACATTTTTATTGCCAAGCGTTTCATTAGCTTCAACCCGAGGAAGTATACTTTGGAATTTTTATAGAATAATATACCTGTTTCAGTGGAATAAGGTTTTTGAATGTTTCTTGTACAAAACCGCATTCCAAACATGGGTGTCGCGATACAAGTTATCATGGGGCTATCATGAATGTCATTGTGAATGTAGGTAATGGCTTTAGTGTATTGAGAAATATTGGCACTTTATATGATTTTTCACGAGAGGTATGTTATGTAAGCGGGCTGAGGTTACTAGCGAGAGAAGAATGCAGGAACAAGTGGCTGTGACAACTGTGTAGATTGATATAATTGCAGTCGATCAACACTGGAATTTTCCGATTGGTTCTAAATTGAAACAAATTCACGTTTATTACGAAGCAATTACCTTCAGAAGAATTGTCTGATTGGTCCAGTAGCGCCATATATCGGCTGCGAGTTACGAGGGCTAGGGTTAAATTCCAAGGTCAAACATTATATTTCGCGAATCGAAAAGATCCATTTCTTGATATCTATTTATTTCGCTGAAAAATTTATGTAAATAAATAAATAAATAAATACACCCAACAGTCACAAACATAGTCCTGACCCCACACTAAGATCGAGTCTTGTGTCGTGGGTATCAGAAACTACGAGAGACTTTTTCGGTCTCACAAACACCCAGACCCGAAACAAATACCTGTGGATCACACTAATATTTTATTTCGGTGCGGGGATCGAACCCGCGGGCCGCGGCCTCTCGTTTCACAGGCCGGCGTCTAACCAACTGCGCCACAGAGGCTGTCAGAGAGATGTTACTAATATAAACGGCTGTAAATACGAGTATTGCGAATGTTTGTGAAAAATACTGCTACATTTGTATCCCCGAAATGGCAGGTAGAGTCGATAGAGTTTGTAGAAGTGCCACTGCATTAGTGCCACCCAATTTAATTTAATTTCATGATGACATACGAAGGAGTCTTAACTCCATGACGGACACAAATTCTAGCCCTGGACAATTTATTTGAGACTACAAATTTAAACTTTGTTTCAAAGTGAACTGCTGACATGGGAATGCCACCTAGAACTTCATCATCCATACAGGATGCCACAAACTCGTATCTGACAACAGCTTGATTAATTCGTACAAAATAAAATGTTGCCCCCCACAATAACAAAGAAGGCCAAAGCACAATGGGCATGTAAAAAACTACTAAAAGGCTGTAAATTGACAATTAAAAGGCATATTTTATTATATATTTAATAAAAATATATCAGGCTTCACCGCTATTGCTGAATACAGGCTTAATCAAGGACCAGGAAGGAATTCAGTTACCCAGTGTCGGTTGGTACCTGGTGCAGAGAGAATTCACGTTGTAATGAACCATTTTTATTATTCTTTTTGTTTTGAATAGAATGGCTATCGTGTTATCAGGATTTTTGTGACTGCCACATTTTTTAAATATTTTTTGTCTCGTATTCAATACACAATAAAAAACAAGGCTTCGATGACTTGCAGAGACGTAGGAAACTTGCATCATAATGTATTTTATTACATGTCTCTATAGCGATATAATGATTTAAAAACGTCTTATTATATATCATTACCTGACTACAATAGGATGAATATTAAATAAAGTAAAGAAATCGTAAAATAAGTAAACAAAGAATTCTTTGGAGTTAAAGGATTGTACTATATACATGACTGCAATGATTATGACACTCCTTATAATGGTAATATCAGGTAAATCCCTTAAGTATGCTTTCTCTCTTATCTTTTAATGAGTAATAGAGGCTGAATTACACATTATTAAGTTTACCTAGAAGAATACTAATTATGAACTGAAGCTGATTATTTTTACAAAACTTTATAGTTATTAAAATACATATTATATCATATACACAATAAAGTACTCTTTTTGTGCATTACAGTAAATTATGTTTTTTGAAATTAGGGATTCAGTGACAAATAATTAATTTTTTTCCTTATAATTCGTAGAAAATTATGCTGCAACAGCAAATACATTTTTGTGCCGAGTATGTTTACATAAACACACCGCAAAGTTCATGGAAACAGCTGTTAAATTTGAATATACAAGTCATGATTAACCGCAGAACTAAAGAAATAATAAGAATATCAATTGAGAAGGTTCTAACTGAGCTACGGAAATATCTGTTCCGTGGTATTTTATGGGTGTGTTCTATAAATCAAATGGAATATGACACGGGTAATAAAACATGATTTATATCAAAATGAAAAATTTTCCTTCAAAGTTTGATTAAATCGTATTAAAATACTTGTATGAAGAAATTGGAATAATATTATTCGAGTTGAAAATACCCAACGGTCAAGGCGACGACAACTTAATACCAGTTTTATCCTGAACAAGTTCAACTTTACAATTATGTTACTGGACGAGTTGAGAATGAATTATAGCCCAAAACATCTTTTGGAATTGATACATTATAATACGTGGGAATAAATTTAATGTACTTATTAAAATAAGATGTAATGTAAATGAAAATATGTAGAAGTAATTACTCAGCGTGACGATTATTTGTCGCATAATAGTTGCCGGCTGCTCTGTCATGCGTCACTACTGGCTACGTGCGTCGCCGCACCGAGATGGGGCAATATTTAATATGTCTCAAATGAAGCAACAATTATACACAACAATGCAATAGGCATGCAAGGAGGTTTTTCTGCTTAAATAAAAAAACAAAGTTCAAAGGAACGGTACTTGTGGGCGTGGATTCCAAAAATACGTAATAAAACGTAACTTCGTAAAGCAAATTCAAGGAATTGTATATTATTGCCAACGACTTTGTGAAACTTTTAGCATACATTTAATAGACACGCTTTGATGATTCATTAGCACATTACAGGTTTAAATAATAGTTGTCTTGCCCTAGATTTCTTGACTATTGGTGCCCCACTTTTGTTTTGCTCTTCGATGCTCAATTTAGAATCGTTATTTGTTCAGGTTTCTCGATGATGGCACCCGACACTATACAAGCAAGTAGTTATGGGTATTTCATAAATTATACAAACGAATAATAAATATAATTAATAAAATATTTATACAAGTCCTAATTAAGGTATCTAGCAAGTTATTGAATGCGACGGTCAACATTGAAATTTTCAATTTAAGTTCAATTTTGCTTAGCTGTTTCGTTTCACTAGCACACTTATTAATAGTTCCTGTTACAAACACTTAATTTCAGTACTAAATACATCGTTTTTACTGCAGATTATATTGCAAGCATGAAAACATTTAAGAGTGGTCAATTAAGCACTGCAGTAAACCAACATTGCGATGAAGTAACCGGCGTATCCTTCGCAATTAAACCGCAATTGGTCAATGAAGATAAGGATTAAATGTTTCATTACACGAGCTTTCTCTTAAATCATTTGGTTAATTACTCGAAGCGCAACTATGAAAATGAACATGAAAAATTGAAATTTTCGAGTGTTCAAATATGTTTACGAAAAATGGTACATCAAAATAAATTTAATTACCGTCAGATATATTATTATGGCTAGTTCTAACATCTAAAATTGAATTCTCCCGAAGTGCGCTTTCTAAATTTCGAATTCTGCTCATTTTACAATATTAGAGACCATGACAATAGAGTACCTAATTAGCCATTAACTAAAATCGTCACCTATTTTGGATTCATCGTTATCATCATCCTTTGAACTTAAGACTCCAACAAGCATTTTCACAGCTTGAAAATTTGGAAACGGCTTGAATCCATCGACTTCTTGAAAACTTCATATTTAATTTATTTTGCATTATTATGGGATTCAGTCATGTACAAAATGATAGAGCCAGCTTCAAATATGATAGAGGCAGCTTCAAATAATAATAAAAACTAAAGAAACAACAATTTAAGATGTCATTGTATTTACCTGCAGCAAATAATTCGACAAAATTATAATTTACTTCACTTGAATTGTTCTTCATTGTTTTATTCATAGTTCTGACATCGGCGCGTTGTTTGTTCAAAAAACCATAAATATGTAAATTGATAATTACTGTATTTATTCAGTTTAATAAGAATTAAAAAGAAATACTTTGGATACTGTTTATTGTCAATTCAAGTGTTACAACGTCATAATCAGTTTTGAAAATACGAGTGAAATCGCTTAGCGACCTCTCTTGTAAGCACAACCAGAGTAAAATGCTACATTGGCAACATATTACGGTGGAAAGTCAAACTTTCACCAGTGGAACATTAACGTTCTTTGATACATTCGATATAATTCATTAAAGACCATTTAGATTTATTCAGTTTATTTTGAATATTTAATATACTCAATTTTGTATATTTTATAGAACTTCAAGTATTTTATTAAATTTGCCAAGGTTAGCGCTTGCGAAACCCGGATGATGTTCGGCCAAATGTGTATGTAGCACACGAATGGAACAACAAAGCCGATATACATTGAATCATACTGTAACCTGCTTGAAAGAGCCGTCGAATTTTCTCGCAGCGTCTCAGATTGCCGTCATTCGCGACTATATGGACAGACCGTTCCAGTTCGGTATTCTGTTTCATAAACATCGCCTCGTTATTCATGGAATGGAAAGTCACTGCAATGTGAGTAATTATGTTTTCATCCATATTCCTCTCTAAATACTATTATGACACTGGATGTTGGAAGAGCTTAGAGCCTGCTGCCGACGGACATAGGATGAGGATTCACAGACCAGGAAAAGTATGTTGTTACTATTTTGATATAATAATGTGTTGTTTGCTTGCTATATTTATGAAAATATATCTGAATACTGAAACTACTTTTTTTTTAAGCACTAGAAGTGGTAGAATCTTCAAATAAAAAGAAATGTTTTAAGGTAGCATAGATGTGGCAGACTATGAATGTTATTTCGAAACAGCCAACTTGTGGCAGCATAGAAGTGATAGAATCTTCCTGAAATTAAAAAATATAGTCTAAAAGTAGCATAGATGTGATAGAGTCTTTCTTTACCTAGCTTATGGCAACTTCTTCTAAGTTGCTTAGTAGAGCTTTTATGTAGTTTAGAATTGGTTGAGCTTTGCTGCAGCATAGATGTGGTAGAGTTTTGATGTAGGATAAATGTGGTAAAACCTAACTGAAGCGAAGAAATGGTAAGAAGTGGTGGAATCTTGATGTTGCATAGAAAAGGTAGAGACTTGTTGTACAAATTGTAGAGCATTGCTGTAGTTTAGAAGTGTTAGACTTGTTGCAACATGACATTAGTATTTGGTAGCCTTACTATTTTCAACAGACATTCATGACAGAGGTAGAGTCTTCCTCAGGCATAATATTGCTAGTCTTTTTGAACAATAGAAAATGTGGAATAGTAGGATTGTCACATCCGCCCGGGTAACGGTCATCACCCATGATGGTGGAAAACTCGTTATAGTGATCCCAGCTAAGTGTGTCGCGGTTAACATCTGGTGGGTTGAAGTTAGAAAGATTAAAGTTAAAGGTCGAGGGACGTCGCTGGATGCAGGCTGCCTCCAACAGGTCACAGTGGAAATCATAGGGGAGGCCTATATTCGGCAGTGGACTTCCTTTGTCTGATGGATGGGTTGAAGTTACTTTTTCATGTATGTATTACAATCAAGAAATAACAATTGTATTGGCTGACACGACGATATGAAATTTCATCGACCAAGGTAAAATATAGCTAGTAGATAGTAGGTAAGTATATTATTTACCTAGCCTTAGACTCAAGAAAAAGACAACTATATATTATTTGCATATTATAACATTAGAACTGTTCCTTAAACGAGTTAATATGAAATTCATTTTCGTGCTATAAGTTGGCGAGAGTAACCTGGTTTAATAAAATCACAAATGGGAGAGATTTCCAGTGCATATTTCGTTACACATAAATCGAATAAGGTTGAGAAGCTAAGCGTATAAAGGGACTATAGGTAATTTAATATTAGATTTAGAAACCTCAGTGTCGTTTTTATCGTATGTGTACACTAGAATACCTAGTTAATGGATTTATGATTTCATAATAATTATTATGTGCAAACCTTATGAAAAAAATACAAATTGATCAAAACCTTAATGTAGGTATGTATTACGTGCAATCTTGTAATTATTAGAACAAAAAAAGAACCCGCAAAGTATGTGATAAAATATTATCAAATTAATAGTTGACGTGCCTTTTCACTACCAAAATGGCGCACTAGCCGATCTTCACGTACGATCTAATACATTTTGGCACACGTTTTCCTTGCCGCCTTGAGTTAATAAAGTGTTTACATTGTGCAATAAATGTTTTTGGCGGCTTTTTGCGGAATTCTGTTAGATCATGCCTGTCGGTTGTGTAGGTATAATTAGTAATTATCTACGTTCCTTGACGTAATGTTTATTTCCATCCAAGGCTGTCTATAGTTCATGCATCGAAAGTACTGATTACTGTGCGGTGGCGGCGTGTGATTGGTCGAGATCGGAGGCCTGGCTGGGTGTGGCGAAACGTGTTCGCTTGAAATGCCACTAGTTCTCTAAAGTTTTTGATAAAAACTAACTAGGAAATATTATAGTAACAGACACACCTAATTTTCTAAACTTGTTTATCGGGTTATTAGAAACGACAATTACTCAGGTATTGGCACGTTTTGTTTGCATATTTTTTGCAAGCTATGGACCAATTGCCTGTTTAAACGTAAACGCAAATCATACTGACAATCGCATATCGTACGATATTATTTGCAAATATGACGAGGTCAAATTTTTAGTAGGTAATGTTAAAGTGTAGGCAAACAGGAAGTTTTTGGTGCACAAATCTAATTTATCCATATCATAAATATGTAATATGTTAATATATTTTTTTAGAATATTTAATGTAGTATTTGGTAGATATAAATACTGAGAACCGATCATCGACAGAATACAGTGTCACAAACAATCCGTGTGCCCGGTGCGGCCTGAATTTCAATGACCGTTAGTTAATCTCAAAGACCTGGCCTACTTATGACAATACGCTACCCATGGATTATGTGGCCTCAATTAATTTGTCATCAGAATTGTTTTTCTTACAACAAGAGATATAATCTAATTTACACAGTGTTTAAAGAACGCAAATATGTATCTGCGATAAAATATTGCACGTGAGCTGTACGTAATGTGTTTTAACTCGTAAAATCTACTAAAAGGGGATGGGCTGTTATCGCGACATAAAAATCGCCTCGCCGCCGTGATAACGGTCTTGTCTGCTAATGGATCTAGATAGCGAAAATATCCGCATTCACACAAAACAATACGACACAATATGGTGAAAATAGTAAAACGGTCTTTTCGGTTATTCCCAAGGCGCATAATATAGTGATGACGATGATAATAGAATGCATGACCATAATTATAAACAGTGACGTCAACAGTGATCTTCCATTATTCACCTTTACGGAAACCACTATCAAGTTGTTTCTCCATAAACAACAATCGTTTTCCTTCAAAGTCAGCGAACATGAAATTGATGTAACAAACCATGTTTTTAAAAAGGAAAACTGACAATCGTCCTTGTAAATAACCTGATTGTTATTTATGAAGTTTCTCGTTGCCGTCGCATGAGGTCGGGTTTTCGTTGATGAATGTGCGTCGTCTACAAAATAATTCAATGTGCCACACTGATTATTATTGATATGACATTGGCGCTATCGATCTTTGTGAAGCTTGTCGGCTGAATAACTTACTACGCAGTCATATAGATTTACATTTTATACATTTTTATTATACGGTAGTAAATTGAATAAAATTATAAACATGCTTCCAAGCGCGAAACAGATAACAACTGACTGAAATTCCAAGACAAGTATTGTAATTTCTTCACTTGAAATTTCAAATTACCATGACCCAGTTGAATGTGTTTTATAAGTACAAAGTATTTAAAAAAAAGTAACTATACTCACACAAATATAAGGAAAACAAGCATAATCCAATAGGTATTGTAAGCGGATGCTGTTATCAGCGTCAAAAGTAGTTATAGGTCGATTATTCCCGTTGCAAATAACAAAATTATTTTGTGATAATAAAATCGTCGGTGTGGTGTGTTCTGTATTTTTATGATATTATACATTTTATACCTTATAATGCTGGATTACATTTTTAAATTGAAACAGGAGGTAGAAAACTGGGGGAAGAAGACATAAAGGAGCTTTATACTTATAGAATATATAGAAATAAGGACCTACGACAATTTTACTACCTAAATGTAATGGAAAGCAAAATTACTTTTCCCCTTGTTTTTCTTTGAGACTGCGTTACTTACAACTACTTAATATACCTACTACGGCAGGAGGAGCGAGACTTCCATAAAACTTATAAAATACATAGGTACTAATTATACTTTACAATAATTTTGTTTATGACATTTCGATAGTCGATGTGTTTAAGTGTCACGTATGCTCAAGGTTTTGAAACAGGTTGCATCTTCCTGATGGTTGTAAGTTGAAATCTTTATTGCGGTGACGCACACGACGCATTCTTGCAGCCCACAAGGGTTTCAATATAATTAATAGACAATTAATGATTGCGCAGGAAGAAATCAAGAATATTGTAGAATTGTTCTTTGTCTACTAAATCAAAGTCAGTATGCATTAAAACGATGTGTGTCGGAATTATGGTATGTATCAACACATGTTTGAACTCGTAAAAATTGATTTCCGGGTTATAAAATTCAATACCGTCACGCACCCCAACCTGCCGGTATATTCTATGTCAGAAGAAAAAAATGCCTATACTAAACTACATACACTTTTCATTACTCTACTGTATTTTATCGTCACCTGTTTCCATTTTGTAAGGAGTCGTGAATTCTTTTAAATTTTATTCCCAGTTAGGGCAATCCGTATCCAATCGTTATATTTGGAATTTGATGATCCCCGCACTGTACACTGTTTGGTTGGCGTTAGGATAGACATACATCGCTCTTACATTTATGTAGAGTCAGATCAACCGTTGTTTTAGTCATTTCGGTTCTTATTTCGTAGGGTCTGCGATATAGCTTGTCTACAAAGACAAAGACAAAGCTAAGTACATACACATATTGCACGACGATACAACAGACGTACTGTATCTACTATATTACCCATATACGTCCCACTGCAGGTGCGGGCCTCCTCTCTACCGATACGACACAACAGATATTAGGCATTATTTAGGCTTGATTTTACAAATTTACTTTAAAATGTTTAACAAAGAATTGCACAATGGTTCGTACGAATGACCAGCATTTTCAGGATTGTTTAAATAGAAACGAACGCAACCGTGCACCTCAAAGATCACAATCTACGCACACGGTCATTATGACTAGATTCCACGGCGTTTCACGTAAGGTGCATCTTCAATATGTCTTCTCAATGAACAAATTAATGCATTTATATTATACATTGTAGAAAGAGGCACAGCCAGACGCACGGGTGCCTCTTTAATCTTTACATGTACGTCATTGTCTACGTGAATAATCTTTTGTTTAACATTCGAAAGTTTTAATGTATGAAAAATGATCGCAGACAGGAAGTGATTACATTACAAACATGACAACGAGCTAGTTGCTCGTTTGTTTGCTTCCGTGATAAATAGCCGTCATTAATGTTGGCGATCCATAAAGTTAAGAGGCAGCCTCCCGATATCACGAGCCAATCATCATTAGCGTCACGTAAAAGTGTTAAGTGGAAATTCACTCGAGTTCACAGCTACGCAGGGAAAATACACTATTATTGTCAGAATCCAGTTGGAGTATTTTTCCATGGCGAATTAGCACTATTGGTTAAATTTTTATGTATAGCGCATGTACATGTTTTCTCAATAACTAATTCATATGTGATATCGCAAATCTGAGCACTCAGCTGTATACTGATCAGCATGTGAATGTTATGACGCCCATTCATGTGGTAATTGTATGGAAATGCAGAGACCTTCGCTGTAAACCTTCCTTACCGCCATGTCTGCCGGCACGACTCGCTTTCAAGTACCTCCGCGGAATAAATGAACTACCATCATGCTATCTTGCACTTCAAAACAGTATACACAAATATTCTAGTCTCGATCAAACACAAATATTAAATAACACTAATGTCATGACTTGCATGTCACATTTCAGAAACCAGAAATATTGATAGGATTTTCCGTGTTATTAAAAGTTATCAGATACAATTTCAAGGCAACAAAATTCCTAATTTGGAATACAAGGAATACTTCCTATTCGTGAAACCTCAAGCATACACTTCGTGTCAAACCTTCAAATTCATTATATGAATACAAATCCCACAGTTGTTATTGTGAACGACTGTTTTGCAAATGCCTTAAGAATTTAAAAGAGGAAGCTTTATATTGATCGCTCTGTTATACAGGGTAATAAAACATAGTACTTAGCAAAATTTTGCTTTACTATTTACTTTAAGATTACAATAAATGTAATAAGATCTTTATTTTCCCATGCGCTGTATGGACCATTCTTGTTGGCAGAGCGGGCAGCGGTTGTTCTGTTTCACCCAGAGCGACATGCAGCAGAAGTGGAAACTGTGGTTGCACTCCCCCCACACGACCACACAGTCTTGTTTGCCGTACGAATCCTTCTTGCTCTCGCCCTGGCACCGTAGGCAAGCATCTGGAAAAGAAAAAAATGAATTATATTTTCTAAAGGCAAACTAACGTGGTTTCACGTACGAAGTTATTTAATTAATATTTTGGCAACGGGATTTTTTAAAATATTGGCAATGGATGACATAGATTAAAAAAAATCCCCCTAACTCCTTAATAGAGTAGGTATATGTTATGAAATGTTGTAGACAACTAAAATATAGATACCTATCGATCTTTGTCACATGATGTAGTTACGTGTATCATTACATTTTAACTAATTAATCTTAATTTAATGTTGCTTATCAACAATACTGAGATTATGAGCTTAAGATATGTCTGAAAATTATTATAATCTTAAAGTTTTATCACAGCTTTATTGGTTTATATTTTTTACTGTAAAAATAAATCTCAAAATAGTTTTTATATTTCCTTGCTGAGTAGAGTTCTGAGAGTTTATAATATTAACCTACTTCTCACCATGATCTAAATCCTAAGTATATAAAAATTTAAAGACGTTGCATACTCAGAATTTACATTAATACGTGAGATATCGGTATTTTTTCAATCTATTGATATATTATCTAGTTAATCAAATTTAACACATTATTTTTAATAACAATACCTTTGACACGCCGAAAAAACGATATTGCATTTTAAGATACAAACTTGTAGAAGTCTAACCAAAACCAAATCTTGACATAGAAGTTAACGGCTTTATTCATAACTCGAAAGCATCCAAGCCGTTGGGCCAAGCTGGCTACAAGCTGGAATCCTGCAAATGGCCGCAGAAAACAGGAAGACCGAAGGTGCGGTGGAAAGACGAGTTGGATGCATTCGAGCCAAATGGCAAGGGCTCGCAGAGGACAGGGTCGAGTGGAGGAAAAAAGGATTTTTGAATTTAGTTTGAGCAAAGAAAACAAAACATTCGATAACTAAAATAGATTTTAAATCTGTCTATGAATAAGGCCGTAAGTATAATATAGATGCTACGAGTATATGATAGCAAAATAGTTTGATGGACTCCTTATGTATAATCTATTATAATTGTGTACAATGCTATTATTAATAATGTTATGCTGTAATACCACAACCGCCCTTGGCCTACAGTGCCCCTTAATTATAGGATTGAACTTTTTATACATAATCGTTACGCTATTTAAAAATTGAAAAACACATTTTGCAGTATAGCACGAGTAGGTAGATTTGGCCTTAAACGGACGAGGTCATTAGAAACATCAAGGCCTTTTTCAATTACTTTCAAGATCTTTCGAAAATATACATTAAAAAAAACCGATGTAAAAACAATGATTTTGACTTACATAAAAAAAGTAAAATAACAGATACATATTATTACATTCCAAACGTAATTATTGTATTTAACGGTCTTAAATGTGGTAGTAATCGATCAAAAGATGTTGTAATTAAAACAATCCAAATAAAAATATCAGCGCTAGAGTTGGCACTCAACAAAGTGTTACCAATGAAATGTGTTTTTTTTAAACAGTCTACAGTCAAAACACTTTCTAATCACTTGATAAGTAGACCACTAGAACAACATTTATTCGTACGTCAATGAATAATTAATATGACAGTTCTGCGTACTTGTCCTGTCCTTGGTTTCAATTACTGACAGTGGAATGTTTCAATTACATTCATTTTATATTATTTATTACCAATTGCCTACATACTACTAGTATATAAAAAAAATTAAAGGTTAAATTTTTTAACCTAAGCCATAAAATCACAAAAACTACTTATCAATTTATTGACCTTTATATTAATGGATTTTTAAAACGCAAATTATTAACATTCAGAAATCACCATTATATTAATCACCATCAGTGATACATATTATGTAAATCATGAATCAGGAAATTCCACCGCTTTTTATCATGCGTACGTTTTGCAAAAAATAATTAAATCTCCAAGTGATATTCTGCTAAAATACAGTAGTAAGTAACTACACTAGCCACAAACGACAAATAAATCAAGAGCACCATAAATCTTGTTTATGCAAAACCATTTCAGTTGTCAATGAAGCAGTCCAAAAGATTTCGTCTAAATGAATATTTATTAATATTGACGCATGGAAATCATATAAAAGCCGTCAATCGCAGGGGTGTGGTGGGTTCATATTGAACTTGATACGAAGATCAATAAATTATAATTGTGCTCACCGCCCCCAATCAAGTTCAATTTGGATTCACGTCACCGGCACCGAGAGGAGCGCCTGCGCACGTCAGCGGGAACTCAACCATGAACCGACCCAACCCAGATTCGTACCCAGTACACACCAATTTGTTCAGCAAACACTGATAGGCACGTGTTCCGCACATAATTCGCGAATTCTACGAAGTGAACAGTCGCCATATTTTAATTAATGCGTCTCAATTGATTATTTGCGCTTCGTATATTATAACTCAAGAGTTTTGGAATTTGAGGACATTCTGTCACAAACAATGCACAATAAATTTATATAAGAGGTTTTTCTAAGTAACGGTACATTACGGTTATAAATAACACTACTTAGCGGCCTGTGAAAAGAAATTCATATTATTTAGTGCATGGCGTGGATCCTTGAAATTAGTTTTGAATTTGTGTGCTCGTGATCGCTAATTGTTCGATAATTAATTAGTATTAATTTAAGAAATGTTATTTTAATAACGTGAATAAAATTTTCTTTCCTAATTATAATCAACAACAATCAAGTTATTATACAATATATGATTACTATGTTTATATATTTTTTGTAATATTCATTTTTCGAATCACTAAAATACGAAAGAGAATATAACATGCTCTTCACTTATTTTCTTATAAAGACTGAAATTGGCATTAAATGTAGTAAACAAAACAGTCAAAGTTTTCCGTATTCCGTAAATTACTGAAAGCCTAATAACATTCATTAGTACTTGATTTTAAATGGCCAATTATTGGCTTTGCTATTGGCAAGTATTGCTTCACGCTTTACCAGCGATGAACTCATCTCTTTGAATCTGGTGTTAATTTTTTGGTACGACGTAATCGTTAAATGTCCGTATCATTCAAAAACAGAATGATCCTTTATAATATAAGATGTAACGCGTGTTCCGTATACATTACTACAAGAATAAGTAACGAGCTACGTAGAAAATTTGCAATTAAAATATGGCATTGTAGGTCGTCATGTTTAATATTAAATAAGAATTAAACGTTCGGTTTGAGTTATCTGACGTTATGTTTACACGGTAAGAAATGTGATCGTATTTTAGTTGGTTGCCACGCTTATTTTTAACCGACTTTTAAAAAAGGAAGAGGTCCTCAATTCGTTGGAATCTTTTTTAATACATTTCCTAAATAGGTTTAATTATGCTAAAGGTTTTATCGTTGAGCATTTCACCACCAGTATCAAGGAGGTCACCGCCAATAAGACGATAATATATTTATACAATTCTGAAATTTCGTTAAGTTTAAATGACTTTATAACATATTATTCTACTTTTATATTTTTAAATTAAACAAACAAATTAAATTAACTAATATTGGAAAAAATAGCCAAAATATTATGCCTTCGAGTTTGAGATAATTATAAAGCATATATGAAATATTATTTGCCTCACTATAAATCCATGTAGAAGTGTAGCAGGTACATACTGCGTAGTTCTAACTTCTAATTCACACAACGCCTCATCTAGCAAATATTAAAGGAAGATGTTTGTATAATTATGTATATTTGCATTGAATTACTTTACAGTCACATGCGCTCCCGGGTGTCTAAGGAAAATTACTTTCTAAATAATAACTATATATCATAATATTATAGGTGTTAAAGAGAATCAGTTTTACACACAAAATAAATATATTTTTAAAATTTTTGAATTTTGACGTGGTTTATGCCATACGGAAGAAACCGCGAGCACACGAATACAAAAATGTAATACAAAATTGCAGTTTTTGTTTCTTAAAAAATAATTATGTAATTTTGTAGATTGTTTTTTGACAAAACACAAAAAATTTAAAAGACCTATCTTTTGATTAACTTGATTTTGATAGAAATTCTAAGTAATGTTCGTGGTTGAAATAGCGATGTAGACCCATATTTGAGATGATTTTCCATCGAACTAGTTATGATTTATGTTTTCAGCTTTAAATGACTCTTATTTGCACTCCCAATGTTGATAAAATGATCATAATTGCGTATCAATAGAGCTACAGACGTCTAAAAAGGTTAAAAACGGTACAACGTGCCCCTAAAGACTCTACCTCTCTATTGCTGTTACCAGTAATGGACTAAAAATATACATAGAAATAGACTAAAAATATGTCAACTTGCATTTATCTTTAATTCTTCCAGAAATCACACAATTAAGCTATCAATATTCATGGCATTATCACTGACTTTTCAGTAATAAACGGTAAAGCACCTGATGTGCTGAAATATGTATGATTAAGCGTAAAATATTCCAATAACTAATGTCAGTTCTGACACTATTAGATAAATTACGAGAGCAAAAAATCAGTATTGCAAGCGTTGCATAACAAAAGTTCATTGTTAGACAACTGGAAATATATTTTCCGTTGCATTGGTACTTCGCTTCAGCTTCCTCGGTTGAGTGATGCAACTCAAAGATAATGGTTTCTTAGATTTACGTGAATGTTATACATTGAAATAAAACTATTTTTACGGATTTTATCGCGATTTGGTTTTATTTTTACATTTCTTAACTTCCCGATATTAGATTATAGATTCTTAACATAAGACTTTAAATGGATAAAAATATTAACAATTCTAGTAGAGTTGCTACCTAGCTTCCTTCTTGGATACCTTTTTATAGACATACATATATTTATATTCATAGATATATTTTTACGGCAGAGGCCACTCGTCTTGTTTTACCTGATAGTAAGTACTAAGTGATTACAATTCACAACCGCCCGCATTGCCAGTTTCTCAAAATGGAGTTAAATGGGAAGAAAAAAAAACGACGGAAGGAAATAAGTGGTACGCATTGGGATTTTAGTAATCGCCCTCACTATATCAAACAGGATATCGAAACCGTCTTTCACGTCGGTTTTATGTGAGGACTATTCCGCCCAAGACGGGCCATTTTCACAACATGGCTCTATGAATTTACGTATATAAATAATAATAAATAAATACACCCAACAGTCACATACATAGCCCTGACCCACACTAAGATCGAATCTTGTGTCGTGGGTATCAGGAACTACAAATAAATATCAAAATTATTGAATAATGATATTTTTAAACCCATCGGTATGTTGTATAGGCTCTTATTATGTGGCGCGTGAAACTAGTCTTATGGAAACGAAGGCTTTTGCTTGTTTTAGGCGCCTAATGATTACCTATACATATGATTAAATAAAAATACATAATAAATTAAATATACAACTAGTGTGTTGTTAAAGAAGATAAAAGAATACCTGCTTATGTTTTCTTTGATTGAGTTAGATTTGATTTAGTTTTATGACACTCGAATATTTTTATTATGATTAGTTTTTTTTTTTAAGTTTAAGCCAACTTTTCTAATATTACGAGGCTATTTTTGGCGATTGATTTTTTTCTGTAATGGTAATGATGAAACGTCATATCCAACAGCGTTTTTATTTACGGTTTCTGCCGATTCACGACCATGACTACGGATTATATATTTAAAAAAAAAGGCAGTAAATGATTACCAGGCTTTACTGAGGCTTTGAATTTTCTAGGATTAAAAGCACTAAAGATAATGCTGACACCGCAAAATTGGCGGGCGTGACACAAAATGTAATATGACGTAATAATTATAAGCAGATTAGTACGAAAACAACTTTGACCACTAGTCTATTGTTAACATATTATCGTTAACTTGTCGCTTTTATTGCATCTGTAAGTATAGCTAATGAATTTGAAGCAAAATGTTTTACAAGGGCTATAGCAATTGTTATATACTTATTGTATTCCACTTTGTAAACAGATGGTGATATTATTAATATTAATATTGCAAATATTTCTTTATTACTTTCTATACAAACATCATTCTCTTTCTTCACTCAAGTGTCCTTCGTTTGTGTATTCAGATGTTAATTTTTTTAATATTCAGTTTTGTATCTGATATCGATTTTAAATGGTGATTGTCCACAAAATTGCTACTCAGAAATCCGAAAAGAAATTTATTTTTTCATATTTAGTAGTGGTTGGTATATGTATAAAGCCTGAATAATAGTTTTCAACGTAGATTCATATGTATATTTTGAACTATGAAAAGTTGTTATTCTGTATGAAAATACGTAGGGTACTTATACTGAAATGAGAATGGATACTATGTGTTTCGGACTTCCCTCAAGAATTGTTATTTGATACTCTCGTACTGGTCGTATAGTCTCGTTAGCAACCATATATTTAACACATTTTAGCAAATATTCATTGAAAAGGTAAATAATATGAAATTTTTAAAACTGTTTACTACGCAAATATTTCATTTGCTTTACGTTTTCGTAGCATTTATAATTTTATGGTAAAACTATAGCAGTATTTAATAACTATAAAGTACGTAGTGTTCTGTTGATAAAGGACCAAACAATCGCGGCTACCAATACATTTACGGTGGTCGCGGGTTCAAATCCCGGGGCCACACCTCGCACGTATATGGGCTGATAGTTGTATACAGAATAACTAAAGATAATGCTTATATCATCCTGTGGCGGCGCTAGATCTAAAGATGTTGCAAAGCTTAGCTTGGGTCTAAATAAACATAGCCGTATGTCAGTAATGTTCGATACTTCTAAGCCTGGGATATTTATGATTTTATAATGAGTAAAAAGAAAGCTTTTTAAACCTTGGATTCGCGAGACTATTTGCCATTACACATATCACTCAGTCTTTGTGCTGTTTCTTATATTTATTTATTTAATCAAACTTTTTTTGCACTTTACAGCGAAACAATAAAGAAATTAAATAATAATAATAGTACACATGGAGGTCTTATCACAGCAGGTAATTTCTTACAGGCTACTATGGGATGGATATATATTTATAGCAAAAACAAAGAAAACCATTCCATACTTCTTTGTAGAAATAAACAACATGCTAATATTGTTTGGGTTAAGTGCTGTAGATATAAAAATATCTCCATCGTACTGGCCTTTAAGCCCATTAATAACGATGAGTAAGGTATTTTTAACATAAAGACAAAGCAATGTCAGATGAGATCGTTAACAGCGTCCTGAAATCGCAGGCGCAGAACTCGGATCGCACGAGAATGTTCTTTGGCTGAAATCCCCAAGCCAGATACTTGACGATCCACGCGTACAGGCTAGGTGATTGCTCCCGTGACTCCCATGCTCATATTTAAATATAGAATGGGGTGACATTTATAAATATCAACACGTGAGATGCGTGGGCGCACGCACACTTATGTCATTACACACCCATTACACCGTCTAGCCAGGCTTGCAGCATAACATATTTTAAACAATGAAGTATCGCATCGATTTATTCGTGCGTTAGCTTACACGCATTAAAATAATAGTGTGTTATTTTATGCGAAATAAAGAGATTAGTAATACTTGTTAGGAATATTTATTGTTTGGTTCGTTTGCCTCATTTTCCTATAAATGTTTACATTATGTTAGCATACAACTTAAGATCAATTAGCATTATTGGGAACTACCCATTCACAGTTGTTAGTTTTGTTTTTACCAAGTCCCCATGGCTGTTGATTTTTAAGGTTCAATACCACGTGAAGCACGATTCAAATATTTAATTTATTACGTTTTCACAACACTGGCCTAGTAGGCCAGTGTTGTGAAAACGTTTACTAAGGATATGTGAAAAATATATTTAATCATGAAGTAAACTCATAAATATAGACTAACGGAATTGCGTCATCAATTTTATGACACGTTTATGGTGATTTTATTACAGCCATGTAAACGTGTAAAAACTCATACATTTACAATAATTTTTTTTTAATTATATTTTTGCTCTACGTGTGACGTTCATTTTACTTTTTTTACAGGTGTTACTAACTTACTCGTGTTACCAAGATAATTGTCCACCTGATGAACACAAAACCAATACAATATGATTAAAGTACATAATAAGACATTTTGCACATAGTACCACGGGGAAGTGTAGAAATCTACGAAAATAAATAAAAACCCATAACAGTGTCTGATTGATTTTTGTTACCATTGCATATTGTATGATAAAGACAAAACGGATGCTTTAAAAAGACATTAAAATTGATGTTCACAAACCTGGTGCCTCACAAAATGTTGAATAAAAGAGCGTATAAATTGTTATTCCTAAGTACAATTTCATCTTTTGTTCCAGATTTTAGCCAACGGTCTTGTATAATGATTGTATAGAGGTCTTTGCCCCCGATATTGAAGTAAGAGAATTCTATGACACCAGTCACCATGGTGCGACTGACAATGAGTTTCATTGCTGGTTTGTTCCTCGCAGTACGAATGTCTGAACACAATTGCTATGGCTAGAAAGGCATGCATCAATCAGTAAATTGATTACACAATTCTTGTTTAATTTGATGTATGCATTATATATTGTGCATTTTATATGTCTCGTATTGCCCGTACCTACTGATAGGTATAAGCTAAAAATAAATCTTATATAACAAATTCCAGAAAGATATATGCAACAAAATATATTTCAGCAGTGGACTTCCTGTGGCTGAGGAGAGAGAAAGATATGCAACAAAAAATATGTAAACGTCCGCATAAATTGCGATGGTCGTTGATATAATAAAAAAAAACTTTTGAACGGAACTAAGCACAGTATCTAACTCAATTTATTTCGCACTTTGAAATGACCATCTTTAGCGTCAGGTAGTCCACGGCTGAAAATAGAGTTCCGCAAGGATTTCCACTGCGTGCGTTCAATTACTTAAAGTAAATTGATAAAAAACATATTTATCGAAAAGCATAGTTAAAGTAAAAATATATGTCAAAAATTATCGATTTATTTCGTAATTTCATAATAACTAGTGACTTAAGCACGAGTTCTTATGCAATTTTATATCTAACCAATAATTATGATTTATCATTTTTGTAGCACTTATGTACTCGAAAACTATTACATGTGCGTACTCGAACATGTATGAGTAAATTAAGTGTCGAAGGCGACTCGATTTACAATTCTATATACACGCACACATTCGCACGAACACACAACACACGCAAACGCGCCTGTTACTATTACAAAATACTGAGAGAGTGTGCGTGCCTCGCTTTAGTGTGGGCATTTTAATTCAGTTTCGACAGTTGTGCCAAACATTTCTGAAAAAAGCTAGTGTTAAATGTCGTATTCTGTATCCGGCCTCCTCTATAATCGAGTACGATTGGGAGAGATTACCTGTGTAGTCCACCACGCTGGTTTAGTGTGGGGTTGGCGGACTTTTACATACCATAGAAATTCTTCCGAATCGATATGGTATGCAGTTTTCCTCACGATGTTTTCCTTCACCGTTATAATGCGTGGTGATTGGCTATCAATACACATATGACTCCGAAAAGTCAGAGGTGTGCCCTGGGATTTGAATCCGCGGCCACCACATGTTGGCAGCCGCATCTGGTCCGTTACCAACAGGCCACCACGCGCTAAGATTTCCTATTAGTACCGAACATCGGGGACTTCGCTAAGCTTTTGTAACTTGATAGCAGTAGGTTATTCATGATTTTCCAAACCTTCTGCTCATTAAGATTTATAGGTTATTTTTGGAAAACAATATTTATAGTCCAGATCCGGAAACGTCAAATGATGACTTTACGGCATCTTAACGCTGATGCTGATAATACGCAATGACGTTGCACGGCAGTAAGGATTGACTCATATGATAAAGCAGAAATAACAAACAAGTTTTAAGTATTATTTTATTAACAAAGTTTTCTGTAAGCCCAAGGAATTTTCTGTGGAAATCATAATACATTCGTATCAATCGCACTTATCGAATTATATGAACAACAAAAAACAGAGCACGTGAAAAAAATATTTAGAACGTAATGTGTTTTAAATCTGCACCAGGTCAGTGAACGTCTTTCATCATCGTACATCGCGGATCCGTTTTCTCTAATTAGGTACGGTGAAAGAGGCATTGCGATATTTTTAGAACGTATTTGGGTCCGTTCAATGTTTGTGACTTCTGCCGCGTCAGTGGACCGTTGCTTTGCGTACTTTTCTTCCAGTACTTTTCCATCGGAACCTTGGCGCATACATTCCACGGAGCAGACAAATATAGATTTGACTCTGTCACGCGCATAGTAATGAGCATAGCCAGCGGCGCATGAACGAGATGCACGACTTTGGGGCATGGAGCCGCCACACGGTGGGTCGAAACGGCTATTTTTGTGACATAGGATTTTTTTTCGGATTTTCCAATATTTTTTGACGCCAACGTTTTGATATTATCATTCCTTACACTATTCATTCTTTGTACTTTTTTGCTTAACCCTATAATTTCGGCAAAAAAAAATATTTTAGGTTTTTAATGTATGGAACGCACTATAAAAACCTAAATTTCTACGAAGTCCTGCTAGATCCTGCGTTAAAACCTTATTTTTCTGAATCCTGGCCAGTTCTACTTTACTTGTACATTTCGAATGTCTGCATTGACTTGCAACTTTTCCAGTTATAGGGATCGGAAAAATGGTAAAAATAGTACTATTTCTAATTTTGTAATTGACATTTTAAGTCAATTTAACCACAAGATAGTAAGACAAAAACATTGTGGATATACAAACTATTATATAAAAATCTAATAGAATAACACAATAGAAGTAAATAAGTAAATATTTATTGGCATAATTGGTTGTTGTACCCAAAACATGTGGTTACACAATTAACGTAAACACAGTAATAAATCATAAATGCAAATGGACCACCAGATGGCAAAGGATTACTTTCAGTCATTAACACTGATGACATCTGGAGATTACAGGTGCATTTAGTTAATTGTTTTACAACTACTGTTTGTTTATTGTCTTTAATTAACTAAAACAAAACAAACATTCTCGTGATATCGATTGTAAACATGTTTTGTCCTTTTACTTAGTTCTATCATTAATGAGAGCATCTAGGGCAATAAAATTTGTTTATTGCCCAGGGTATAAAATGACTTATATTTTGAATTCGTTCTTAATGTACATTTATCCGTGCTACGATCCATACCATTTTATTTTGAATCCTTGTTTCGGTATCATGGAGGGTCTAGTTACTAATCTCGATTTGTTTGTTGTTTTAAGAGACCAGCTTGGATCTCTATCAGATAGCAAAAAACTTTCTGATTTTCTGCAACAGAAAATAAACGTGACTGAAGAAAATAGTGTAGTGCTTCAAAAGTTTTGTGTAAAATTCTGTTCTTCTATAACTGCTAGATGGCAAAAATGCAATCGTATATTTTCTAACTTTATTAAAAAAAATGGTGATTGGCTAGAAAGTGAAATAATTTGGCCTAAAGGACTAAAATTAAACGAAAGACACGAAGAACATGAAGTACATGAAGAACACGAAAGACATGAAGAGGACTTAAGTCTTGAGAATCTGTCTCCATCCACATCGAAAGCTTCTACAGCTTTGATTTGTCCCAGAAAATCATTCGATGATTTGTCCAACAGACAAAAACGAAGACGAGTAGACCAAATTCAAAATAATTTGTCTCAGGAAGAATTAATTGCAGCTACATCAAATACACTGAAATGTAATGGACAAGAAGCCATCGCTAATATAATAAACCATTTACTTAAAAATCCAGAAGATATAACAAAAGTGAATAATTGCTTAAATGCAAAAAAATATGTTCCATACACTGCTGATAAAGCGTTGGCGCTACTTGTTTCCCTAAATTTGTCGAAGGCACAATATATAAACCTAAGAGAATCAGCAAGCGAAAAAGGCTTTCAATTGTATCCTTCTTATTATAAATTAAAAGAAGCAAAATTGAAATGTTACCCAAGAAAGGAGGATATGACATTTAGTGATTGCACGGCATCAGTTAAATTGCAAGCTCTGCTCAACTTGACAGCCTCAAGGCTTTTGGATACAATTGAGTTCGATTTAGATTCTGCAACTGACCTGAAGCTTATCAGCAAATGGGGCTTTGATGGATCCTCGGGGCAAAGCAATTATAAGCAGATCTCTGAAGTAGGCGTGGACGATTCCAGTATATTTATGGCAAGTCTTGTTCCAATAAGACTACAACATGATGATGGAACGGTTTTATGGGAAAACGATCGAAGTTCATCCACATTTTACTGTCGTCCCATTATGTTTACGTTCACAAAAGAAACACAAATTACTGTAGCAGCTATAAAAGCTGGTATATCAGGAGAAATCGAGGCACTCCATCCATCTATATTTAGGAAAGTGAAAATTGCCCACGAATTAATGATGACAATGATTGACGGCAAAATAACTTCATACTTTTCTGAGACTTCAACAGCAGTTTGTGACATTTGCAAAGCGAAACCAACAGAAATGAATAATTTGGAATCCCACAAACTGCGATCTAAGAATGAAGAAATGTACCAGTATGGATTGTCATCATTGCATGCGTGGATAAGATGCATGGAGTGCCTACTCCACATAGCTTACCGTTTGGAGATTAAGAAATGGAACTGCAGGGGTGACGATAAAGAGAAAATGAAGACCAGAAAGTCTGCAATTCAACAAGAATTTAAAGAAGAATGTGGCTTGCTAATTGATATAGTGAAGCAAGGAGCAGGCACCACTAATGATGGTAATACGACTCGAAGATTTTTTAAAAATACAGCCATGACAGCACGTATCACTGGCATTAATGAGCAGTTGATAGAGAATTTTTATATCATTCTACAAACCATTGCGTCTGGAGAGCGTGTTGATATTACTAAATTCGCTTTATTTTCTACCGAAACCGCAAAACTATATGTTGATTTATATCCGTGGTATTATATGCCTTCCAGTGTACATAAATTATTAGTTCATGGGGCTGACATAATTAAACATTTTGGGGCTATATACCCATTGGGAAGCTGTCGGAAGAAGCCGCAGAAGCACGGAACAAAGACTTCCGAAAATATAGGGAAAATCATTCCCGAAAAATTAGTAGGATATCTTCGAATGAGGACATCTTACATAATCTCCTTTTGTCATCTGATCCAAAGATCACAAGTCTTAGATCACGCATGACAAAAAAACATGTTATGGTTCTCTCAACAAAAGCTAAAGAGCTTCTGCATTTGCCATCAAAACCAGAAGACTTAGAATTTATTAATGTAGAGAGTATTTTAGAAGATCTACAAAACAGTAGTGATAGTGAGTAGTATATAGGTATAGGCTTTATACTAGCCTTTTTTATTATTATTTTTTAATTGGGGTTATTTCCATCATTTGTTTTTTTTTAATCTGGCACGGCACATATACAAGTTTTCCTTGGTATTTGTTAATTTATTAGATTAATTTATCTTATTTGTGTCAAATTTACTGAAGATAATTGTAAAAAATCTTTTGGGAAATATTGAATTTTATCATTTCTTTCGAACTGCATAACTGAAAAAGTTGCAGTTCGATGCAGACTTTCGAAGTATAGAAGTATAGTAGAACAGACCAAGATTCAGAAAAATAAGGTTTCAACGCAGGATCTAGCAGGACTTCGTAGAAATTTAGGTTTTTATAGTGCGTTCCATACATTAAAAACCTAAAATATTTTTTTTGGCCGAAATTATAGGGTTAAGCAAAAAAATACAAAGAATGAATAGTGTAAGGAATGATAATATCAAAACGTTGGCGTCAAAAAAAATTGGAAAATCCGAAAAAAAATCCTATGTCACAAAAATAGCCGTTTCGACCCACTGTGCGCCAGCGCCTACATGTAAAATGCAAGTCTCTTTTTAGCGAGAATGTTGGCGCCCGCGCTGCATCATCGCATTCAACATGTACGTGAAAATGTTTTATTCCGTGTTTTATTACACGATTAGTCATGGGTATACATAATTTTAAAGTCAAATAAAGCACTTGATTAGTCCTTAACAAGGTGGCACATGCAGGAATTCATAATGAATCTACGTGTGCATGTGATTATTTTAACGAACACTCTACGACCACCTCGTAGCGCGTGATAGAGTCTATTCACATACACAATTAATTATTAAGTTTGTTTGCTTATTTAAAGATATTAGATTATCGAATTAAAATGTTTACCACACCAGACTTACACTTATATGCGTGAATGTAATACTTGTTGACAAACAACTTGTACAACTGGTCGCTATAATACTAATACAAATTTTGGAAAACCGTTCATAAAAATTCTAAGAAATCAGAATAGAGTTTTTAATTCATGTACCAAACACGGGAGGGGATATTTGGCGTGCATTTATTTGCATGGGTCCGGAGAGGGTTGCCGCTGGTTTTGTTAATGTTCATTTTATAACCCCAATGTGTTACCGTTATGAATGACCGTACAATCCTTCCCCTTTTCGATTACTGCACGCATAAAAATGAGAAATGATTTCACCCATACTGATAAAAAAAAAAGCCACTACGCAGTACGCACGAGCTTCACTGGGATGTTTTCGCAAGACGTTACTAATAATTTTGCCAAACAAAACACCATCCGCATATTTCCGTTAAGACTGGTTTCAGCCCGATATTTAATATACATCGGCTCATTGTGAATCGGCGAGGCATGGAGGGATAACACAATAAGCATATAGATTTAATACCTAATACACAACTTTGGAACATTTTAAAAGTTTAGTATTTTGGTGATGAACATGTATTTAATATAAAGTATCACTTCGCATGCTTGTCTATACGTGCCCAGAGATTTTATTTAGTATACGTCTAAGATGCTTTTTTCATTGTTTTATTAGGAGACGTCTAGACATTCCAGAACAAGTCTGGAAGGGTCTAGGTTTTTCTGCGCATACCACGGGCAACGTAGAGTGTAATAGCGTGCTATAAATAGTTCAAGCAATCGTTGTAATAGTTTTGCTGTAGGCGAATGCTGCGCCATAGCGTGGAACGAGTATTTATTATTTAATCAATGCGCATAATATGGTTCGACATTCATCAATTGCAGTGTTGCTACAATATCAATGACATTGCCCGATTTGAATATGACCAGACATCTTCCAACAAGTGCGTTACAATTCAGCAAAAAAACTTCCATGCTGATGAATACTTGCTGCACTAAACGCATTTCAAAGTAATGGCGTGATAATTCGCATGTTTACATGAAACAGCAGAAAGTCGAGTTAGTTAAGAACAAATGTTCACCGTGACCCAAATATTTCAAGAAATATTTTGGGAATAGTATACCATTACTACTTACTATTCTACACACACAAATTTTTTACCCAGCTAAAAATTATGTTTTTTTTTGCAGAGTGAAAACGCATTCTGCCAAGTCACTGTGCTGGAGTGACGTAGGTTCATATTTTGTTTCGAGAGTGATCACGTTCGATGGCAAAAATCACGAGTCTGCCACGGAGAGCGCAGTTTCGGTTATTGACATTTAGCCCTGGCGGCAACCGCGGCGCAATATTATAGCTGCTTTGAAATTTCAATACTATATGGTATTTAGAATATTAAATAGTTTAGTATTATTTCCGTAGTATTTAAATAATAGTCTTCTGCTAATCTTCATTGGGCTTGCAAGTTACGGCGGATGTGGGAGAAAATAGCTCAAATATCCCTTGAAAGCGTGGGGTGAGGCACGATCACAAACTGACGTGGATACTGGATAGCAGTAGAATTTTAGCACATTAAATCGTAGTTGCGTACATCCGCTTTCATGTGACTAATTAATTATTGTTAGATACGCATATCGGAAAATTAACTATTTACAGGATTTTTTTGAATTTAATCATGATATATAATATACATATATACCCAATAGAATTACAGAATTATTCATTGAACCAGCTAAGTCAAACTGTTTACAAAAATGGTCTAGGACTAGGTTAATGTTACGATAGTTTAAGACTATTCGCCCCAAAGTCCTGGTATTTCATTATTTTTGTGTAAAAGTACGTGATAACTAACTACTGCTTATAATTATTATTATGGATGAAAAGTTTTAAGAACGTGTAAATTCAAAAGATGTTGAAAAAATTACAATACAATATTCTTTATTGCACATGCACATTTATAGTACAGTTCAAAATAACACCTATAACTAAGAATAAAATAATGTAGGTACAAAGGGCGGTTTTATCGCTTTGAGCGAACTCTGCCAGACAACCTTGCGAAGGACAGAAATGCACTAGTTAATAATAGTGGCGGTGGTGCAAAAATATAATATAATTTTCCAAATAATAATTATATACACATAAATAAATATAACATACACATATATTATATAGATGTATACATATTGAATTAGTACACACAATTATTAATATTATTAATCTTAAAATAAATGCACATAATAATAAATACCTTGATAAGTAATGTATAATATTTTAAATTTTTAAACTGAGGTAGCGATTTTGATAGTGTTAGATTAACTGGCATGTTATTCCAAAGCCTCACAGCTTGAACAGTAAATTACTTAGGTCATAGAAGGAAGATGAATGGGCAGGAGTTTCAAGGAGACAGGTATTAAAAGAACGTAAGGAACGAGGAATGGAAAGATGCATGAAATGAAAACGTTCTTTAACATACGACGGAGCATAAGGATAGCAAAGGATTTTATAGAGAAGAGATAGTATGTGAATATTTCGGCGCAGACGGATAGGTTAAGCTTTTTGTGAAATTCGGAGATATGGTCATATTTGCGTAAGCCAAATAAGAACCGTATAAAACTATCCTGGAAGCGCTCGAGTTTGTTTAATTGGTTTTCAGTTAAGTCGATATAGCAGGCATCGGCATAATCTAATAAAGATAAAAGAGGCTCAGCAAAATTATTCTTAGTGGCAATTGACAGAAAGTTTGTCAGCCGCCTAAACGACGCAATAGATGCAAATATCTTTAGATTTACCTGCGCAACATGGTGGCCCCAACATAATTGCTTATACAAAAGAACACCCAGTTTATTATATTTTATACAATGCAAGCGATACTATCTAAAAATTATACTGTGGTAAAGTGAAAACAATAAATTAAATTGCAGCATTTCACGAATTCCTCTTCAATTCACTTTATTGGCAGCGTTTGGCACTGCAAGCTTCGTAGTATTTTTCCTACATCTGAATTTTTAGTAGTACACATGTCGCGTTACTATTTCAGATAGGTATTATGCAACGAATGTTTTCAAACACTAAATGCGCAACGTGTTTATATTTAAACAATTTATCTGACGATCGATTCTGTAGCACCTAGCGCGAACCCAATTACTTTCAAACGAGTTGCATACAAATATGTATAACAGGTTTGTATCATGCTATCTAGATATAAGTTTCATTAATGTTGCCAAAACACGCTGCGGAACTTTTGATTACATTCCGACGGCTTTATTGTGTAATGTTAGTCATCAGGTACCGGGGTTTTTAAATATGCACCCTTACTTTTGGGTTGAGTAATAATATTTGGAGGGGACATGCGACGCAACTGTACTGCGCGTTTTGAATTAGGGTAGGTCTTTATCGATCGGGAGCAAAGGGTTGCATCAGGGTGACCTTGGTGGCGTGTGAGCGACTACACCAAGGACGGTCCATGCCACGTGACCACTTGCTCGTACTGGCTGCACAAATGTGTTGTTTCACAAACACATACTTACATAACATAGATGGGCATTCGCGACTGGTTTTGTTCCGACTCGACTATCAAGCTTTTAGTTTATTTGCGCATCAAAAATGAATCTGGGAAAGTAAAAAAAGGTTGTTTTGTTTATTTTGTCTTATATCAATAATTCAGCGCGTAAACTCAGGGATAAAGGAAGTATTAAAATCAGCAACGGAGTAATAAAACGTGTTAAATAGTACTGGCTGTAAAATGCCTGAGCCGTTTTCGATGGAAAATTTACGAGACTCGTAAAAAGATCCGTGATGCTCATTCTAAATGTGTTGAATTTGCCATGCCAATTTTTTTTGGCGATTGCTTAAAAAAAACTCCGTGAGACGATGATATGAGAAAGCGATAATATGACTCATAACATGGGCTTAGTGATATCATTCTTGACGATGTTTATTAGATGACTTGTTATCTTCGTGTTAAGTATGTGCGTACTTATAATTCTACTGAAAGCCAGGAATTAAAATACGTTCTGTCTCTTAACAGAATATTTTAGTTTTCTATTTATATTTATATAAATAAATGGTTAAGTTGGTTTTTTTTTCCTTGTTTGTATTCAGATTATTTTACGTAGCAGCGTGTTCTTTATAAGATTAAAATTGCAACATTATTTCGCTAAAAAATCGATATCTTTGTAAGTTATCGTAAAATAAACAACGTGATTCACCTAGTGTGGACTTTCTCCAATGTTGAACGCAGGTAAAGGACTATTGATTGCCCTAGATTCTGCATGAATGACTTATTAGTAATACTTTAGTGCAGTGAAACAATATCGATTATTTTAAAAATAGCATAGAGCAATACATCGCTACGTAATAGGTGAAATAACCAAGATATCGACCGCTTGAAATAGTCACTACCTTTAAGGCCAACTTTTCAATTGAAATAATCCGATGGACGTTTGACATTTTCTTTATAATGAAGTGTTGTAACTTTCCCCTTAATTTTACATGGAAATTTTTAATCGCTTATTTATCTCAATTCATGGTTGATAAGATAAGACACTCCCACTTAGGTGAGACGCGTGACACAACGTGTGACACGCCGGTGATTAAAAACTTATGTTATCTTTTATGACGCGTATCGGCTTGGAAAGGTACAATATTATTGCGTATCGTTTTCACAACTATTTCTTGGTTCACCTGGCTATGTTTTGTAAGCGAAGTTTTGAATGTCAAGTTGGTTATCAGTGTGGATGCAGCGTGACAGCGTGATGTGTATTGCAACTGCGCTTTTTGCAGTGGAAATGGAACAAGTTAGTAGCGGCAAGTAGGCGCCTCATGCATTCGCATTCCACTGAAGAACGTTCGAGAGCCGCGAGTGGCCAGGGACTATGGTGTCGCTCGTAATATTCCACTGCAATTTTTGACTCTGTGACGTATGTGTGTGTTTTATGGAAGTAAGGTTGTATTAGGTTTTCACTATTGTGTGTGTGTGTGTGTTGCCCAGTGTGGAATCGGTCGGCTGTGAGCTGTGGCACACGTCTGACCATATGTGGCTGCAGCTTCCAATAGAACAGATGTTTAAAGTTAAATATTGTTTTCCGACAAACAAATGTATGATTTACAGGATAATTGGTTAAGGATAATATGCAATTTACATTTAAATGCCATGCAGCACTTAAAATAATATAATTGAATCGATAAAAGAAATTCACAATAAAAATCAAAAATTATGGGAGTATAAAAATAAAGACATTCTGTGCAAGTGTAATTATGTAAGATCTCACTAGTTTTTAAAAATAAATTAAATGCATTGATTCTTTTTTTAGACAGCATGTGATGTAACCGTGTTGCAATAAAATCGCCGGCGTCACGTTCATGTTTTTATTTCGGGTGCCATTTGATCCGCAGCTCATGCAAAAACGAACGCTGCGCCCAATGTTTTGTTTGAGTTTCAATTATTGTTACCGCTCTATAATTAGATTTATAAATATAAAATCTACAATGAATAGTGTGGATTTAGCGTGAGTCGGAAGTTTGTGCAATGGCGGGAAAGCTCTTGATTGTTGCGTGTGTGAGGTCGGAGGCGCGGCTGGCGTCATAGAGCTTTCGGGAACACCAGTGGCCACCAGACGGTTGGCCACAAGCGCACGTGACGCCGTCCACGCGCTCACACATGATCAACCAATCTGAATGAGCGTAGGTCAAGCGATGCAATGTATGAAATGAATATGCTGGCCACTATCTCCCAGACTGGCTTTTGATTTTAAATATAAATACGCTATCTAGCAGATAATATTTATATTCACTACGAGACAAATATAAAAAACAACCAACGTGATAACAAAGCACGTTTCAAAAATTATTATCATAGTAATCTAGATTGTAGGTGTAATATCAATGTAAGCTTTATACAGCGGCAAGTACTAAAGCAGAATTGATATAATTTGTAGAGATTATCTAAAAGTATAACATAATTTGATGGTTATCCATTACAATGCAAAAAGCCTATAAAAGGCACCCCAATGTAGGAAAAAATATACTAAATAAAATTGTTATTGAAATAAAAATATTGTATTCAGTACCAACATAATACGAGTATATATATTGGATTACAATATATTTGGTGTTTGCTTTTTTCAGGAATAGCTGGCTGACAATGGTAGTAAAATGGCTCTATCTTGTGGTAATATAATGTTTGTGACCCTGATAGGCGGACATACACGAATTATTTAAAAGTAAAAAGTATTCTTCCTACATTATTCGCATACCTAATATCAAAATTAGCATATTTTCAAAAACAAGTAGCAAAAAACCAGTTTAGAATGGTCTAACAATTGAGGAACACGCAAAATGTAACCTTGGGAGCGAATCAAACATGTTTCATACATATTGACACCACGAGACAAAAAAGCGTGTATCTAAGCATTAAGCTCAATCAGGAACCTCATTGAGCGCTCAACAAAATTGTTTGTTACGCGTCGAATGACGTTTGCGAGACCCGCCTTCAATTGTATCACATACATTAGGTACTTAAAGTACACCGCAAAACCGCATTGTCGACCGAAGGCGTATCATTCTAATAATAAAAATGTTATTCAACAACAATATCATGAATTCCACTAAAAATAACATACTCATGATGAGGATGTTTATAAAATTTTGCGGCTATAAAAAAATGCTATCAAATGTGAATCATGGATGATGGGTGTGTACCGGTGCGTAATAGATGTTGGCTGTGGCACCCGACTCAAGGATGTACGTGACACACCCCCAGACGGCGCAGACGGAGAAAGGGCGAACAATGTCGGCCCTGGCGGAGCCGGTCACCACGTCACACTCGTGTTATCGTAAACACGCGTCTAATGCAAACGTGCATGTGCAACCACTACACCAACAAAACAATGCTTCTTACCAGTTACATACAACCGATAAGCACTATTCAGTCATATAAAAGGATAGTAGAAATGTTTATGGAAGGTTTTGAACTTTATTAACCGGGTATGAACAAAACGGACATAAAAAGGTCAACAACTCGGTGATAATAAGTGTAAATTGTTCAGACCTTTCCTTCAAAATGTCTTTACTTATAGGCTTTGTACGGTGTGACTAATATATTTATTTTCCAATATATTATTCAGTTTTGATTCAAGAGTCGTTTATCAAATTAAAAAAACCCGTTTCCGCTCGTTACACGATTGACAATTTGAGCAAAAAATATTTACACAACTTTCCGTAAACGAAAACTCATTAAAACTCGTGACGCGCTGAAAATAGATTAAAAAAAAAAAGTTTGGCCCGTTTCAGCACGTGCTCAATTAATACGCAGATATTTTTTGCAAATTGCGTCAATGGTAATTGGTAACCATATTTTACTATGTGGATTCTGAATACCTGTAAGTCGACTGTTCAAATCTACGTATGCAAACATTTAAAGGTGCAAACAGTTGATGAAGCGATAGTGTGTGAATGTGTGCGTGCGCAGTGGGCGCACACACATGAAAACCTTCACGCACACACACGCACGCGGCGGGGCAGCGTCGAGTCGCGGGGCGGGATGCGGCGCGCGGGCGCGGAGGACAGCCGCCAGTACCGCCACTGGCAACCTTCCTATATAAAACACTGCGCTGCCATCTGCTAGTTTCAATAGATAACTTGAACTCTGAAAATTCGGTACGCGCTGCCAACATTTTCGTTTGTTAAACAGACTTTATAAGTTGAATGTTGTGCACCCTTGCAGGATTGCAGCGGGAAATATAAATTTATATCGAATGAAACTTTACTTGGTGTATTATGTACATAATTTCGGTAGATCGCAGTAGCGATTAAACTGTGTCAAATCGCGATCCGTTCGTGTTTAATAGCAAGCCGAACGTCAGACTTTCATTATAAATAAGAAGTGATGTGTATCGTTTACCGGTAACGTCCGCGAACCTGGATTATAAAGAACTTATAAAACTCAGAAGATATAGAGTTATTCAAAGTGTTATTTTTCATAGACATTATCATTTTGACGTTCCTTGATCTCTGAACTTTTAAAAATCAGTGATACAAATTCAAGATGAGCTTCAATAAGAACAACCCCAACGCTGTGGGGAAAATCATGGGATACCTCAAGCAGCTCTCCACCGAAATGGTAAGTTCAATTAATGTTTTTTATAACATCAAACCCTTTGTTTTGTAATCCATGTCCCGTTACAGGTGGCTTGCACATTTTTACTGGTACAGAAATATTTGCAATGAATTCTCACCAATTGTTTTTAAAACGCGAGGAACACACACACTGCGCGAGATTTCTATATAATTTAGAAAGCTCTAGACGGACACTACGTAGTGCGTTGCGTCGATTCGACCGGCAGGCGGTCGATGCCGTCGGTTGCCTGGCAACCACTACGCATATTCACTTGAGCTTTTCACCTTCAAACGTGCTATGAATTATATTGTTGAGCATGTGATCAACGTTCAATATTTTAATACGAATATATGCAAAATGAATCGAGTGAAGGTTTGTTCGGAAACTGAGTGTTAGCGCAGGCGCGGCTACACGACACGTCGACGATACCAATGCCGACACTCGTGCTGAATCTTGACGGCCTTGCAAGGTCGTCGCCGGCGCTGTTGACGGCGACCAAGCCCAGGTCAACTGCCCTCACTGCAATATTGCAGTATGTATTCAAAATTAAACGCATGCGTGCTAGATATACAGTGAAGAAATATTCGCACAATTTAATATTGTCTTATAAATTATTGGTAAAATTTATGATAACATGACACTTATTAAAAATAAATTACCCATTCTAGTAGTATTGTACATCTACATGCGTAAACTCATGCATAGATCCCAAAGGGGCAGTCAGAGATGACACCAGTGTCATTCACAGCCCTACTCATAATTTATAATTATTTCTACAGTATACAATTATGGATATTAACTTTTGCATAAAAGAGGCTGAAAGGATATGAAATTGTACATAATATTAATGTTATAGAGACCATAGTGCGACTACAGCGCCATCATTTAATATTTAGAAGCAAACGTTGGCAGCTAGTTCAAGTCAACAAGTCGAACAAGGTGCTTCGACAAATAATTTGCACGGAATGCGAAAGATGGCGCTTTAAAGAATTCCAATTCTGCAAACAGCTCTACCAGTCAGACTTGAAAATATGATATCTAATGAAAATTAAACGAAACATGGTTCAAGAAACTAAGATCACTTATTAATTTAAAAATTGGTGATAATTATCTTATGAAACAGGACCTTTTCTGACTCTCCATATCACACATTAACATGGGTTCTTCTTCATGGTTTGGAGTGACTTTTGGCTTTAAATTTTAATCCCGTACCTGATATCAAACCATTAAGGACTCTTCTATAAGATAACAGACAAATTTGATATTTAAATTTTCATGTACAATAACCGTGAATCTATGCAATTAAAAACACAATATGTAGAGATGCAATACCAAGTAGCGACATGAACAATCGATTATTTCCGTCAGTAAAGCTATTTCGGTTTATGCAAGCATGGAAAACATATAAAACTGTAATGTTTCACGTTCAGGCAATAAGGCAGTCACACCCTTTCATGCTTCAATAACAGGTTCAAGGTGAGACCACACCGTGAAGAACATGTACTTTTGACGCTTAACTGTTGTTCCTTAAATAAATTGGATATAAAATTAATTGTATTGAAAAAAATACTGATTATATGAAGAACAAAGTTGTAACATTAACAAGATGGTTAAAAAACATAAAGATAAAGACAAATATAGATAATGATATTCCATCCATTCAGATATTAGCGTGCGTATTATTTTCTCTACGAATATAAATCAACACGTGACTTGCGTTTCCCTTGAACCATCGTTTTCATGTCAACTACGACAGCAATTTATCTATTGGTTACGAAAGCAAACATTTATTTATAAAACAATGTCATTAAATTATATCGATTTATTTCCAATATTTTTTTTTAAATCATAAAGTCAAGCTTTACGTAAAGCACGGTTGCAATGACTACATTTTGTAGATATATTAGATAAATAGATTCTTAATTGTAAAACCAAAAAAACAACAATAAAACATGAATATGTATAATATTAAACATGATGTGCTATTACTCCTGCTCATGCATTCAATATTGTTTGAAAGAAAATATTTTCCGAACTGAGTTAATGAAACTTCCTTTAATGTAATAAAAACTATACGTTAGTTTGCCCGCATTGTAGGTTAGTGTCAAAACTGATGTAAACATGAAATGTCGAATTAATAACATTAAAATAAATGCGTTCAAAATCTAAATTGCCTTTGCTAAAAAACTACAAAACATTTCACAATGAACCTGAGGTGAATTCATACTCCACATTTAAACATAATAAATAATTAGGCATCCCAAGCAATGATAGGTGCAATACCCATCAACATCCTTGCAACAACAAGACAATCAGTGCACCGTACAGGTGAGACTAAACTAAAGACAATGTTTATATTATACGTTTTATAAACATCTTTATAACAAACGGACAATTGAACGATAACGACAAATAGTCTAGCCCATTTGGTGCTCATTATTCGCCAGCAGGCGTTGACATAAATTGTAACGCGGAATTCAGATTTATGGAATAAAATAAGAATTTCTTGGATGTATAGCCGCAGACAGAATTATAAGGTCAGGGTGGGCGCTACTATCACTAGGTTATCTAGAACATGCAGTGCCCATATTGACAGATCGTGCCAACAAGCAGTGTGTGTTTTCTCAGTGTGACCTCCGACTTCTTGAGTCCACAATTCTTATCATCTCGACGGACCTACGCACATAGCGGATATATTAAATGGGGTGTGTTTGCGAATGATTATTTTAGTATCGCATGTCCAGTGAGCTTGAGTGACCAGTCAACTTTATATAATTGGTGTGCAGCCGAAATAATTAGTTCCCCTTAATTGATTGAGATCGGGCAAGTTACAATAACGTGTTTGTTTGGCAATTCCAGGGTGGAAGCGAACAAACTCGTCGCGGCCAAAGCGACGAGGAGCGGCTGTACAAGATACGAGGACCCAAATACGCGCGGGTGCCGTCGCGACCAACTCTCTCCGCCTCCACAACTTGCACCTCGCTAGCGACTTCGTGTGGCTCCCAAGGGACCCTAGTGCCCAACTACGACCCTATCCCTGAAATCGTTTCCACCGAGAGCAGCAGTGAAGACGAACAGGACTCCTTCGAAAAAACTCGCCGCCATTTCCAACAACTTCGCCAGATCAGCTTAGGAAACGAATTTAAGTACAAAATGGAGATGGAAATTAAGAGCGCCAAGGAAGAAAACTTACGCAATTCTATTCCCTTCGTAAAGCAGTTGAGCACAGACAGCGCTAAAGTTAAAACTGAATATGCCATCAACGGAGACGCGAAACCGTACGGAGCCACCACCCAGGCACTCTACCTTTGGACCCAGGTGAGACTACTATACGTATTTAACACTTTAATGAACAAACCAAAACATGATACTATGAACTACCTCTATATATTCATACGTCTGTCTATTTCACCGTTTCAATGAAAAAGTAATCAATTGTAAACGTCGTTTATTTTGACTGCAGCCACTATAAAACTGCATAAAAAAGCCGCCCGATAAGGCTGTAATAGTAAAAAAACATCTAGTCGTAAATTAACCGTGATATGAATGGAAAACCTTTTATTCAGTTTCTGTTTGACTAAAGCCGCGGTCAATATTGATTGAATTGCAATAATGGTATTTCATAGAAGCGACACACATTTATCTGCTTTATTAATTCAGTACCAAAAAACTGTGAGTTCATTGTATGTTATTAGAATATTAAGATAAATGAATGGACAGCAATTGATTTTGTAATATCAAAATATTTTTTTTTACTCTTTTGCAACATAAATGTTGCTATATGTTTCCCAATCGTACTGATATAGCGTAGCTAGAACTTTTGTATATGCATGTATGAAGGAGCACGCACATAAATAAGACCGAGGCGCCCACAGAACCTCAAAGGCACGCGAGTAAAGTTTGCACTATAACGTGCAGAGCGGTTTCGTTTGAAACATGAAACAGTATTAGATTACCAGCAAAAGTACCAAGACCATATCAAAAGTTTATATTCAGATATTAAAAATGAAAAGTACACACACATTGCAGGTGCTTTCCACAGTTTTTAAAAATGTGCTTAAACTCTATTGTTATATTGGACAAGTGGCTTATTTTGTGTTGTTTTATTTGCAGTTACTGGCTGCATTTGCCGTATCTATGGGCTCGTTAATCGTCGGATTTTCATCTGGTTATACATCGCCCGCTTTACCCACTATGAATGGAACACTCGAAATTACTGAGGAAGAGGTAAGCTTTAAAAAAATAAAATTATAGAGTAGAAGAAAATTAAAATATTAATGCAGAATTTGTGATGTCAGTATACATTAATTACCATATTTATAACCAAAATGTTTCGTCTTTCAGAAAACGTGGGTTGGTGGACTCATGCCACTGGCGGCGTTAGTGGGCGGTGTTGCCGGCGGACCGTTAATAGAATATTTGGGAAGACGACGGACAATTATGGCGACTGCTCTACCATTTTGCCTCGGATGGATGCTAATCGCAAATGCTGTAAACGTTATCATGATCTTCGCCGGACGTGTTTTGTGCGGGATCTGTGTGGGCATCGTGTCACTCGCTTTTCCCGTTTACCTGGGCGAGACTATACAGCCTGAAGTAAGAGGAGCACTTGGATTGTTACCGACAGCATTTGGTAACACTGGAATATTGCTGGCATTTTTTGTGGGCACTTATTTGGATTGGGACAAATTGGCTTTCTTCGGAGCAGCACTACCTATACCTTTCTTTTTGCTCATGATCCTCACTCCAGAGACACCGCGTTGGTATGTCGCGAAAGGCCGTTGTGAAGACGCTCGTAAAGCTCTGCAGTGGCTGAGAGGAAAGAATTGCAACATTGACAAAGAAATGCGTGACTTGACTCGTTCGCAAGCTGAATCAGATAGAACTGGCGGAAGCGCTTTCGGACAACTTTTCACCTTGAGATACTTGCCAGCTATTCTTATATCACTCGGCTTGATGCTGTTCCAACAACTAAGTGGAATCAACGCAGTGATATTTTACGCTGCATCCATATTCAAAATGTCAGGCAGCAGCGTCGACGAAAATCTATCCAGCATTATCATAGGCATAGTCAACTTTGTGTCAACATTTATTGCCACTGTTTTAATTGACCGTCTTGGAAGAAAAATCTTGCTATATATTTCCTCAGTGACGATGATCGCGACATTAATCATCTTGGGCGCCTATTTCTACGTCAAGGACTCCAATGTAGACGTGAGCGCTTATGGTTGGTTGCCGCTGGCGTGTCTAGTTATATACGTCCTTGGCTTCTCTATTGGTTTCGGACCGATTCCCTGGCTCATGTTGGGAGAAATCTTACCTTCAAAGATTCGCGGGTCGGCTGCATCTTTCGCAACTGCTTTCAACTGGACCTGCACCTTCATTGTAACAAAAACATTCCACAATATCATCGACGCTATCCAAATGTACGGCACAGTTTGGCTGTTTGCTGTGATATGTGTTATTGGCCTGTTCTTTGTCATATTCTTTGTACCTGAGACACGAGGCAAGAGTTTGGAGGATATTGAAAAGAAATTGACAGGCGGTTCGAGAAGAATTCGGAATAGCAATAGCAATAAGCAGCCACAAAATGCATGCTAATGAGTGAGACATGAATGATTTGGGAAATAAGTGTACATTCCGTAATGCAGAAGCTGGGAAAGCGCTGTGTTTGTATGATTAAGATATATTTTCTTTATAAGAAGGTGCGTATGAGCGAGACACTGATATATCAGTGCAGGCTGAAGACTGATTGGGAATGTAGCCATAGATTTAACTCTTGTAGTGTAAATATTTCGTTAAATTAGTAATTGTCATGTTCCTTTAGGTTAACATTTTAGCATTCCGCCTTCAGATGGCGCACGCTATTTGTCACATAGTTCCTTGATATTTAAATAATTATGTGCTAGATCTGTTTTGCAAGACTCATTTTGCTGTATAACTGTTTGCTCTTGAGGTTGAATTAAATGTGTGTAATATAGAAAAAAACATTTATATGATTATCTCAATGTTGTAACTTTCCTTCCGCTAGCAAGTTAAGCATATACGTAATAATTATTTATAATATGTATTTAGGTACATAAAAATATGTCAGCAGCATTTAGAACGTGCCTGATATTGCTTGTGGAACGGTTAATATTGAGTTCTTGTGATTTGGGTTTTTATTACAATAACATCGAATACTACTTTAATTGTACGTTGATCATGACAAATTATACTTAGATACTTTTTGACCAAATGTTTAAGATAAGTTATCTAGATGTTAAATTGTGAAATACTTGGCACTTTTCTTAATATAGAATTTAACTTTGTACATGTGAATCCGTATATTACGGGGGCAATATTTATTCGAATTGTTATTTTTTTTATTAATATAGAATATTTATTGACATTATGCAACGTTTTTTATTTACCTTTACTTTTGTTATGTTAAACATGAACAAAAATCTGTGAAATAAAAGTTGATATAATGCCAGTACAACACATGCGACATGCAATAAATAACTTGTGCCGGGACATTACACTGTTCAATATTCACAACAAACCTTCTTCGATATACATGCAAATAATAGTCCTTTATGTAATCGTCGAACAAAGAAACAATTACGCCTCGTATATAATATTATTTAAACATAGGGTAAATGTAAAAACTTTATCAATAATTGAATGTTTGTTACGCATACTCAGTCTCTTGTTGAATTCTAAGAAACATTGTCAGTAAGAATTTATGAGTTTGTGTTATTGGCGATAAAGAAACTTTCCACTGTAGAAGCGACTGGCGTACCGCGCCATATCTTGGATTGCAAATGGACGTACACATACAACATACACTAAGAAAGATTTCAACAGGTACACATAGGCTCAATGCCCGTTGTTTTACAAATCAATTCTGAATTTAATATAATATAATGTTAGGGCATCTAAATTGTTAGTATAGAACCAAGATTTATACATAGATTATTACGTAAATAACTTTTGTAACCCATGAAATGCGTAATGGGGCATCAAACTAGCTATAAAATAACAGGTTGCAAGTTCGATCCCGAACAGGAGCAAACACAAAAAACTCTTACATACATTCAACTGTCCGTTCTTAATATATTATCAAAAACTTCAGCTTTTTTCATTACTTGAGAGGATTTGGACTATAGCCAATTAGATTATTTTTTATTTATAAGCTGTCTACTACCAAGTTGTAAGGTATATTGACATTCCTCATTAGCATATTTCATTGATAAATGGTAACAATTAAGACAACGAGATTAATTTTCTGCCTAGTGATGGTAAGCTCGAGTTACTGCTATTAAAAGTAATAGTTATAAATTAAACGTCGATATCATAGTAATGCTATCAAGTTTCAACGAAACAATAAAACATTTGTATTGTTTACAATTCTGTTGAATTACAAATGTCCATTAACTGATTTAACCGTGTTAGAAAAACATTAACCATAGTTGTTGGACTACTTTATACAACATTCAAATAATTTGATTTAATTTATTAAACATAGACGTAGACATAAAATAATCAACATTATATTAGACATTATTAACACTGACAATGAAACTTCGTTAAGTTAATAATCCGTTGTCATTTGCGTTATTAAGTTTGTTTACAAAATTCTATTCAATTATAATTGTCGTGCTAAGTGTAACAAGAAAAAAAAACTCAGTATAAGAGACCTTCTTGAAATCATTGATTCTGTCATTTTTAAGGACAACGTAACACAATAGTGAAAAGCGGAAAAACTTCGAAACTTCTGTTGCTGAGGTTGTACTTTGTCGTAAATTTGCTTTGCGAAGGAAAAATAAAGGTATGACGTAAAATTACTGGTAGTACCTTTTAGCAGTTTCTAATATGGTTTACTTCCATACTTTTTGTTACTTATATCCGCTAACAAGATCGAATATGACATCACCTTTATTTAACATCTCAACAGAAGGGAAGAAAATCTGGCGCGTTTACGTTTCATTTTTACTCATTCGGTTTAATATAAAATATAAATAAAATGTTTTATATTATTATTACATACATACACAATCGTCACGCCTGTATCGCATAGAGATAGGCAGAGACTATGGATCGCCACTTTGCTCGATCCTGACATATTACTTTCGCTTCATCCACTTTCATCAATTTCTTCATGCATTATTGTTATTGTTATCTGGAATGACGAGATCAGTGGTATAGCCTGATTGAAAGTGTCACGCCTGCCCATAAATAAGAGCAACGCCTCTCAGAAATAATTAAAGCACAACATTGCGATCGTCAGTCTGACACGTTATGTTTTAAATCTCTAGAAACCTAGATATCGTTACCTTCAATATCTTTCAGACCGGAATAGAAATTGACAACCCTTGGGTACAAGGGACATACTACCTTGTACAATAGATATAAAATTAAGAGTCATGATATAAGACAAATTTAAAGTGAAAAACAAACCAGAATGTCAAGTCTGGTATCAATTACTCTGCAAGAGTAACGCCATGTCACCATGTGTAAAAGTTTGAACAGCAACAACAGTCACGTGACTTAAACCCGGTTTACACCGCGAGCAAAACGGACCTATTATTGACTTCTCTCTCCTCGCAAGACAAAACTCCTAACATGTGTTTACACTAACAAAGAGTCGAGCGGAGATGGCTAAGTGGGCAAAAATAGTAAAAATGAGCACACTCATTTTTGGAGAGCGGAGCAGTCATTAATCACTTCTTTTACCCCGCAATTGAAAATTACACAGTAATGTTTCCACCGTGAAGATGAGCGGAGCGACTCAAACTAATTCTTAACTCTCTCATTTTCCGTTGAGCTCGCTCACTCATCTTATCATTTCTCTTTAACGGTTTGGATCGCTCCGCTCGATTCTTATCTTGGTGGAAACGCAAAACTATTTCATAAAAACGGAGTCCGCTTTGTTTAGCCATTTCCGACTCACTCCTCCTTCGCGATGGAAACTGGGCTTTATTCTAAACTTTTTCATTTTCCGTTCAGCTCGCTCACTCACCTTTTTCATTTCTCTTTTGCGGTTTGGATCGCTCTGCTCTACTCTTTCTTGGTGGAAACGCAAAATTATTTCATAAAAAACGGAGTCCGCACCGTTTATTCATTTCCGGCTCATTACTCTTTCGTGATGGAAACCAAGCTTTTTGGTTACCAAATGTCATTTCCATACATTTTGATATTGACGCTTTGACGCTGACAGAAAAGCGATATTTATCGAGGCATGAAATATTTTTGAAATTTATTATAGGTATATTCCTGTATATCCGTTACAGTAAAATACCCATAGCAGCGAACAAATCTGATACAAGACTAATTTTTGATTTACAGGTTTATGTATTTGTAGTGTACTAAATTAAATATTTTTTTACGATTCTTTAATAAAAATTCCGTAATCTCATAACAATCCGACCCTAACAAATTCCGTGACATCTGATTTCAGGCTAGTTAGTTTAAGATTGTGTTTTATTGCAATTTTTCAATGATGCCGTCATAAGATGCGGGCATGGCTGGCTGTGGCGTAGTTTAATAATCCATACTGATCTATCATCATTCATCCAAACATATCGTACTTTTTTAATAATGTTTTTATTTCAATTCAAACCAACAAACTTAAAATCACAATACAGACCAAATCAATACAAGTATTTATTTAAGTAAGTAGTTAAGTATCGGGGTTTTTGAAATTTACTTTTGCCAAGTCTTGATTTTTGGAGAATATCTAAATTGATTTGAGCAGTGTCATTCTAGTGTAATGGTCAAAGAACTTGCGTCATAGCAAATCGTACGAGGCCAGCACTAACTAGATAAACAACTGAAAAGTTATTTTTCAGATTAAATTTTACATTTAACATAAATATTAATATCAAATAACAATTTGATTAATTTGAAGTGGTAGTCCCGTACTGTTGTGGATTCGAATTCATGGTGTAGACACTACTTTCAGAAGCACCTATATAGTACCACATAAAGTTTTGTTATTTATATCACATTTCATGCAACAAAAACTAAGATAAAATATTTTATGAAATTAGGATCAGAAAATTTGAGATTAGAATTGGATAAACAATAATAAATATTATTATTACTAACAATATCTGTTTAAGTATAAACAAAAACGTGTAATGGTTTACAAAAATGTTGTATAAAAAATATGTGTGTTAACAAAAACTTTACTAAAATACAAAAAAGATAACGAGGGAAACGACAGGATCTCCAAATCTAGAGGGGCTTGTGTCTTGACACTAGGCATCTGCCTCTCGGAATTTCTATGCAATTAATATTATTCTTAACTAGCTTTCCTAAATAAAATGGAGTTTATTTATAGCAATTTAAGTCTGGAGTGACAAAGGCGTATATGATTGAGATAACCAATGTAATGTAATGTACAATATCTGAGTCAATGATATTTCAATGGTCTAGAATCCTAGATCGATAGTACTACTGATTAGTTAAATGATTTTTTAAACAAAATTCAGTGTTTTTATAATTTTTGTAAAAAAACTGCCTATAGAGATAAGTTATCTCATAATTTATTTAGTTTACTGAATTTTACGCGAAAAACCTATTAACTATATCATTTTCTAAAGTAATGCATTCGCGTTGTATGAAATCGGGGAATTTCTCGCCCTGAAGTATCGAGTTTTAGTAGGGGTTTTATCAGTTAGAGACCTGCTATTGTAATCCATGGCTATTTGTATCTAAGGCTTTGGTACAAATAGCACCGCCCATAGTCCTAATCTACACTTCAATAAATAGATCGTAACAAAAATCTACAAATTTTTCGTCACATAACACACGCATGCGGATATTTGAGCATTTAAACCTTCATCTCGGGTCAGAGACGGAAACTGCAGTCTTTAGTTTCGCCGCGAAGGCTTTATGCATACAAAGAATAGTGCTTAAATGTGAAAAAACATTTGATAGTATTTGATAATATCTGGTGGAAATAAACACGCACCTCTCCTACCTCTTTACATAGGTGTGTAAATGAATTTTAAAATTATATTTTATAGTCCCCATATTTCACAAAGACTCCAAATTGACACCATTAAATACATTTCCTTTTCTTATAACAATAATTATAGCAAGCGCTACTATAAATTATCATTTTTCTAACGACATCATAAATAAACATGATAATAGGTCAGTCACGCTATGGTATTTAATATTCTTGGATCGCAGAGTAAGCTGAAATAAAATGCATTCTGAAAACAGCAACCTTTGTGAAATAAAGGTATAAAAGTGGGGAAGGAAGGTAACACTATAGAAGTATTTCAAAGACTTCCTTTAAAAACCATTGAGATAAAAGGGTAACAGCTTTTGAGCGTATTTAAATAAATATATTTTTAATTACATGACTCCAGGAAACGAGCAATTGCTCACCTAATATTAAATAATTTAATAACGCCGCTGATGAGTGTCTATAGCTTTGGTTCAAAAGTGCGTTCTAAGTTTCAAAACGGAAGGAGAAATGGGAAGGAAGAAGAACGGTAGGAGAAAAGTAATTGGAACTCCGACAATCACGCATATGGAACAGGTATGTTTTCCACAGCTGATCAAACGGTTTTATACAAGTCGAACAAGGTAGTACTACGATGGGACATGCGTCACCCACACTGCACACATGGTATTGATGATCTTTGCAACAACACTCCGTTCTGTTTATCGAACATCATGTACGTATTACGCGTTAGGAGACAGATGTATGCAAATGTCAATCTAACTTCTTGTCCATATTAAATACACATACTATAAATGGCAAACAAAAACCACATTAAGATTAAAGTAAACAATTAATTTCAGTGGAAGATGGATACTTCCGCGTCGTTCTCTCGTCATACGAAGAAACCTTACGTTATAGAGTGGGTGTTATTTTTGACCTTCAAGTATGTATATATAGGTATTTTGTATTCGTCCATTTCGTTTACAAACGCATGTTTTGATTTTTGTAAGTAATTATTTTTTATTATAATGCTTCTTGAGCCGTATAATGAGATGTTCTAGGTTGCAATATTTGTCGGGGTTTCCACTTTTTGTGGACTATCCAGTGTAAAAATCTCATATGAGATCATCAGATTTAAGTTTTTGTCCGCCACGGCGATATGAAAGTAAGCAGGATGAAAATAAGCTTTCCAGATTGGGGGCAGGAATTAAAGCATTTCTGTTTATTCCGTTGGGGTTATAGGCGTATCATGGTATTATGCATGTACGTAATAATATTATGATGTGTGTCGCGTGGATGTCTCATGTGATATTTACATTTTCAGTGTAAAAATGCACAGGTACACATTACGTCAAAACTTATCGATATATCATTATGGTCGGTAATATACAGGATATATCAAGACTGCGACCGAAAACGAAGCCGGGTGGTAGTTTTAGAGGTTACAGACACAATGCAAATAAAAATTTCGCAAATTAAGCGACAAATTATTTTTTGGATTTTTTTGAAAATCATTGTTTTTTGGTAGCAAATACCTAGTTATTACGAAAATAGTAATTTAAACCCTATCGTATCATTGCGTCTTAAAAAATAAAAAGGTGTACATTATTATTTTAGGAAAATTATGTATTTATCTACCAAATACGACGATAAGTAAAAAATTACCAAAAAAAAGTTGTCGATTTTTTTTTTCATTGCATTGTGTCTGAAGTCACTAATACTACCACCTGGCTTCGTTTTCGGTCGCGGTCTTGATATACCCTGTATAAGTAACGGTTCGTTAACATTTTTAAAGGCGCTCCACTATGCAGATGACAAGGCTACGTTATTTGACATTTTTATAACAGCATATTTTTTTCAAATTGCGAAATACTGTATTCTGGTTGGTTGTTTAGTATTCAAGATTTTCTAATATCATCATATTATGAATAAACCGAATGTGACATATTCCCATATGAAATGAGAAGCTCCAAATTGAAGTGCGTATTAATATGTTTATATTATGTAAACGTTCCTAATAATTATATTTTGAATAACAGAGTGTAGTGTGCCTCGGTAAGTTTGAGCATATTGTTTTGAATCGCACAACCTCGAGCCAATCAGTTTTGTCAATCAATTGTGCCCATATAAATCGCACAGACCGTACCGCGAGCCACTCATTTCTTCAGTAGCGGTCCGTACGCTTTCAGCGCGTATTTGACGTTGCAAATATTTTAATGGTGTTGTATACTTGTATGTGATAAGTGATAGAAATTAATAAAAATGAAGATTTTAATGAGAGCAGATACTCATTACAGCATAGCCGCGAGAAGTGAGAGTGAACCCAAGTACACATTTTCACAGGTAGGATAATATTTTCCTGGTGCTACAACAATTTTTAAATTAATCCTACTTTTGTTTAGTTTAAAGAGTAAACTGCTAGTATTTTTATTAAGCTGAGACTGGTATTCGCCGATGACAACGCCGACCAATTGTGTTCAATTAAGCAAGTAAAAGACTGCCTAATTTATACAATCACATTCAATGGAACTGTAACGGTCTAACTTAGGAATTTAGGACTAATATTTTGAATACGGAAATCTAGACGATGTTGACGGAATGGCAGCTAATGCATATATTTTACGGTGATTTCGTTATTTACCACGCATGAAAAATAATAATTTGGTGTAACGTTCCTATTTAATATGGCAACATTAAATACACTAACTACTATAACTACTTCTAACAATAATTTTAACACTTTACCAGGAAAATGTGTCTTTAGACTTAACAGGAGGTGTGATAATAACTCCAAATTTGGAGCCTTATAGACATTAATGACCTTTACCATCTATTTAAATAGTTAGATACTTACACAACAAGATATTACTTAGATATAAAATGTATTTTATATGTACAATTTTATTAGTCACAAAAAATTACCAATCGTAAAAAATGCATGCGGAAATTATAAAAAAGCTACGTATGGAAAGCAAAAAATTATGAGATTGGTCAACTCATTGAACTTGATTATCACCGCAAGTAAACATTAATTTATTTGTACGTTAGCAACTACAGATACGTAATTTGAAATTCCCCAATTGATTAACCGTGTTGTAGTTTAAGTGCCTGCAATCAGAGTCGATGATTGTATAAATTAATCGTAGGCGTTTCGCATCACATCGGAGCACACACCTCCCGGCGAATAACGTCATGCGTCTACAACATAGTGTGAATTAAAAACAATACGTTCGAACCACTTGTGTCCGCTGTTAGCCAAATTGTTGTCATACAACACAATTGATTCTAAAGTCTTCAACCAAAACATTTGAAACTATAGTTGAAAAAAACATCTGTGTAATTATAACTTATTTTGTTGTAATATACAAATAATTTTAAATTACACAAATATTAGTTTATGCTAAATCGACGGGTCTTACGAACCATATGCTATCTGATACATCAGGTTGTTATATTATAGGACATATTCATATTTATTCTGTTAGTAGATTCGACAATAACATAAAAGATTAAACAATATAAAGTGTCAATGTAGACCTTTGCATTCCAAATACACATTAATAAATAGTTTATTGAATAATTAAATCATCCAAGAATATAAGGGCACTTAAATCACATTTTATCCATGCAGGTGTTAGCGGCAGTGGCTGTATCAATGGGCTCGATGATCATTGGCTTTTCATCAGCCTATACTTCGCCGGCGCTCGTAACAATGCGGAACAGCACTGTTATATCAGTATCAAAAGAGCAGGTATTTTTGTCTAATATATTAATTAAAGTTGTATCCGGTTAAATGCTTATAGGTATTACATAGTTATATTTTTTTTTATTTTCAGGCAAGTTGGATTGGCAGCCTGATGCCTTTAGCCGCGCTTGCTGGTGGTGTGATTGGAGGTCCGTTGGTGGATTACATGGGACGTCGCAAAACAATTCTATTCATTGCGCCGCCATTTTTCGTCGGGTGGATACTAATTGCGACTGCAAGGATTGTACACATGGTGCTTGCTGGTCGTGCCTTATGCGGTCTGTGCGTAGGAATAGGATCTCTCGCATTTCCTGTGTATCTCGGAGAGACGATACAACCCGAAGTCCGAGGCACGTTAGGACTGTTCCCAACGGCTATAGGTAACATCGGTATTCTTATTTGTTACCTAGCGGGCAAATATTTGGATTGGTCTCAACTTGCGTACTTAGGTGCAGCATTGAACATTCCTTTCTTTATTCTGATTCTAATAATACCGGAGACACCTCGTTGGTACATTTCCCGTGGGCGTACAGAAAACGCGCGCAAGGCATTACAGTGGCTTCGAGGGAAAAACGCAAAAATAGACAGTGAAATACGCGAAATTGCTTTATCAGACGCCGAATCACAAAGCGATGATTCCAGTTTGAGGGAAATTTTGAGTATGAAATATATGAAGGCTATATTGATTTCTCTGGGTCTAATGACATTCCAACAATTGTCAGGTATAAATGCAGTCATATTCTACACCGTTACGATTTTCCAACTGTCTGGGAGCTCAGTGGATGACAATCTATCAACCATAATAGTTGGAGTTGTAAACTTTGCATCTACTTTTGTTGCTACGGCACTCATTGACAGGGCCGGCCGCAAAGTGTTATTATATATTTCTTCAGTCACTATGACTATTACATTAATTGTTTTGGGTACATTTTTTTATGTGCGATATCAGTTGAAATTAGATGTCGCCGATTTAGGATGGTTACCTCTCACTTGTGTCATGGTATATTTGTTAGGGTTTTCTCTCGCATTCGGCCCAATTCCTTGGTTAATGATGGGAGAAATATTGCCTGCAAAAATAAGAGGCAGCGCCGCATCCATTTGTACTGCATTTAATTGGCTGTGCACATTTGCTGTTACGAAAACCTTCCAAAACATTATAGATGCTATTGAGCCATCTGGTACTTTCTGGCTATTTGGGTGCATTTGTTTTGCGGGGCTATTTTTCGTAGTAATATGCGTGCCAGAAACCCGAGGTAAAAGTCTTGAGCAAATTGAAAACAAAATGACCGGTCGAGGGAGTGTTAGAACGCGTAGAATGAGTTCCATTGCTAACATCAAACCTTTGCCTAATGGTTGCTAGTCAATTTTGGAATCAAATCACTCTATTTATTGGTTATTTAATTGTCAATAAATTATAAGAAATTGAAACAAAATTAGAAACAAATATGTATTACTTTAATAGTAATATTAAATTTTCAAACTGACCTGTGATGAGAAAATTGTGTAGTACTTATACTATTGTTAATATAGAACTTAAATATGTAAAATAGTATGTTAAGAAACACAAATTAAATAATGCAAATACACAATGCATCTTTCTTAAAACCTTAAGAGCTGCTATTTTAATTACATTTATTTTAAAAAGAATTATGTTTCTCGGTAGCACTTTATTGTTAGTAGTGCATTATATTATGTGTTATTACAAAGACTTGCAGTATTTCAATATATCATAGTCTCAATACCATAGATCTGAAAATATCATATGGAATAACAATCACATGTAATATATTTACGCTATATATTTTTACGTCATTATACTGACAAGATAGTTACAACTAGAATTGTAAAATAGAGTAAAGAATCATGGTGTTTATTTTTAAAACTAGTGAATAATATCAAATGCCAAGTTACTACATCTACCAAAGTTTACTATATTTACATTAAGTCTTACTTTTAAGTATCAATTGCAAAATGTACTTTGGCAGATATAACACTTCTTATTTTAGCAACATTATATGTGAATGCATAAATAAGAATATGTTATTTATAGCATAATTTTGTATGTTTACTTAAACATTTTTAAAACATATAATAAAGAAATATTTTTGTTTCACAGTTTGATGTTTTCCTGCATAGAATAATATTTTATTAACATCTCTTATGTTAATCAGCTATGTTATTTGGATTTTCTATTACACTGCCACAGAAGCAATTCCTATTTCAGTTGCATTTAGGTGGATTCATCTATGTCTCAACTTGTAAGAAATGTAATAACAGTAGAGTTTCTTGCCCATTCTTCTTTAGTGAAAACCGATTTCCAAACAGGGTGGTGGAACAAAAAAAATACTGAAACTAAATGATCTTTTTTTCATCTATGCATATAATAAATTTGTAACCGATCATTGTCAGTAAATGGAAGATAAATAAGAAAAACTAATATAGATAGTATGTATTAACTTAATAGAAACAAAAACAATGATTTGTAGATTTTTGTCTGTTTGTCTGTGTGGTTGTGCATGATGAACTCAGAAACGGCATTACGGATTTTGATGAATTTTGGTATGGAGGTAGCTGACACTCAAGACTAACATTTAGGCTTACTTTTTATCCCGCAAACTTTAGTGTTTCTGTGGAATGGGAAAGGAATTCCGACGTATTTGTTACTTTTTTATAAAAGGATGTGATGGGATTGGATTATATGCCTTGAGTGAGAATGAGACTGGAATTGATGAGATGCAAAATTTCAAATAAAGATAATCACACATTTGAAGATTGTTAGTTAGTTTTCAATATGTATGTATGCTGCATGACAAACAATCGTGAAAGTATTTTATGCTTTAATGACAAAAATTAATATCAGGTGTCGCTAGATGATTATTTTTGTTTAACAAATAAAATTGGGAAATATTCAACGAAGACAGCTTACAGAAGGCATAGTTGTATTCAATTAAACTTTCAAATTTTATAAATACTACAATGAATACAATATTTATTAATACCACAGAGACTTTTTTTATATTTTGGTACACACAATATTGAAGTTATACCATGGCATGGGAACAATTTTATTATAATTACCTGTTTACTGTGTCTGTTTGATGACTGGGTAAATAATATAGGAAGTCAATTAACAAGTCATTACCTTGACCAAGCATTGTACAATATTAATACCAAGTTTTTGTGTTTGTAATTATCTCACAGGCACAATTGTTATTTTTTGCACACAATATGCATATTTCCATGGCATATTTATACATAAGGTTTATACATTTAATTAAAAGCTTGTAAGTTTATTGGGGCTTTAAAGGTATTATACTGCTATTAGTTTATTTTTGTCTTTAATAGCACCACCTACAACCCATCCAGCTTATTTGTATTGCAGGTATAGGATAGAAATAAAAAACTATTTGGTTATTTAAATAATTCCTTCAATGTATTAACATATTAACTGTTGCATACATAAGCATGTTGTGTTTTTTGAGACAACTTGTGTTGTGGTTTTAACATGCCTATTTACCAACATAATATGCTCAGACCATTTGGTTACACAGTTCATTGTTTTGGTGCACCAAAACAATGAACGGTGATTTAATAGAAAGAGAGAGAGAGGGCAGGGCATCTTACTTTATTAAGAACTAATAGGTTGGCAAATTTGAAATTGTATGTAATGTTACACTAGGCCAATACTAATTTCAGTATAAAACCGTCAACAAGTAACATTAGCAAACAGACTGTCATGTGTTGCAATAGCCTTGCCGACTAAAAACAATGATTTTTAGGCTTTGACAGGGTTTGATTCATTTTCAATTTTTATGAATGCTAATGATCAGGGCGTCTTTGATCGAATGAAGTTTGAGTTGAGGGGTAATATTGTGCCAGTATACATAAATTATAGTCGCTAATATGACTTACCCATGACTTGAACGCGGCAAATAGCACAGGTATCACACTCTACGTCCCAACTCCACATAGCAACAGCATTCCACTTTTTCAACGTAAACATCTTGTCCGGCTTCTGACCATCGTTATCTACGCGGTCTAAGCCATCACAATCTTCCCCGGACATGTTATGTTAATTTATTTTCAACACAAATCTTTTGTTTACAAATTACAACGCTCCAATACAATGACAGATGTCAAACGACAGAATCTGACAAATGACATAATCTGTTTGCAAAGATTGTTAATCACATGAAATATGGGTTTGGGATATGGAATATTTATTATTAATTTATATTAAAAACGAAGTTCTTTTATTGATCAAAATATTTTAAAAATATTTAAAAGTTAAATACAAATACTACCTGTAGGAAACTCCAAACTTTATGTTTAGATAATAGCAGCTATTTGACAACTAACTTTGTAAAACTAAATATTGTGTCTCAAGCGCACAATAAATAATAATTAATTATTCTTTAATCATTGCAAGCGCACCACACAGTTGTACCACAGGTTATACTTATGTAATGTATCTAATAGATGTCTACAGAAGGCAGATACCTATTCGATACATTACATATGCCTTTGGGTCTAGTACAACCAGATCGCCAGGACAAGTAGTGCCAGGGCACTACCAAGATCCAGGAACGGCGCGGCGCGGCGGTGACCGCTTACTATCAGATGGGTCCCAACTCCCAACTCCCAACTCCCAGGCCGCATGTTAGTCTGCTTGCGTAGGCAATAAAAAAAATATTTTTAGCGCTAGGTTTAAGTGGTAAGTGGCCTTCAAGCTTAAGCAAAATTTCGAATGTGTTTATTATTAGGTTTTAAAATAATTGAAAAAAACACACAAAACATATTTTAGCTATTTATTTATAAAACATCGTGATTACACTCACAATAACTACATTATTTGATACAAAGTAGGTGGTACTTTTCATGAATTCGATTTAAATTACCCTGCGTCAGAATAAAATAATGTCCTCTATTTCTTATAAATATTTTATCAAAATCACTTTCGCCAGAAATATACATAGAAGTTTTAATTTTAATGTACAAATTAGTGTTAATTAATTTTAATACTACATAACAAAAATATATTAACACGCAAAGATATGCACCATAGTAAGAAAAGCTTAACTTAGGGAACAAAAGTAAATAAGTATCTAAAAAGCTATTGATCTGTTTTGATCACTTTATAGCGATCTATAAAGACTAACAAATAAAGCAGAAAGCAAAAATACTAGACTGAATCTTATATTTTGTGATCCACTGAAGCATCCAAACTCCTCAATTTGCACTTGGTATCTAATGTTGTACGGGAATCTGCATACTGAAGCATCTGCAAAATACCAACATGTTTAACGTATCCTATATATCCCGTAAGTAAATAAAATTAATAATAAATCCTTTTCTAAATAATTAGACTTAAAGTATAAAGTAACGTTAAAACTTTCCTTTCAAACCTTCAAAAATGGCATGCGCTTCATTTAGAGGAAAAAATTCTTACTTAAAGTAGCCAATACGGGAATTCACAGTTCCGTTACTAGATGGGCTTTAAATAATCAAGTACACTGATCCTACATTAATAGTTTATTCAATGAATTTTACCTGAGCACACGGCGCTGGTCGAGTTGCTACCTGCCATGTCGGACTGTACCGAGACGTACAGCATAGGACATGCGCCTATTGTCCAGTAATCAGCACACGCACTTTGTAAACTGATTTCGACATTGCCACTGGACGCTAATGTCTGGCAAATTTGTGCATTTTCATCAACGACTAATGTACTATTTCGTCTGTAAATAATTTAAAAATATAGTTGTATCTCTTAGTATAGTACCCACTAGTAGCTACTTTATATGCATACATTGAAAAATATATTATTTACCTTGGTTGAGGAAGACTTCGTGAATGACAGACCACTAAATTGCCAGCACCTGCACCGCTGCGAGCGATTCTTAGTCTGGTATTGTCGTTGTTAGAGTAAAAATAGTTAGGACTAACAGAGTAGAAATTAATGTAGCCTGGCTCTACAAAATCATCGAACTGTCTGGTTCCAGAAGAACCTCCCGTAAAATCTGAACCGCAAGTCGGATTTACGATTCTTCTACCGGCTGAAATTTAAATTATATATTTTTATAAGTCTCAAAACTAATGCGTCGATGTCAATAATAAAACAATTCTGAAGTGAGGCTTGATGTAACTCGTTACAGCATTTAGTAGTAATAACCGGCATATCTATATTACTGTCCCATAGATTCATAGACTCTGCTGTTGCATTATTCCCTACATAGTTTACATTAGAAAGTTATAATGTACCTGATTGTATTCTCTCAAGAACTACGCTCATAGCGCCTTCAACATTTGTACCAGCTGTTGTTAAAGACACAGTCCTGATATCCATATGCATGTCGCGGACCAAATTCCACAAATTATCAAATTGGTTGGTGGCGGTGGCAAAAACAATTCTCAAATCTAAAAACGTAAATCATGGTTAAATATAATATAATATGACAAATAAATTGCATATATTTTTACCACTTTTTCACAGGGAAAAAAGTTTAATTTACCAGGAACGGTTGTGTTGAGAATTCGTGCTTGTTCCGCCACAATTTCGTTGTTTTGCAAGTTTCCAGAATTGATTAAATACAGCAGTACCGTGGAATTTCCACCAACATAGTTTGTGAGACTCTCGTTTCTTAACTGCTCTTGCATCCTTATCCTGATGTTTGTAAGACTAGTTTCCAGGTTTACTCCAGCCAACACTATAAAACGATTTCAAAAAACTGAATCAAAAATGTACAACGGGTATTAAGTTAAAATTATTGATCAAATCACTGACAATCTGAATGAAAAAAATAATAATATTGATACTTACTTCTTTGATGGGTTGCCAATGTGTACTGTGAATGAAAATCTGCAGGCGAAAATGTTGTGTTGACGACAATACTTCCATCAAACGCGCCTAGTAGTGTGACACTAGAACCATATTTGCCAACTTCAATGGCTTCTACTAAATACGAGATTGCTGGGTATATAGCACGATATTCCCATGAAGAATCAAGAACTATGTAGAGGTTTGACCTTAGGCGGTAATCAACACTGACTGTTTCTGATGTGACGCAACTTAGGTCGTTCAGATTGCTGCCTAAAATAATAAAAAATAAATAAATTAATAACAAAAGGATGTAACAACACTGATAATATCAATTTTATTAATTTTGTACTCACTGGTGTAGGTCTGGAAATTAGTGACTGCACTATTCACGAGTTGTTGCAGACCCCCAATGATAGTTCCTCTCAGTGGCATATTGGTGTCCAAGGCGGCGGCAAAAGCAAAAGTTTCACTAGCCAAATTAACATTTGTTATGTACTGTTGACTTAACGCTCGACGATTACAAGCCCTGATGTCGGAATTAAAAACTCCATTCTGAAAATAAAAATAAGCGATAAATTATTTTCGCTAATTTTATATCGGTAGATGAATTTCTTTATACGAAGACATTACCCTTGGTGAATAATACATGTCCAAATATTGCGATAATCTCATGGTATTAAATGTTCCTAAAGCAGAAGTTACAGCACTACCAAGTACGAAACCATCAATATCACCACGAATTTCTGGATCTGTCATCTCTACATTTATTCTACTGTGGAGCATGAAATGTCTGTGTCCCTGTGTACTATTCCAGTTTCCTGCAGTTCCAATAGAAATAGACGAGCTTCCTCTGTCAGTTCCTTGAATAAGAATAGCCTCGGCCAAGTCACCTGCAACAAATTTTAATTATACCAGTGGATTCACATAGTGTGAAGTTATCAAGAAGAGCTTACTATAGAAACGATCCTATGAAGTAAGGTCTTATATGTCGCCTTTCACCTATTGGTCATAATAATATAAGTTTTATATTACTAACCTGAGAGTGTGGCTGGAAATAGCGATGTCACTGTTTGTTGTACATTATCATAGTTTAGAACGGACCCTTTAGCTAACTCAAGAACTGGAACTTGTTGCGGCGACGCGCCTGCTGCAACACCAGCTATTAAATTTCCTGCAGAAACCGCTCCCCATTGAGTAAATATGACACCATCCAACAAAGGACATTGGCTCTCCCCAAGTAACTGACGTGCTGACTTAGCTCCACCGTAGCCAGTATATTCCACGTCATCGTTGGGATTAAAATTCCTCATCTGGCCGTTTTTGCCTACAGTTTTCCTGTAATAAGGAATCTATTAGAAAATACTAAGAATTTTATAAACTACACCGCATTAGCTTACGTTTGTACTTACAATACAGATTTGTCTAATATTTCTACATCATCTTTAATGGATCTAATCGATCTGCCTGCTCTCCAGGCACGGTATTGTGACATTTGGTTACAACTGCTTTCATCTCCTCTGACTCTGGCGTCTACAGTGGTAGATAGCATGTGGTGTAAGGTGCACTGAAAGTTGATATTAATTAATGTACCCTATTTATATTTTGAAGGTTGATGACATGGACTGCCTCGGTGGTGTAGTTGTACTACAGTACGATTACAAAGCTGAGCTCTCGGGGTCCAATCCCGGGTCGCGCAAAGTGATATTGAATTTTATTCATTATCAGCCCGGAGTCAGGAATTCAATATAATATATCAACGTCAACACATAATAGTACGTAGTACATTTTTGAGGAAACTGATTTTAAAGGAAGATTTATCTCTTAGTAATTTATTTTTACTATATGGCTATAAAACATAAGATGTTTCTACCTTTAAAGCTGAATTAAGCGTATTGTTGGCTAAGATTTGCAAGTTGCTCGGAATGAGCCTGGTCAGCAGCAACCTGTGGCGATGGAAGGAGTGGAAAGTAGGAGCGTAGGGCAGCACCATAGATGTGGTCCCAAGGTTAGTTTCCGGCTGATGAAATTCTATACCGTCTTGTCTGTATCTGTAATAGATTACGTTGAAATATATATTTTAATGTTTAAAATTCGAAATAATCGTTACAATATAAAATATCATTTGGTAGATGTATCGTATGGGTACTTAATAAATATAATTGTAGTGAAATATTGACCAAATACCTATTATTATAGCAATATTATCAAGCAATAAACTTACGTGTGCAGAAGAACTGCCGAGAGCTGCCTCATATCCATATTCACATTAGGATTATCTTCAATCTTGCGAATAATGTCAATCAGGACCGGAACAGTCATTGGTGGTAAGTTGTTTCTGTTCAAAAGGACTGAATCGAAGTAACATTCTCTTAGTTCAGGTGCTATACTTGTTTGTGCTGTTAGTTGTCCGTGACTGCCTCCTATGGCAGCCATCAATACTACAGCCGCCCATAGCATGTTGCTGAGTTCTGAAATTTAGATAATACCGAATAAAGCTTCAATTTGTTTATTGATGACAATATCCACAATCATGGAAACATCTCAAGAACTAAATTGTATGTGCGCAAGATATTTTTGGGATGCTTTCGTTTAGGTTACATGACTTAGAATATTTTTCATTTTATAATTACTAAACTTTGTTGTCGTAGCCCCAATCAAATGTCATTAAAAATACTCTTGCATCTTAAATCAGTTTTCTCTCCAGATCGTCCTGTTTGAAGTGACCTGCATACGCGGGTTCCCGCAACTTTTCTCAGGTTGTCTGCCCAGTACGTAGATGAAATAATTATATTTGGGCAAAGGATTGATTAGAATTAACCACATAGGCACACTGACACTGAAATCCTTGGGTCAGACCCAAGTTCAGTAAAGAAGTTCCTGTTACTGACAACGTTGATGGTAGGTAATTGCAATGAGTATGATAAGTACTTTTAGTTCGGCATATAAACATACAGTATTAGTTACTGCTCTGTGTAATTCTTTCAAACATCTCAGTGATGCGGATTTTGCAAGTCATCTTTAACTTTAGAAATGAACTTGATAATGATTTATTATCAGCAAAACAGACTCTAAGTCGAGCTAAGCATCAAATCAATTATTTATACTGGATAGAAAATAAAAGTCACTTATTTTTTTATCAAAAAGTGCTTACACCCTGTTTATAGCATTTTGATCTTCCTGAAGTCAGACAGTTTTTAATACCCAATATGAACTATAATTAAATGCTATTTTTCAACAAACAATAAGTAATACAAATGAATGTAATTATTTTCAAGATGATAAAAAAAACCGTTCCGAGTAGAAGTTAATTATGAATTGTTATACAGATATCTGTAAGAAAATTCGTTCTCATTAAGTTTTCTGAAGAACAATGACCCAGCAATGAAACAAAGTAAAAAAAACTTTAGCAAAGGAATGCTATTATTCTATTACTCATTTACTCAAGAGTTATACAAACAGTATAGATAGACGAAGATAAAATAATATCGATGACGAATTACACATGGCATTCAATGATTACACACAGTATTATCAGCATTGGGAGCGGCCGAGGATATCCTTGTTCTAAATGTGCAAATTGTGACAACTAATTATTCCTAGTTTAATTACAATATCTTTCGTAGTAATGGCGCTTGTAATCATATTTTTATCCCACTTCAGAGGAGGTTATCAATTCGTAATTTTTTTTTCTTATGTATGTTCACCGATTACTCTGAGATTTTTAGTAAGCAAGTCTGGCAGGCGATCAATAATATAAATGTTATCTGTTCCTTGAAACAAGCCCGCTGTCAGATAGGAATAATTCTTTAAAGCTTCACCTTTAAATATAGATTTTAGGCTAGCTATAACTCGAAACAGTAACAGTAACTCGAAACAGTGACGACTGTTCCCAACTTCAAAAACAAATGAAAATCATCTGACTTGTAAAATACCGTTTGAATGAATGTGTTTGCGTACAGTAAATTTGCACTAAAGAAGGCTTAATAGAAAAATGTATTGTACCCTATAGAGAGTGGGAACAGTCATCGTAATACCTAAATTAGATTATTAGCCACAGGAAATCTATTGCTGAATTTGCACATCGGCATGTCAACGCGGTGTGCATGAACAACTTTCTGCAATCTTTACTTAGTTCCTCTATCCAACCTATAGCAGGACGACGGATAAGATTAAATATTTGTTTGTTTAAATACATAAGTATTATACTTTTATGATGACACTACCACCCACGTGCTATTATTTCAGAAAGACATGTACCTATTTGAATGATATATATATATATATATATAACTACATTTCAAGGTATATTTGTTCTCACAATTGAATGAATATCACGAAAGGGTTTCCTAAATAGTGCATGTTGTATTTGAGCGCCCTAGTTATGATAAGGGCCAACAAATAATCGCACTAAACCGTTATCTTTATGAATCACGGTCACTATATTTTAGGAAACATGTTCTAGGTACGTGACTTTACTTTTATTAAAAAAGTGTACCTACATATACGTAAGTACATATTATGTACAGAACGTATTCGCGTCCAGATGATTCATACGAATCCGTAACTTTAGGCGCTTAGCAATTATCCTTAGTACGGTTACTGAGTTGGAGGCTAAAACAATTTTTGAAATATAAAAGAATATTGCATACTCACTTAAAACTCCAAAAAATTATACACCACGTTCAGTGTCAAAGAAAAAAGTCGCCTCTTCAATTCCAGGTGCGCCACTTAACACTAGTCTGATAAACACAATAACCAATCACGATAATTAATCACTATACTGTGCGTAAAAAACTATTTCTTTCACCCTCTATTCAAAAGAATTCTCAATGAAAATATTGTCGCATAATGGGCCCCAACTAGACCAGGCGCGCCCAACACAAAACCAACTGTAAAATAAAGGGTGCCAGGTATATCCGATAAGATAATGGAAAGCAGGTCTAGATAAATTCGTAACGAATGATAGCCTCACACTGGTACCTGTGTCCGTATCTGTTTTCGCTAGCGATTACAATGATAACAGTTGATTATGCCCTGTGCGAGTATTGAGCTGCTATAATAAAATATAGATACGTTTTTTCCATGCATTTTCAATTTGTTGTTTTTTTTATTTGATAAATTTTATTGAATATCAGTGTAATAATGATTATGTTATATATGAAGCGAATAGGAATGGTACAAATAAAGTGAAGGTCGCTGAAAATCTGGTTAAGTGTGAGGAAAATTCCCTCATGGAATATTTTTTCAGAAGGATAAAGACAAAATAATATATTTAAAAGTTGTGTTTAATACATTCCCTTTATTTATTGAGCTTGTCTTAATTTATTTTATAGAAATATGTACATAGCATGCCATTTCGACGAATAATTATTGACATAGTTATAGCTTATTGAAAATATCATTTGTTTAAATACCTTTAGTTCAAAATTACACAAAATTCCAAGTTCAATACTATAAGCAGAGAGAATAAAAACAAAAACATTCGACGAGGATGGGATTCGAACCCACGCGTGCAGAGCACATTGGATTAGCAGTCCAACGCCTTAACCACTCGGCCACCTCGTCATATGACGTGTAAGGCAAATTTAGTGATAACAATAAATAGACAAATGAATTATTTTTAATATATAAATCAATTGTATAATTATTTACCTTGAATTTTAATACATAAAAAAAAACTAAAATGAATATGTGTAGTAACAGAACTTACAATTAAAATAACAAAAGTAATGGGTGCTTAGCGCCATCTAGTAAACAATATGTAACTAAATCTGATAACATGACAATGGCGGTAACTGGAGGTCAGTCTAACAATTTTTAAAAGTAGAAAAATACAGTTGGCTTTTTAAATCATTGTTAAATACAAAATCTGCGAATAGTAACTCCAACAACCTAAATGAAAACTTTGAACAAAATGAATAATACATGTCTACAGCAATACACACTAGATGTCACTGTTTGTTTATTTCCGATCCTAATCTTGCCATTTTTCAGTCCATTTATCGTCAAAATATACTTTATTTGTTAATGCAATATATCTAAGATCCATTATTTAATAGCTTTTACATCTTATTGACTCACATTTATTTCATAGTTTGCAACTTTGCTCACTAGATGGAGCTGATCACTTCATATATAGAGCCGTGTTTGGAAAGGACTTCGTAGACTGATGCTTTGTTTCTATCTTGCATGATTTCTTTAAAAGCCGACTATAATTAGTTTTATTAATTCTACAAGTTGGTACGACTAATGCAAAAGTATATTATAGTTACGACTTATAAATATTTTGTGTATGTTGGTGGTATTAATTATAATCAAATAAATAAAACTTAATTCCAAAATAATATTGGGTACTTAAATAGCATCATAAAATTATACTTTAAGTTAATAACATCAGGCGTGTAAACATAACATGTCTACTCGCAGGGGAATGGCATCGGGATGAGCGACCTCCAGGGTCAAACGGTGAGCGGAGGGATGCGTTGCCTAGCAACCGATCAGACTCGCCGACGGCACTCCCTCCATTCATAAACGTTGAACTCCCAAATAAGTATACAAATATAAATCAATGGAACCGCACCACGGCGTCTGCTACGCGGGTAATTTTATTATAGCTCCTTTGTGCTATAATTACGCGTTCTTTTGTTATTTTTATTCGTATACTTTTTATTTATAGAAAATGTATGCAAGTTATAGCTACAATATCCTTTTTTCGCCTGCTTTTACATAAAAGGAACGTTATATGTAAAACCAAAACATTATTAGATAGGTATTGAATATGCATATGCAATATTTAGTAGAAAATCATTTTATTGGAAAGTATGTAAAATAAACTACACCTTGATAGTAATCAACAACATCCACCAACCACCATCCATAACATCAACTATGTACTTACCCGCATTCTTACATATACGATATAGCTATAGCATAGGTCATATTGAATGTGTATCGAAAGTCTGTAGTGAACGTAGCGGAACAATTTGATTTTATTAATTAAGCCGCAGAGTGGAAAAAGCTTGCGGAGTGCAGAGTGCAGCGAGCAGTCTAGACGAACTCCTCATTTAGATTGCCTCAGTACAGACTACACTCTACAGGCTGCTGGGTGCTGTAGGTAGGTACATTGATTTGTGCGACCGACCGTCTCGAACACTCCACTTCGCTTCCGCGGCAGCTTTATATGCGAATAAAAATGTAGACACGTCACTGGATTTATTTCCGATAGTAACTCTGCTTTCCTTTTGTTTACAGTTTTACTTTGTTTTAGTTTGTGTTTGTTGTTTTATATATTTAATATTTAGATTTTGTGGTATTGTTCCTCAGAGAAGTTACAGATGACTTAAATCTCTTTATAGGTATTTAACTGCTAGAATGTTAAAAAACCTTCTAGAATAAGTTTAAAGCCGCTATAATAATAACTTCTAATATGAGATAGAAAATCAAAAATGTAATAAAAATAAATAAGTTAATTTCGAAACAAAGCGCTTTTACCTACAGAAAATAAAGGCGTCATTTCGTAATGAAAATAAATGATTGAGTGGCCTCTTGTAGACTTATTTCCCGTTATTCCCAACAGAATAAGTTTCCTATTCTCTAATACGAAATCAATATTTATAACTCAATCATTGTTGCTTGAATTGTTGCCGCGCCATAAAGGCTTAGCGCCCTAGCTTGCCCGCAATAAAGTTTTGGAAGATTATAGGCGTGATTTTTATTACTACAAAGATTAATTGTAACAGCAGGAACTCTCGTAAAACGTATTGCTATTCTGAGGTTACTTGTAACAAATTAACAAAATTATATTGTTTATGAAATTGTTGCAAAGGAAGAGACAAAATATTTTAAAATGTATGTTATTTGTGGCAAAACATCAGACATATTTTATACCCAATCCATTGAATAAGGCTAAAAATAATATACCTTTATTCAAGAATTTCAAATTTTAGTGCATGCTTTCTGTAGGATAAAAAACTTATTGATGTTAATATTTAAAGCTGTAACTCATTTACGTATGTTTTTAAATGTGTGATGAAAAATGAAATTAAAAACAGGAACATAACACAGGAACACATTTTGGTTTGCAGTAAACAAAATTGACGTATTCTTCCAATTTCCGTTGCTGGATGCAGATAAAAATGTTATTAAAAACACAAAGGAGGTTTCAAACGCGTATTATTAAAAAGCTAAAAATAACACATTGACGCCGCGTTTTCATACAGCATGTATGTATACGAAATGAACGTCTTTCAGGGAAGTCTTAAAAGTGCAACGGTCGGATTTGCAGAAAAGACAATGCAGGTCTTCATAATCAATGCTTTTCAATGGATTAGCATCACAGTGTCTTATTTCCGATAGTATATAATAACGTGAATATTATGTCCGTAAAGTTAAAAAAGGCAGTATCTACATGGTATATTTATAGCTTTTGTGTTACTTAATTTGGTTTAGCACAAACTTTTAAAAATGTTTTTTTTATAGCGGGCAATAGGTATCTGCTTGTTAGTAGATGTTCTTATTAGTTATGTTATGTACGTATTTATGTACTAACATAAAGATTTAAAGGAAAAAAAACGCAAAAGTTTTTCCGAAGTCTAAGAATATAAGTTGATTTATAACAGTAATGTCGAAAGCTGCCATTATTCTTTACTATTCATGCGAGTGGCCTCTCCATATGGAAACTTGGGTACTATTGTGGACAATGATATATTGGTGTACGATAGATGCTTCATCGATTTTATTATAAAGGAAGTCATTTTCCTTTGGCAAGAAAGCTTTTATAATATATTTCAAAGGCACGCCGGGACGCGGTCTGCCTGAAGGATTATCCACTTTCCCGAGATGGATTTCCCGCACACCTCTTTGCAAGGTACAATATGAATTTGATTTTTCCCCAAGGATATTATATCTCAGTTTAATATACTTAGGATATGGTAAAACTTGAAGTCTTACAAAGTGAATGCAATTTGTCTGTACCCTTATCCTTTGCTACAGTTCTTTTTGTGAAATGATAACGGTACTAGAGTCTTGATATTTGTGTAAGTTGAAGTGGTATGATTTGATTTTTTTTTGTATAATTATAAACACCATCAGTATACAGAAATGCATGCAGGTTACAGAGCATAACTCTCTCCTTTTCTAAGTAAAAGTACTAGGCAAAATGTGAATAAAATAGACATACCAAGCAAAAATGACAGATCTACTAAAATAGAAACGTAAATTATTTCTTATAGAGAAAACACAAAAGGCGATAAAAAGCTTCCTTTTACTACTCAATCAATGTTAGCACAAACTAAACACTTTGAACTATCCTTTGTCAAAAAATTGATTTTTATTCTCCATTAACTTGGCTTATTTAAAAAGCTTCACACGATGTTATATGGTAGCTATTCAATCTAGAAGCGGGCAAATTGTCTGTGGAAGGGCGGAAATGTGCGGTGAAGCGAGCGATGGACGGACGACCGGCGCACTCAGGTGCTGCCGCAGACTCGCCAACACACCAATTGACTAACAAATGTTTCCTTTGTTGAATATAAAATACAATGCCGATAGTCTAGTACATGCAGCGCAAAGGGTAATAATTGTGGGGTTTTGTTGTCTTCAGTTACACAATACCTTTGGGTTTTTTATCAGGAAGAGGGTGTAAATTAATTTTATCTGGGTTTTATTGGTTTATTTCATGAAAATAATGGTTTAATTATGTTTATACGATATTAAAGAGAATATAACAAGATTAATAATTCATAATTCTGCGTCGAAACCTAATTTAGAAATACCGATGAGTAACTATACAAATGCATCCTGTTCGTTGAAATGCAATGAAACAGAATAATAAATAACACGCTTGTGTTTAATTATGTGCACTACGTCACTGAATGGAACCGTTAATTAATTGCAGTTCTGTCTGTGAACTTACCTTATTACGGCGCACGGACAGCCGGAAGCTTATTTCCGCGTGAGTACGTCGAGACTTACTACGCTTTCACCAATTATCTGTCTCCTTCCATCCCCTTGCTTATTCTACTTCGTCTTAACCGCAGATAAGACTGAGAAAACTTTTCGTGGAACTGATGCTAGATATGCGCTATGGTAATATAGTCTTATCAAGTTCGCTGAAACTATGAATCTTTTTAATGTATATATTTTTACTCTAGTTAATAATGAAATTCGCAGTTTTATAGTTAATATTTATAAAGTTCCTTCTTCAAATTAGTTTGAGTTAAAGTAATGAAGTTCGAAAATATTCTGTAATTTCGGGTAAATTACGATTAACATTACCATTGCGGCAACAATATTATCGCTCGCGATTACGAACTTACTTTATTGTGAGCTTGATTACGGGCTTACTTTTAAGAAAATAATTATTAAGTTACATGCGTCATGAGTCACGACTCACGACCAATAGCAGCTCGCGTGTGACACGCGTATACAATCTACATACCGCAACGTAATTATTAATGCCACTTGTTATATAAACCACCCTCTATTGTGTCTGCTCTCCTGGTAAAGCCTATGGTGGCTTACCTTGCATAAACATGTTTTTTTTGGTTTTTATGCGGTGCTCATATCGATATTACGACTCACACATTTAACTTTACTTTTCAGGCAATGACCTTCGCAGTAGGACAAAGGTTCAAAGATTTCTACATTTAACAAGACTAGGCTGTGTATTAGTAACTTATGAAAATTTAAAGGCCTAACAAAATTATATTTTAATTATATACGTCGTTTAATACATATGTACCTATGCAATACAAGTAAAACAGTTAGTATTTTAAATTTTTAAGGCATGTTTATTCTTCCCACCACGAAGTAAATATTACATACCGCCCTAATGTCAAGGATCCCAAGAAAATATAAAAGCATAACGTAGTTATTTTTAATATCCGGTTATATTCTTATTAAACGCTTAACTGGAGATATTATGAATATTTAAAGACTCTCATACGGCCAAGGGGTTGCAAAGTGTTTTTGCATAAGTGATCTAAAATTTCCCTGACTCTGGTCTTTTTTCAATATTACCGTTAAAAGACGAGTAAATATGAGGCTGCATACTTCCGTGTCAATTGAAAGGTCTTACATAAATATATATATAAATATGAAAGGTATGACCTAATGGTATGGCTCTTCAGGCCTTACGATGTTTATTGTTTAGTGTTCATCCTGACGTACAACCTTTACAAAACGTTCGGGTCACGAAATATTGGTCGAACGTCTTTTCGAAAATCTGAAAATATTAATATTTAGTCTATGTGGTAAATTCTATCTACATATATAATATATATCTATTCGAACGAACCAAGTTTTCTTCCGGACCATAAAAAGCATGCAAGTTACACATACGAGTATTTACACATCTTCAATCTTGTATGTTGGTTTTTATTTAAACCTGGCTACTTCTTATCATAAATAATACTAAAACATATTGGCAATAATACGTGAAATGTACTTGGCAACTAAACGTTGATATAGTATTTAGAATACATTAAGTATTAATGCGGCCGTCGCGTTGGCTGGCTCGCGTGCATGCTACGAGTTCTGTAGACTTGTAGAGCTGCCATTAATACCGCGTGTATTAAATACTTACGACACTTTTCACGCTCACGTAGACTTGGAAGTCTTTCAGTCTATCTACATGTACTATATGTCTATCTACATACTATATACGTGTATAGTATCTGCATCATTGCATATTTTGTGTACATACTGAATATTATGATGAAGGATTCGTAGCTTAGATGTTACGGATTGTCTTGTTATTGCGCGAGTGAAGTTGGCTTTCTTCCAGAATTGTGGATAAAATTTCGGATTCTCTGATTGTTCCCAGTTGTTAATGGCTGCGTCAGAAAACGAAAGGATTACTGAAAACTTGCATTTGACTACTATACCTACAAAGTCCCTTGCATAATAATTTCCACAGAAATATATCTAGATGAATTCCGTCTATTCACTCAGCGATGGGTCAGCATTCTAAGGCTCTCGTACGATGTAAGTGAAAATCCCCGCCCAACAATGAGATTTAAATAAGCTCTTATACACAGGCTGAAGATTAAAATAAAAAGGCAATAAAGGGCTCATGTACCCGAGTAAAGGATAAGGAGAGTTGACCTAAAATAAATGAATAACCTTACGACATTGGAGAGTAGGTTGACGACCTGGGCGCAGGTCTTAGCCCTCGCTGCTTGTCCCTTCGCCCGTGACGTAGTATACAAGGACACGGGTCCACTAACCGCACTGTACTGGGAGTTTCTAAGCGCATAGAATTAATTTTAAAATTTAATCCTTGCATCATTAAAAATATAAATTATTTTTTTAATTTTTATACTAAATTACGACACCCGCACACAACATCCCGACATCTGCATTCACAAACATTTCCTTTGGATGTAGGAGTGCGGGCTTACCCTTCACTATGGGAGTGCGAAAAGTCATAAAACAAGAACACTTTTTTTCCTTTCGTTAGGCGAGACAACAGACTCGGGCGTGGAGCGAGGTATACTAGCCCCGGGCCTTTGATAACTCATGAAAAATTCAAGTGCTACTGACAATATTCCAAGTATGCGTCTACGTCGCGATAAAAATCGCCGCAACTTTTCAGTGCTAGTGAAAAGCGAAATAACATTACCAACTTCTGTAAGCAAATGGGGAATGTTTTATGTAAATACAGATATTTACATCCCTAAACTATTCAATGTTAACGAGCGGTGCACAATATTGTAAAGGATTTGAAGCGATTGTTGCTTTCTTAATTGCATGGAATAAATTATTTTCATTTTCGAAGTCCAATTTAATTGATTAAAGTGTTTTCATGTTCCATAGCGATTGAATGCGATGCTTAATTGCATTAATGTGAAATTAATAACCAGTAATATCAGTACTGTATATATATCCGTCTTTTGCGCCCCTAATTACACAGAACACATTCAAAGCTTTCCCCATTCCAAACGGCGCGGCTGTTCGAAACCCCACGTTTAACTCACTCATTATGCCTTTTAAGTGAATAGTAAAAGCAATAATATTCATAAAAATGAATATTAGCTATTGTATCAGCTCGCAGTGTCTGCAGAAATGTTACTATCATTTGTATTCAAGCAAGTGGTACACACTCGAAGTCTGATGTTTATTCTAATAAAACCGGTGTGATAGTGCAATCTCAGCCCCCTTCTTAGATAGCGCAGATATATTGCCTTCATATCAGCCATGGTAAATTGTCGGAAAAAGGTTGTTGATCCCTCGCACAGAATACACTAATACATTTTTCATCAACTTTCACATAAACATTCTCGGGGAGTATAGTCACGTAGCGCGTACATGCATTCTTCCCTCAAATTCCAAGGTTACATATAAGAGTAATAATAAAATGTTCACTCATAAATTCTACATATCCTAAATGTAATCATTGATGTCGGAATACGAATTGCAAGAGATTATGTTAACCAAACCCTTAAAGGGAACGGGTGGATTCGAGAAAAATTTAGATTTAAATACGTGGCGTTTGCACAATATGTTGCTATTATGTAGTTAAATTTTCTAATACAGCTTCGGAGGGCTCTAAAATACTTTACCATTAATAAATACGTCAAAGTTGTAGTTACAGTAAGTAGCTACGAGAGAATGTAACTTTGCGTGCGGTATTGCTACTCGTACCTACTTAGAAGTTTAGAACCTAACTAAATATGAAACTGCATTGAAACATTACTGGCAGATTTTAGCATAAGTCCCCCTTATATACGACAAAGTTACGCCCACGTTACAAATGTATAAGCTGAAGCTCTGCTAGGACTTACGGAATATTGAATATTCTATATACCTACATACTTTAATATCGGTACTGGAAATTAAGGGAGGTTTTAGCAGTTTAAACCTGTGGTGCTGATGAACCAGATAAATTGCTCGTTATCAACATATTTAGTCATTTAATGTATTCATTTTTCTGTATATAAAATCATGTAATAATTAAAGCTACAGAAAGCTTTTTAATTTAATAAAATGTATCAGTTATGAATCTATTGTGGATAAAACGGTGGTCCCCAAACCCTGAAACATCCGACGTGATGTGGCAGAAAACTTGCTTCCACATAATTACTATATTAAGATGTATCTGTATCTATATCAGCCTATAAACGTTCCAATATAAGACACGGGCCTCTTCTACAACCGAGAATACGATTGAGAAGGGTTATGCCATATAGTCTATTTATACAATCAAGGCGCGTAATAATTCATTACTAATAGAGAAAGATTACATTTCGTTTTGTCATTAAGGTGTACTAACTTAATACGTAAGAATACAAGCCCTGCTATTATACAAAATATATTTTAATATATTTTGGCGAATTCGGGACAGCGAAATAAATTTCCAACACGCCTGAAACACTTCGATATCACTTTTTAAACACAATTTACGTCAAATGTACTTAGATAAATAGGCAGAGTTCAGGTGTACGGTGGCAAGCAATAATTCCACTGTTTCAGTTCCATTAGCCATCGCTTCAGCGGGCGTAAATAAGACTGGATGTAAATCATGTCATTAGAAGCGACTGCAATCGGGCCCGGGCTTGCTCCTAATTGAAAATAAATCTCATTAGGAGATAGGTCGGCAGAAGCACATTTTGCATTTGAATTCCCATTTGATTAATTTGTTGCATTGCAAATAGAACATTGGCATATTGCAATTTGCACGATGTAAATCGAATTGTCGTTGCTACTTTCATAAAATTGAAATCGGAGTTATGTTTAGACAATTGACGTAGTTGATAACAAGAGAGGCTAATGTTTTATTATTTTATGTTATATTTTATATGAGTGTCTTAGAAAAATTAAAGAGCGTAGCAAACGTCAAATTAGGATATACCAGAGTTGAAGATGTTTGTACTATTTGGTATGACCATTTTCAACGCGGCATTGTCACGCTGTTGTCAGTCATGACTCAGCATGAATGGGCAGGCTCGTCTGGGGCGGTACCACTGTCTCAAGGAGATCGACGTTAAGTGACTTTGGTGACGTTTCGTTCCGTGATTGTGATTGCCGGACGGTCAATACCCCTTTCCTCTTCCCGTTATTTTTGTTTCCCACTCCCCTCCCGATTTGATGAATCGACAACACATCTATGATCCAAAAGTTGCCGATGTTCATGAGCGGCAGTGATCACTTACCATCAGTGGCCGTAGTGCGAGTTTTTATACCGACGAAGTTTACTTTAACGCGATCGAGTCGGTATAAAAACTCGCACTACGGCCACTATGATGACCTGTTTGCTCGTTTGCCGGACCTATGCAATAAAAAAATTACAGCCAGTAATACTAATATCTATGTCTTTCAATTTATTGCTTTGTTATGTTTCAATGACAGATTTCTTAATAAAAGACAATGGTAATCTATGATGGAAAAACAGACTTCCAAAGCAAATTTTCTTAAAATTGAAATAGACAAATCTAACTATATGGGTACACATACGATCACAAATTTAATATAGCTTTTATTCTAAACAAATATTACACTACCCGATTTCCCTAGCACAATACCAATAAGGTGACTGAAAATCCGTAACAAAATTCCTAAACTACAGTGGGAGGGATGAAGCGGTTTTTTTGTACAAAGCAAAGATGAAAGATGGTGCATAAATGGAAGCCGATAGCAACCGGGGAAACAAAGGCGGTAGAAAGTACGTTGTTTGACCTGACTCAGATATCTAGCGGGAACGGAATGAAATGGGAACAGAGTGTGCTGCAGCTGTTCTATTGCCTACAAATATTGGTAGAGATCTCATAATGGTTCTTAATTAATTAGGATAATCGAATGTAAATTGGTGAAATTAAATGCCAAACATGAAGTATGTTACCACTTACAAGGAAGATTTTATGGTAGCTACAACTAACAACCCATACATTAAATGCTGATTTCACGGAAAAATTATACAATTGGTATATTATAAATTTCTACACAAATATTTTAAAGTCCATCGAATATGTTTTGGCAAAACTGAAAATAAATGATGAGCTCCTAAAGGTTAATGTCATTCGACACGAGATTACTTCCACGTGTAAAATGTTATAGGAGTATAGTGCTTTGATATTCTCGTACAAAGCCAATCTATTGTGCCTAGAACAAAAGGCTTTGCTGCATCTGGCGCCATAGTAGTTTATGAATTTATAAAGATTAATTTTAATAGGTTTCTATAACACGTTGTCAAGGATAGTATAAAGCTTTTGCTTAACTTTAAAAAGAACAATTGACTTGAAAATATTTACATTGCATATTTTTACGCCTTATGAATATTGCCATTTTGCCGCTGTATGCTATCAGTCAATAATTTCCGACACCTCCTGCCTAAGATTGTAGATAGCTGTATATTCTCACCTCGGCGACGCCAAAGTGGACGACGCGACGCCTCCAAGTGTTCTTGTGTTTGAAGCTTTCGAGCCTGGTGCTATTCATTAGGATTTCTCTCAATATAACCTTTAAAATTTGCAACCAGACCACGAACATCAGCAAAATCTACTAAAGATATTCTGAAAGATAGGTTATATTGAATTTATTTAATAATGTGATTCAAAATAGACGGGAGTAGAGTGTCAGATTTTATATCTTTGTATTTTTTTATAGACACCTGCTTTCTTAAATAACAAAACATTGACAGCTAAAATCATAATATCCTTTCATTGTCGCGTCGATAAAAATAGATTATTATAACAATAGAAATTCCCCAAGGCAATTTTACACTGTAAATTAGTATGTAATGTATGCTCATGGAGACTACAGCAGTTCCCTACGATAAATATTTAACATGGATATGTCCTCACGAGACGCTAATGGTCACATAGCGTGAGACCATTCAGCCCACCAGGATATAAACGACAATAATACGTCACTTTGTATTTAGTGTTTTAATGCACCATTATGCCGTATCTGTCTAATTACCACTTATTATTTTGAGGTTAGAGTTGCTGAATGTTAGTTTATTAAATAAAATTCTACATCGGGTTTAATATCGATGTGACCAATCATGAAATGAAAAATGAAACAAGAAATTCTGACACCATAAATATGAATAACGTTTCTTTATAATCTACGTTTTTAGGCTTTTAGTGTCTTAAATCTTAATAATAAGTAGCAGTAGCATTGAGTTTAATAATAATACATAACAACTATTTCAAACACAACATCTCTAATTCACCCCTTGATTCACAACATATTTTGAGAGACAACCCTTTTTTTTATAATTGGGATCACAAACATGTATGGCAAAAAAAATATGACTCTCGAAATAACGACTGAATGTCCTTCAATTTATATTTTTGTGTTTTTATTATTTATTTTCAATGGGTTTCTTTTTTTATGACTTAATTCATTAGTTATGTGATGCCCATATTTTGCACCGACTCTTAATTTTATGCCATCATTCGGAGCTCGGTTTGGTTATAAATTAATGTAAAAACATTTCATATATTACTAACTCGGACAGAACACAAAGTTTGCCGTGTAAGCACTACAAGCATTAACACACTCACTTGCACATTGCGGGAAATGTACAACTTGTACGTCTGACTTGAATTTTAGAGCAACAGCATTCACTACAATTTTTCATTTCACTGCAGATAAATAAACGTCGGTTAAATCCGCGCCGCCCGCCATCCCGTCTGACGAGCTTTTCACTATATTTTTAATGGTTTTTTACCTCATTCACGTTAACGTCGGAATCCTTAAACTTATCTTTCTTACATGCAGGAATTCAAACCCTATAAATAAAAAATCCGTGTAACAGTAATAGGATGCGAGCGTTACCACCTGCAATTAAAGTTGAAGAGATAAATGGTTAGTCGGAATAAAAAGTAGGAACCTTTTGTTCAGACGCTGAAAACCGTTCGATAGTTGGTGTTCAGTCTGGTTGGAGTTTTTATTGGGTTGAAGTAGTTGGATTGCTTTCTACTCTAGAAGTCTCACTGAAATCCATCAAGTTTTTAAGTTGAATGAGCGATCAAGTAGATCTGTCTGTGTTTGATTTACGCTTGGATGCACAAGAGAAAAAAATTGGAAATAAAATTGGGCTCCATGGAAAATTTTGTTGAAGTGTTCATAATAAACGGTTTTTATGAACATTCATTTCTTTCGACTTTGCATGTCTAATGTGAAATATGAAAATAAACTTTCTTAATGATAGCCAAAGAGCTATAACTAATACCATTAAACCTATATAATTTAAATTGTGCTAAAGTAGCGTGACCGATGATGCATACAGTTATCATCATCACAAAATCTTACAGTTTCTACTGATGAGCGAGGAGTCGCCACGCATTTCTTATTAATTTGTGAGATTCGTTCTGAAGAAATGTTTATACAAAACATATGTTTTAATTATAATTCATCGATTTCTTTTTAGATTTCATTTACATTCAAACATAAACTCACGCCTTTATCCCCGAAGGGGTAAGCAGAGGCAGAGGGGTATGATTACATAGATTACATTTGTAATTGATAATTTGGACAATAGTCTAGTGCACCTCTAAACAACGCTAATTTTATTATAAGTACAAATATCTGACAATTCGCTTTTATTATTCATATTTAATACATAGCTTAAATCTAAATATCTGTCGTAACTACATAGTCGAAATAAGTGATATTTTATCTTTCTTTCATCGAATTGCTCGATTTGTATTTACTCGATAATATATCTGAAAACAAAATCAGTGCAAATGCACTGAGTGTTAAAAAGGAAAAGCCATAGTTTTCCATAAAATAGTGTCGTTGAAAGATACGCCAGTAAAACATACGTGTAGCGTGCCTAGTACGTAGTTACGGATGTGCGGATGGCTGTGGCAGCGACGAAACCTTGTTAGTCCACGAACGAAATTCAATTTTCTTCGCAGTATTCGCTTACTACGGCAAATATTTGTCATGATACCACTTATAGAAAATCAACGTGATGTAACAGTTTTGCTGTTGCCTTTCGTTTGTTGAGTTTTGGATACCCTATAGTAATTGCTGAGATTTTTCAGATTTTCCGGATAACGACTCCTGGTTAAGATGGTGGAAAACCCATCATCGTGACCCACGCTAGTATGTCGCATTTTGGATGTAGCCTATATACAGGGTATACTGCGACCAAAACGAAGTCAGGTGCCGAAAACAAAGCGACTATATTTTAACACACAATAACTCGGCTAGAGTAGATTCTTAAGTTTGAAGCGCATTTACAATCACGAGTAACTATTGTCGTGGCAGTATAAGACCTATCGATTTACACCAAACAAAAACTCTATTTAATATTCTATACGTTGTATCGTAACACGTAAAGGTAACAAACCGAGACAGCTTGCCACAATGGCATTGTGAGCGCTGCGACTGCACTCGGCGCCTCTCTGCCCTTCATATGTCACAATAACCATCTTATACTTATCTACATTCTACCTCAAGTTCTTTTGAAAACTCCGCCTGCGCTAAATGTCTTGAGGCTATTAACACCAATTAGCTTATTGAACAAATGTAATCGTTCTTTAATCGTAATGGACAGTATGGATAGTATTATGGATAGTAAGGTGGATGTACGGCGGTTTCAACGCAGTGCAAATTTGAGGAAAGTCTACGTGAACATTGGAATTTTTGCGTCTGAGGATAATGATGACGAATCTTCTCTTATATACTACATTTATTCAAAGCTAAGTATCGACAGCTACCTACACCATTATAGAAATGAATATAAGGCAGTGTTGTCAATGGAAATAGAGCTCCAGTGTACTCAACAGTGTCCTGTGTACTGTCCATTTTTCAAAATTAAAACTAAAACCTTTCAAATAGATTGCAATGTGACACGCGCGCTTCGGAAAGTAAACATTTATAACGGCCGTATCGACCGACCAAAATATTCAGTTGACAAACGAAGCCATAAAAAAAATACAAACATTTTTTGCACGTTTCCCATCAGTGCCAGGTGTTCAGTGTTCTGTTTCGGAAACAGGATGAAATGTCTGCGATGGGTAGCGAAATGAATTTCGTACATTGTACAAACATAAAACTGAGGCCAACGCAGGTTCATTGAATAAAAAGCGAAAAAGTATGCGGGGCCGCTGGCCGGGTGACCTCGTATGGAAAACTACGATTTTGCAAAATATTTTCTTTTCTTTTACTCACAAATACGTTTTATCTCCGGTGGATTTTTTTGCTTTGATCGCCGTCGCAAAACCTCTCTGAAATAAAAAAGTGAAATAATTTACGTGGGTCGATCTCCAAAGGCATTTTTTTTCGTGTCGGACTGAATAAGCCCCGTTTAAAATCGAAAAACGTTTTCAAGATATTTTTTTATATACAGTTTCGTGCCTAATCTACGTGATACAACGCTAATATTATGAATAAGTTTATAATAAATATTAAAAAAAAAATCTTAAACCCTGAAATCCTGATCGCTCTGGGTTGACCGAACTCCCGATTGAATGAAAAAAATATTTTTTAACTTTTTAAAGAGAAGGTTCATATGAAACAACTTATTTAGATTACTTAACAGATAGTTAATCTTCATCGTAATAAAATATTTTTAGTTATATGAACAATACTTTTGCCACAATTTGAATTTAAAATCGTGACCGGGCATTTTATCTCATCGCTCTGCGCTGAGGTAAAACATCGCGCTCATCCCTGGTTACGCGTTATAGACACTCTATTCCCCTCCCGTGGGGTAATGCCAGTAGTGGTCTAACCGCCGAGGAGGATACTTGTGTGCCACTTCCCCGGGCTCCAACATTACGAAGGTAAGTCTATGATTGCTCTGGATTTGGTTCTCGAATTTTACGATTGCTATGGCATGTTATTTAAATTAAATAATAAGCTAATGAATGTGTTTTTTATGTGAATTAAGTGATCGTTTTAATGTTTTTTATGAGACGTAATCACAACTTTCTACTGCTTTTAAATTCGGCTATATTTATGATTTTGTGACTTTTTCTGATCGCTATGGCTGTGATTGCTCTGTCCAAAAAGACCAGAGCGGTGATATTTTGCATTAATTGTACGTAATAAATCTGTTTTTCAGCAAATACTAAAAACGTTTTGGCTATGAGGCGACTAAGTTGTGATTTAGACAACTGCTCACAAGAGGCTGTACAATGTCCGCACGGCAAACACTTAGGCTTTTACCAACTTAATAGCGATTCGAACCAAAGTACCTCAAAGACAAACATGTCACGGGCACCAAGGAAGACAAGCCGACCTTTGCTGGTTAAGCGTTCAAAAAATTACAATCAAGAGAAGCAAATTCAGCTCCCACAAATGCTAAATAATAGTCAGACTATAACTGCAAATTGTTGTGAATGGGGTGCAGATTCCCATCGGCTCCAACATGAAATACTTGGGCCTAGTTCTTGATGGCCGGTGGGCGTTTCGCGCTCACTTCAAAACGTTAGCAGCAAAGTTGTCCAGAGCAGCGGGTGCACTTAGTACCTTGCTGCCCAACTTGGAAGGTCCTGGCATCCCTTGCCGAAGGCTATATGCCGGTGTCGTGCGGTCTATGGCTCTATACGGTAGTCCCGTATGGGCTGAGTCCCTGGGTGATCGATGCATCTTTCTTCTGCGCAAGCCACAGAGAGTAGTGGCGCAGCGCGCAATCAGGGGCTACCGCACGATTTCCTTCGAGGCGGCTTGTGTATTGGCTGGATTCCTGTCCTGGGATCTGGACGCCAAAGTCCTCTCGGCTATGTTTTACTGGCGAGAGGAGGCGTTCAGACTCGGACAAAGACCGGTTTCCAGAGAGGTAGAGGTAATGCGTACCTCCCTCCTCAGAGCCGCCGTGGAGGAGTGGCGTCTCAGGTTGGACAACCCGACAGCGGGTCTGAGGACTGTTGCGGCAGTGCGCCCTGTCTTTGATCAATGGCTAGACAGGCGCCACGGCGTGGCGACGTTCCGACTGACACAGGTGCTCACAGGACATGGTAGTTTTGCCGAGTACCTGTGTCGAATAGTTGGCGTGGAAAGATTGGCCGTGTGTCACCACTGTGACAACTGTCCAGAAGATACGGCCCAGCACACGCTGGAGGTTTGTCCATCCTGGAACAGCGAACGCAGCGCTCTCATAGAGGTAATTGGGACTGACCTCTCTCTGCCAGCTGTGGTTTCGGCCATGGTAGGCAGTCCAAGGTGTTGGCGTGCGGTGGCTAACTTCTGCGAGAAAGAAATCTCGCAGAAGGAAAGTGCCGAGAGGGATCGAGAGCGGGCAGATCCTTCCCACCGCCAAAGAAGACGTAGGAGGCGCCGACGTGATGAATGATCGGTGACTCTCGCCCTGTGGTATGGGGGCGTTACGAGAATCCCGCCACGGTATCCCCTACCTGTCGTAGGAGGCGACTAATGGGGCAATTAGAGGTCGCGGGCGCGCAGTTGGGGACTGGAGTGCCCATTTGACAAAATGCGACCCCTGAGAAGTGGAAGCAGCTGCTTGCTGCTGTGGACGCCTAGGGCGTCATTGTGTTCGAGCTGCAAATTAAGCGGCAGTGTGCAGGAACGGTTTCGGTAGAAGCTGGGGCGCTCTAGCTTCGGGTTCCCGGGGCCGTTTCAATTGCGCTGAAGAGGGCAACGCGGGGTTTTGGTTGGTATGCCGTCGACTGGTGAACCCAACATAATCGCCCAACTTTCCCCGAGGTGGGGCGGTAGCGGTAACCCGATTTCCCCGCGACAAAAAAAAAAAAAAAAAAAAAGAAAGACTATAACTGCAAATCAAAGTCAACAATCATTACACAACTCGGACCTGCCGGACAGTTTTTGGGATGAAGTTCCATCTATTGACTATGAAAATTTAATTACTCCAAGTATTTCCGAGGTAGTTTTATCTTCGTTGCAAAACGATAACACCTTGACAAAGGTTGCTGCAGCAGAAGATTTACCCGACTCCGACTCTGATGACTTTTCAATTTTCTGAGCTTCCAATAAACCTTTTATTCTTAGTTTGTTGATCAACTAAGCTTTATAGAAATTGTATATTTTTTTGCTTGGTGTTAAAATTTGTATCATTATAATTTGCAAACAATATTTCAATCTGATCTGATCATATTCTGAACTGCATTGTACTTTGTGTTGTTTTATTTAATTCTTTACTTTCCACTAAATATTTAGTTTAGGAAAATGTGATTATTACAAATCTCTTAGATAATCTTGAAAAGACTATTATTTTATTTTATAAAATGTTTATTTTTAAGATTTTTATTTTGTTTTTTATAAACCTTAGTTTTCTTTAATTACTTTTTAAAAACTAATATTTAATACTTCAAATTAAATTTTAATGAGTCTAAGTAATTTTATAACTATAAAAGACTGTAAGGTATTAAAGGTTGAATTCAAAAGGTTTTTAATTTTGTCTCATTCACCTAGAAGTGATTTAATTAAGTCCAAATAAATGAAACTAAGCCAAAAGTTGATGTTTTAATTTAAAGTTAATTTGTTATTATAGCAATTATGTTATATAAAATATTTCGTTTTTTTTTTATTTGTAAGACTGAATAAATAAAACAGCTAAATTAATAATATTTTATCAATATATTTATATTTTGTTTCACTGATTTCACCATTTATGATTGCTCTGGCACCAATTATGATTACTCTGGTCGCGAATTTTTTTGATCTGAAATATTTCAATAACTATATGTGTAAATTGAAGGCCAATAGTAAAAATGTGCTATTTGAATGTCATTCTTTTTAATGAGATACATAATTACCATTAAATATCAATAACTGAAAAGCACCAGAGCGATCACACGAATACGCCCGATTTGGAGATTGACCCACGTACAATATTAGTCACACCCATAGATAATACACTATATAGGAAAGTCACACTTATATTGCAAGACATAACTGCATCGTTGTTAAATTATACGCACAGATTATTAGACATAATGCTATTACCTACAAATCACTTACTTATTAATACTTACTTATACTTCTACTTAGGCGTTATCCCGGCCGGTGCCAGGGTCCGCCTTCCGGCTGAGTCTCCTCCATTTCGCCCGGTCTTCGGCATCCTCAATAGTAAGGCCATTGACTCTCATATCTTCCTTGACGACATCAAGCCAGCGCTTCTTCGGTCTACCCCTTGGTCGAGGTCCTGGAATGTTGAGTCTCAGGCACACATTGCCGACGTACTCCTGCGGCTTTCTCAGGACATGACCATACCATCTCAAGCGACATTCTTGGAGTTTATCTGCCACATCGCGGACACCAAGGCTGCCGCGGATGTGCTCATTACGGATTCTATCTAAACGCGTAACGTTGCACATCCACCGCAGCATCTTCATCTCCGCGACATGGACCTCCTGCACATGTCGCCTGAGGGCAGGCCACGTCTCAGTACCATACAGGAGCACAGGGCGCACGATGCTTTTATAGATGAGGCCCTTGAGCCTCATCGGCATCCGGCGATCGCAAAGTATGCCCGAGACCTCCCTCCACTTAGACCAAGCAGCGCCTATGCGGGCTTTGACGTCAAGGTCGATGTCACCGGACTCATGCAGTACGGACCCTAGGTACTTGAACCTGTCCGTCTTCACGGCAAGTTCGTTCCCTATCATGATGCTTTCCGGGTCCGTACCCCCGCACGCCATGTACTCGGTCTTCGCCACATTTAATTTCAGACCACCGTTCTCAAGCGCTTCCTTCCACCGATTGACCTTGCGCTCCAAAAGTCGCCGGTCCTCCTCCACCAGTGCTATGTCATCGGCGTACATTAACAACCAGGGCGCAGGGTCCTGGATGTCCGACGAGATGACGTCGAGCACAACACTGAAGAGGAATGGACTCAGCGCCGAGCCTTGATGCACACCAATATCAATCGGGAAGGAATTAGTATCGCCAACGGCGGTCCGAACGAAGGACTCGGATCGGAGATACATGTCTCTAATGGTATCAACATAGGCTTCTGGTACCCCTTTTGCCCTCAATGCCCACCAGATTAATTAAAATTAATTTTATAGAATTAAAAAAATTGTATATGTCAGCCGCTAGTTACAGGGACTTTACAGGAACCTATACATTTTTACTACATACTTAGTTACTTCATTTTTACATTTGACTAAGGAAACGATAAAAAATATTTAAGGACAGTTCTCCCCACTCAATTAACGCTGTTTATATTGATACATTTTAACATTTGGTGCTGCGGAGTACAGGGAAAAAAGCATTGTAAAAAACCCGCGCATTGGAGTAAAACCTGCTCGTGCGGAATTCCTGTTTAATTGTCGGGTCATTTGAAAATCATGTTTCGATTAGTAATGTTGATAGTGAGAAAAAAACAAGCAAACATAATTTGAAACAATATTAGAAGTCGAAGACAACACTGACCTCAGACCTACCATTGCAATTATTAAAAGCCAGGATTGACCGCAGCACTCATTTTGTTAACGCCAATGAAGCTAAGCGAGTCTCCATATACCTTTAACTAATTAAACCTCTTTAGCTCTATCGTGTGAACTTAAAAATCAGTGAATTTAAAAACCGCGTCGCTCACTTTGTGGCATAAGTACAAACTGTAAACCGTGAAGTTCGGCTTCAAGGCCGGACTGAATGAGTGATTGATTCATAAATATACATTATGCACTAGTTATACGCAACTTGACTTGGTAATTATCCAACCAAATTGACTTTAGGCCAGCTATAAAATCATGAGCCGCATCAATTCAAAAGATCTGTTGAGTGCTGATTTATTTTCCATACTACAAAAATACAAGAATTACCCCGCGGCTTCGTTCCCGTTAATGTAGGTTCTGTCAATGGTTGTCGGTCGACACAGGAAGCTTTCATGTAAACACAAAAAGTAAATATTCATCCCTTAGATATAAGATTGGATGAAATGTTTTTTATGTTCTTCTTTTCTGTACTCTTGAGTAAATGTGTGCAAAACTAAGGCCCAGTTGCATAAAGTAACTTTGCCCATAACTTTAACTTTGACAATGTCGATAGATACATTTGAAAAATCAAATGTATGACGATGACATTGTCAAAGGTACTTTATGCAACTGGGCCTTAAAGATGATCGGTTAAATTCTGAGGTCAACAGAGCATAACAAAATAACTTTCGGACTTATAAATAATTAATAATATTATTAAAGATGATTGTATGTAAATATTATTTTGCAATATAAAACATACGAATTCCCAGCAGTTAATAAACGGTATTAATATTATTATGAGGTCATTTCCTTATCCACGCTCCAATAAATATGTAATATCGCTTGTGAGCGCTTAAGTCACACTGTAGTTTCCTTTAAATATTTTCCTGTTCTCATAAGATGTATAGGAATTGAAATGTGGAAATTCCTTAATAACACAATAATTAATTAATATATTGGCCTAAGCGTCGGTCAATTAGTCGTGTAAATTATCTTTAATTACGTTTATTTCTCTCTGCTCAGTTTTAGTAGCAGCTTATTATTTAGAAATAACAATGAATACACAAAGAAATCACACATACTGTTAAAAATGATACAATATTAATTACCATCCAGTTGTTTTTATTTAAATATTGAACGTGAGCGCGTTTGTAAACGATTACTATAAAATATGAATATGTAAGTATAAACTAAATATTCAACTTGGGTATACTGGTTGTGCATCGCGGTTTCGCTTTGGTAAAATTATTTTATTACTTCGTTCGACCTATCTTTCTCATATGTCCATTTTCTGACAATATTTTGGAATAACAAGCCTTAATAAAACGATAATCTAGGATATTAGGAACCTAAATTTCTGAATTTCAAAAATATTTTATTTAGATATGTCTTAGTTTGTTAGAAGCAATCCGAAATCACTTAATGGTAAAAGCTCACAGCTGCCCATAAAAAATATAGCCGAATCATTGATTTAACGTCAATGTGTCGAATATTATTTTTCTTATAGGATAATTATTAAGCCCTCAGTACTTTTATTAAGTGCGTGGTGGCCTGTTGGTAAACGGACCAGACGCGGCTGCCTAGATGTTCACGGTGGTCGCGGGTTCAAATCTTAGGGCACACCTCTGACTTTTCGGAGTTATGTGTGTATTGATAGTCAATCACCACGCACTTTAACGGTGAAGGAAAACATCGTGAGGAAACCTGCATACCGTAGCGATTTTAAAGAATTTCTACGGTATGTAAGTCCGCCAACCCGCACTAGGCCAGCGTGGTGGACTATATGGCCTAACCACTCTCAATCGATTCTCTCGATTGTAGAGTAGGCCCGTGCCCTGCAGTGGGACGTATATGGGCTGATATAGATAGACTTTTATTTAGCAGAGAAAACGCCAAAGCAAATGTTTAGGGATGACTTCAGGTATTATAATTTTAATGAAAAACTTGTGGCTTGAGTTAACAACTTTGCTTTTTACTGAAAGCGTTCCCGGTGTTGCAAATTGCAATGAAGAAAAAAAGGGAAGGGTTGACACATTAACACAGCAGGTAATAAATGTAACGCGATGACATAGATAAAAAAAGTTTACAGTCAAAAATATTATTATAAGTTTGAACAGTAAATTATTTCTTCATCCCTAAGTCTACTTTTATATTTATACGACAAATTGTATCATAAGTTACACCATTACCGGTAACAATTTTAATTCCACATTTGACAAAGCCGTTTTGTTAACGGTCGAACATACACACAAACGTTCATATAAACGATACTGCCAACATTTTACGGCCAAAATTTTGCAAATCTTATGCTGGTTTTTACGCACGCCGACACTGAGACTCTATTTTTTGTAGTGTGTGTATCAAATGAGGAACATCGTAGTATATAAGGTAAAAGCTTCATTTTGTTTATCAGTCTCTCGGTGTCAACAAACCTACGAAGGAGGACATTTTCCGCCGTAACAATTATTATTAAAGTGATTTTATTGATCCTTAAAAGTTTTACGAAGCAACAATGTCTCTTATAAAATATTTTATAGCAGTTATTGTTTTAACGGCGTATGACCACTATGCTGGTAAGTTCAATTTAGTATAATACTAATAATATTTTTAGGATGTGCGGGTGAACTTTCGTTTATAACATATCTAAGAAAAATAAAGTGTAACAAATTTGTGCGAACACGTAAATTATTTCCACAGTGTTGGGTGCAACTTACAAATCAGAAGAAATTACGAATTTTAAATGAAAATATTATTATTATCTACTTAATTAGCTCAAGTATCAATTAACGATTGGTTATTGGCTTCCTCTCGAAAACACCATTCTTTCCGATCCTGCAAAACATTCTGTGTTTACGTTTTTTTTTGTAGTTTAGATATGGCATTGATGTACTGCCTTCTCGCCGTCTATATTCTCTTATAGTAAATGGTTCTGGCGAAACACTCCGTGGCCGTATTAGATTGACAAACTATTTAACTACTTACTATTCGCCTGCATCTCCAAAGAAGTAGTCAGAAGTGCTACAAGTGCCGTACGTTCTCATAGATCGCGAATCACGAAGCGTATTTTCGCGCTAAGATGTGACTGTTCAAAACGTGCCGGGCAGAAATTCTGGGCAAATTATAACAATAGTTTTTTCTCATAAAACATGTACCTTAAAAATGCATTACCCTATTTGGAATTCAAATTCAAAACCATTCATTTGCGGTGATAGTTGGCTAAAGTAGCGATTATCGTAGACCAACGAAGCGACTATCCCATTGCAGTAAGGATTCTTACAAATACATTGACATTTTCAGACGGAAAAAGTTATTTAACAAGAGAAAGAAGAAATGCGAGCAATTGTTCGTCAAGGGAGGTCAGTATGAATAATACTCGTATTGGAAAAACGATTTCTTTAAGCATAATATGGTACTTGGTAATTGGCAACTCGCGATAATTCAAAAAATGTTTTTTGTTTGTTGCACAACAATCACAATGCAACTGATGATTGTAAAATACTGTCATTTGCTTACAAGTATTTTTTTTAATTCGTTTTAGGAATCATAAAATAAAACTTCTTTCTAATCAATATCAAATAAACAGTACGTTTACCGATCATAATATTTAGAATTGATCAATTCCGGCAAACATTAGAAATATTTTTCGTAAATATCGTATTTGAATGGAGATATCACATTGGTGTTATTTCACTTCTTACGAGTGGACAAGCAGTGTATTGTATTCAATTGTTTTTCTTTTGTTTTCAGACACGTGAGGCAGTTTACCCAAATCGAGTGGATGTACATGTATACTACGAATCTCTCTGTCCATTCAGCGTCGACTTCTTTGCTGACTATCTAGAACCAGTGATACTATCTTTGTCCCGCTATATAAAACTTCATCTTTATCCATACGGAAATGCGAAGGCAAGTTAAATGTGATTACCATATTGATTATAACCAGCTTCTGCCTTTTTTATTACAATTTGAACATATTGGATTAAATATTTTGTAAATAACGAGGATTAAATCACTAAATGGCTTTACTTATGTCGCCTATCATCAATTTTCAGCCAAAACGAGATAAATACCATGAAATAATATCTGCCTGTAATTTTTATTTTTTCACCTTAGCAATGTTATAAAGGCGAACGTTCGTGAGCGTTTTTATTACTTCTTCACGCTCAAACGACTGGACCAGATTTGATGAAATTTGGTATAGAGATAGCTAACACCCTTGGAGCATTGGTACTAAAAAGTATAAATAAATATTATTTTTTTCTTGTTAACAGACTACAGAAATCGACGGTAAGTACCATACAAAATGCCAGCATGAGGAAGAAGAGTGCTACGGGAATAAACTTCACGCGTGTGCTCTCGACATCGTGAGGAATGAAACGAAAGCCGCACTTTACATCACCTGCATGATGGCACTATATTCGGACAACGACGCCGCTGATAAGGTTAGATTCGTTCATACATACCATCAATAAAAATTACCGTGTCGTGTATAATTCATCCAAATCAATGGGGAACACTAATGCACAAATACCAAATGTTCAGAAATGGTCCGTATTTTGTTGTGACAAATATACGTTATTTAATTTTAAAATTTGAATAACTTACATACTTATATATATATATGCTTTCGGTTTGGATCTTTTCTTCAGAACACAGTGATAAATGTTTGTTAACTACGCCGCTAAGGGAAGATCCTATCGTAGTTGTATTTTATCGCTGCTGTTTATACGCAGCTGAATTATTATTAGTTAACTCGGAGGTCCGTCCTGAGGAGTGAGGGGCTACCATAAACAACGGTATTCGATACTCCGCACGATTCCGCGTGTTAAAACCTATTTCTAATGCCTTTGTTTTGACTGTTGGACGATTCTACAGTGGTCACAAGTAGCATATAGAGAATATTCATCGATATAATAGAAAAATCTGTAGGAACAGATTGCTATACGAGGAATCGCACGATATCTCATATATCGTGTTACGAAGTAGCCCCCCTAAATCGAGAACAAATACATATTTCAATATCAAACCCCTCCAATAGCTCAACACCTAAACATTAAACTTTTTCCTATTTAAATACAAGCCCTGGCTCCTATTATAAGGCGGACGATAAATATGTAAGCAACTTTAATTTCAATCAATGTGTTTAATAAACAATGCTCTCATTTTTCAGTGTGGCAAATCAATGAAAATTGACGCAGATCCTGTAAAAGAATGCGCACAAAGTTACAGAGGCGAAGAATTATTGAAATACTATGGAGATTTGAGTAGAGGACTCTACAAGGGCGTTCCATATGTTGTTATAGGCGGTGAAAAAGTTGTACGGAATAAATTGAAACAAATTGTGTGTAATGCTTTGACCAGCCCGCCGCCGACCTGCGCAGAAACATAACACAGAAGAAAGAGTACTAAAATTATATTATAAAGAAAGGGTTTATAAAAGAGAACAGTATTATTTTATGAAACTCATTTATGTATTTTATAATAAATTAATACGTAATTCAAGTTCAATTTTATTTAAAAAATACGTCTTACAGAAGGAAGGTTTAGGTACTTTGTTGCTTTACAAACGCATGCTCCACGTGTTACTCTGTCGTACACCATTACTTGTCGTGGACCCTATAAATATTTTTGAAGTGAAACTTCTTTATCGGGGTTGGAAAAAATTTTTCGTTACGCGTCACATTCTTCCGTTACGCGCCATCTTTTTTTATTTAGTAAATTAGTACCCACTTCAGTAAGCCACACCCCCAACCGTTTCCAAGCCCCACCCAAAATTTTAAGTCCCACCCACTTTTTTGTAATTTGATCCTTACCCCCCCTCTGGCCTTCCCCCACCCTAAATCCAAAACAGTGCCCAATAGCCTCCCCACGAAACCTCCCCCCCCCCCCGCCCCTACCCCCACCTAAAATTTTTACCTCACCCCCCCTATTCCTATCTCCGCCAATATCCATCGTAGACCCATCGACCCTGGGTTCATTAGAACCGGCTCGGTGAGGCCTACAATCCTGCCCCAACAGAATTCCCGAATTCCCCCTCCACAACTTTCCCCACCCAAAAATATTTTAAGGTGCCCAATAGCCCCCCCACGAAACCTAACCCCCCCCCGCCCCTACCCCCACCTAAAATTTTTACCTCACCCCCCCTAAACCTATCTCGACCAATAAAGGTCGTGGACCCACCGAGCTTGGTATCCTCGGAACCGTCTCGGTGAGGGCTACAAATTGGCCCCGATAGAAATCCCAAATTCCCTCAAAAATTTCCCCCCTCCTAAACTTAAACTTTATTTAATTTAGGTTTATTTTACCAATTCTGTAAATTTGTAAATAGTAGATCATTTTTCGAAAAATGATGTCATAAAGAAGTTTCACTTCTTACGTGTGTACACTAATACACACACACATTTTTTTTGATGATAGAACCTGCTTATGGCCTAACCACTCTCAATCGATTCTCTCGATTGTAGAGTAGGCCCGTGCCCTACAGTGGGACGTATATGGGCTGATATAGATACATAATATAGAACCTGCTTATAATAGTCTTCATAAAGACTGTTGTTATTATAAAAATATTGGCTAGTGACCGTCAGTACGGTTTCCGTCACGGTCGTTCGGCTGGTGATCTTCTCGTGTACCTCACGCACCGTTGGGCGGAGGCCTTGGAGGGTGGGGGTGAGGCTATTGCGGTCGGCCTTGACATTGCGAAGGCGTTCGATCGAGTGTGGCATGGCGCCCTTCTGGCGAAGCTACCCGCGTATGGACTCCCTGAGGGACTCTGCAAGTGGATCGCCAGCTTTTTGGATGGTCGGAGCATAAAAGTCGTGGTGGACGGCTGTTGCTCCGAGACCAAGACCATTAACGCTGGTGTTCCACAAGGATCGGTGCTATCGCCGACACTCTTCATCCTGCGTATCAATGACATGTTGTCTATAGACAGCATGCATTGTTATGCGGATGATAGTACAAGTGACGCGCGATACATTGGCCAACAGAATCTCCCTTGGGGTTCCATTGAGGAAAGACGGTCTCAACTTGTGTCGGAAGTCGAGAGCTCTCTGGGGCGGGCCTCTGAATGGGGTGAATTGAACTTGGTTCAATTTAACCCCACGAAGACACAAGTTTGCGCGTTCACTGCCAAGAAGGATCCTTTTGTCATGGCGCCACAATTCCGAGGAGTCACTCTCCAAACATCTGAGAGTATTGGGATTCTCGGCGTCGAAATATCGAGCAAAGTGCAGTTTCGGAGTCATTTGGAGGACAAGGCCAAATTGGCTAGCAAAAAGTTGGGGATCCTCAACAGAGCCAAGCGGTACTTCACGTCGGGCCATCGATTATTGCTCTACAAAGCGCAAATCCGGCCCCACGTGGAGTACTGCTCCCACCTCTGGGCAGGAGCCCCAAAATACCAGCTCGACCCATTTGACTCGTTACAGCGCCGCGCTCTTTGGATCGTCGATAATACCGATCTCACGGAGAAGGTGGAGCCGTTGGGACTGCGGAGAGACTTCGGGTCCCTCTGCGTGTTCTATCGACTCTTCCACGGTGAGTGCTCCGAGGAATTGTTTAGGATGCTACCACCGTCGCCATTCTACCATCGCACCACCCGTCACCGCAGTAGAGTTCATTTCTACCACCTGGAAAGTATCCGTTCCTGAACGGTACGTTTTCAGCGTTCTTTTTTACCACGCACGTGCAAGCTCTGGAATGAATTTCCTGCTTCGGTGTTTCCTGAGCGCTATGACCTGTCCTTCTTTAAGCGAGGCTTAAAGAGAGTACTCTCCTCACGGTAGGCAGCGACTTTGTTGTGCTGGACCCCTGGCATTGCGAAGTTCCATGAGCGGCGGTGATCGCTTACCATCAGGCGAGCCGCATGCTCGTCTGCCTACGAAGGCAATAAAAAAAAAATACGCCAGCTGCACCTTAGAGTGTGGTAGAGTTAAACTAAAGGCAGGTAACGGAAGTATAAGTATTAAGTATAATACATAAAAGATTCTTATGGAGCTGATACTATTATGTTGAAATTGAAATTTATATTTTTCGTCCACGGACCCAATTTCTTCGATGCGCCTTGTTAAAAATCGCAAAAAAGCAAAATCAGTGCATTTTCTGCATGCATTGCATTTTGAATTGCATTACACATAACATCAGGTGCATTATATTCACTTTATGACCCATTTATACCATACGTAGGGTATCTCAAGACTGCGACCGAAAACGAAGCCAGGTGGTAGTATTAATGACTTTAGAAAAAATTCATCAAAAAATTTCACGAATTTTTATTATTTAATAATATTATAAAGAAATAAGCAATAGTAACCATTGAGATATACATAATTGGCAATAATCGCATTACAAGCCTCATGATTATTTTTAAAATATAGAGCAAAAAAAGGATTTCTTAAATTCATTTGCATTTTTTTATTAGTTAGATACTTATTATTTTAAATATGAAACATTATCATACAACACAATTTGCAATAACAATATATTATGTACACACAAGGCTGATGCCATAGTTAAAATGTTTCTTTATTTTATTATTCCTTGAATATGGCGTTATAAGATAAATATTAATATTTCTAGACAGGTTGGTTTTCGTTCATGTAGAATTCAGTTGTATTGCAAAGAGGCGGTGGGTTATGTACAGCAGCACAGACTTCTTGTTTAAATGCGTGGATGTAGGTTCTTTTATTATTTACAAGTAAGTATGGAACGTGAGTATAATTTTTTCGGTGACTTAATTCGCCATAGTGTACTAAAAGGTCGTTCCCTCTGTCGCTTTTTGCGCATTCTGTGATTGGACCAGCGTCGAAATTCATGGATTTTCCGCACTGCAAATAAAAGGTTTTTTTATTGCTAATTTGTGGTATAATTGAAGCTATTCTTAAAGATATTATTCGCTAATATTGCTTTTAAGCGGCAAAACCACAAAGTGCCACATCATTAGGTCAGTAGTACATATATTGTACCACAGAAAATATAATAGTAGAGCATAATATAATAAAATATAATAGTGGCTTATTACCCTTCTTTCCTACTATATATATTGGTCTTTCAAACTCGGCAAGAGTTGTTTCTGTAGCTTTTATGATTGTTATGGGCAGTCGGATCAACGGCATGCTTGTTTGACTAGACTCTTGTACATATGTACATATATACCAAAGACAGGTTAGCCTCCAACGCGTGACTACATAATTATTTACACAAACTTAGTCTCACACTCACAATACAAAACAAATTATCAATACTATTGATAATATTCGTCAGTACTATTTACAGTGCTACTAACTTGTTCGTTCGAGCTATCATTAAGGCTCCCGTAAGAACACGCAGCAGCGAAGTCTTCATAACTTTTTCTTAATACTTACGCTAAATACGCTGAACCGACGAAAACGCATGTAGAGATTGATGAAAGTGGACGTAGGAAAAATGGTATGTCAGTATGGAACAAAACGGAGATGCATAGTATCTATCTACCCCTAAGGGTTGCAGGCGTGACTGTCCTGCATGTATGGGCATACTTCAATCTATCTATTCAGCCACAGGAAGATCACTATTGAACATAGGCCTCCCCCAAGGATATCACACATCGACCTATTGGAAGCAGCCTGCATCCAGCGATTTCCTGCAATCTTAACCATAAATATTTACGGTGGAAAATATATAAGAATTTAAAATATTATTATTTAAAACCTCAATAGCGCCTGCGTCGCTTGTACCGTATCTCATCAAGCAAGAGACGAACAGTGCCGATTGGATAGTATCGTTTATGAGTGCATAGCTGCACGCGTGGAGCTTGTTCGCGTAACATTCCACTTCTCCATGCTGACATGTGACCACGGACTTGCCGTCTTTCTGCTCAGTCTGTCGATCATAATAAAATAATGTATTACTTATATGTTGAGGTTATACATACATACATACATAAACTCACGCCTGTTTCCCCAAAGGCTACCGCTTTGGGGAAACAGGCAGAGGCAGAGGTTCTCCTGGAAGCAACCAGGACGTTCAGTCTTGTATTTTTCATCCCACGATGTGATAGGGGGCGAGCCTATCGCTATATCGGGCACAAAGTTAAAGTTAGTGTTGAATTTATATTCGTAAATTATTACCTATATATGTTATATATTTTATTGCTATTGTACTCATGGACTCTTAAATAAGTATTTGTTCTAAAACATGATTAGGTAATTTGATAATAACTTTCACCTAAGGCCCTCCAGATTACACTCTAAACAAATAAGTAGCTTAAAGTTACATGAATAGTAATGGAAGCTATGTGGTTGTGTCCCAGAAGTATTACAAAATTGAATTCCATTATCTAAATCATTCAACGGTAAGTATTCGCTTACACGGCTACTTATGTACCCACATTTAATTAAATTACAATATTATCAGAATACAACTAAACAAATGAGACAAATTAGTGCTAGTAGGTACTTCAGATAATTCTCAACTTACTCTTGCATTTCCGTACGGACACAGAGTAAGATTCAGATATTCGGGCATGGTCAGGAGGAATGGTTTAAGGTTGTTGACGAAAAATTTAATGCAGCATGGACATATTCACTTGCTCTACTTCCGTGGTCGCACTTTCACGTGTCTGAAAAGAAATAAATAAATACTTTCAACAATCACATATGAACATAGTATTGCCCCACACTATAATACATGCATGGTACCGTGAGTATCGACTTCAATGAGAAGAAACACCCAGACCCGAAGTAAATGTTTGTGAATCGGAAAAAATTAACTAGGTACGGGAATCGAAATCGCGGCCTCTCGTTTCGCAGCCGGCATCTAACCAACTGCGCTACGGAGGTGGTGATATAAAAATGATCCAAACTATTTAATTATAACCTATTTAACTTATATAAGTTAACGATGAAGGAAAACATCACGAGGAAGGGATCCACAGAGATCTTTACAAGATTTTATATAGTATTTGAAATCCGCCAACTCGCAATAGTATCAGCGTGGTCATCTATGGCCTAAGCCCTGTCAATCGTACAGGAGGCCCATGCTCTGCAGTGGAATTAAAGCAACAATATTGTGATCTAACATTAATTTAACCATTTATTTTTATGCATTAGGTAAATATATGAATTTCATAGAAGTTTGTTTTATAAAAATTCGTTGGTTTTGATCTATGTATCATAAGGTACAAATAAACCAGTTTGGAAAATATATTACTTACCTTTAACATGAAATATGTATCGCCTTTATAGGATTGTACTACTTTTGCATACTCGTCTAAAAAGGATAATTATTGTTTATTATTTTATATTATAATATGCATAGTTAAAGAGGGTCTCTAAAAACATAAATAACTTAGCTGGCGAAAAGTAAATGACGGTAATAATAACGGTAATTTCACTCGCTAAACAAAACACGAAAGGAAAATCGTCCCCTCACATCAATTTTTAGTAAAGCCTGACAATCACGTTCAAGTGCGTTTGCGCAAAGGCGAGTTTGCACCAGTCTCGAATTTAAAATTGAACGGAGTTTGCGCAGTTATTTTTCCACAGACTTTACAGTATACTGATGCGAACTCAGACTTGCACAGTTATATCGTTACGTGCGTGGCGGCTATAAGGCAGTCGCACCATACCAATCAAGCCCGCTCTTCCTACAGTAGTCCTAGGAGAAGTTTAGCACGACTCTACCAATTTAAAAATATTCAACATAAAAATATAGGCTAAAACATTTTACAAAATTCATGTAAATTTTGTGTAAACTATAGACTTGTAACTTACCATAGCAATAGACGAGCGTAGAAATAATAACGATTAAAGTAAAATATTTTAAGGAAAACATTGTTGCATAGCAAATTGTTAATTCAATAATTATTTAATCACTTTGATTGTTACCATGTATAGGTTCTTTGTAATTTAAATGAAAGCGATTTACTGTTTAACAAGACGATAGTTTTCTTATATACTACATCGATAGCTAATATTATGTAATGCATGTTAGTTATTTATATCAAAATATCTATAGTATGCCGTGCTAACATAAAATGGGTACTTATATAAATTGTGTGAATTTCTAATGCGATTAGTTGTTATGTTAGAAAATTGTTTTAGTAATATAATATTATTGTTTGAATATTAAAGACACATTATAAAAAACCCGAAATTTGACCTGCTATTGTCGTGACACGTCCATAAATAATGTATTTTTAGTGGTTTTGTTTGTAGGCATTGGAGTTTTTTCCTATTTATTTCACATGAGTAGGGGTCCATCTGGTGTCAGACGATCAAACTATTAATTGAGTTTCTTATTTCACTTACGAATTTTAATCCTTATTCCTTATAGCGTAATCAGAAAAAGATGACACATGAAGAGACCTCAGTAAAATAATATGATTAATATTTTACGCAAAGTCGAGCGTAAACTATAGACTTGTAACTTACCATAGCAATAGACGAGCGTAGAAATAATAACGATTAAAGTAAAATATTTTAAGGAAAACATTGTTGCATAGCAAATTGTTAATTCAATAATTATTTAATCACTTTGATTGTTACCATGTATAGGTTCTTTGTAATTTAAATGAAAGCGATTTACTGTTTAACAAGACGATAGTTTTCTTATATACTACATCGATAGCTAATATTATGTAATGCATGTTAGTTATTTATATCAAAATATCTATAGTATGCCGTGCTAACATAAAATGGGTACTTATATAAATTGTGTGAATTTCTAATGCGATTAGTTGTTATGTTAGAAAATTGTTTTAGTAATATAATATTATTGTTTGAATATTAAAGACACATTATAAAAAACCCGAAATTTGACCTGCTATTGTCGTGACACGTCCATAAATAATGTATTTTTAGTGGTTTTGTTTGTAGGCATTGGAGTTTTTTCCTATTTATTTCACATGAGTAGGGGTCCATCTGGTGTCAGACGATCAAACTATTAATTGAGTTTCTTATTTCACTTACGAATTTTAATCCTTATTCCTTATAGCGTAATCAGAAAAAGATGACACATGAAGAGACCTCAGTAAAATAATATGATTAATATTTTACGCAAAGTCGAGCGTAAACTATAGACTTGTAACTTACCATAGCAATAGACGAGCGTAGAAATAATAACGATTAAAGTAAAATATTTTAAGGAAAACATTGTTGCATAGCAAATTGTTAATTCAATAATTATTTAATCACTTTGATTGTTACCATGTATAGGTTCTTTGTAATTTAAATGAAAGCGATTTACTGTTTAACAAGACGATAGTTTTCTTATATACTACATCGATAGCTAATATTATGTAATGCATGTTAGTTATTTATATCAAAATATCTATAGTATGCCGTGCTAACATAAAATGGGTACTTATATAAATTGTGTGAATTTCTAATGCGATTAGTTGTTATGTTAGAAAATTGTTTTAGTAATATAATATTATTGTTTGAATATTAAAGACACATTATAAAAAACCCGAAATTTGACCTGCTATTGTCGTGACACGTCCATAAATAATGTATTTTTAGTGGTTTTGTTTGTAGGCATTGGAGTTTTTTCCTATTTATTTCACATGAGTAGGGGTCCATCTGGTGTCAGACGATCAAACTATTAATTGAGTTTCTTATTTCACTTACGAATTTTAATCCTTATTCCTTATAGCGTAATCAGAAAAAGATGACACATGAAGAGACCTCAGTAAAATAATATGATTAATATTTTACGCAAAGTCGAGCGTTTTGCAGTAAACAAATTAAAATAACATACATACATACATACATACATAAACTAACGCCTTTATCCCCGAAGGGGTAGGCAGAGGTGCCACCAAGATACCCACATTTTGCCTTGTATGTTCCGTCCCACGATGTGATAGGGGGCGAGCCTATCGCCATATCGGGCACAAATTCCTGACTCCGGACTGATAATGAATAGAAAAATCCAATATCACTTTGTCCGACCCGGGACTCGAACCCGAGAACTCAGCTTTGTAACCGTACCGTAATACAAGTACGCCACCGAGGCAGTTAGAATAACATAATATAGTTATTATTATTTTATTTAAACTATTTTATCCCCTTAGGATACAGTAACACTACAACAAAAATACAAATGGCGTTTTTATCACTTTAGGCATTTCATTTGCATATTATTGGCATTTAAAATGTTATTCGAAACTGATAAGATATTGTGAGGAGAGGATATAGAAAGTAGTGTGATGAATAACTATTTGTCAAATCGTTTCGCGACTTTAATGTCTCGTTTAGTTCGGTTCCGGATGCCCAATACCGCTTGCCTCTTCCCATCCTTCTTCCATTCCGCTCTCCTCCCGATTTGTTGGACCGGCAATACATCCAGGATCCAAGCGTTGCGGATGTTTATGGGCGGTAGCATTGACTTATATTCTACCGATAGACGAGATACGTCAAAGAAATATAGTGCCCCCGTATTTTAAAAGCACACTGCAATATTACATCACTTACTTGGTATTTTATTAAAATATTGTAGCTTCAGACGATTTGCTTTCGATTTGACGGCGAAACATTCATTTATTACTTTTGAACGTATGCGATAAGGCGTACTGCACTGTCACTGCCACGAAGCAAACTGATTCATGTGTGGTGCATGCACCGCAAGTAGGTGGGACACATTTTTTGTACTGAATGTCTTATCTAGTGTACCATTGATATCGATGGGCGGTAGTGATCACTTTCCATCAGATGACCTTGGATGACCTGTTTGTTCGTTTGTCAGATATAGGATTATAATAAAACTTTTTCAGAATCTTCACTGAGGTTGTTTTTATTTAATTAATAACACGAAGCTACATCGTGGTAAAATATTATACGCACAATTTCTTTATAATAATACTACTAACTTCGACCAGCTACAAACTATTTACTATTACTTATCAAGACAATAAAAAGTAGCGCTACTACCGGTACTTCATATTATAAGGTTTAAAAACCTTCCTGAACCCAACCTGAATTTTGTTAAAGTTTATTTTAGCAAAATTCAGGTAGGGTTATTGCCTATTGGTATTTAGTACATAAATATAATATTATGAAGTTTTTCTTTAATAAGAATATTTTTTTTTAATTGTATATTATTTTAATGTGATAAAAGTGTTTTAGTACAATAAAAGGAAAAAAAGAGTTGACGTTATTGCAATTTAAACTGGAGAGTTTAATCGCACTCGACCAATTCACCTATAACTTATAAGTACATTGTACTTATTAAAACGTTGTTTACTAATATAGTAAAGTCATCATTGTGAAAACCTGCGCAGCGAAGTAGTAAGTTCCAGGTCATCTTTAATGTTCCAGTTTGAGTAAACATTTCTGGTTTTAAAGAAAGATGTATCTTATTATCTCAATCGTTGAGCGACTGCATCTGTGTGGTTCAATTTCAAAGTCCAAGAATCAACATTGTACGAGTTTTTAACATCGAAAAATATGGAATACTTGATTTTATAGTTAAAAATTAGTAGTTAAATACACTAAAATGCATAACATGTAAACTTGAATCCTGACCACATTCGATGCTAAGTCTTGTATCAGAAACTAGGTACGTTGTCTCGGTGCGAGATCGAACCTGCGGTATTTCGTTTCACAGCCGGCGTTTAACTAAATGCGCCGCGGAGTCTGTCCAAACATTATCATTCGTGCTCCATGTATAAGTTATACATTAATCCCAATCTTTAGATAAATGTACGTCGACAATTAGTATGGGTATTTGCGATTCAAGTTCATTGACAAAGGTTATCGTACTTAGTTTGTAGCGTATTTTTTCGAAAAAAATTCATGCACTTTTCTTATTGCCTTGAATGGTATTCGTTTAGTTATACACAGGTTTAAATTAAGCCCATTAGGTAATATGAAAAGATAGAGATAATAGTTCCATTCCTTTGCCATTGACTTTATATTTACAACAATGATCAATGTTATTGTTTATACGTGACTATAAAAATATGCAAAATGAAAATATTAATTTTATACTATAGATTTAAAGACAGTAATTTTCAGCGTATCCAGTACCATTGCATGATGTTAATAATTCTGAATCCGACGAGGTCAATTCTTAAACCCAATTTATAATAATTATCCAGATAATGTCCTTTTGGTATTTTGCTATATGCCAATTTAATGTGGAAAAACCTAAATGTGGATTAACTGATACTGACGGCAATTGAGCAATCTAAATTGCTAATAGTTAGATTTCTCTCCACGCACTCGTGACACAGTAGCTTATCAGTTAATAAAAACAATTAATATTCCAATAATATACAAAGATATGATATTACTGTATATGACACAATATAAATACCATTTGGTTTTGCTTAATGTAATTTTATTAGGGAAACTTTAATGATATCAATATACACGATTAATGAAAATTCAAAATATTTATCACACACTACGGTTGCTCCTGGTTTTGCTTTTATAAAATTCTGTAAACTTGAGACGTCTATCCCTCTTATAATACACACATATATGCATACATAAGTTCACTAATGTATACTCACATAATTCACAGGGGTAGGCAGAGTTACTCGTAATGCCAACCACCGTTCGCTATAAGTGGATTGCCCAACTTTCGAACCTTATCTGGCTCAAAAAACCTAAGTACCTTATTCTTACGTTTTCAGAATACACAACTGGTAGAATCATACTAAAGCTTACTTTCAGGTGTAGTGCAGTACAGTTAAAAAAAGTTATAGCCACAAGCCATGGTTCACACGAGGTAGGTTCTATACAAGAGGCCCAGTGGATTGCTGGTACCACCGCTTTTTCTATTTAGTATTTAAGCAGCATTGTGAACTACAAATTACACACACTGTTGTGCTGTAGACTGTAGTTTAAAATAGCCAATGACTACTGGGCATTTAGAGACTTGACGCCTAATATTTCATGGAGTTGAGTGCCTTGAAGCCTCATAGTAGATTGTGAACAGTGTTACTGCAATAATTAGGGGCAGATATAACTTATCATGGTGCAAACGCCTTGCTTCTCTTGTCACTCTGATTAAGAAAAAGCTACAGTACCAATAAGTGTCGAGCTGAGTGGTAAATTTACTTCTGTGGAATGCGCTCCCACTCGTAATCAGGACGTCCACTAACCGTACCGCATTTAAAATGAAGGTTCGTGATTTACTGCTCAAGGAAGTTGCAGAATTAGCACATTAGTTTCTTGCTATTTATATATAGTATATGTATGTGTATATATGTATTTATGTAATATATCTATATGTATGTATATATGTATATATATCTTATCTATAATATGTTATATGTATTATATTATGTATATATTATTTAGTTTCTTTTGTTTTAACTATTTATAATTATTTATACGCCCACTTCAGCTCATCTCTGCATCACCGAAAGGTCGGCTGGTAGATAATGCCTCTGGCATTAAGTCCACCTTATATACAATGTATATGAAGTATAAATAAATAAAAAAAATAAATAAATTTGTCTCATAGAATAATGGGTTTAAGTTACCGTTTATTTGCATTGCTTTCAGTATGACCGCTGAATTTCATATAGCTGGTGACACGTTCTTAGTATCCGCCAGGTTGACACATAGCATACACGATGATGATAACCCAGTCATAGCAACCCACTTACATAATGATGTCTTGTAGTTTATTTGTAATCTGTATCAGCCCATATACGACCCACTGCAGGGCACCGGCGATTGTACTTTCGATTTCTACGTTCGAAAGTACGATTGAGAGGGGTTAGGCCATATTGTCCAACACGCTGGCCTAGTGCGAGTTGGCGGACTTAACATAATTTATTTCTAGTTCATCCAGTGTATATTTGGTTTGGAAAATGCTGACATAATTGTATTGACCACCGAGAGCTTCTATCTTTGCATTGTACTGCATTCACGGCTAGCAAAAAGTATAGGCACTTTGTCGTACCAATAAAAAAAAATACAGACAAACAGATTTTATTTATACATATCGGAATAGGTATTATCGACGCAATATAAAACGCTAAAGCGTCGTTGTATTCAGTCATTCGCACTCATCAAACTTACAGAGTCAATTATCTGTCGTACGATTAAGTGACAAATTTATTGTTCGTCAAAAAATGTATAAAGCAACTATGTCTCTTTTAAAATATTTTACTGTGATTATTGTTGTATCTACTTATGTCCAGTGCGACGGTAAGTAAACATTTGTTATTATTTAATATTAGACTGTACCATAGTTTAGTAATTAAAGGGGTTTCGGATTCATACTGTGTATATCCAGATATATTTATTTATTTATTTAAATCTTTATTGTACACAATTACAAATGAAAATACATACACAATACAGAAAAAAACAAAAAAAAGTACAAATGGCGGTCTTATCGCTCTACAGCAATGTCTTACAGACAACCATGGGATGGATTTATAAGCATTAAAATATAATTAGGGCAATTCAATTTGTATCGACCGGTGAGGGATGAACATCATACGAACATCTCGTACACCGGTTGATACCTACTCGATATGAACTGTCCTGCATTTACTATCAGGCGCCTTATAGCACTTTGTTGTGCGACTACAAAACATATTCTTTGTATTCATTCAGGTTTCCTTTTTTATTATACAATAAGATCAAAACACACTCCGATAGCATTATTCTCAGATTAAGCCAATCGAAGTCAATATTTTTTCAGTGTAAGGTTGCGAATAAAAAAGGCCGTCATGATAAAATCGACGTAAAGTTTTTGTTTATTGTTTTATTTATTTACAGGACTTATCGCCTTGACTTATGTTTCAATTTCGTTCTTTTTAAATGTTTCATTCGAAGGCTGACAAAATTTTGCTGGTTTTTTAACATATAACATATAACCTTTTTAACATATATGTTGTAATACCTCATTGGCTGCTCCTCATTTTTTTGGGATAAAAAAATATCAAATACCTATGAAAAAAGTGTTGACGCGTGCATTTTTCATACATGGAAGCAACGGATTTGGATATCTTAGTTCTATTCATAACAAAACATTTCGCAAATCTTATTGGTTATTTATTACATTCCATCTTTATAATTCTCTCTCTCTCTCTCTCTTCAGCCACAGGAAGTCCACTGCTGAACATAGGCCTCTCCCATAGATCTCCACAAAGACCTGTTAGAAGCGGTCTGCATCCAGCGACTTCCGACTTTCTTTACAATTATTGTTTAAATAAAATAAATATAATTTGACATTTTCAGATATCAACTATACTACAGAGTCTACAGACATAACATTAAATGAAACGGATGCTTATTCGACGACTACCGAGGTTAGTTATAAACACAGTTTTTTTTATTACTTAGTAATTTGCCATTCTCAAGGACGGGTTAAGTGTTTTTAAATATAATGCTGTTAGTTATAAATATTCTTATTTTATTTTATTACTATACGGTTTTTAACTATGTTTTCGTAACGTATATGGCGAACATAAAATACATGAGATAAGTTATGGCCGTTGTAATGTACTTCCTTAGTAATAATCATACATTTAAATATTGGCAAAACGTTGAAAACAATTACCATTAAAGGAACTATCTTTTTAGTAATATTTTGTATTGTATTAAATACTTGAAACAATTCAATATTATTGGAAAAAACATAACAAGATCCTTTTCAAATTTGCATATCATTAGGTATTATTTTAATTATGATGTGTATTTGACAACCCCCGTCCCGCAGTTGATTAGAGACCGGCTGTGAAACGATAGGCGGCGGGTTCGATCCCCGCACAGAAACAATTATTGTTTGTGATTGACAAGTAGATATTTCGCATCTGTCGTAAGTGAAACCGAAAAGTCTTTCGTAGTTTTTTATACCGACGGCACAATACTTAGATGTCATTGGGGGCCAGGAGTCAGGACTATAAACATGACTGTAGGGTGTATTCATTTTAGTTTTTTACACAGATGGCTAGCTGAAGATATACCTATATTATACATATCGTAATCATTTGTTTGTGTTTGTTTTCAGGTATACGAAACTACGACGACGGAGCCCGAACGAGTGGACGTACATGTATACTATGAAACACACTGTGGATTCAGCATCGCATTCTTCACCGACTATCTAGAACCAGTGATGCTGACCATGCACAAGTATATAAGGCTTCATCTTTATCCATATGGAAATGCAGGTGTAAGTGATATAACATATTAATACCGGGTATATCAAGACTGAGACCGAAAACTAAGTCAGGTGGTAGTTTTAGTGGTTGCAGACACGATGCAAATAAAAATTTCACCAAAACAGTAACAAATATTTTTTTAGAATTTTTAAAAATCATGTTGTTTGGGTGGTAAATACCTAGTTTATGCGAAAATAATCATTTATACTGTGACGTATCATTGAGTGTTTAAGAATAAAGAGATCTACATAATTATTTTAGGAACTATGTATTTATCACCCAAATCCGACGATAAGTAAAAAATTGCAAAAATAAAGTTGTCGATTTTTTTTTGCGAAATTTTTACTTGCATTGTGTCTGAAGTCACTAATTTAATACTACCACCTGGCTTGGTTTTCAGTCGCAGTCTTGATATACCCTGTATATCCGATGCAATCAGACTGTCTTCATTGTTTTGTTGATCTCGCTTACCATCAGGCGCATTGATATAACTTTGTCCTTCCAGTATAAAATAATATATATTCTATCCTACTAAAATTATAAAGGCGAAAGTTTACGTTTTTTACTTCTTCACGCTAAACGGTTGGAGCATTTTTTTTATGAAATTTGGTATGGAGGTAACTGATACCCTGGATTAACGCATAGGCTACTTTTTATCCCGAAAATGTAGTGTTACTGTGGGATAAGCAAGAATTCAAATATTTTTATTTGCTACTCTTTCGAACTCAAAGGGATGGTTTGGGATAGAATATATGACGGATGAAATGGGATATAAGAGGACAGGACTGCATGGCTTGAGTCACCCTTTTCATCCAAAAACAGGTGTTGTTCTTAAGGGATAGTAAAATAATAATTAGAAGACTGTTCGACATTTAAATGAAGCCTTCTCAGTTGGACTAATCATTTTATTAAGCTGCAGCCTAATGAAATAATTTGTGGTGGTATGGACAAAAATCTATCACCTATTTAGTAATAACACCTTCCCCGAGTTATCTTAGGCACACGGGCGAAGCCTTCAGCAATATCTAGGATTTCATTAGCTGACTACAAAATGTATGGCTTGGGCGAGTTTATACTTCTTCGATTTGAATTTATTTTGGGTTTTTATATTACATAGCCCAAAAAAACTTAATTACAATACATCGTTTCGTTTATTGTTATGAATATTCAGTGCATAAATACTCAAAAATTATCAATTCTCATGGAATATATTTAAAACATTTGCCTGTTTTGTAGCACATGATTAGGTATAAAGTATAAAAGTAAAAACAATTTATTAAATAATTTAGTATTATTGCACAACTTATTATTACCTCATTAACTTGTACTGTTGTTAACAGACTGAGGAAAAGGACGGCAAGTACGTGATCTCATGCCAGCATGGAAACCGAGAGTGTTACGGGAACAAACTACACGCGTGTGCCATCGACATTCTGAAGAACGAAACGAAGTCAGCTCTCTACGCGTGCTGCATGATGGCACAATATTCAGATGACGACGCCGCTACTGAGGTATGATTTGTTTCGTATGTTTAATTAATAGAAACAGATTAACAGAACAGAAAAACTAATGTTTTATAAAAGATTATCTGTGTTCTAACGTTAAAACTCAATTTAAAATAGAAAATATTTTAATAGCTGTATAATTGACACGTTTAATTTTTTTTAATTAATAATCATTTTTATGCATAATTTCTGCACGACACGGTTCAGAATCCAAATAGTACTTTGTAGCAGATCTTTTGCTTCTCCCACAGCAAATAGTTTGTATGAAATTACGCTGTCAACTATAAACACATACGTATATTGCTTAGTTATCGTCAGGTAAAGCGTATATCACTCCTATGCTGTGATGAAACATAATTTTTATTAAGGACTTTCAAACACTCCCATATAAAAAAATATAGACACCGAAAAATATTTTAACACCAATTATTTTAAAAGTTTATCAACTCATACATATGGCACACAAATAAAATCTGTTATAAGTAGGCTTCTTTAATTTCGTATAAGAGTATAAAATAAACAATACTTTTAATTTACAGTGCGGCAAAACCATGAAAATCGACGCAGATCCAATAAAAGAATGCGCAAAAAGCGAGAAGGCAAATGAAATGTTAAAACACTACGGAGATGCCACTAATCCACCAGGCTACGTAGGTGTGCCACACGTAGTTGTAAACGGTGATAAGATTCTGCGCAGGCATTTGAAACAAATAGTGTGTGAAGCTTTGACCAACCCGCCGCCTCTCTGCGCAGAAACAGAAGAAGATTCCGACGATTAAGAGTATTTTACATATTATATAATAGAATAGTATCTAATGATTTATGATTATGAATAATAAGCAATAGAGGCACCGGTGTCGACTGAGTAATATTACAACATGGTACTGCTAGTTGCGAGAATGAAGCATCACTTCTATAAAATTTAAATTGTAATTAAAAATGTATCGATGAAAAAGACAAATTGTCAAATTTTGTAGATTTGGTACACTGGGTTACTGATGTGGAACATTGACTAAACAATCATTGTCCCGAATAGTTTCTTAGATTTACGCGAATGTTACACATTGAAATAAAACTAGTACTATTTTATCGCGATTCCGTTTATTTTTACGTTTTTTAAATTCCCGACGTTTCGATTGCTTTACAGCTTTCGTGGTCACGGGGCGGACTAAATGTAAAAATTAAATCAAATCGCGATATAATCCGTAAAAACTAATTTCATTTCAATTATTCCCATTGCTGTTTCCGCACAAGGACTTATACCAAAGAATATTGACCACTACCTCCAGAGGCTCTCAATTGGTTCTTGCGTCAAGAGATCCACAAGACAGTATTGCTGGATACGGCTCGTATGATGAGAAGGTTCCTCAATTTAGATTTCGAATTTGATGGTGGCTTGAGTCTTGAGCCTCACCACTGGAAAATCATTCATTATTGTATATTTTTATGGTACTTGGTACTTTACTTGGTAGTACTTTTGGTTACCAAAAAAAACAACTTGTATTTTGTGATACCTACAACATAATAATTTTATCCTCATTTGGGCCAAGACTCTGTATAACATTCAGGTGTATATGTTGTTATTATTACCGCACTAGGCCAGCGTGGTGGACTATATGGCCTAACCACTCTCAATCGATTCTCTCGATTGTAGAGTAGGCCCGTGCCCTGCAGTGGGACGTATATGGGCTGATATAGATATAGATAGATAGAAAAATAACATGCGCAGCAATAAAATTGATTCCTGTAGTTATAAGAAAATGCTTGTTATTAATAATATATATAATAAATTATTATGAAATTTATAACTGTTATTTTTTTTGCACCCAAGCAATATTCTGTAGAGTTAAGATAGTGTAAACCACAAAGGTTTATTGCTAATTTTCTAAGAGACAAGTGAAAAGCTAATGCGTTTTGCAAGCTAAGCTTTGTTCAGTATTGTTAGAATTAGCCAATATTGCGCAATAACATTAAACATTTCCCCGCAAAGAGTGCACTATAGAAATTATTGATAGCCATATTATAACCTGACTAAGAATTGACCACTAGTAACGGAATAAGTTAATCTTAATGGCAAGCAACTATAAAAATACTGTGATAAAACTTGGTAGATTAACCCATGGGAATAACGCAGTGCAATGCAATGGGAATAATGAGTCATGGGAAATAATGGCACGCTCTTTTATCTTTCAAAACAATAACATTTACTCCGAGGTCAGCCAAAAAAACCCTAGGATATCAGGGAAGATAACATTGCTCTACACGGATTCCTTCTTTAAATATGAGTAATTTTGGTATAGATCATAAAATCTGATGCATCTTTAATTTAAATTCTGTTTTCCACATTTTGCTATCACATACATTTGTATTTTTAACAACTCAGTTATCTATAATTCTTTATTAGTTAAACTTTCTTGCATTAATGTTTTTATTACCTTTAAATCGTATTTGCGGACACAAAAACGGAACGTCTAGAAACTTAATGCTACATAAGTTGACGTTGTTTAAAAACATGCTTAAGTAAAAGACCTAACTGAAAAGTTAAATATACTTAATTGTTAATAAATTAATAAATAAAACATTATTTAAGACTATTTAAAAATTGCACATATCATTCACCAAGTATGTATCCGAAAACGTCAGCCTATCATAAACAGGCATAAAATTCGAAGAAGCTAAATTGGCTTTGACTAGGACAACGCTAAGTAAAACTAAACTATTTATTAATAAAAACATACGTGATAACATCTGTGACTTGATAATAATTAAATATTTATTTCTCACTTCACAGCTACTCTTAAAGTCCTAATAAAATAGTGTTGTTATACTTATCACTCCGTGATGTAACCTTAATCTATTTTTACTGCTAGTCGCTACATTCGGTTAACATTGAATAAAAGTCTTAGAAATAAATAATACAAGTCCAAACTTATCACGCAGTACATTAGATATCAATGGAGTATAAGAGGCAAAAGCGGGATCATTTTTACCAGTCAATCGCTGACATCATAACTAATCATACCAATGAAAGTGCCAATTTATTCTTGATAACGAAGCAACAATGGCTCTGTTGAAATATTTTATAGTAATTGTTTATTTATATACGTACGCCTATTGCGATGGTAAGTTCAAAATCATTGACATGGATCATTGTGTTTTTATTGTGGTAGAATATTTTCAAGTCATCACTGTTTTAAACTTGGTTTCAAGATCAATATAGTTGTTTGGTTTTAGATGTCATTTAATGTCATAAATATTTTTATTTTAATACGTCTTACAGAGGGACTGGCGAAGAGACCAGACATGTGCTCATAATATTTAAGTTACAATATTACATTTAAAAAATATTGCATCATAGTAGACGCAAGCATGATATTATGACCATAAATGACAACAACGACAAAAATGTGGAATTAAAGAAATAAAAATATTGAGTAGGTACGTACTGTCTATAATATGATGGCTAAAAACATGAGCCATTAATTCATTCTTAAAAACATTTCAAATTCGAATTTGATGTTCGGATTTTACTTCTGGAGGCTCATAAGTTGCTAGGGGATTCATATCCATCCGAATAGCGACCATATCACAAATTGTGGGATACGTTATAGTGATGTAGGCAAAGGTATCGCATTTCGAGTTAATCCTGTGTATAATGGTGACCGCCAGACTGGCTAAATATTTCGATCTATCTTTTTTTTTTCAGATTCAAATAACTCTGAAAATGCTTACTCGACTGAGGTTAGTATTATTGTGTCGAACAGTAAAAAATGCGATTTATTTATAGTTCTACTACTTTTTATAAAAAAAGAAGAAAAGATACGCAATTAAATTGAATATGGTTTTTTTTATATTGCACAAAACGCAAGTCTTTAGTTTGTAGAGTATTTTTATTTCATCTCCAAGTCTAACCCGTTCGAATTAATTATATTTATATTGGAATGTATATTTTTGCTATTTTAATTGCTTTGATAGTTTTACTTTTAGTTAAAATATAAGTTTAAGTGATGATAATAAGTTCTGTATTATATCGTCCATGTTTATTTACAGATATATAGGAACACAACTGAGGAAGTAGAAAAAGTCGATGTCTATGTGTATTACGAAACAATGAATTCGGACAGTAAAAACTTTTTTATTTACAACCTGAGACCAATAATACCATCCATGCACAAATATATAAGACTTCATCTAAATCCGTACGGTATGGCACACGTAAGTACATATACAGGGTTATTTTTTTTGTACATAAATAATCTGCTCTCTATTTCATTAAGGTGGCCATAATTCGCTGTCTTGATTATTATTAATCAATTCCTGTACTTTTTTCGGCAGACTGAGATGGATGGTGACGAGTTTGTAATCTTTTGCAACTATGGAGAATCGCAATGTTACGGGAACAGACTCCACGCGTGTGCTATTCACATCATTAACAATCATACAAAAACAGCACTCTTCACTTCTTGTCTGATGAGTTTTGGTACGAGTGAGGATTCCGCGGATCAGGTGAACTATTTTTAATCACTAAAAACGAAAAAAATTAAACGAATCTCTAAAAAGAGTCGTCATTGCAAGATGTCACGAAAGCGAAGTATATCTTCAGGCAAAGTCTAGAGATGTGCAATGACAGTGTGTCAAGTGGGTCCCTTGCTACTATCAACATCATTTAAATATTAAATACTGCAGTGATTAAAGAAATATTTAAAAAACTCCGTACGTACTATCTTTTAAAATAATTATATTCAAAAGCAATCTTACATAAACCTGACTTTAAAAAAATATCAGTAAAATCTCTGATGGAATAAAATATTCTTGTTTTTTTGCAGTGCAGTCACAATTTGGGCATCAGAGTGGATTTAATTAAAAAATGCGCGAAATCCGAAGAAGGGAATACAATGTTGGGCCACTTCGGCACTTCAAGCAGTGTTCATGAACATATAGCTGTACCATTCGTATTCATTAACGGTGAAAGAAGTTTTCCGAGCACTTTTATACACGATATATGTAATGCGTTCAACGACCCACCGCCACCCTGCAAACATTTTAGAGTTAGAACCACCACGCACAAACCAGTAGCGCTTAAATCAAGTGGTAACACATTCGCAAGCAGCAAACCTTGGTTGCCTATACTTCTCTCCTTCGTGTATCTAATTCATTCTTTTCTTACTTAATCCACTTTCAACGGAGATTGTTAACTGGAAAGAAGAACAAATGGCGTTATCCGAACGCCATGTTTATTTCGGTTCAAGCCAAAGAAAAAATACTCATTTGAAGCAAATAAATTATGCGTTTTATAACTGTCCTTTTGTTTTATTTATATTTATTTACTTACATTAAAAAAACATTACTGAGATATTTAATAATTGATGCCAATAGTAATATTATAATTTATTCAGGTTGTCTCATAAGTAAACAATATAAGGGCAACGGGAGAGAGATTATGTCGACTCGGTGCCAAAAAAACAGAGGCCTTTCTGTGATAGTTTTCAAGTAAAAGCGCTTAAAATGCAAAATTAAAATTACCTTGGGCAACCAGCTATTAAACGAATTCTATTGTAAGACTCGATAGAATGTAAACCCATGGAAATAACTCAATGCAATACAATGCAATGGGAATAATGAGTCATTCGAAAGTAATGATACGCTCCTTAAAACTTTAAGGTTGGTTAAATTGAACGAACTTTATATTCATAAACGCTATCCATAACTACCTCGATGGCGCTGCATTTGGCGGAGGACCGTCAAGCCTGGTGATCAGCTGTCCAAGACTCGACCAAGAGACAGGGCTCACGATTCTCAGCATTAAGGGAACGATTAGAGAGAAAGAGTGATATATAGTCAATAAAATAATCAAACGTGATAAGATCTGTTTATTCCCTTTCTAACAAATACTCTTATAGGTTTTATTCCTACAGAAATATTCATAAACTTATCTTAATTCATAATGTATCCTAAAAATCTTTTTATAAACTATTAAAATTTCGTAAAGTCAGAAATAATGAATACAGCTCCTAACTTATTACGTATTACATTAGATATCGATGGAGTATATAAGGCAGAAGCGGGTTCATTTTTAACATTCATTCGCTGACATCATAATTAATCGTACTAAGTGCCAATTTATACTTGATAACGAAGCAGCAATGGTTCAATGGAAATATTTTATAGCAATTGTTTATTTATATACGTACGCCTATTGCGATGGTAAGTTCAAAATCATTGATATGGATTGTTATCTCGTAATTAGTTGTAATAAAATGTTTCCAGATCATCTTTGTTCTTGATTTTAAGATCAATACATTGATTTTAGAGGTCATTTAATTTGCCATAAATATATTTATTTTAATATGTCTTAAAGAGGAGCTGACGAAAGAACCACACGTCAAGTGGTATTAATATTTAAGTTACAATATTACATATAAAAATGATAATGCGCCATCGAAGAGACAAGTACGATATGACCATAAATGTGCTCTTTTTCTAACCACAATGTTCAAAAAAACACCATAATTCTATGTATCATTATTGTAACATAATAACTTATAATAATTTAGTATTTATTTTTCAGATACAAACAACTATAAAGATGCTTTCTCGACTGAGGTTAGTATTACTATGTAGAATAGTGAAGAATGCGGTTAATTCATTAGTTTTCATATTTTTTATGAGTAAAATAAAGACTAAAGGATAATTAAATAGAATATATAGTTAAGAAAAGTTTTTTAAAGTATTACAAAAAACGCAGGTTTTTAGTCCGTAGAGTATTTTTATGAGCGTGATATCCAAGACTAACACGTTTGGATTAATAATTATTTTTAAATTCGAATGGCAAATATTTTATTTTATGACAGATTTTGGAAAACTGTTCTATAATATTTGGAAACGGATATTATTTACGACAAATAACATACTTTTGCACACAATTGAGGATTGGTAGGAAAAAAAGAATATTTTATTTTTTAGATTTATAATTTGTACCAAAACGCTTGCCAGTGTCATGGCGTTGTTAGTGACGTCACATATTAGTAAACATAACCTCAACAATAGACAACCTTAGACGAGGGACGCCTATGTTCAGCAGGAGATTTCCTGTGGCTGAGGTAATGGAGAGAGTTTGAGAAAGAGATAAACACAACTCAATTAAACTCAATTAAATACTCAGATAAATACTTGCATTCTCACAAGTGACGTCATTCGCTCTGACTGCCGTTCAGCACAGCATAATGAACTTACAAAGGTTGTGAATATATTATATCAAAATAATTATCAATCGATATTCGTAGGATGGCTGGTAGCGATTGGAGACCATGGGCTTAAGCCCAGCGAGACCTTAGATCGAGCCTAGTGGCGTGCTATGGGAGAGGCCTATGTCCAGCAGTGGACTCAGAAGGGCTGATTATGAATTATCAATCTTATTCTTAATAAATAAAATAAATGCTTGTTTCGAATTTCAAAAATCAAGTTTCATTAAATAAAGACATAATTTTAGTAATTTTCCATTACTGTCAGCATGCCTAATTTCACATACGTCACATAAAGTTCCTAAAGTATGGATATAAATAATATATACCGGGTATATCCAGACTCCGACCGAATACGAAGCCAGGTGGTAGTATTAGTGGTTACAAACATAATGCAATAAAAAAATTCGCAAAAAAAAAAGCGGCAGTTTTTTTTGCTATTTTTTGAATATCATCGTGTTTGGATGCTAAATACATAGTTTTTGCATAAAAAGGAATTTAAACCCTTACATACCATTGCGACTTTAAAACTAAAAAGGTGTACATAATTTTTTTAGGAAAACCATGTATTTATCACCCAAATACGACGATAACTAAAAAAATACAAAAACAAATTTACAATTTTTTTGGCGAAATGATTAGTTGCATTGTGTCTGAAGTCACTAATACTACCACCTGGATTCATTTTCGGTCGCAGTCTTGATATACCCTGTATACATTTTCTGGATATTTGTAGGTATATAGAAATACAACAGAGGAACCAGAAAAGGTGGATGTCTATGTGTATTACGAAACAATGAATTCACATAGTAAAAACTTTTTTCTTTACAACCTGATACCAATATTACCATCCATGCACAACTATATAAGGCTTCATCTAAATCCGTACGGTAAGGCACTCGTAAGTATATTATAAAAATGTTACATTTGGCACTGCGAAGGTCAAAGGGCAGCGGTAGCCGCTTACCATCAGGCGGGCCGCTAGCTCGTCTGACTATAATGGCAATAAAAAAAAATATACCTAGGTATATAATTTTATGAATATATTAATCTGGTGGCAACGTTGATCAGCTTTGAACCATCCTAGATCCCTACGTCGGAAAACACAAGTTATGAATGAATTGCTAGTGACTACAATTTGTGCTCTGCATGGCGTCCCTCGACCCTGCTATATCATGGCACAAAAATCTCGGCTTACTGCAGATATCACTAGTGGCAGCCCCTTCTACGCCTTCAGTACCACTTCTTCGCCTTTCTATCCTTAATTCCTGTACTTTTTGTCGGCAGACTGAGATGGAGGGTGACAAGTTTGTAATCTATTGTGAGTATGGAGAATCGCAATGTTACGGGAACAGACTCCACGCGTGTGCTATTCACATGATTAACAATCATACAAAATCAGCACTCTTCATTTCTTGTCTGATGAGGTTGGGTTCGAGTGAGAATTCCGCTGATCAGGTTTGTTTTAGTAAATTATTTATTATTAATCATTAAAAACTAAAAAAATCGACAGGAGTACCTAAAAAGCTTCGTTGCAAGGTCAAAGGTTTTTTATTGTACATAAGAAATTAATACTGTTAACCGCGTAAAATCAAATTTACACATAATAAGTTATCAATTTGCATTTTAAAATATCCTAATTAATGTTCACATTATAGTCAATATCTATTATTATCTACTACTAAAAATCATAGAAAAAGAAATAATGTGTAACGGAATAAAATATGCTTCTTTTGCAGTGTAGACAAAATTTGGGAATCAGTGTGGATAAAATAAAGGATTGTGCGAAAACCGAAGAAGGGAATACAATATTAGGCTACTTCGGCACTTCAAGTAGCGTGCATGACTATCCGGCTGTTCCCTTCATATTCGTAAACGATGAGAGAAGTTTTCAACGCAATTTTCTACATGATATCTGCAATGCTTTCACAGACCCACCGCCTCCTTGTAAAAAATTTCGAGATAGAACCATTACGCATAAACCAGTTGTCTTCAAATCAAGTGGTAACACATTCGCATGCAGTAAACAATGGTTGCCCACACTTCTCTCCTTTGTGTATTTCCTTCATCCTTTTTTTACTTAATCCGCAACTAAATGAGTTTGTGAACTGAAAAGAAGAACAAATGACGGTATCCGAACGCCATATTTATTTCGGTTCAAGCCAGATATCCATGACAACGCATTTCTCATTTGAAGGAAATAAATTAATAAGTCATGTTACCTAGTTTATAAGAATAAAAAATTTGCATGTTTTCCAAATAAAATAAAATAAACTGTTGTGTGATTTAAATCTGTTCTTTTATTTTGTTTATATGAATTTAAAACATATTTACTAAATTCGAAGTGAAAATTTTTACACTCTAAATACATTTTTAAGAAATAATTGATGTCACACTTGAATGCATAAACAGGAGACCCAAAACCAAACTATTAATTGTTACGACATGAAAACGAAAAAATAGATAGGGTCTTAAATGTAAAAAAAAAACTTTAGAAAAATGCAAAAATAAAATTTGCTTGATCAACAATTTGTGGGCGGGCCCAGTGATTACAATAAAATATATTTTATAGTAAAATTCTGCCATGATAAATAGCTAAGCTTATAACCTTCTCTTTTATAAAGCAAGTAAACTTCTATATATCGCAATTAGGCGAGATTCTGCCATTGCTCATTGACAGTATACTCCAGATAATTTAGTAATGTTGATTATTTGGGGGCACGTCAGTGCCTCCGCCAAGACGAGCCAAGTGAAGTGTGAGGGTACTATCTACCTTTTCTCGAAGTGCTTTGACGTTTTTTTATCCTCCATAACTTGGGTTTGGATTATACTATCATAGATAAACAAAAATCTTGGGATATTTTGTTAAACGTGTACTTAAAAGTTTTATTTACATACTACAAGTATGTTTATATCTTCGTTATTACAAGAACTATTGTATAACAGAAGAGTAAGGAATAGTGATAATTTATTCACCTTACGCCTATGTGAATGTTGCGAAGTGGGCAAGCCACATATTTTGACCAACGTATAGAGTTTTGAAGTTGGGTCTTGTAGAGTTTGGGCGTGCAGACGCTTGGTTGTGCGTTAAATCCAATTCATTTATTTCATGTCATTTTTCAGAGACTGCTACTTCTCAGGTCAAATCGGATCATTGAAGCTGCAGCCAAAACTAGTAACAATATAATTCTGCCAATAATATGATTGGTATTAGTTGTAACTATGTTATTCGAAATATGTTTGACAAAAATACTGAGGTCTGGTCGCGAGAAGAGCGATAAGAAATTAGGCCCGATTGTTGCCAATCGCAACTGATGTTGAGTAATATCGGAAAATCTATTAATAGCTTGATCGTCTGACACCGGACTGACTTCTAGTCAATGTTTATTTGTAATATTTTAAACTTGTTACAATAAAACTGACCACTAAAGCCACAGAGGTAATGCATGACAATACCAGGAAACTTTTTTTGATAAATCTTTTATAATAATTAAAATTGTAGTTTTAATTCTAAAATTATTTGTAAAATTATATTCTTCCTATGGCTGAAAAGAGAAAAAGAGAATTTAACATAATTATTTTCCAACATATACCTCTTAAAATTATTACACACGCAAATCACTTTGTGTTAGCATTTACATTTTACAAATAATTTACTATAAATAACAAACATGCCATCATCGGTATTACATTTTATATAAGATATCGATGTGGTATATAAGGAAAACCTATCAATATGTTGAACAGTCGACCGCTATCATCAAGCCCACGGAGTGTATACGAAATAACAATTCAAGTGACCAATCATTATTGTATTATTAATTAATAAGGCAGCAATGCTTCATTTAAAATATTTTACGTTAGTCGTTATAATATCTGCGTTTGTTCACGGTGACGGTAAGTTGAAAATCTTTCTAAAAAATTGTTCAGTAACTTACGTGTTGTATTGTTTACAATGGTGAATCTATCGGACATGATTTTTCTATTTTTCTCTGTTTAAATCACTAACATTCTTGCATACTACAAATATAGTAGACCTCAAATTGTGAAACCGGCAGGAAAACAGTACCAATTTCCTGTTCGCTAGCGGGATTATTGGTCATTTATGCCTGTATAGAATATATTATGTTATTATAATAGTTATGAAACGTAATAATCGTACATTTCCAGATGTAAACAACGAATTAGACGTTGATACAACGACGAAGCCACTCGATAAAGAAGATGCTTATTTGATACCGAAGACGGTAAGAACGTTTTAAACAATTAAAAAACATGCAAAAAAAAATCTATCGATTGTGTCTGTAACCACTAAAACTACCATCTGGCTTTATTTCGATCGTAGTCTTGATATACCCGGTATTTTCGGAATGCAATAATTATTAGGACTAGGCATTGAAATTTAAAAAATATTATTATTATGATATGATAGATCAACCTATTGAAACATAATTTTATAATTTTTTTCAGGCACCTGAAAGCACAAACACGGAAGTAGAGCGAGTGAATGTGAACGTGTACTACGAAACATTGTGTCCATACTGCATGCAATTTTTCATTTACAACTTACAGCCAGTGGTCAACTCCTTGCACGAATATATAAATCTTACTCTGTACCCATATGGAAATGCGAAGGTAACTTACTCAACACTTATTTTTTATACTGCCACGAGAAAGTGATTTTCACTGCACTTGATGTTTAGTACTGTCCAGTCAATATACATGTATTTATCTATCCACAATACGAGCTCTATCGCCGCTCGACACAATTACCTGTACCGACGTGGTTCTTATCCTCAATATTTAACCATCCAATCCGTTTCAATAGAACATAGTAAAGGTTTGGAACAGATATAGGCTCCAGCTTAAGCCTTACTTGTATATACAGAATAATACTTATATAGTGAGATGGATCAGCAACTTAGTAGTTCTGTTGGCCGGAATAGAATCAAGAAAATATAGTCATCATGACTATAAATTCTTTCCATAGGTATTTATAGTAGATAGAAGATTAGATTACATTAATAGTAGATATAGATTTCTATAAACATACACAACGACTCAAAATAAACTCTTCAACTTGAACTTCTAAAACTATACAACTTTCTTGCGCCAGGTGTCAGAAATCCAGAAAACGAATTTCTGCAGTAGCCTGCATTGTGCTGAGAATTATCTTTAGGGCAAGAGTTAATGTTATCTCGGTTACTCATTTTTTCAATATTATCAAACAATAAAGGTAATAGGGCACGTTGAACGATTACCTACATAGGATTTCATTTTTTATTTCTTTAAAACATTCAAATATTTCGTTGGCCAAGTCATAAAATTCATTCAAATACAGAGAAAATTATTTACTTTTATCTTGTAAAAATGACGTATTATTATTATAATTTTTTTCAACAGACTGAGGAAGAAGGCGGTAAGTTCGTGATCACATGCCAGCATGGAGAACCAGAGTGTTACCGGAACAAGCTCCACGCGTGCGCCATCGACGTCCTGCAGAATGTGACAAAATCAGCTCTCTACACTTGCTGCATGATGAGCGAGGGTTCTAACGACGAAGGCGCTAAAGAGGTATAATTTTTTTATCACAAAAAAAAATATTTTGAATAAGTCGAAGGTTAGCTTCCCTAAGCGCCATAAGTAGAAAATAGATTTTAGACGGTACGTAAAGGGGCCAATTCTGACGCAGCCTTGGTGACGGCTCAATCGGGTTCATACAACTGGTTCAACAACAGTATTGCTGAGGTGTGTTTTTATTTGTAACCATAATATTCAACATTATATTTCAGCACCAAATAATAACAAAATCTTTAGCGTTTTTCCTTCTCTGCAAAAAAGGCCACAAAATATTAAGTGGCCCATCATGATAAGTAATTTGACAGCCACCGTGGCGCAGTTGGTTAGACGCCGGCTGTGAAACGAAAGGTCGAGGTGAGGCCCACAAATATTTGTCACGGGTCTGGGTGTTTGTGAGAACGAAAAGTCGACACAAGACACGACACAAGACTTAATTGATCTTAATGTGGGATCAGAACTATGTAGGTGACTATTAGGTGTATTATTATTTATTTATTATTTATAATATGTAAATCATTACCAATGTTTATGAACTCCGACACCTAGAGGAGCAAAGTTGGCAGCCTTTGAATATCAGGAGTGGAGATGATGGGATATGAAAATAAAGAGCTTACGGGTATTATTCATCATCCAAATACCTGTTACTTAACTATTTTCTTTGAGACTTTTATCCAGATCATAATTTATACTGTAGTCAATGCTACATCGTGGCATTACCACTTACATGCATCATGAATGAATAAAAATAATTCAATCAGAAAAAACTTTAATTTACAACACAACTCCACAATATAATATATTTTATTTTCCAGTGTGGTGAATCAATGGAAATCGATGCTGATCCAATAATAGAATGCGCAAAAGGCGACAAAGGCAATTCGCTGCTAAAACACTACGGCGACTTATCTCATGCCCAGCACTTTCGAGGTGTTCCATACGTTCTAGTGAATAATCAAAGATTTACCGGCGAAGACTTCAAACAAGATGTTTGTGACGCCTTTACAAACCCCCCACCACCTTGCACTGCAACCGACGTCATCAGGAACAAGAAAATTCAAGATATAATAACCCTTTTAAATTTCTTAATTGAACAATAATATTCTCCCTAATAATTATTTATTCGAATAATAAAAATAAAAAATCCCGACTTCAAAATTGTAATTAACCATTAATAAAAAAAGAAATAAACTAATCTAAAATACCTAAATATACCAATTACTATTTTTTATATCGTTTTATTTACTCTTTTTTTATAGGTTAATTACAATTTTCTAGTCGGCTTATTTATTTATTTACTTTCTCATTTTTTTACATTTCCGTTGTAGTATTTAAAACTAATGACTACCGTTTTTTTTTGTTGAGCCAACTACATATATCCTAATGAATGTACACACCTATCTCTGGGGTTCCTAGAGTGTGCGCAGCGGGGGTTGCCCTGGTGCGCGGCGCCGCGCCGCGCCGTAGAAAGTATAGGAGGGCGCTGCGAAGTAATACTCTTTCTGAATTTTAACTTTTGTGCCTATCTACCTCACTACTATCATAATACGTGTCTTTTTCAACCAGCTAAATAGATTAAGACGCCGAGACAAAATAGTAAGCATGTATGCACGCCGTGGGCTAAAAGAGGTGGGATACCCCTGCTCTATCTCAAAAACTACTGAACCGATTTTGATGAAATTTAAACTGCTCTTAAGTTGGACTAGGTATATCTAATCCAACACAATAAGTATGTAATTCTGACAATATTACATACACACAGGTCGAATTGTTAATCTTCTTATTGATGATGATCTCCTTAATGACACCGGACTGACTCCTAGTCAATATTTATGCGAAATATTTTATACTTGTAACAACAAAACTGACCACTAAAGGCACAGCGATAATGCACGACAGTAAAAGGTCATTTTTTTATGATAAACCTTTTATAATATTTAAAATGGTTTAATTCTAATAATATATGAGGAGTTCGGCAGTTGACTTCCAATGGCTAAAAAGAGAAAGAAAATATAATGTAAAAAAAATCTACATACATTAACTAGATACATACTAAAATTATTACACACGCAAATCACTTTGTGTTAGCATTCGCATACTACACATAATTTACTATAAATAACAAACATGCCATCATTGGTATTACATTTTATATAAGATATCGATGTGGTATATAAGGAAAACCTATCAACATGTTTAACAGTCGACCGCTATCATCAAAACCACGGAGTATACACGAAATAACAATTCAAGTGACCAATCATTATTGTATTATTAATTTATTAGGCAGTAATGTTTCATTTAAAATATTTTACGTTAATCGTTATAATTTCTGCGTTTGTTCACGGTGACGGTAAGTTAAAAATCTTTCTTAAAAAATTCTTCAGTAATTTACGTGTTTTCTTGTTTACAATGGTGACTCTTTCAGACAGGATTTTTCTAGTATTTTCTCTGCCTAAATCACTAACATTTTTGCATACTACAAATATGTAGACCTCAATTTGTTAAACCTGCAGGAAAACAATTTCACAACACATTCATTAACACAGCAATTTCCTTTTCGGTAGCGGGATTATTGGTCATAATTTATGCCTATATAGAATATATAGGTATGTTATTATAATTGGGTTGGTTATGATTTATGCCTATATAGAATATATGTTATTATAATATTTATTAAACGTAATAATCGTACATTTCCAGATGTAAACAACGAATTAGACGTTGATACAACGACGGAGCGACTCAATAAAGAAGATGCTTGTTTGATGACAAAGACGGTAAGAACATATTATTATTTTAGAATGCATTTAATGGAATATCTTCATGCATTTAAAGAAGGATAAACAGACCACAGCTTTGTAGTAGTACAGTAGTACAACTACGTCACCGAGTCAGTCTATATTTTGAAATAACACCTCTTATGCGAAATTTCTTATTATTTTCAGGCACCTGAAAGCACAAACACGGATGTAGAGCGAGTGAATGTGGACGTGTACTACGAAACATTGTGTCCAGACTGCTTCAATTTTTTTATTTACGACTTACAGCCAGTGATCGACTCCTTGCACGAATATATAAATCTTACTCTGTACCCATATGGAAATGCGAAGGTAACTTACTCAACGCCTGTTTTTTATACTGCCACGAGAAAGTGACTACATCGCACTTGATGTTTAGTACTGTGCACTTGTGCAGTCCATATAACTATCTACAACACGAGATCTACATAATCATTGATACAATTGCACCGACCTGATTCTAATCTTCAAGATTTGAATATCGAAACCGTTGCAATGAAACATAGTAAAGAAAACCCCGTTTGGAGAATGTACAGGCTCCAGCTAAAACCTTATATTCAGAATAATATGTATTATATAGTGAGTTGCTAGTAGGTCTCACATGCGTGCGAGGCCACCTGGGTAGGTACTACCGCAATGCCTATGTCTCTCGCCAAACACCAGTGTAAATGCTCTACTGGACATATTGTGACTTATGTCCAAGCAATGCTTTGTAAATCATAGTGTTGTTTGGTTTTCCGCTGTAAAAAAGAAAAGAAAGATTAGAAACTTTGTAATATTATTGTAGGAATATAAACAAGAAAATAAAGAATTAGTATTAATGACATAATTACTAATTATTGATTATATTCAAATATACAGTTTCCCGATACATCACAACTTTAAGTTCTTATAGGAGTGTATTAAAAACATACAACTTCACAACCTCTTTACGCCAGTTGTAAAAAATCCAGAAAACGGATTTCTGCTACTGAACTATATTGGACTGCGAATTTTCTTTAGGGCAATAATTAATGATTTCTCATTTATTCACGTAAATGTTCTATAGATTTTACCGTAAGAAATGTATTTAACAATATACGTAATATGATACGTTGAATGATTACCTTTTTTTTTTTTTTTTTTTATTGCTATGTATGGCGAGACGAGCATACCATTCGCCTGATGGTAAGCGATACGATCGCTCATGGACAGTAGCAAAACCAAACAACACCATGAATTACAAGGCAATGCTTGGCATTCCACTGCGCTCGCCATCCTGAGACATAAGATGTTAAGTCTCAATATGTCCAGTAGTTACTCTGGCTACAATGTCCTTCAAACCGGAACACAACAGCGCATTTACACTGCTGTTTGGCGGGAGAAATAGACATTGCGGTGGTACCTACCCAGGCAGCCTCTCACATATGAGAGACCTACCACCAGTATTCCTTTACCTCCCTAGAAATTCATTTATTGTGGTGTCTGTAAGGCAGAAACGTTTATTTCGTTGGCTAATCCCTAAACTTCATTGAAATACAGCAAAATTTAGACAGCAAAAGATATTTATTATTACCATGTAAAAATGACGTGTATCTTGTATGACGTAATCTATATACCTTTTTCCAACAGACTGAGGAAAAAGGCGGAAAGTTCGTGTTCACATGCCAGCATGGAGAACCAGAGTGTTACGGGAACAAGCTCCACGCGTGCGCCATCGACGTCCTGCAGAATGTGACAAAATCAGCTCTCTACACTTGCTGCATGATGAGCGAGGGTTCTAACGACGAAGGCGCTAAAGAGGTTTTTTTTATCACAAAAAAAATATTTTGAATAAGTCGAAGGTTAGCTTCCCTAGGCGCCATAAATAGAAAATATATTTTAAACGGTAGGTAAAGGAGCTTCTGCGTATTCCTCTGATATCCCGGAATCCCTTATGACACTGAAGTTGGGCTTAAAATCGGCTAAAATGCAACGTACCATGTCTACAGGCCCCAAAGTAAACAGGGATCCAAGAGGATTTTCTCCATGTTAAGAAAAAGGTTTTTTAGTATGCGAGAGATCATGTATCTGTATGTGGCCGTGCGAGAGAGTTGGTACCAAGACTTAGACTTTACTGGCTGCAATGGACTTCTTGTGGGTGAAAAGAAGGAGAGGAATCAAAAAAAAGTTTAATTTACAACACAACACCACAACATAAAATGTTTTATTTTCCAGTGTGGTGAATCAATGGAAATCGATGCTGATCCAATAATAGAATGCGCAAAAGGCGACAAAGGCAATTCGCTGCTAAAACACTACGGCGACTTATCTCATGCCCAGCACTTTCGAGGTGTTCCATACGTTCTAGTGAATAATCAAATATTTACCGGCCAAAACTTCAAGCAAGATGTCTGTGACGCCTTTACTAACCCACCACCACCTTGCACTGCAACCGACGTCATCAGGAACAAGAAAATTTAAGATATAATAACCCTAAACTTCTTAATTGGACAATAATATTCTCTCCAATGACTCTATTCAATTAATAAAAAAAAAAAAATCAACCGACTTCATAATTTAATTATTGGTAAATACCAATAATTAGTCAAAGAGTGAAATAAAACTTATCTAAAATACCTAATTATAACAACTATTTTTTGAGGTCGTTTGTTGTAATTAAAACTACTACCGATTTTGTTGTTGAGCCAACTACACATTTTCCTAGTGAATGTTACACACCTATAATAAAAGCGACAAATAAAACTGATATTTTAATAAATCGAAAATACCTAAATATGCCAACTATTTTTGATGTCTTTATATCTCTTCATTTTGTTATTGGCTATTACAATTTATTAATTTATGTCGTAGTAATTAAAACTAATTACAACCGATTTTTTTAGGTGTGATCTACATATTTTCCTAGTGAATGTTACATACCTATCTCGCTGGCGTAGGTATTGTTAGGGACCCAGCTGGGTCACACCACCCGCATTGTGTCGGGCTGGAAGGCCAGTGACACTGACATACCCCTTTCGGCCTCCCCCGGGGTACCGAAAGGGGAGCTTAGCAGCTTTTCCTCTTGGAAAAAAGTTTTCATGTGCATTAATTATAAACTATGCATAAAAAAGCGTGCAACTGACTTACAGGATTTGCAGCAAAAGGGCCGTAGGGCGGTAGACTATAGTCTCTAAAAACAGCTGATCTGACTGAAATTAAGTATAGATTAGTAATGCCGAAGTGCAATGCTAGAGAAATGATAGATCATTTCTAAAGCTTTCCATTGTTTCTTACAAAAATATACTAACACTTATTTGATTTAACGCATAACATTACAAAGTAACGAAATAATGCCCCATTCGTTAAAGTCACGTGTTTCATAATCACATGTTTATTTATAACAATTAATGCGGGCAGTGTCTTAGTTTTTTATGAATTAATGATAAAGTGCGGCATTTAGGAATGTAGGTAAATGTGCAAAGATAATGAGTTATCATTCCTATTATCATTAGTATGGTCATAGGCTATTGAGAGGCCAGTAACCGTAAGTAAATATTTAATATATCTGCTCCGTCGTTGAGTTTTCTTCACGTCGTCTGCAAGATGGCAACTTTAGTCGTGAGTCGACAGTGCTACTATGAATTATAAATTTGTAATATTTTTACTGTACATTGCTCCTGCATTATGTAATCAACAAAGCCACAGTCATCAAAAACGTCAATGTAAGTTTAATTTTTATAAAATTATTTTAATGTGAGACGAAACAGGTCCACACTTAAAGAGCGATAAGTTCGTAGTTAATTACCCATGAAAGTAATTACCAATAATTAAAAGTTCATTGAACTATCTGTGTGATGAAGATTAATTGTACCTATACGTTCTTGCTATTAAATTGGTTAAAAATACACGTATTAGTCTTCTTTACCATTGTTGATTTGGATTTTAGTAAATAATTTGATTACTTCCACATTGTTTACAGGGAGTTCCTACAATGTGAACGCATTGAGAAGACCACGGTTTCATAACAATAGCAACATTACCACAACGGTAAGAGTCTTATAAACGAATTATAAAACATATTTCCATACTTTGGACATTGTACAAAGAAATTAAATAGTCCATGTACGTCCCATTGCATGGACTAATTAAACAAATATAGAGGGCTTAGTGTAATAGACTTCTTTAAATATGTATGGATTCTTCACGATGTTTTCTCCGCTGCTATTTATATTTTACTTCTTTGTATTGGTTTACAATAAAGAATATTGTTTTGTATATATGATAACTGACTATGTAGTAATACATGGATTGATAGTATAATACGCAGATGTTTGAAAAGGCTGAATAATTCCGACTATAATCTAAGCCCTCTCAACCGGACACTCCATTAAGAGCAGCTCTTGGGTACTCTTAGCAATGGAATTATATAGGCTAATATATTTCTGTTTCTTTTTTCAGCCTACACCAATTGTTCACAATAAAGTAAATATTACTGTTTACTATGAAACGTTATGTCCCGCAAGTGTAAGATTTTTTACGAACCAACTCAAGCCGGTGGTAGAGAAATTATCATCGCATTTGGAGATTCAGTTAGTGCCTTATGGTCACGCTAGGGTAAGCGAACAAACTTTTTAAGTAACTTAATTCCATAGTATCAGCAGAATTATACTTCATACTGGTTGTTCCATGATTAAGTCCATTATATTCATATTTTATTATCATTTAAAACTTTTATATAACATTAAGATTTATAATAAGTTTAACAAATGATATTTTTATTTATATCGAGATATATTGAATACGGTGGTAGCTACTAGCTACGCGGCCTATTCTAACATCTTAGCAAATTCAATCTTAGACAATCGCACCAAACAAAACTTAACAACATTGTTTTATCCCATCAAACAAGGCCACCCATGGCAGACTGACTACATCATAACTGGTTTAAGCAAAACCTTTTATGTTTTTTTTATTTTCATTTATTTTATTTTTATTATTTTATTATATTATCTCTCAACGATGGTTCTCAGAACCTGACTTACGTGGTTTTTGATTAAGCGCTCTATGCCTATAATCTTAATGGTAGAGTCTTGATTTACCTGATTTAAGAGTATGTGCTCTATGCCTATAAACTCATTGATAATTTTACGGCGTTTCAGACGGCAAAGCTCCGCGGTGGGTTGGTGTTCTCGTGCCAGCACGGCCCTGCGGAGTGCCACGGCAACAAGCTGCACGCGTGCGCCGTCGACGCGCTCGCCAACAACACGCAGGCGGCGCTCTTCAACGCCTGCCTCATGCAGTACACCACCTACAGAAGCCTCCGGTTCAGCTCCGATTATGTCACTATTTTGCACTGGGTATGTACTCTTTTGGAGCATTAATTCTTTATTTTATATGTGTAAGACTATAAGTCAATTGAACTAATTGAAATACTTGAGAAATCATAAACATCTACACTATACGCTGATATTAAATAAATAAAATGGAATAATCGATTTTGTTAGTTAAAACACGTATGGTTTCTTAGATTTACGCGAATGTTACACATTGAAATAAAACTATTTTTTACGGATTTTAGTTAAGTTTTATTTCAATGTAAAACACGTATGAATCTACAATTGGCCATAATTGTATGTTATTAATTTTCCAGTGTGGGTACAAGCTGAATGCCCCTATCCATGGCATATGGGAGTGTATGCATAGTGAGAGAGGATCGGTACTGCTTAGGAACTATGGGGAAGCGACGCACGCGCTGCGGCCTCGCTACGTACCCTACTTACTCGTCGACGGATCTACATACGATCAGGACTTCGCCACTATCAACTTGATGTCAGCCGTCTGCCGAAGACTGCAACCGAAGCCTCAACCCTGCGATCAACTTCAGCGGTATTATTAGATAAATAAAATATTTTAATTGTAAATTTAGTTAATGTGTTATCCTTCGGCGAGGCACATGTTACGCAGCGAACTTCCTATGCCTGAGAAAAGAAAATAATTAGTGTAGGAACAATGATACGTAAGTTTATAACGAAATCAAATCAACGATGGATTAAGTTAGATACATAAACCGAGCCACTCAATACAGGAATATTTCGATAACAAGTGTCTCAACAAGATTGAAACAGATAGGAAATGTATTCTGGCATACGCCTCTGAAATGTAATATGCTGCCGCGACGTGGAAAGCTGCCTTCGCATTACAATCTGCTGTATCCGATATATCGAAACAAAGGGGAATCGATTCACAACATGACACAGCCGTATTCGTATGTTCCGCGCCGCATAACGTAATGTAGCAGAAATTCTAAGCTATTGAAACTATTGTTCGGTTGAAAAACGACAAAATCGTCGGTCTGTGGACCTCATCTTGGGAATTCACTGATCTCAACACACGTGGATGGTTTCCCACGGCCCTGCGACGGAATATTTAACCGCCTGCAACAAAACTCCCAAGACCCGAGATAAAATCTTTGTATGTCGATAATGAATTACGTAAATAGCATGTAATTTTAAAACTGAAATTAAAAATGTTTTAACTAAGATTTGTTTTTCTATATCAGCTCATATTCACACCACAACTGGCTTGGGTTTCTCCCACCATAAGTGGAGGGCTTAGGTCTTCACGAGTCATTACCCAATGTAACATGGTGGGAATTGTAGTTTTATTGTATTAGTAGCCAACCTATTAGCGGAGTTTTTCACCATCAATATTTTAAATAGTCCAGAGCCTTATCATACACTAAATAGCAACAACCAAAGTGATACCCTAATGTGCTCTGAGAGATACGAAGGCGCCCATCTTTGTTGGTGCCATGCATGCTCACTTTCCATCATGGATTCGACTCGCCCCTATGCAATACAATCCTAATATTACTTGCAATTAAGCTCGCCTCTCGTCGCTCTCCCCTTTTTGTTTTTAGAGGAATTCAATTTAATCGAAATACAATTAGAGTATCCCGTATCTAATTAAGAATACGAACGAGGGATTTAACACTTTTAGTTTTACAGAAAATATCAAAAACATCAATTCGCAAAATATGCGTTACATTATAAAACAATTTTTGTAACAACTACAACCGTATCAAATATTTCATATCAATAAAACAGGATAGCATTGTGGGATCGAAAACTTTGCGGCTACATTAAGGACAGGCGCTTCATTTATTGTTTCCTTTTGAAATTAAGTGCTTATTGTAAGAAGTTTAATACACACGGCAGCTCCGGAATGCAGTTATGTATCGATGAATCACGCTGCAAGCATTCCGACAATCTGCCTGGTTGTGACTAAGAGCATTGTAGCCATGCTCGGTGCTACAGTAAGGTTATGTATATTTAAAACAACATGTGATTGTAACTTACTTTTCCATAATATTGTGACATAAATAATGTTTTGGTCCCTTATCAAATTTTATTGGGCATCTCTGTTACCTTATTATGATGTTCAACATCTTTGAGTAATCAATATCTTCGATAACTTGATACGCATGATCTATATTTATTACATAATTCAAAAATTAAATAGGAGACAAACATATTTATGCTTTAGTAACTCACTTAACTATGGAAAAATAATGTATCGAAATAACCTATTTTAAATCAACAGAAGCAAAGAAAAACTTTCTAAATTAGAATAATTTATACCTGATGCCAAAGATCCTAACATAGATTTGAAATCAGATTCATCGGAACCCTTCTACACTGGGCACACATGTCTAACGCTCTCCAACATTTTGCTAAATTGTATTGATTATAGGAACTCACAGTAGGAACTATTTGCTTTCACTTGGCAACTTCATCGCTGACTTCAAACCCCGGCGGGAGTCAAACTAATTAATACTCTGGACATTGTTCAAACATCGAAGTCTGTCTAGTTATGTAGAATGCCCCGAGGGCCCAATTATTTTACACATACCTGATATTCAATCCATTAGCATTTCTATCATAATACACTATACAGGCAGATGTAGATACTCATAATTTTAGGGTTCCGTGTTTGTCGTACATAGGACGAATAATAAAAGTAGCTATTATATTTTTGAACCGTATAATACAGGCAAATTATTAAATTATTGCATCTGTATTTTAAATTCTTTACGAGATAAAATTCTACTCAATTCATTCAGATTTATCGTGCGTTTGAGTATATTCAATGAAAAGTTTCTCAGCCTGTGTGACGCAAAAGAAACGAGCTAAAACCTTCAAAATTCCCAGCTACGCTCTACACAAATCATGATATTATTTGTTTTCATAAGGGTCATAACTAAATAAAATTAATAACAAAGAGCAGATCCCACTATAGTCATCTAAAACCCCAGACGCGCCAGTGCGTCTCGGTCCTCACAATAATTTCAATAGATGATTGATGTCAACTCAGCACTAAGTGCGTAATATATTCTTATCGTGCCATCGACAATAACTCATTGAGATAATTTTTTGCCCTGAGGCTTGTCTTACAGCTAACAAACAGGAATTGTGTGTTAGAAATATTTTGCATTTCAAACTAACGCTCGTTTTCACCTACAGCAAATTAGTTGTCGCCTAGTTAGATAATGTATAGTGTTAGGAAACGCCCAAGCAATTATTTTGGAATAACTTAGTATGAATAAGAACTACAATAGAGATTTAAATTAACTACGGCTGATATAAAACTACTTTCTTGAATATTATTGCGTTTTTGGTCTCCTCAAAAATTTGTTAAATTTTTGAAACTGGTCCATTTCATTTCAATATGGTAAAATATAAGAAACATTTATGATAACTATAATTTTAAGAATTATTGTCACTGATTTTATTTGTTAATTTCCTGTGTTGTAACTATGTAAGTGTAATGCTCACCAACCATCAATATCAATATCAAAAAATATCCAAGTATCAATTTTAGTATATAAGTCTATTTCACTGATAGAAATATGCATAATAATTTTGATGATTTTAATTTTGATTTTTAAGTGCTTTTCCTTGTTTTTGTGCAGTTAAGGATAAATAAATAAATAAATAAATAACTCCTATCGGTAATAAAAACAGGCTTCTATATATATCTATCATCTACGTCAAATAGCAAGAGAAAAATATACCTAGATAAGTATGAAAGTGGAATTTATAAAAACTTAAAATTATTTTCAACACTCAATTTATTGAGCAATAATTGTTATGGATATTTATTCAAAAAAAAAATGTGAACTGTCGAAAATGAATAAAAACGAAGTATCAAAATAGCTCAAGTTCAATTCAAATACCCTTTGTAACCTTGAATATTATGTGATTCACATCCTACAATACGCTACGGACAATATACTAAACACCCGTGAATTATTAGTTAGCGGCGGTCATGTTCAATGTTTTATGATCGATCCAGAGTAACTGCCATTTCTTTAATATCAGATAGGCTACTCGCTTAATTGGTGGAACGCAGTAGGGTGGTTGACATACTGAGATTATTCTTTTAAACAAAAGTTTAAGATATCAAAAATGTAACATGAAGAATTTCATAAATCCATACAGGTTTAGGCAAGTTAAAATTATTATGAATCTGATGTGTGTATTTTGGAAATCAAAAACTATGAGAGACTTTTCGGTCTCACAAACATACACTTGTAAATTATACCAACATTGGTCTCGATGCGGGATTGAATTCGCGGCATCTCGATTTAGAGCTCCATCATAAAATCTGGATAAGTTTTTTCATAAAATACATAGGGAACAACCGTTTTATAAACGTAAATCATTTCAAATCCACGATAGGGACTGACCACGTGTTTATAAAAATGTCCACAACTCAAGCGGTCCCGTTTGGAAATGGTAGGAAGATGTAGGAATTTATAAGATGGTGGAATTTATAGCCATAGATAATACCCTATATAGGAAATTTATAGCTATGTCAAAAATCTTACGACTGTCTTCTTTTCTGACAATAGACAACCACTTGTTTTATAGACTATTTGTCAACCAACTGGAATTAGGCCAGTTTCGTAGACTAAACATTCCTTCAAAATACGTACAGATGAAAACCCAGAAACGAGAGATGTATCGGATGGTAGAATAAATTTAGACTTTAGAATTTTGATACTTAATAGTTGCACTTGGCTTGTAATATCTTGTATTTATTTATTTATTTATTTATATATGAGGTTCACCAACAGCGCCACATATCATACAGTGTAAAAGAAATGGTATAAAAGTTTTAGTCCGACATGTGCGCTAATCACAGGTGTACACAACGTAATCAATATCAATAGATTGACCTGGAGGGAACTTTCAATGAGATGTTTAATTCTACAACTGACGGCATCCGTTCTTTCACAACTTAATGCAGGATAGGTTTTTATTTGAAATACCTATACGACTGTTTCGATTATGGTTACATAGCCCCATCCTTTGTCTTGAATTCTTTGTAGGAAACGTCTGTTGCAGCACAAATTTAGGTTTAAAAACATGTAAATAATTTATTCGTATAGCTGCGGTTTCACAATAATATAGTTTTTGTAGTTATAGTATTCAATTAATTTTGTCGTGAATATAATCCAGTGGAGGGTAGTTTGTCGCCGCTTGCCTATCGCCGAACTTGCCATTTTTTGTGGAATCTCATGTGCACTTCGCAATGAATGGCGCGTGCTCCTCCGCCGAGCTGGATATTCGCCTAATTAGTTTGTGTATCGTGAACTACCTGGTGCAAAGTGGTGTTAGGGTCAACTTCGTCGGCGCCGACCATCCAGCTTCGGGAACGAGACCTCGGTGAGTTGGCCAGACGTATTTTACCTATCGACTGGATTATCGTTTTTTCGTTTTCGTTTTGCTCCTCTGTGATTGCTGTGATTTGCGCCGTGTGCAAACCAATGTTTATACTATGAAACGTTATTAATTTGGCATTAGCGCAACCATTAAACTACAAAGAAACATACATACATATAGGTATCAAATATCTTTAATAGACTCTGATTTACACTTCGAGTTAAAATAGCTGAAAATGATTCGCGTAAATAGTCGTGCCTTTGCGGTTCAATTTATATTTAGATAAATATTTGTTCGGGTATTTCCAACCGGGGAAATACAAAACAAATAAATATTTAAACAGCAATCATATTACTAAATGCTTTTGAAAACTTGGTACTAAGGTCCACGAGACCCTTGTTTTACATAATAGTACTTACCTACATCAAAATCACAATACGTAAATTGGTAGGTATATTATATGTATAAGTGATTTCAACAATACAGCATATATGCATTATCTAAATATTCATCACATAAAACAGAAAACAGTAGCTCAAGAGATCACTTATAAGACCAAATAAAGGAAATACTGAAGCAAATATAAGGCTCCATTACTTAATATGATGAAGTCCATATCCGTTAATGTACTCACGCTTCAATAAAGGACTGCACGTGCGTACTGCGTAGTTTTACTCGTTTTTCCCTACGGCCCATAGATCATACCTATAGAAAATGCTTTTGAAACTACGCACCGTACATACAAGCGGCACAAGTACCGCTTGCCGTATGGATTTTTCATTCCAACGTTCGTGTTACTTACGAACACATTCACAATTATTACGAGCTTTGACAAGCATTGCATGTTAATTAAAAACTAAAATATAATATTGCCTGTAGTATACTTACAGCTAACTCTTATTCGTGATTCAACCAGGTTCCCTTTCTAATGAAAATGTTGACTCATTTACAAATACTTTTCCTTCCTTCAGCACCTTTTCAACCGCGGAAGATATAACAGCTCCAACGCATTTTTTTGTACTTGGATGAGAAAATGTTTCTATTTCAGTTTTCTCTTTTGTGTGAAGTGCATTTTTGGACTCTTGTTTTTGCTTACGAAAATAGCCAAAATGAGTTGTAACGAGAAACATGGCTGACAAGAAAGTATTTTCGAACTATTGTTTTTAACTTTCATAAAAACGAATAATACTGATTGTTTAATAGAATAGGTATACCTACAGTTAGTTTAATTTAATTTTACATGTCAAACTCCGTTTGACTGATCGCTAACTCTGATATTTACTTTATACCACGCTACATAACTTATTATCAATCAGAAGCCTGAATAAAAAGTTTGTCAATAAACCAACGATCTTCATAATTCACTGTAGTCGTTCTACATTCCAAGGCAATCTTGCAAGGACATAAAATTTACTCCGCCATTGAAACGAAACACTTCTACCGCAAAAACTGTGACGCTAACACCAGTCATACGATATCCATTTGTTTGTAACATTACTCGGAAAAATGCGAATGTATAATTAATGTTTAGATAACAGCCAACACACTAGCATCTTCAATTAGAATGCTAATTGAAAAGAATGAAGATTACAAAACATCTACCTACGCCACTTCGTCAAGATGCATATACATATCCATCGATGTATCGCCAAGGAATATTACCTACAATTATTATGTTTTAATAATTAGCATGAAAAATAAGTAAAAAATGATGTTATGTTAAACGGTTTCATTAAAAAAAAGATACTGCTAAATATGAAATTAATCTGTCAACAAGAAGGAATTCAAACTTCAATTACTACATTTGACCCAAAGAAACAAACAAATTGTGCAAGCTGAATAAAACCTTAAAAAACGAAATAAAAGTTTAAAAAGGGACTACTATGTAGTTAAAGGTATGTACAAACTACAATGCGGTCCAGATAGAGTAGCCACACACGAGAGATTATTCACCGACGTGAGATGGTTAATATCCGAAGTGTGACACAATCACAAAGGCCGGATTGTGTCCAGATATACACGGGTGAACCCGAAACGCGACATTTACGTGTACAGTAACTGCTATTCATAAGCATAGCAATTCTTATTTGAAATACAAATCTGTAATCCCCAACACCCGGAAAATAGCAATTTGACTAATGACTGCGATATAATAAATGTCGTATTCACGAATCGCGTGTCATTGTCGACATTAAGACGTGGCGACGATGACGCTGGAGACGCATTGAAGGCCAAGGCCTGGGCTTTATTATGTAAATGATGGTGTTAGCACACGGCACGGCCATCGCTAAATACCGCTCCAATTAACAACAATGCTGACGATGAAAGACAATTTGTTAACGCTGAAAGTGTCCTTGTTTGTTACAACCGCGGTGTAAGAAATTTTGTTATCTCCAACTTTTTGTTCTCGAAGATAACAAGTTGAGAACAAGTTCCTTATTATGTTTTATTTTAAATATACTTGCCAGTGGTGTTTTTAAAGCTGTCGTTTAGAAAAGTACATATAACTGCATGCATGCATTTAGAAATACTGATTGTATAGCTCAGCGTGCAAAAACCCACTTTTATAATCCTTTAATAAATACCATCGGTTTATGTTTAACTGTTCATTCATAATCTAATTCTAGGTAAAAATCATAAATAATATTTTAAATGTAATTTGTACTTATTATAACTAAAATACTTAATATCAGTTCAGTAGGTGACTATTGATGTCAAATATACTAATATAATTCAATGTTACAAGGATAAAAAATAAGAAGCTATTGTTAATGAATTAATGGAAGATCGATGACCTTACATGATGCAGATAAATAGAACTTTGGCGTGTGGATCATAAAAAAATAGTTTTTTATAACGTTTCGAATAGCGATAGTCATGCAGTGTATATCAAAGAATGATGCAGGTTCCGAGTTGGATTTCCCTAATTTAATCACACACGTTCTTTGTCAAAGGACTATCTTTGGCGAAAAGTCTTTGGCGATCGAAACACGTTAAACCGCGTTAGAAATCTTCTTGTGCGCATTACAGTTCTGACTTACGACGGCAAAATAAAACATAATATAAAATCCACGAGACCATCAACCCGTGCTGATGGAATAACGGCAAAAAAAAAGTTTGTATTTATTTATTTATTTATTGAATTAAGAATCTCCCACAGTATACTCCCTCCCTTTCTTAGCTAGTAAAGTTCTTGTTCTGATGCATATACCACTATATGGGAGTACACAGCACTTATAAATCACACTCAAATAGTATTAAAGGAAGTCAATATAAAAAAATAGACTTTCATCCTACTTTTATCGAATACATTTAATATAGAACATATTCCTAATTTAAAATATTCTATAAGCAAACACCAAACAATGAAAAAACAGAACGCAAAGTAGCGACGACTATCAAATAAGGGTTTAAATTTTGTATCCCCAATATAACTGGCGCAGTGCCAGCTCGTATGCCAACAGTCAACAGCCACGTGCGCCCGGCCCAGACGGATAATGAGCTTTCACACACAAGCTGTCATTTATCACCTACGTACACTAATGTAGTAAACAGTCATTGTCACGGAATAATTACATAGCTTAATTAAAACGGCTTCATTATGTATAGGCACACATTAATGCCTCTCCCAATCGAACTCTCAGTTGTAGAGATTTGTCTGCTCCGCTAAGGGCCATTAAGGGCTGATACAGTATGCAGTACTATAGTACGTAGGTAATAAATCATGAGGTCCTGGGTTTATTTCCCGGTCGAGCAGATAGTTTTAGTATTTTTTTAAATTAATTAATTAATGTCATGTGAATTGTCTGGGAATTCGTTTCTGGCATGGCAATAATCTCACCATATCATATCTTGGGAAAGTGAAAACTCGGCAAGCTGTGGGTGACACTACTAACGCTTCTACCTACCTTTTCAGAGATACAAACACGAGCTTATGTATGTGTCCATCCGAAAATATGGAATTATAAGCTTAATTAAGTAAAGCCTTAAAAAATATAACGGCTCCTAAATCTATGTACGTGTATCCTCATATATCTAATGTATATTCTATTCAATATCACGGCTCGTTTAATAGACTTTTTGCAAATATCCCGAATCATTAAAATCAGTGGTAAAAAACAGTTTCACAGAAGTGTTTTTGCATACGTGACTGGCAGAGCCACTCGTGAATTGATGCGATGAGGACGATGTATATGCCGAACCCTTGCCGGTGAAAAATTACACACATAACGCACATAGCTAATGAGGTGTAAATCTTGCTGGAGATTTTCTTGTAGCCGCCGAAATACGTGAGCTGTGGCCTGTGGCCTGTGATGTATCAGGAAACATTTATAGTGACTAAAAATATTGCATGGTACGTTTAAGAAATATTAGGTGAATCTGTTTGCGATATTTAAAGAAATTGCAGATATAATGCATGTTCTTCAATTTATTTTAATTTTATACTTGGCTGCTGGTGAAGGATAGGCAGCGTAGTTGGTAAACTACAACAATAATTGTAGATATATTGATTCTTAAGTTCTACGGGTCAAGTACTCTTTCATTGGTTTTAAGATAGATTCGCCGTTGAAAACTAAAAATACACAAATAATTCTGTTGATTAATTGCATATTACAAAAAATGCGGTGTTGGCCGATTCTTCTAAGTTTAAATCTATAACTTAATTAGGATATAATTATTTACACCCACAAAAACTAAGACTTCTTTAAACTTAACTCGTGCTAAAAACCTTAACATTGGCGTTCTGATCTTGCACGTAAGCCATAAAGATCAAAAAGCCGGTTTCTCGAATTCTCTGTTTGTATGAGCATCACGTAAATACCACTGAACGGATTTTGGCAACGTTAACTGTTATAATATGGTTTAGTGCATTAGTTTCATCTCCATTGAAAACGAGAATCGGAATTTCAAGTGCAATATATTTTCACTGACTCTTTTAGAAATTACGTCGACGCTTAAGTCTTCCAAAATGAAGAGAAATAATATTATTATTTTAAATTCCAGTCTACCATACGTAGAATGTTTAATGTTCGTGAATATGGCGACCAATATATTGGAATTAATTCTTTTATAAAAAAGAAATGAACATTAACAGTCTGACTTTTATTGTAGCGGTGACTAATTTAACGTTACACGCAATGATACCATATCTGTACTCTGCAGTCTGTAGACATGGTTGTGTTCTATAATTTAATTAAATTTGGTTATTATTCGAGCGAGCAGCTCGTAATTTCGTAAAAATGAATAAGATACAATGTGTTTATTCACATTGCAATTAGGCAGTATCTGGGTCGGACGTAGTGAGGTCACTTTTCATTAACGATGCTATCACTCCTATGATTTAGCCAAGGTTTTGAGGAAATCTCAATTTGAAACCGCAATTCCGACCATCCAAAACATCCATGCGCAATCGACCACTACATCTACTTATGCAAATTAGGATTACTTTTGTGTGAATCATAGTGTAACGCTTAGAGTAGCGTATATGCATTTATTGTTGTTATCATACACCTAATGAGAAATGATTTTACACTATATGCTAACTGAGTAGAAAAATTTGTTCAAATTAACGCACGCAGTACTTCCATACTTGTTACTACTGTTTTACGCTTCTGTGTAATAGGTGTTTAACTGCACGCATTGTAAATTGGAAAAATTGATTGGATATTTATTTCTTGCTCCGTCACGCTGTATGGCTGTGGATGGTGAAAAAATCGCATGTAACTACATATCCTATATGAAATTGTACAATACTTTTTATATCAAGATATGAAACAGATTCCTAGAATAATGAGTTTTTACATCCATTATCATTGCTACAACGACGCGTATAAAAAGTTAATAATGTTGGCAAGATTTAATCATTTCACAATATGCCGATGAATTACGTAGTACGTACTCCATATAATGTGGCATGAGAACTATCGTGGCGTGTTACCAAACCTAAATACGAGTAAAGTTAATCATTGCAGGTGAAATTAAGCCGAAAACTGGGCGCTGGCACTGGCCTAGTAGAAAACATGTTTACATACAACTATGACTACCATCACGCAATATCCTTCACAGCTTACAGACCTGTTTTGTTTCTGGCACAGTCTAGTCACTAGTGGCAGCCTCCGATTACGCCACAGCGCTACCGCCATCCTCCTTTATCGCCCAAATATGTCCTAAATAGACGAACGTCTATGGCCGTGATAAGAGCACACATTTTTATTATACCAATAACGGTTCTACTGATATCGAAGCTCCGTACACGTGCGGAGTCTCATAAAGGATTTCAAACAGCACGAAACAAATTTAACAATCCTTTCACATTAGTCATACTTTCTTATGGACTGCAGTGAGTACCTGACTACTAACAATAATATTGGCAGTTTACTAAACATCAGGTAAATATTTAAAAATGTGAAACAAAAATTGTAGGTACGTTACACCTACGTCATAATTGAATCAGGTAAACATTCGCAATTTTTTACAATGTTCGCGTGGATCGCAATGGTGGATGGAACGTTATGGAAGGATGAAAAGGACGCGCCTTCTGGGTTACGTCACGACGCGGTCCGGTTGATTCATTCATCCGCGTCCACGCCCGACACCGCCGCGCCGGGCCGTCGCGCCGAGCTGCGCTTACGCACGCCAAGTAAACCGTCTGCAGCCTTGTCTCACCATAATCATACTCTCAACACAAATCAACACATTCTACTCTCAAATATGTATACAACGTATCTCATATCACTTCCCGTGTAAACACTCAATTAAACTTTTATCATCTACGAGTAATATTTATTTACCTACTCTTCTGTTTACAGTTCAAACTAAAGTGATAGAATGGGTTTTAGCATTTACACACCCAAGTGCGTTGAATTATTTGACCAACCTAGAATCGCTCGAGATTCAATTGTGTAGTTTATCTGAAGCTGAGTTTACACTGATAGTTTAACAATAACGTGTTAGTACGGTGCTGGCACGACTTGCGGCTGGCTAGAGGTTGAATGACCCACGTATAGATATAGGTAAACGAACCCTACACACCTGGCCCCATGCGCCGCCGCCAAGCGGCCTCCCCTCGCGCCTCGCTAGTTACCAAGCGACTATCTAGGCGGCACGTCATGTGCGCACCGCGCCGCTCCGCACGCAATTAATACATTTTCGAGAGGTATGGACAATTTATTGATTGAAGCCGTGCACAGAAGGGACCCGCTGTGGAACTCGGCTAATGAACACCACAAAAACTCAAACATTCTAAAGAAATTGTGGGAGGAGGTCGCCGAAGAAGTGCAAAAAGATGGTACGTGCTTATTTAAATCGTTGTTGAATATATATCATTCTTATTTGTATAATATGTAATACAATTTTTAATCTTTTGAATTGTATATACATTAAAACGTAAAGAATGATTTTTGGTGTTAATTTGCCTTAACTGATGTTTTTGTCAATAACAAACATTTTAAAGTTTGAAGTAATTTTATCGGAACAATGTTTTGTTTTGTTTCAGTTAAAACTTTAAAAACGAGATGGAGGAACCTAAGAGCCTATTATATTAAAGAATGTCAAAAAATAGAAAGGTCTAAAGGGAATTCTTCGAGCACGTGGCAATATTTTGATAAACTTCGTTTTGTGACAAACAACATGTCTAACTCGAATGGGACAAAGTACGATGGTGAAGACAACTACATGTCCATGGGTGAGAACTATTGTAATCCAGTCGAATTCTTGGAATCACCATCACCGGTTCCATCATCATTATCAGATTCAGGAACGTCTGCACCAAGGAAAAACAAACTTCCTTACACCCTTGAATGTAATATTAACGATAGTATCTTAGAATTAAAAAGAAGAAAGCTAGAATTATTAGAAAAAGATGCAGCTCGAAGATCAAACGAGCATCTCCTTTTCTTTGAAAGTCTTTTACCGTATTTAAGTGAAATCCCGTCAATACGAAAACTGCAACTACGATCGAAGATTCACGAGTTGATTGTAAATGAATTAGAAGACATGCAGAAGAAAGAAACCATTTCTACAGAAGTTCCGGAATATGAATCTAGTACTTAGAAATACTAGCCATAATTTATAAGAACTTATAGGTATAGGATAGTGAAGACAAGTCAACATTAACCCAAACTACATGGAGAGTACCGCCTCAGCAGTTTATAAAAAAAATAATACAAAATTAATATCGACGTTATAGCCACTGAATACCGTTATAATACATTATTTTCTCATTTATTTGTACAAAAAAAAACGTGTTAAAGTTGTAAAGTGATAGCTAATTTCATGGCTATTGTTTGATAGGGTCATGTTTCCACCCATCTGTGTAAACCACAAAAGAGGAAATGTAGTGTTTTAACAAATTAGGATGCCAGTCATCAAGTGACATATTTGCATTCCGAGTATTCCGACTGAGTAAAGAATGCAATTGATTAATCGGAACTAAGTGAGGCTCCGGCGGCCCGTACGTGGGAGGTGTCATGGCAGAATGGCGTTATTGTTACTTATTAGCTTTTGTGTTAGCAATATAAGGGCTACTTTGTATGCCTTTTAATACAAATCGTGTGGTAATCCTGTAATAGCATTCTGAAAACAAAGCACGTATCACCCGCCGCGCATTCTCCTCGGGTCCTTTATGGAATCTGTCAAAAACAATATAAAGCGGCTTGTGAAAATAAATAGTGTACCATTCTGAGAGTCTATCTGGCCACTAAACGTATTGGATGAAATATTCTTGACTTATTAAGCCTTAGAGGTATGTAAAAGTTCGTTCACCTCAGTTTCGAATACAGATGCAACAAATGACAATAAAATCACATCCTGTTCATTAATGTAGCAATATTAAAGTCGCACATCATTCCATGTATGCATTAATCAAAACATTGATAAGAGGTTCAGCGTGTGCAGATATTAGTAGTGTAAATCACTACGTCTGTTATTCTGATTACAAACTATATATCACTCACAGTTTATTTAAATGCGTAAATTATACACATGTCAATATAAACTGCTTTTCATTTGGGTGTTTTCCTTGTACGTTTTTATGTCACGAGTGACGAGTCATACAAATATTTGTCGTTTGAAATACCATTCAAATTGATATGTTCAAAAAGTGGCTTTTAGTCGATATGATTCACAGAGCTGTATGTTAATCATTATTTATGGTCTTGTTTCTTGCATTGCAAATCATGTTGAAACCAAGCGGGTATATCCACAAACCAGAAAAAATATTAATTATTCATTAATAATAAACTTCTTCACACAAAGTAAATACGTCATAGATTTTGCTAATCTTACATAACATTTAACACAGAATTATCTATTCAATACTCATTAGTTAATTGATATTTATTTTTTCGTTTATTTTATTTCTTCAAAATACTTGTAGAATGATTCAGATGATTCGTGAGCTATATTTGTTGCACAATTAAATGTCTGTTAATACTAGTCCGGCATTGGGTAGCTCAAGGGACATGTGTAGTGAGCAGGGGTGAAGAACCTGCCTCGGTCGTCGATAAGTCCACAAGTATACTGGGCGATCATTATAAATCATACACGTAAACTACAGCGTTCTGACCCTTGTTAGCGTTTGACGATTTCGCCTCGTCCCGCTCACTGGACCAGAAATAGAACGTTCACGTAAAAAATCATTTAATGATACGCAATCCATCACTCTTGCGAAACGTTTCGTGCAGCATTTTTTTCCCATCAATCCCGTAACATATTTTCTAAACAATTTACGCGTAAATACAATTTAAATACATAAGATATAATAATGAAAGAATACATTATAACAGATGCAATCAACTTACAAAATGAAAGAGCTCCCTGGTTGTCAAGCGTAGCGCGTCTTTTAAGCACACGCCAGCATTCACTACCTTATGCGATACTTATACAAAATAGAGAAAACCAAACAACCCGTCTCATCAGACCAGATCGAAGCCGCGCCATCCACCTTAACGTTCATTTCATTCTGATCCTTATTCTTTTAAATTAAAAACAACGTCCGCTCACGGCACAAATAAAATTCAATTTTATTTTAGAAAAGAAAGTGCTTTTGAAGTTCGTGCACTTAATCAGCTTGCAATTTCTTTATCTGAGACTGAGATAAGCACTTTATGTAACTCAGAAACACGGTAATCAACACGATACGTACGAAAGAAAAGTGGGTTTCAACAAATAAATATTGAGATCGATTACCGTAATCTATAATGTAAAAGTTTACGGATAATGCGATGGTAGTGATTATTCGCATCGCAATAGTAATTTTAACATCGCGTTATGTAAACAACAGTACGTAATAATTACTCATCAACAGAGCAAACGTTTGTTTGCACAATTAATTATAAAAGCCAGTGGTAGTTGTGTTGAGTGTTGACCAGCGTTTCCTGTGTGATATGAACGCACTGCCACGCTGCACGCTGCCTCGATAAACGCTTGTCGCTCGGTTTCCGTCTCGGGACGATGTCCCCGCATCTCCATTTGCTCTTACTGTACATAATTACTGATGTGAAATTACTACTCCAACTGTTCAATTATACTCGTCCAATGCGTACATATTACACAAATTCTCAGACAATAAAGTTACAAATATAAAACAATAAGAACAAAACAACAATGTAGACAATAATATTTATTCCTCTGAGAAAATAACAAGGACTGTTTATCTGTTTAATTATGAATTTAAATCAAGAAACGGTCCGAGTAGTATTATATCAAATTTAAAAATATCTTTGGTGTAAGTGGCCCAGTCTAATGTCGAGTGGTGACAATACGATATTGCCGGGTATTAGGGTCAATTGCCTTGCTCGATATGTTGGGCTAGTCTCCGATAACACTGTTTAAACTGGTGTGCTACTGGCGGTATTTGAATAAATATAAAATTATCATTATATAACCTCTAGATACAAGCTTTCGAACACGATGACCGCGGAAAGAGCAATATCTGTTGTTTTCGCAAGCCCAATCTTAATCGGGAAGAAAATGAGATTTTCAACCGATCCAATGAGTAGATATTGCTTAAACAAAACTTGTTTATTTGCATGAGTGGGTACGATCTAAGTTCCTATAACGTTACCATTATAATCATCGCGAGACCGTGAACCATCCGTATACTGGTGTACTTCATTTTTTCTCTGACCAATGGTGCTTCCTGCTTTGTATAAGTTGATTGATATTAGATATGAACAAAAACTGGTTCCTACCTGCTTTAACCACTGCATTAAATAGAAGGGTGTTGAATCCATTCCTATTTCTTTTTTGTTTTGTACCCACTCTGATGGATGAATGTAATAATAACTTCTAGTTAGGCGTATCAGCGCTCCACGCAGAACATTGCAAATGGAACATGATTGATTCCACTTGGGCTATTTTTAATAGCTAAAGAACTCTGCAAATGTCTGTTAATCATTATTACAAACTGATTTCGCCGTCTGAAATGTGGCAACGGTAATAAATTATTGTCTCTGCGCAAAGTATGAATAAATGTTAATTATGTAGGTATTATCATACGCATCTGACATTTAGTCTTAATAACAATACGCATTGTAAATATAAGTTGCACGGAGTACATGTTTCGATATTGTTTAATCATACACCGTACTATGTATTTTATTACAATATAATTTACGCAACAACCTATTCTCTACACGGAAACTTTATCTACATATCAGTCAAAATGGCGGAATAAATAACATAGTAGCTTAAGTAGAGTCCGCACTGAACTAAAAACCGTAAGTGTGAAATGACTCGAGTTGATTCAGCAATGCATCACTTTACTACAACGGAAGGCATCACAATTCAAATATTTGTGATTCACCTATTGATTGTCTCGTGACGCGTTTTTGCTTACGTTCCGCTTTATTAACTGGTGTATGAGCAGTTTTCTCAATATCATGTTCGGCGAAAATTCATCCGTCGATTTATCACAAAGGCCGGTGCGGTGGCGCCGAACAGTTGGAGCTACTGATGTCATGGTCACGCGCGGTTGCGTCACTACTAACAACAGACGCGAGTGAAGAGCGGACGATTAACTACGTACAATGTAACCGCGGCCTTACCGCGCCCGGCCCACTGCCCTGCCTAGCCACTCATCTGGCTACTCTTAATCTGGGTTAGGAGGACTCTAATCAGCCTCCACTCGCTTAATTCAACGAAAACTGTTATGGTCACGAACTTGTTGCTCATAAATAGCAATAACCCACCTAAATAATCCCTAACTCATTTAATAATATGGAAATAAAGCTTAGTTTTGGTGTTAATTTACTCAAATTCTAAAAACAGACGTGAATCAGATAAATAATGATAAACATTAGACAGTTATCGCATGATACACACAATGCTATTTCTACTTAATAAACTTTCTTTGTAGACTCTCCTGAGTCCAAAATAGACCATTCCGAGAAGAATAAATTAAAAGACACGGCAACAGCAAACGCGCCAAATATGGACGAACAGGATTAAGTTTAGTATACTATCGAAGTAGCGGTGTAACTCAGAATGCCTATTAATATTCAAGGCGATATTAATTTATACGCACATTATCGGTAGCTGGAAGCACTAACTATGGTAACTAATTGTAAATGGTCGGGAGGTTGCCTTTTTACATACTAAACGATTCATCAAAGGAAACACTCGAGTTGTGTTGCCACTGTCGTCAACGGAGCTAACCTTACTTGCTTCATATGTGTTTACTTCTAACACACGTCTTTAAACATATCTTTTTATATAATAAAATAGTAGCTATTGAATAATCAAAATCTATTTTTATGTGTTTATTTATGAACCAAAACCTTCTCCCATAATATAAAAACGTTAGTCATTAATTGATACCGTAAATCTATTTGCATTGGGATTGTAATGTTTCATTGACAAAGTTAAAATTATAATGGCAGAAATCTCATAGGATAGTGTAAGAATATTGGCACAATTTAACAATTAAGTGTATTTAGGACAGTCACGTGCGTTATCCATAACATGTCCTCAAACGAAAGCATGTGCTTTGTAGATTGGAGTCGTGGGAATTGCTATACATTGTATACAGGCCTTCGCATCTAGATGCTAGCAATTTAGACTAACATAAACGTAGTTTTCGCAGCCTCATGTGTTCGAGTTATATTATTAATTAAACGAAAATTAAACGAGTTTCTGGTTAGATTGTTTTATGAATAGGCTATCACTACTTGTGTTATTAATTTAATTGTAATATTACAAATGTTATTTATTGTTCTAAATTTTATAATTCTCAATTTTACTTTCGTAGTCAATAATATGTCCCTTAAAAAACGCATAGCGTTGTTACATTAATCATAATTTCACCGTGGCGCAGTTAGCTAGACGCCGCCTGTGAAACGACAGGCCGCGGGTTCGATCCCCGCACCGAGAAAAATGTTTGTGTAAACCACAAGTATTTTTCGGGTCTGGCTAAACGTTCGTGCGAAAAGTCTCTCGTAGTTTCTGCTACCCACGACACAAGACTCGATCTTAGTGTCGGGTCAGGACTTTGTATGTGACCGTTGGGTGTATTTATTTATTATTTAAGTGAACAATCAGGAAGAAACTTGAATCTAAGCTGCTTTTAACGATCAATTTGGAGGAGACATAATATACAGTATAATAATCATACTCATTTGCGTATAACATCCGTTAAAGATCTCATTTTTATTTTATTTAAATACAAACGTTGGAATACTGACGATAAACGTATAATTAGAAAATAACCTAAAGTTTGAGTTTAATTCCAACAGTTAGATCATTAAAGTTTACATCGAAATGTGCTCGGATTCTGAGAACACAAATGCATACGTGCAGATTAATAACGGCACGGGGCGGTGCTCCAAGAATCAACAGATTTTCCAATAATTGAATGTGAAACTGCCATCAAGCCATCAAAGGGCAGAGATACGCTTCTGTAGATACGAAAACATTTTACTCAGGATTTTAATGAAAGCTGATATTTAACTTCTCTTGGCGGTATTTACTTAATTGGCATGGAATATTATGTAGCGCATAAATCCATATATTATATAGCAAGCCAACGCACTGTTTTCCTACTGTTCTATAAATATACCGAGTGGATTGTGGCCTGTAGGCCAATAAATAATATCAATGTTGATCCTTTCCTAAATGAAAACATTTGAATTGTTTCGAATATCGGTTTCACAAAAATAAAAACTAAATCACTGAAAGTTTTTGTGGTGTCTGAAAATGACTGGAGGTAATTAAACAATAACAACAATATCTTAAACAGTTTGTTGATAATAAACTTGCAACAAAACTTTGTTTGACTTGAAATTAAAGAAAAATTAAAAGAGATGCACGTAAGACCACATCATTATCAGACCAAACGCTATTTTAAAAACAAAAAAATATTTCTATGAAACTCGAACACAAAAAAACAATATTTTATTAGTGCATGGCTAGATTTACGTGATACGTCGCATCATATTGACAAAAGTAAACACTGATGGCGCGACGCGGTCCCACGACCCATTATTTAAATCCCCATAGATGCGAGTTCCATTATCCCCTTGCGCCTGGACGAACCTTCGAGTGAGTGGACATGGCGGCACGGCAATGCGATGGAGCTTTATAAAGAAATTGCCTTCGCAAGCCGTACGCTACCATAATTCAGACACGTCCGCATATCTGACGGAAAAAGGGGACATTTGAATCCTGTCTGACGCAAAATGAAATTGGGTATACAATTAAAAATGAAGTTAGGTGTCCCTATTGTCTAAGAGTTATGAAATTATCGAATGACACATTGTTTTATATTTTTTAATATGTTCAAGCGTGATGTGTCCTATTGAGGTGGGTAGAGACTATGTAGAGCGCCAGGAGTTATCTAAACTTTAGACACACTTATTTCACTTCATCAACATTCGTTAATCTCTTCATGCACGATCGTCAGCAACGAGTACTTCTTGATTATCCTTTTTTAAGTAAATCCTCTATTTAATTATATAGGGACACTTGTGACGTCACTGTCAACTTCGCCTCTCACTTTCGCATTATAAATCTCGCTCGCCAGTCGCCTTGCAGCCATCCTAATATCACGGTCATAATAGTCACTTTTCGTCTTTAGATTCTCGTTTTTCCTTTTTATTCTGAATATCACGTTCAGAAGCTCCTGGGAAAATAACTTATGATCTCTTTGTCTTTAATTAATTATTTAGGCCAGATCGCATGGCATCATTTAGTATTTCCCTAAGCAGAACAATTTACGGATATAAAGTTCGTACGAACTCATTTGTACCTACTCACGTATGACCAATAAGCATCGACATTGTTAGTCATTACCTTTCTTTGTGATAGTTATTTATTCTTCTTTCATTACTTACCGTTAACTTATTATCTGCAAATGCACTAATACTATGTTTCGATGACTCATATCCGCTTTAGTGAATTGATAAATTCCAAAATTATCATGCTTCCTATTTTAAATTTATATATTTTTTATCGCAAAGGTGTGGCGAATGCTCACATACTCTCTGTGATGGCAAACGTGATCATTTATTTATTTATTTGGAGAACCAGTGGTGGTTACAAATTTCCTAAGACTGAGAATACAAAAAATATTTCAATAAAAGTAACACCTTTCAAGGCTATCACAACATGCAACAATAAAACATAACATAAATACACAATAAAAAGTGAGCTATCTGGTACCTATTAACCTAAGATTTAATCATAAAAAATTAAAAAACAAACACATCTTCTCCAACATGTTCTTCCTTTTTCATGATGCTTGAAGAAAAAGTCGGGATGAGGTAAGGGATATAAGGCCTCCAGCAATCTTACTCACCGAACGAAATTCGAAAGCAGAGTCATCGTTCGCGTCGAGTTTTTTTTTATTGCAATTAATGGTGTGACGAGCATGCCATACGGGCTGATGGTAAGCGATACGACCGCTCATGGACAGAAGAAAACCATGAAAAACAACACCATGAATTACAAGGCAATGCTTGGCATTCCACTGCGCTCGATATCCTGAGACATAAGATGTTAAGTCTCAATATGTCCAGTAGTTACTCTGGCTACAATGTCCTTCAAAATGGAACACAACATTGCATTTACACTGCTGTTTGGCGGAAGAATAGACATTGCGGTGGTACCTACCCAGGCGGCCTCTCTCATATGAGAGACCTACTACCAGTAGATAATAATATAGATAGATAAAGTTATTTAACACTATTTGTACCACCCTGGTCGAGATGACCCATTCCTAGTGTAGTCTATTTAACAGTGAGTCTGCCACTTTCAATTCACTGATAGCAGTGTGGCTCTACCACTTATTTCATGGATAAAAAAATACTAAGTGATATTACGTCCCTAGAATTTGATTTGGTGGTCAGATGGGTAAATCATATTACCTGTCATTATATTGTCGTTATGGATGAGTGAAATAGCCCTCAAATACTTATATTTCAGTTGGATAATATTGCTATAACCAATAACAAAAACCAAAAACCTTCATTATTGCTACGAGTAACATAATTTATCGCTACATAATAGCATAATGAGGTAAAACAATGTAACAGATTTATGATTTTATATGTTATCGAAATAATTACTAATCATTCGTATTGATCGGTGATCAGAAACAGATACCTCATATGTACCTATATTATTTGTTTACCTAGGGAGGTATATACATATGTAAGTAGTAGTGTACCTAATATATAAAATTATAGATGACTTCATACAATTGTTTTATGTTTTTTTCGTTCTTTTGTGTATTTATTAAAGTAAACCAAATGTATACTCGTTTATGGACCATTAAGATAAAAATCATTTATTTACGGCTAGTTTTAATACAAATGTAACACAGCCATTATATTTATATACATTTTACGAAATACATACGAGTACTGCTTCAAGAAGACGCTACAAAACAATTTTAATATGTATTTAAAGTTTAAACCGAGATAAGCGGTACTCGGAATCGTTTTGGTCATTTTATCTCTGACTTTTGTAAAGTTTGTTTGATGGAGTAATAGTAATTAATCAGAAGGGCCGTCTTCGCAGCGGTCGGCTTGGTAAACTGACAACCGCTCCTATTTACAACTTCCTCTCGATAATTTAGGAGACAATTAACAAAAAAGGATTAACGGCTTTCTAAAATACATTGATGTTAATAATTTAAAATGAATCAATGTTGTTCTTTGCTGCTATTCATTTCGTAGTAAGAAAATAATAGAATGCATGTTAGTTTGGTTGATACATTTAAAACATTCATATCTACATTCCATGGAGGTAGGCAGAAACTAAAAACTGCCTTTTGTCTCTAAAGAAGTGTGTTTAATTATATTCTAGTGTATTTAATTATTTCTTTTTTGGAAAAGATTATTATTTGACCAAGAAACTGCTTCTCAGTACGCTTCCTTCCAGCTTTTTCATTAAATTAATTTTATATAAATGCTATTACCAGTAACACAAAAGTATCGATATAATCAATATCAGATACTTCCGAATGCCTAAAACGAATAATCCAATTATATTTAGCACAAATAGACGCTGGCCTAAATAAACAAGGTATCGTATTATTGTGTTGATCTAGATTTGGCGAGCTAATCCACTGTTCAAACTAGTAAGGGTATTATTAATTTAATTACATCAAATTCTATATTATACAACACTATACTTAGTAGTATAATATAGAACTATACTATACTACTTCTGTACGCGACAATCTTTGGAACTACCAAATCGAATTTGGACAAATATTTTTGTATTTGGTATATATTGGCTATTTGACCTTAGGAGTCCATAAAAAACATAGTTCATATGTGAAATTATGTTTTGGTCAAATTATTCTTTATTATTTACATACCTGGTGTTCATGAAGATGCTATACAACTAGTATATTAATATTATTCTCATTTTCCCCCTAGTATTGCGGTCAGGTCGTTCGGTATTCACTGTTCTTAATATTTAACCACCTACCTTGGAACTGGAGGTTACTCGTGTGAATTTAATATAAATACACCGTTTATACTTCTCTTGCCCTGGAGAATTAGCATCGACCATTATTAGGAAAATAAATAGAGCGCTTCTGTTTTGAATAATATAATATAATTGGTACTCACCACTTTAATTTTCGTTATGGAATATGTAAGTAATTATTTTGATAACGTGTCTGGCGAAAAAATAATTTATTATTCGGTTGCTTTGAAGAGGCTATAAAAGTGTTATTTAGATATCGCATCAAAACTATGTTTTTATTTATATTTTTTTCTTTCTGTTTTTAATCTCTCTATACTGAAATTACTGAAATACAAACATAACAGCTTATTAAAGTAGGTACAATACAGATATAGAAATTTTATACATTGCAGTAAGAACTTTCTTATAGGTATAATACATATTGCAGGTGTTGATAGATATTTTATCTATAAATTGTTTTATATTATAATTATAACTGTTTGGACATACAGATATTTTTCAAAAGATACCTATCGTTCATTCGTTATCCTCAGAAACATTCAGAATGATAAGTGGCGTATGCCCATTTTCAAGTCCGGACTACCTCTTTGCCAAATTTAATTAAGATTCGTTTAGAGGTTTTGTCGTGAAAAAGGAATAATATGTCAGTTCCTTAAATATTTATAATACAATTCTGGTACTCGGACCAATCGATTTGTATGCGAGTTTGTGACGAAAAGCATTGTAGAGGATATCCACAAAACAAAAACAATATATACTAGTAAATAGCCGTAAAATATTATAATTTATAAGCGTGCACAATACACAAAGTTATTAAATAGATACATTGCGATGATATAACACAAAACTATACATCAAACAAGGCATGTGCAACGATCATGATTTGCATTCGCATTCATTTGTCTATTGCAAATGCGGCCTTGGACTAAAACAGCGCTGGGATCGAGAAGTGTATCAATTAGCGGAGTTAGCGTCGAGACGGCGGTACTTGGCACTCGGCACTCCGTACTCAATACTCGCTAGGAGCTGGGAGTTAGGCAGCTGTTGGTCGAAGGGCACGCAGGGTTTAGGTAGGGACGAGGCGAGAGTAATTATCGTGGTGTGTCGACTGTCGACGCCGTGTCGACGACTCCCGGCAGAGCGTTCACCCCGAGGGTCGTACAATGCGCACAATACGCAACTGTCGGGATCGCGCCGCTATCACCAATCTGGGACGGAGCACTAACGCGCTACACTGATTGACGAATCAACATCTTTTCGTAATTAGCTCCTGACCGTATGCAGTGTGCTGTGCCCTCGCGGTATAAACAGCTTTATGTTCACTTGTATGATGTTTATTATCTGCTTGGAAATTTTAACTCACTTGTTTATTTGTGGCATATGCAAATATGTTCGCAAGTGGTGCAATTCAATGCATTTTTATCAAATATGATGTTAAGTAATTTTAAGCTGCACAAAATATTCGATACACGCAAAATTAGTTGAGCAGTGTAGGTACCGCTTAACAATAGGCTAAAGTTTCTAAGACTAGCACGTGATAAATAGAAAATATTAAAACAATAATTAGAGTGGCAGAGTGTGTCGCAATAAGGCGTTCGGTGCTGCCACCCGTTGCCAGTGCCAACTGCCAAGAGTTGCCAGTCGGCTAATCGCGCAAGCCGCCGCTCACGGCCGCCAGCCGCCTACTCGCCAGTTAAACCCATATAAAGTATTCGGCTCTCAGCTTTACAATCATATTCATTTTTATGTATCCAATTCTGGCAAAACGCTAATTGGGAAACAAATGTTTTTTTATGCTATGCTAATGTATGCTTGGTATTTTAAGATGTCATTTTTGTATTTTGTATTTGTGTCTGTGTGGGTATGGATACATTCCCAGAATTGCTCGATATTACCAAAAGCCGGAGAACACAATTAGATATACCATCTACCTTCAGGATTTACGAAAATAAAAATAATGTTTTTTTTTATTGTTGGCAAAATTTCATATACCTAAACCATTTTCATTACTAGGATAAAAAATATTACGCTGCCAATTATGAAATAAAAATAAAATTAAGAAAAAGAAAAAAAAATGTCATACAGGATTCAAGCTCTCTCAGCGCGACTTGACATAGGCGTTCCTTAAAACAAGTCTTTAAACGTTTCCATATTTATGTATTACTTAGACTCTCCCAACGTAAATTGCTACTTTTAGTTTTTTCCTAAAAGCTACTTGGTTATTTTAATGACAGAAGAGCCAAGATATCCACAACTTGTTTTTAAAACGAACACTCCGTCTGTTGTTTCAATAAATTACTAGCTACGGAGTACTAAAAAAGGCCAACCGGCGAGTGTAACCAATGCTTAGTGCCTATTAAGTGGTGGCAAAGTCTCATTGTTCTAGCAAGTCTTCAACTAGTCTATCAACATTCCTCATCGGGTGTCAGTACTCAAGGTGTATTCGAGTGCCAACACTGGATTCGATACCCCACTAGCGCATTTTAACGTGATAACTGTCGCGGTAGCTAACCGAGTTTATTAAACTAGATTTGTCACTTTACTTCCTCCGCGTAGATTACCTACTTACATAGCGATTGCACGATACTCAATCGCGAACAGGATAAAATTTTATATCTTTCGCCTAATGTAACTCTCTAATGGTAATTAATTCACACATTTCTTCGCATGTCTGCACCAAATGCTCGACAGCGAAAAAAAAAGTATATTTGAAATGTTTTTCGCCAAATCGTCTGTAGTTTCTGTCATAAATATGAATCAAACGCAATCAAACTTCAACGAAAAGCGAAGACATTTTATGTTATCACAGAACCGACACATGAGATCAAATGAAATTTATATTCTTTCAACGAATGTCTGAATTCTGAGGTCTATATGTAAGCGTCACAACAACGTTAAAATTATTATGAATTTAAAAATCGATTAGAATTTAAAAAAGTGCATTAGGCCACTGAGCCACTTTAATCCTCTCAACCCTTGAATAGACGCGTGCCTTACAGTGAAACTTATATATCTATCCTCTTAGTAAATAGAAGTACAACAACATTCTGTAATTCCCGGTTTCAACACGAGTAGCGGTTTATTGACGCTACCATAGTTTGCTCTATTATTCGGTTACCTTTGAGGTAACCGTTGTGTAAGGTTGATTGTGTTCTAACAATACATCATTTTGTCGAGTGAATTCCCGCAAGTTCCTCAACAAACTACAAGTAATTACACGGCGTGTGCGGTACGCGACACTTCTGCCAGTGAAAGCTTCCGACTCGACGTGAAATAGAGACTATTATTTCTCGTTTATTAGTTTATAATGATCTACCTTTATCCTTTATGCCGTTAGTGTGTTACTTCTTCACAAATATCGACACAAGAGTAATCTTTCACGTTTCTGAGAATAAATGTCAAAGCGTAATTTCTTATAACTCCATCATAATGCACGTATTACGATGTTAAGTATTACGTTGTGTAGCTTTTTAAAGATAATTACTTTGCAGTTTTATTCACATATGAAAGGGACCAGACAGGTTATTTTGTATTCTTCTATGCATTTGCATTTCGCTGCGATGTATTTTTAATCTGCACTAACATGTGCGCACGAACCTGTGACAAATGATGCACGCTGCACGCACCACAAACGAAACCCTTTCATATAGGAGTGTCAGCGTCGTTTCAAGTGCCTTCCTCGGTACATAATAAATAAGTTTCAATAAACTCTGTCGAGCTCACCTGTTCTAAAACATACATGTGTATTTCCGTTTGGAAATACTTACATTTGTGCTACCTAGATGCCTTTTACATGGCAAAATTCCTGTGTATTACCTACATTAGATAATATAATTCCATTCAACAGTCCATCATTGTTCAACAGACTGTATTTTAAAATACAGTAAAATTTCATTGACGATAGAATCAATTAAAACGAAGCAAATAGCCATTACAGTTATGAAAATATGACAAAACTGAACAAATTCCTGTAATCTCATGCGCATTTGCAATATTTGTGTTGTCTTATAACTGAGTCGTGCTCTACCAGTTTATACTGTGCTAGATATTTTAAAACTTGTAGCATTGAAAAATTATCATCAATACCTTCAGAATCTATGATAACATATCATCGTACCTGATTCGTCCAGGAAGGAGCTCTTTGTTTTGAAGTTCGTCGACCTTCTTATCTGCAGTTGGCTTAATGTTGTAGCTTTACAACAACATAAAGTATTTTCGGATTTACGATATTGTTATTGGGTTAACCTAGATATTGTAATCATAGCATGAGGAAAGCGATAAGGGACCTTCGAAAGTTTATAAATATTTTTTTCGCCCACTCCCTCATAAAACTGGTTTCCGCACGACAACACCAAGTGCTCTCGTGTTTATTTCTTCACATCAAAAAATTACACGCAGTTTTCTTTTCATTCCCGCTTTCCTGATAAATAAACATAGAAAAAACTCTTAACAACCTCGCAATGATGTAAAATAACATGAAAGTTTATACAATTATAAATAAATTACTAACAGAAAACTGAATCATTAGCATAGAAAAAGTGTAAAAGTCTCTTGTTAAGATCGAACACTGTAATTACATAGGAAATGTGAAATGTTGGCGTAACACATGGCAAACGTAATTTAGCATTTTAGTAGTGTTTTGTAGGTGTGTGATATAATAAGCATGTGTACGCATGCGATGCGGGCGTGTTCGGCGCGGCTGTTTGTTTGGGCGGGCGCCGGCGGCCGCGTCCACTGCGCTCTTCTCTGCTTAATAAATGCTACTCCATAAACGAGTTCATTAATCATACTAAACATCGTCTAATCTACCTATTATACTGATGTAATGCCGCACTTTATGTTAATAATAGAACAAAAACATTAATTCATTCTAAAAGGGCCTTCATTGTGAAAAATTAAACATTACACATTTGCATGGCCATTTCAATAAACGGAGAATCACGATGAATGTTATGGTTTCATATTATTGTTATTGTTGTAATATACTGAAGAATAACGCCATAGTTTGCTCTACTATGAATAGCATAACATTCGAAAATTGCATGCAAATGAACTTTATCGACAATTTTTTTTTATGATCTGTGATGTGCACGTAGTTCCAGATTTTCGCAAAAGTTTAATAAAAAACCTATTTCTAAAAAATCCCGCACAGACAACAGCAAAAAGAGCTTCACATCGTAATTAGTTCTCCGAAGTGTTGAAGGGAATGAAATGTGTTATTCATAAACATGAAACAATTACGTTCTTTCAAAGAAAAAACGTCCGTCGAAAGGTCTTCATTGTTCAAGAGATTAGTCACCAAAATTAGTTTGTTGCGGGTAATTTAAACAAGGGAGCGGAAGGCGAGGGGCATCAGGCGTCGGGCGCGAAAGGAGTAGAACCAAAATAGCCACGTGACCCGGCCATTGACTCGGTTTATCCTAATCCGTCCCACTAGTCCAGTTCAGCCTTCGATACGCGAGACAAATTGAACCGATCCCGCGCAATGTTTACGAACACTTCGCTGATAAACACGAACAACAAACGACCAGCACTTGTCTACAATTATCTAATTCAGGCACGTAAATAAATGCGTCTTCTGACACTATTCCATTAAAAAATATACTGCTGGAATTTTTAAGAAAGCATCGCGTAGACAAAATTCATACAACTGAAATAAACGTGGCTTTCATTCCCTTAAACAGCGATAAAATATCAAGGATTATGAAACAATGAATTCTCAAAAAATATGACCAATCAGCACCGCGACCTCTTTAAGTTTTCACAATAAAAAATATTGATAAAACGCAAATGTTTCACAATGCAAGACCTTTAAAATACGCACCAAAGCATGTTTTATACAAAATGTTTGTAATTCTGCATGACGCGTAGCATTTGCTAACTTTTGCTTACATTTATAATTGCTTTAAATATATTCGTTGATTGTAAAAACAAACGAATATAATGATCAAAAAAGAAAAGCACACAGTATGGGCTACGTTACAATATTATTGCTATCTCACAATACGTAACAGATGTGAAATGCTAACTCCGGGCCGCGGCCGAATGAAAATAAATATCTCCTCATGGTCTACGCAAACAAACACATCAACCTACTTTTTGGATTAGATACACAGGACTTCAAACGATATGCCTATGTCGCGAGTTTATTACAATCTGTTCACTACTCTGACAAACGCTTTATTTTATATCCTGGTGCCAAAAATGCCATTCATATTTACAATCTAAGTATCGCGGGTTGTATTTATAGCTCAATCATTAATTCCTTTTAACAGAATAACTAATGTTTCTGATATAATAACGGATTATGCTAATTCGGACTTCGGTGACCGAGGACTCTGAATGAATGCAACCCTCCAACGCGGTATGGTTTTATTACATTTATACATATTTATCACTATCGACCTTATAATAGTCTCGGTGTATAATAAATCTGCTCTTCGCTTTCAAATTCCCGGTATTCCATACAAAAATATCAGCCCGCTTATCGGTGAATATATCCGGGATATCGGATATTTATTTCGGATTCATGAATATTCTTGGAAAACCAGGTCACTCGCCGGTGCTAGAATTAAATTTAAAATGCATCACTGTTAACGAAAAATGATGTATCACTGAATTAACATTATCTTTGTTTTTATTTTTTTATTTTATTGCGATGGTAAGCGATACGACCGCTTATGGACAGTAGGAAACCAAGCAATACTGTGAATTACAAAGCAATGCTCGGCATTCTACTGCGCTCACCATCCTGAGACATAAGATATTAAGTCTCAATATATTCAGTAGTTACTCTGACTACAATGTCCTTTAAACATATCATTGCATTTACACTGTTTTTGGCGAGAGAAAGAAACATTGTGGTGGTACCTACCCAGGCGGCCTTTCACATATGAGAGATTTACCACCACCACCATAATACAAGAAATAATTGTGATTAATATTATGATGCCATAGATAGTTCCACTTATCGCAATAACTTAGATCCTGTACTAGACAGACGGCGAAAAATACCGCCGTGACGGGCACAAATTACATTCAACATTACAAGTTATTATACCAATGACTTGCAGCTTCACTTACAGTGTTCTTCTATAAGATAAGAGAGTTATGTAGCGCGATATTTTGTATTTAATGACTAATAAAAACAATAGAAAGACACAACCACGCGCATTCTTATGAAAGTGCTAAGTAAAACTAAAAACTAGAGAAGAAGTGTGACAGAGGCGAAGCGAATTCTAGGTTAGTACTCGTAGTTGTGTCGCTTTATTGACAGTTGATGGTTTGTCTCTACTTGCAAAGCAGATCATTTTGGAAGGGATCGTGTAGCGCAGTCTAGTCTACAAGTACAATTCTCTTTAATTGTTACAATGCAGTTCAATCTAATATTGTCCTCTAAAATTACGCAGTTATTTGTGTGTGGTACATATAAAGCATATAACCTGGACATTTTTAAAACATATTTGTAGCAAGTGTGACTCTAGGTGTACGTATCACTTTTGCATTAGGCATTGTGGTAACCCGCTAAACAATATCTAAATAATTGAAGCTATTTATTAGTGGCTTCATTATGGAAACTTCCAGTCACTTTAAAAGTCAGTTGTTAGTGGATTCGTGTTGAACGTTACCCCTCGCTGTCAGACACACACTTTCAACTTGAAGTTCACACGCTTTGTTCAGATACAATGACTCTCTACGTTCTTTTTGTTTTCATTCAGACGACCTTTGTTGATAATAAACAATATCGCGACTCTAATGAAAGAAATCATGTAGCGTGAGATTTTTATATCATTTATTTTGCAATCTACACATTACTATTCCATTGTCGGAGCCCGTCGGCCATTACAGGTTTCCACCTACATTACGACTTCAAGGTTTTTCATAAACGCGTTAAAACAAAATATATTGTATTTTATAATTTGGTCTGGATATGTTGAAACTGCTTCTTAATGCACCATAAAACTATTCATCAGCAAACACAAGGATTTCGCGGTGCTTCCCACGTCCGCCGAATTGGTTTACGTCAGTGCGGCCATTACGCCCAAAATACACGCCACGCGAGCTCCCGCCCCGCTTAAAAAGCGTGTCAATCAATTTACATTAGGCTTGCCATATACACCGGAGATATCTAGTGCAGTCTAACTACTATAAACTATACAGTATACACAGTCGATCAATACCCAGCCAAGTGTTCGGAATGTTATAAGAAAACGAACAACTGCCACTGACACATACACCAAGAATTTGACGTGCCTTAGTTTATGATATATATCATTGGTAATAGGATTTTGTGCCACAAATATCTGCATTCGTGTTATACCTATTGTACGTTAATGTTAGAGATAGATAGAATCTCTTGGCGTTTCGTTCAGCATCACTACTGATGCAGTAATCTCGGTTATTTGCTCCTTCACCCCAATTTGACTTCTGCCCCGAGCTCCGCTGTAACAAAGTGCCCCTCCACGCATGTGTCTTTTATGATGCCAATTTATCAGTAGTATTCGTCTTAAACACGTGCAATGAACGTGGAAAAATGGTTAACGTACGTTTACTTAAATATCCGAATTGCTGGAAGTAATTATTGTTTTATTTAAATGTTATGACCAAATATTGTACTATTTCATTAAAATATTATAAGTAATCAAATTATTTTTCTTAATTAAAAATGACATCATAAACTGTATGTAGATATGTATGTACCTATATCTAGAACAAGTTAATAATTATTTCATTATCCTACTCACAAAAACAAAATGGAAACAATATTTTAATCGAAAATATTAGAATAATGAAAAATATACGGATAGAAGTCAAAACGCAATGTTTATAATATGTAATACCGTTCTAATATTGGCAAAATTACATCAAGACATTTAGCTACGTACCTTCTACCTAATTATGACGGTGTAACATTTCGTGATGTAATTAATGGGCTAGTAAGTGGCAATACGACGTGCGTTCATCAATAGAATAATAGTTAATATACGAGTTGTATATTAAATTGTGCGATTGCAATTTGTTCAGAGGAGGTTGTAGATCGAGACATACAGAGCGTGTTATGAAAACGAAGACCGGTTTCGAAAATATATCAATTGAAAGCCCTCGACGGCGCGCATGTATAATGTTATTGTGCAGCCCAATCGCTTGCAACACACCGACACCACCAGCCGACGAGTCTGTTACATGACAGATTATCAGCCTCAGTCGCCAGACGTCATCGCAAGCTGTCGAAATAGGTCACCACGCTTATCAGCTCGAATGTGCTTTACATTCAATAAATTAATTCCTCAAAATGGAGTGGCGTCAAATAAATCCCGCTCGTGTTCTCGTATCAGCCACGCCGCGCCGATAAAGAAGTTGCGAGCGGTGGCGCCGCGCCGCTTTACGTTTTGTACACTAATCGACATATAAACAAATATGCAAATTGCCATTTTCTGAATTCATTTTGTTCATTCATTAATTTCCCAAGCGTATATGAAATCAGCATAATATTAACACCCATTAATGATATATTTTAGCATATATTGGCCTTGAGTAATTTTAAACAGTTAATAATAAAGATTGGTTATAGAATAGCTCTTTGTGTTTGTTTTTATGGTTTTCCTACCGTGCATCACGCGCGCACGCGTATAACCCGTGTAAAAATCGAATTACCGTTAGACATGTGTCATCGCGGCCTCATTACTGCTGCCAGCACTTTGCGGTCACCAAACCTGTTCTTGCACCTCGTACCCTTTTTCTACAATGGTACAATTACCAAATTCGCAACACTCTTTCTCGGCCAACAAAACGATCAATGAGTCAATGATCAACAGACACATTTCGTTTGGACCTGTACTCATTCATGACTACACATTGGACATATTCCGTTCAATGGGTGATTTGCAAAACTTTAACTGTACTTTGGAGCGCTACATTTGACATAAAATCGCAACGTGCTAGAATATTTTTATTTTGTCCATACAAATATAAAATAGCGAGATAAGTGCGTATAATCTAGTGCGTGTCGGACTGAATGTCTATTTGCGAACATGACTTTGTAACCTGCAACACTGAACGGGTTTACAATAATTGCAAGCGTTGTAAATTTAGCACCTTGTAGAATCGTGTAATGTATTGCATCTCGGCTCAAACCAGAGAACTGGGTGATACGATTCACATAGTTGTTCGAATAATATGCAGTAGTTATTCGCGACTCTAAAGTTTCACAAAAACAATAATTGATTTATTATCACAGTCTCTTCAAAAATAAGTTATCTTTTAATTTTACCATAATTATAAACCTATGTCCCACACATCGGTATACCTTTCCACCCTAACTAAACGTCCTAATGCGAATAGTCGCAAAGCTGACGGAAAAGAAAATGTTATTAGACTAGTGTCCAGTCTAGTGCTAGAATTTCAAGCTAGTTATAGGATTAACGACACAGTAAATAACCATTGCAGTCGCAAAATGGGAACAACCGTGACGACTTAACGTGCCTCTTAAGTTAAAAAGGAAGTCGAGATTACCATAACCTATCATCGATTGGTACCAGATCACTTCAATACAATAGAATTAGATTTAATTTACACAAGATATAGATATAGATCCAAATTTCCAGTTAATTAAAGTACCTAATAAAAAGACACAAAATACATTTAAGATTACCTTTCCAATATACTAAATATTGGACATGATATAAATGTAAAGTAACCCATTCATGCGACTACGAGCGCCGCCCACGAGCAGCAATTTTCATTTTGTACCTACATATTTACGAATTGGGCTAATAAATGTTAAAATAAGATATCCGTTCTGTGTATAAGTGATATTTATTTGACCATACCTCTATGAGTCTGTTCTGTTCTCATCTGTATAAAGACCGGACGTACAGACGTAGTACCAGACGTGGGAGCCTGTGCCAACTAGACGACATTTACTATTGTTAGCAATGAATTATTGGTGATTAGTACCGTACTTCCTTTTGTGACATTGAAAAAAGAAAATCTTTATTTTTCCAAACAATGCGCTTCACTTTGTGAGAATAGTGTAAGGACACGCCAAAGTAGCATTACTATAGCAGGATATTAGTAACTTTGTTATCTTATCTTCGTATACCCTAATACCCTACATTAGTAATGTATCGAAAATTACGTGGATAGATATCATCGAACATTGTTTTACATGAATATTATTTTTATTTTAAATTGATAGTACTTGGGTTTTGTAATTATGTGTAGTGCGTCATTATTTCCTTATGCGCATTTGTACAGAATAAATAATGACCATTATATTTAGCCCTTGATACCTATGCCAAACTTGTGCCAGCAATAGGACGTCTCAGCTTGGTATAATTTGTCTCCGAATACAAATTATTATTGTTGTTATTTATACAATTAGGAATGTACACAAGAATTGTTTCTTGGTAACGTGTACTAGTCATATTATTACAAAACTTGCATTAAGTTTTTAAACTTTCTAGTTTTAAATGGGATTCTACCCATTTAATCGATTTAATAATTTGCCAACGTGCAAAACTTTCTCGAATAAAATTTACCTTCAAGACAAAGACTTAAACTACATGACTGCAAGAAATTCCAGTGCATTCTAGTCAGACACATTTCGAAGAATTTTATAATTTACTACAGGAGTTGGGTGCATAACCGAGCACCAGTGAGTCAACCTAATGACGTTGAAACAGTAATGGACTTCCAAGGTAAACAGTCACCGTGATTAGGACTACAGTTATCGTATGAATAAACAATGCATTAAAGTGTCCGTAATAGCCTTTAATCACCTTTCATCGCATTCCTTGACGGACAAATAAAAATAATAGCGGCGACTGAATACTGGAGTTTATTCATAAGGCCGGTAGCAAACAGGACCTTTCAGGCGAACTGAGTCACACATGTTTATCTTATCTGTCCGTTTCCTCTGCTGCAATTTCGCATTGATATCGACGTCGAACACTTCTCAAAATATATTTGAATACACAGAAAATAAAATGACTCACAGCGAAGGACGAAAATCATAGACGTAAGTGTACTTTGGTGAATAGAATTCCCGTGACTAAACTTTGTCGTGCACTATTATACCGTTAATTAACAGTAGGGAAGTTTACCTCGTATATTCGTTCGGAGCCGATGGCGTACGTTCAAGTACTTTACTAGGCAGTACCTGCATGACTACCAACGACACAACAATCACGTACCTACATAGCCATTAAAAATTCTTTTATACGTTCATATTGTGTCGATTCCTGTTAACGTTGTGATGTATTTTATTTTAATCTTTATGTTCATGGCAATATGGACAGTAATGAACGGTAACTTAAACCAATATCTGTAATCAAAATAATGTTAGTATTCCAAGTGTGGTGAACAAAGTAATATACTTTTATGTCGAACACAAAACACATGCATGGATATGAAGGCAAAGTATCCACCATTCTCGTTGTAGACGTTACTAGCTAAAATATTATGTATATTAGATATGACAAGAGTGTAGTGGTGTGAGTAATGTATTGTGTGATGTGATATGTTATGTATGAAGCGCTTATCGTTCGGCAGGAAGTGGCTTGGTTTATTATTCGTGTCGTGCGTCGTGCGGCTGCGTGCGCAGGCGCACTCGTTCGCGCTGCAGGATAAAATTGCTACGAGTCTATCCAACGAGATAATATTGAGAGGATTAAATCAATACCACACCATTAATGTATCACACGCACTTCATACCCGAGCGAGGCATTCTTACAAATTATTTTATAACTTACTGGCTTGTTCATATGCTACCTTGGGGTTCGTTGTTATATTGCTATGAAAGTAAGTCTGCATCTATCAATGAACTACAAATCAACGACCTCGGTAGGTATCAGACAGGTCGAAATGAATGAGATTCCGGGAACACGATAGTTGGTAAACGTGTCACGTTCTTCCTCTCCCTACTCTCCAGCTTATCAAGATAGGTGCGTGCGACATTAACGGGACACTCAGATATGATCTGTAATTAACATGGAAACTCATACCTATGTGTCGACGTTTAAGTGGGCGCTATAAATATTCTAAATAGTAGGTAAGCAGCAGTAACGAGCCGGCTTGATCAATCGCACCACGCCGGGACGTTGAAATGTTGACTAGGAAATTGATCAGTAACTAACTGTCGTCTGATAACGTTTCCTGACGAGATAAGTACTAATCAGTTGTTTACATTTCAAGTTTATCACTGCCCTTAGATTTCTGAAAATAGAAATAAGATACAGATAACAAACTCGACGCGACGCAGCGGACCTCGGGAGAAACTCCTCCCAACATACGTATTCAATACGAGGACTATTCAAAAAGTTTTATTTATTTAGGATTGCAATAACGTGATCCCGAACCGGACACAAACGGACTTTATCCGATAAGTTAGATTAGAAACTCGTGTGTATATTTGTTTACACAGATGTATAGTTACTGTATGTATTACAGAATGCAAATAGATAAATGAAACTACATTTGGGAATCTACGCATAAAACAGTAGTTTTATGAACATACATTTTCAATACAATTTATGTTCTTAGGACATTAAACCAAGCACAGTGCGATTAACTGTATCATCATTGATAATATAATTTACCGATAAATGGTATTGTTATGTTTATTGTTTGAGGGCGAGGGAACTGGGAGGTGCGCAGGAGGACTGCGCATGCTCCGCAAACCGGCCGACTCCTGGACCGACTGGTTTGACTGCGGAGTGCAACTGCAGGTCAACAACTCACCTTACTGATCCAAACACGTAGCTTGATCGGCGAAAATCCACCGCCCACGCTGTTTTACTTTCTGATCGCTATCAGGAAGCTGCTTTGCTGCAATTAGCTCTATACATTTAATTAACACCTACTATATGAATTATATAAATGCAGATTACAGTAGACTAGTGTTTAAACATCGCCTTTTATGGTCCTGTAAATGAACTTGAATGGTGTGTTTATTTAAACGTGTATCCATCTATCTAAATCAGCCTTTATATGTCCCACTACTTCCCTTAGTCCGTTGTTTTTGACAGGGGGATTTCCACATAATTAATTATATGAATTACTAATGTAATAGTGTATAGTATGGTCTGTATTCATTACAACGATAAAAAATAAGCAAATGCTGTTTGTTTATACATCACATTACCGTGTATGTGATTCCGTCACTTATACGTACACGATAAAGCATAATTTGAGTTTTAATTATTTATAATTTAGTATTTTTTGTAGAGTCGAATAGAGTCTATAAGATAATCAGTTTAGTTTGTGAATGCAACCTGTACACGAAAACTCAAACTAAGCTGCGTTTCTTTGTAGTATACAATGAAATTTTATCATTTAATTAGGCATTAAAACGCATATATTACAGTTAAATACATTGCACATTTTTAAGTCAACCTACAAGTCAGGTTGAAGAAAAGCTTAAAATGCATATTGCGCTGTTCTTTTGTTTAATATGTTTCTTCAACTAAGGTGTCCAGATGCAGAATAATGGTACTTTAATAAATACGCAGTCTAACTGTATAAAACATCTTTGTAAACGAGACGAGAACCATTTGCATTCGCACTTAGCAGGGATGCAGGGAGCAAAAAACATAAAAACAAATAAGTGAGGCAGTTACTCCGCCCGCAGCCAAGCCGCAACGACCGACGCTATGCGCCTGCGCACACCGTTGCCACATTACTGCTCTAAAAATCTCTCAGATATTATAAATTAACTTTCCTATTTCCATATTTAAATCCAATAACAATTTTTTTTATCGTATCTTGACAATATCGCAATGATATACTATATTGTGTAAAATTGGCTTATCAATTTATCATACGATTGCGAACACCTAGATTGTTCGATGTCGATAAATATTCACATGCTTGACCGTCGTACACAGATGACACAGTAGAAGTTATTAAAACATAAAAAAATAAACGTGTGTCTAGTTAAAGAGTTGAGACGTCTGCAGGGAGCCGGATGAGCCAATCAGCGTTATGTGAGTCACACGCATACAACGAAGAACTGCGCTCGGGCACCCGACCTACATGATATGATGAGCCCCTATTCTATACACACTTACTTTGTACCGTCGACTCGGCAGTGCTCTCTCTCGCACTCACGAGAGAAGCAATAACATTAGCTAGGAGCTACAGATAAACAGATCAACATTACAAACCAGCGCATTAGTGAAGTTGTATCATGTCTTGTTATGTGGCAAATGTTATGACGGGATGCTACTGTGTTGCGGGTTTATAATCCACCGTGAATACTGAATACGGCCGCTTTAGATATGGACTTATCGTCACTCTAATGATACGCCGTTTAAAATGTAGAGGTTTTGCAATATTTTAATATAAGCTTCGGGCATGAAGTTTAATACTTTTCCAATTAACACAATAAATTTTGCAACAATGTCATTGCATTCTAAGATTAGATTAAATGAACATAGGTATATCGGCAGTGACCGTGTTCTGATAATTAAAAATAAGTAAAATAATTGAGATGCGAGACTATTCAATATTGAAATCAATTAGGTGAAAACCAATTAACGATTTGGCACGCTCTGTCGTTTTTGCGTGGGCTAATGTAGCTTCCACAATTTTGTTACATTTATGTGAAAACGTTTCTGTTGTTTTAAAATTGCAAGTGCACACACGGAGTACAATGTAATATTATAGCGACTCATAAACAATCTTACTTTTAAATAACTTTAATGAAATGGAACCGAAACGTGTTGCGTAATTGTTCTTGAAAATCGCTTTCTACCGGCGTCACCTCGTCCACACTGTGATAAGCGAACCTTTACTTACGTAAAGCAAAATGATTGCGGATTAACTCAATGGCTACGTGCTGACATTTATGCTGACTGTTGTTTTTAACCATTACCCATACAATATGAAATTCATAGTGCGTTGATATGGACTTTCCTCATATTACATAGGTACGAATATAATCAGACTTATCCTAAAACTGCGGGATTTTATTAGACTATAACTAGTATAAAATACTCAGATATATAGACTCACTTTCTTTAGCAATTCTTATTGGGCTCCAAGACTTATATCATGGCCACAATGTAACAAACGCGACGGACAGCATAATGTAATTTAAATGGCTTAGAATTTTTCCACCAAGCGTGACCGTTCCTAAACCTAGTTAAATTTAAAACTTATGCCTATTTAATACCACATAATAATGAATATAAAATATCTTACTAAGTGGTGTCACACGAGCCCTCATCATTGCCTCAAGTAAATGAATTACAATAATCTTTTAAAAGTGAATCAGTATTACCTAAAATTACTGTCGTTAAGTAAAATTAACGATTTACAATCGTTCTAAGATGTTTCGCAACGGTTAAACGACATGATCTATCATGATAATTTTATGACTAGTTTTAGAAAAAATCAAGCAGCATTCATATCGAAGCTGATTGATTGATAGCCGCTTTGTAGTTGCAAGAATGTAGTTGCGGGGGAAAACTAAAATTGTAAAGGAACTAATAAATAAAATATTATTATTTTTTTGTTAGGGGTCACTTTGGGGGTTTAAAAAATTGCAAAAATTTCAGTTTCAATTTCATAAAGATATCTTCAATAGGTATTGAGAACAAAAAATTACATTCAAGGTTGTTACTCCTATTATTTACCTTACTATAGAGGTTAGGGGTGTGAGAGTAATTGTTTGGCTATTTTAGATGAAAAACAAGGTAAGAACTCTCCATCAGACGCAAGTGTAGTTTTCATATTATGCTTAACCGGCTAGATCCTTTCCTAGCGAGTATGCAGGTCTCGTATTTTCATGTCCAAGTCACGAATGTCTCATTAAAAAATGCATTTGCTATGTACATAACCTGAGAATTACGATTTTATTACATAGTACATCGTGCCTTATTTATTTAGCACGTCCCGCACACAAATTGATTATAATTATGATCCAAATTGCCGTTCTTCCGCCAATTAACGCTGCGGTTGCACTGACCTTCCATTGCGATTCAAATCATTAGCTATTTTAGTATTATCTATGTGCTTAAGAATGAACATTAATTTCTAGTACAAATTGTGACAATAACAACATCTTTCCTCAAAAAAAAATGTACCTACTGTGTAAAATCATGGAATTTGCGACAAGTCATACAACGTACCTACTAAAATGGAAATTTCATGATCCAATCGCATAAATCTGACATCTGTTGAAGTGAATCATCCGAAGTTATATCACAAGTAATGTTTTGTCACCATGATAGCCGTCAGCCGATAGGTAAGATGACCGCGGCGCGGGAGGGGCGCGCGACTCAGCGCTGACGTCACTGCACCGAACCAGTGCTACTCTACGTGCGCCTGCGCTGCCAATCTTGCACCCACATTCACTTTCTATTGACTTATCTTTGTCGATAGGTACAACCTGTTACGCTACCTCAAACGCATTAGTTTCCATGGATTGTACAGATTTAGCTCTAACTAATTAATTAATTTTACTTTTGCCATTAAATAGATTGCGTGATCCTGTGAGTACGTTGTATTCATCCATATAATTATATAGCTAGCACATTCTATAAAGGTAGTTTATATGTATAGAATAGATGATAGATATAGAGACATTTAGTACCTACGTTACTTAGTGTTTACAAGACAGCTGTGCTTCTTGTCCAGCTATTTTCATTGACCACACCGTCTGTTACTACTACGCTCTGCTCGCAGCTCGGTAGTCAGTGTCGGGAACATTGGCGGTTTGCCATCGCAGTAACTGTGACTCAACCATATAAACACACCCGATTCTCGGCTATGGCGGTTGTGAGTCGCGTTTCGCATATTTCAATACAATTAACGACTCACAGTAGGCTCACTGATTTTTTGCCAGACGCGTGTGAGAATATTCGCGATTTCACCGGGAACGCTACATGATGATACCTTTCGCTCGATTCGACGCCAGATAGTGAACAGTAAAAACGGCCGAGCAGCGTGCTACTTCCCAATGACCTTTGTTACGACTGAACTACCTGCAGCTACATGGTAACCGCCGTGCCGCCATGCCGCACCGCCGCGCCGTGAGATCTGAACGTCGCGCCGAGCGCCGACACGAGCACGACACGAGCGCGACCACCGGGAAAAAAATTGTTTATACGCGCTACATTCGTGATTGTGTCCTGTATGTTATTTAAACAACAAAGATTCGCATCGTACACCCATGTTGACATTGAACTTATTGTAAATGGTAGCTGCGCAAGGAAATTGGCAACGAACCAAATGCTTAAGCTCGGTCTTATGGAAATTTTTCTTTGTTGTTTTACAATCGGGGAAGAATTTCGGTACTACGCGTCCTAATATTTAAATATTGAAATATGTTCAAATATTCCAATAGTAAACAATTTCTAAGCATTAAAATAATTGTGTTTTCCTTACGCATATTAGATAATTAAATGTTCCTTATACAATTAACATCGGATAGACTCGCTGAAATATATTAATATTTAGTTAGACATTGTTCACCATCGAGGAACAACGAGAACGCCATATTGTATGCTAATAGATAAATAAGTACGCGTGTATTAAATGACTGTTCGGTCGAAATTAATTTATATTCCAGTAACATTTTCCTGTTATACTTTAGCCTCATATAGATTGATCGTTAATTAACTGTACTTCAACGTACCACGAGACTTAGTAAACAATAATTATGACTTTGTGCCAGAGAAAGAACAGAAAAAAAACAGTTAATATAGCGGGACATTCAGCGATACGAAATAAATTATCAACATGCACGTGCATTCAATATTCGGGAAATATACCATTTCTTAATAAGTATGGTAGTTGATACCAACAATTGAATTATAAAAAGACGTGATTAAATCACCTTCTTTTTACGCCGTTTGTGATGTTCGGTCAAAAGCTATCGTAAAAATATAATATTTTGAATAACAACAAAATTGTTATTATGTGTTGAAAGAAAAACACACAGCGTCGGTATGAAGATGCATTTGTGAACTTACCCTCTTTTCCTGCAATATTGATACAATACTTGTTTGTCACCGGCGGTGGGGCGACAATTTACAGGGTATAAATTGTCGGCCACTTGCTCGAGCTTGTCATAGTGCTTCACCAGGAAGATATTCCTGCGACGCTGTGTGTTTTTCTTTCAACACATAATAACAATTTTGTTGTTATTCAAAATATTATATTATGTGTTTACTAAAAACACACAGCGTCGGTATGAAGATTTGTTTGATATCTGCTGGTGACAAACACAAAACGCTATGTGAAGTTAAAAGTATATGGTTTATTTGATATATATCATGTACTTAGTTATTAATATTTGATTAGATACATTAAATTATCGTCTATATAACAATACAAATTGAAATCACAAAATATCACTTGATCTCAAGCAATTATGGAATAGAAATGGTAATCATTTTAATCAACTTGAAAATTATCAAAAAGTAATTGTGATCCCGAGGAATTTCTTTCTATTTCTCTACAATAGTATTTTCTGAAGGTGTGCTCAGTTTTCCAATTTCCTCTTGCTAATATATCATCAATAGGATGATTTTCTATCCAACCGGCGGAAGCAACCGCAGATCTGAAGGATCCAGGCGCAGCAGCTATCCCAGCATCTTTTAATATAGATTTTACCCAACCACCAATCATGGTTCGAGAAGCGGGACGTGGCTTACCCAATATTGATATGAATAAATGGTTCAGCCCCTCCTCTTGACTTCTCCTTTCCTCAGTATGAGCAATTAATCTTTTCACCCACGTAACTGGGCAAACTTGAGGGTTAGCATGTTTTAGTAATAACCACCCTGATTGTCTGTGACTAACGGAATCAGTTTTAGAGCCGAATACCGGCCATAAAACTATTCTGTCATCAGAGATATATATGTACGAGGGTGATATTCTTAGTAATGTAAGATCATGCACTCGTCTACCAGATGCTAAAAGTAGGATAGCCGCCGTACGCCGAGACACTTCAAATAGCGTAGTACTCTCCGACGGTCTGGCCAACCAGTCAAAGATTATTTTAGGATCCCAAATCGGTGGTTTAAATTTACTTGGCTGTGCCACAGCTATGGCCTTGAGAACCTGCTTCACCAGAGCTTGATCACCAGCTTGTCCTTGTTTAATCTTGCAAAAGGTGTATACCGCTGACTTGTGCACTAATATTGTACTGTAGGCCAGTTTTTCATCAATATGTAGATGGGCGAGGAATCGAGCTATTTGGTCCAGCTGTGGTTCTTGACAATTTATGTTATTCTCATCACACCATTTAAACCACCTCTTCATCGCTGGATAGTATGTGTCCATCGTAGACTTTCTCCAGCTGTTGCTTAGTAGCAGTTTTTCATTTTCAGACCATGTTTTGGTCTCATTGCTCCACCTCCAATTAACCAGGCCTGTAGAGTTAGCTGGTCTACTTGTGCAGGTGGGTGACCCGTGGCCGTGTCTATTAGGCACTCCGAGAGTCTCTCTATGAGCACTGGTGGTCCTAGAGATCGTGACTTCAGATCCGCGAGCCAAAACGTTTTCTCCCACAGTGGTGCTATTACAATGTATTTGCCCTTGGCGGTGTTCAGTTGCGCTAGGACTCGTGGGATCAAGTTGGGTGGTGGAAATATCCAGCCCAAGCGAAAGTCCCATATTCGACTGAATGCGTTCTTGAATAGAGCGGCGCCATCTCTGCAGTCTAGCGATACGTATCTGCTGACTACGGCTGTTTCTGCAGACGCGAACAGGTCGACGTCTGGAGTGCCCCAACGACGAAATAGTCGGTTTGTTGCAGTGGGCAGGAGATGCCACTCCGATAGCCGCTGTCCACGGGACAGGTGATCGGCTGTGCAGTTGTACCTCCCAGGGAGATAATGAGCTGACAGCGTTATGTTTAGACTGACTGTCAGCTTCAACAACTTGCACGTTAAGGTTAGAAGGCCCAGGGAATGTGTTCCTCCTTCGTTTCTTAAATACGAGACTAGTGTCCTGTTGTCCGACTGGACTAGAATATGGGCATTCCTCAAATAGCGAGATTGTCTCTGAATCGCTAAATGAACTGCAAATAACTCTTTCAGGTTCGAGTGCCAATTCCTCTGTTTCGCCGTCCAGGTCCCGGACATTAGGATTTCGTTCAGTTGGGCTCCCCAACCTGTGTCGGCCGCGTCGGTTGTCAGGAAGTGAGAGTATGGAATCTTGTGCATCACTGACTTGCTCTCTACTTTCTGCCGCCACCAATTCAGATCGTTCTTTACAACTTGTGGTATCAAACGACTCATTGTCTGGTTTCCTTTGAAACGTTTTAAAAATATTTGAGCGTGCCGACAATGCAGACGACCTCTCGGGACTACAAAACTGGCGAAGTTTAATTGTCCGAGTATTCGTTCTGTCTCTTTCAATCTGCACGTTTTTCTCCTCAACATCTTTACCAGTGCATCTTTTAGTTTTGTTACCTTTTCTTTGGGTAGTGCTATTGAGTTCACCTTGGTATTCCAAGTTATTCCCAAATATTCTAGTTCTTGTACTGGTGTTAAAATAGATTTTGGGTAATTGAGTTGCCAGCCCAGGGAATCTAAGATTTTTACGACTTTCGCAGTCTGGGCGACTAATTCCGATTGAACTTGATGAGCCAAGAGGAAGTCGTCTAGATAGACAAGAACTCGATAGCCTTTGGTACGAAGGATCTGCGCGATCCAGTTCGTTAAGGCTGCAAAAGTATGCGGAGCTGAAGCTAGGCCAAAAGGCAGGGAAGTCATTTGTAGCAATTCGCCTTGATAATACATCTGAAGGTAACGACGGTGAGATTTTGCTATAGGTATGTGGAAATATGCGTTGAAAATGTCTATCTTTACCATCCAGTCCTGAGCTTGCAAGAACTCCGGTACTGTGGCATGGGATACAAGGCGAAATTTCCTTATGTGAACATAACTGTTTAGTCCACGTAGGTCGAATATTGGGCGAAGACTGCCACTGCTCTTGGGAATTAAAAACATTTTTGATAGAAAACCCGGTCCCGATTGTTGTGGTTTTTCCAGCACCTTTTGAATCTTTAAATCTTGGATGACATTCGTCATTTCCAATGAAATTCTTGTGGTGTACCGTCTCAATAGTTGGGTGGAATGATATACCAGAGGAGGTTTCTTTACAAATGGAATGCGAGCTCCCGATACTATCTTTTTGATAAAGGTATTGGCGCCTAGGGCTTCCCATGCTGGTAAAAAAGTTCCTAACCGCCCCCCACGAAAATGGAAATAGTCATTTTTTGTTTTTAAAACGAAAGGAATCATTCTTATTACCGGGCTTATGATCTCTTTTAAAACCCTTTTGAGCGGTCTTGGCTTTATTATTGGATCGTAATGGAAAACTGTTCAGGTTGGATTCTGCTGATGTTGAAGGTACTGGTTCACGATCCTGATATCGTCTTTTAACAGTTTTATTTTCCTTAAGGTAAGTAGGCATATTAAGCCATACTCCAGTGCCCCCCAAAGATTGTATTAAGGCGGCCAGGGTTTCTTTATCAAAAAGATATTCAACACTCGGGGGTACATTTTTTAACGTGAGTTGTAAATTCTTATTAGGAATTTCTGATATTAGTCGGGCTCTCCGCCCTTCAATACACTTCGCTCTTTTACCACAAGTCACTTGAAGAATTTCATTGGTTTTTTTAAAGTGCTGGGAATTAGGGCCAAAGAGACCATTAATTTTATTAAATAAATTTTCGGGTGTTAAATCGGAGGGCGCATTATTGGCCCAATTAATAATATCTTGCAAATTCTCCCTTATTAATTCTTTCTGTTCCAAAAGACCATTGGTGAGACCAGCCAGCGTTCGTTCAGTACTAAGCAAGTAATCCTTCCCTTTATTTAAATGACATAGTTCATTATTAATCTTAAGTTCCGTAAAGCCTGGCCTTGCCAAAAGACCTTGCAACGCTTTCGCATACTTTACATCTTTCCAGCTATCCATACCGAAATGTTGGAGTTTTAGTAGCTCACTTATGCGATCTGGAGAAGCGGTCTGAATCGACTTATTTGAGTCTGCAATAGTTTCATGTTTATCCAGGTCCAGTCTTGTAGATTTAGGATTCACGAGGAATTCCTCTGAGGAAGACGACGGTCTCCCAGTATCCAACGGACTGGTAAAACTGGATGAGGTTGCATGCGAATTAAGCGGCAAGTGATATTGCAAATAATTTGATATAAGACTGACCTGATTTATCAGCGCATCAATCCGAGGATCTGAAGTTTCGCAGGTCGAAGAGGTTCTTGCTCTCTTGCGAGGAGGTTGCGAAATTTCTTCTTCAGACTCTGAGTCAGATGTTTTTGTGTAAGCACCCGGTGGCGATACTATTTGTTCATTATCTTCGTGAGAACCCGAATTGTCGTCCTCAGTTGCTTGCGAAATAGTATCCATTTCAACTTAATTATAATTAATTTTAAATAAACAATTAATTATTTAAAACTTGTAGTAGAAATAAGTCGACTGCTCTGCAGGAATTCACAAAACGCTATATGACAAGCTCGAGCAAGTGGCCGACAATTTATACCCTGTAAATTGTCGCCCCACCGCCGGTGACAAACAAGTATTGTATCAATATTGCAGGAAAAGAGGGTAAGTTCACAAATGCATCTTCATACCGACGCTGTGTGTTTTTAGTAAACACATAATGATACATTTTGGAATCTGTACCACACCGCACCGATACTTAAGGATGTCTTATGCGCAAATAATAATTGTTCCCAGTCTGGGTGGAACAAAGTCCTTTGTAGTTTTAATAGCAACACAAAGGGCATCACGTGGGATAAAGGATATGCGCGTTAGTAACTGGTGTGTTATAGATATTGGCTTTTTTTGTATTGCAGGAAGTGTTATAATCACTTTAACGTTTTAATTTACAACCAAACGCAAAAATTAAAGTGTACAATTCTAACAAACGCTGGAGGATCCCTGGAATGTACGTATTGGGTTTCGTTGTGGATCAATGAATTTCTTACACTACAAAGTAGTTTTCTCAAAACTTTTCTTTTCAATATAACAGCTCAATAGTTTGTCGTAAAAAAGTAATTAATAACAAACAGACATTCTCGCCTTATAATAATAAGAGATCTTAAAATATCAACAATCCAAGTTTCATGGCATAGGTACCTAACTATTATTTTATTTTCAAAGCCTAATTAGGAAGAGAATAGCAGTCTGGAAATAATTATGTTATTAAGCAACCCAAGTCTTAACAATAAAAGTTTAACAACGGCTTCCACTCGTCTCCCTTTGTGTCCCGTCTGCCTCTCCAGACGTAGGTAAATTTGAAACTGTAGTTTCACTTTTAAATGCCACCTCACAGTGCTATGCATTGACTTATTCGGTAGTGAAATATTCAATCGACATTGCATGTTGCACATTACCACTAATTCACGCACGCAATCTTATAATAACTAGACACGTACAAAACGACCGTTCGTGATATACGATTCGATATGGTTTCACTCCTCATGAATTTGCTGTAACCAATACATTTGTCTTTACACTTTTTATGGATTTTAATGAAAGCATAGGCCGAGCGATCTACAAAAACAGCGTCGACACAACGCAACCTAAAAACCAATAAGTTGAGTTCATAAAAAACTAATTTTGTTCAAGTATGACATTAACTTTGAAGCTGAAAAGGAACGCAACACGACAGTTATGTTACATTCACTGTATCTGGACCTCTATAGCAAAGTGCATGAAATCAATTCATGATAGATTTCAACCACTGCTACAATTCCTACGTCTAAACATAATAAATTTGCGGGCACAGTAGATTCATTGCTTAATACGAAATTAAAATGTTACAAATACAAGTGTGCATGACAGATTTCGTTATATTGCTCGGTCCTAAATGTTTGGACTAATTTGACCATTTAAGTACGTACATACTAAAATGAAAAGGGTGCAGGAATCAATACAATTTCACTTTGTTTCTGGCAGTCGACCATAAAACAAGTATAATTGTGAATTAAGCTTATCTACATTTCACTATTCTCCTTAATTATTTTTACTTTTAAATGGACAGCCAATTACCATACAAAACCCATGGGCAGAATTAATGAAAATAAAAGGGTTATGGGAAATATTCATGTATTCACACAATCGTGACTTTTAAAACGGCGATGTCTAGTGAAATTCAAAGACAATACAATATATAGGTAGGTGCTCATAAGTATACAAATCAAGACAGTTAATTTATAACCAGGCGCGGTCAATGTGCGTCGACCTTCCAGAACGGAAACCGCTTGTCTGGTTGACGGCACTATCATCGTAAAACACATTTTATAATGCCTACGGGGACACAATTCAGAGCAAAGAATTATTAATTTATCATTCACCGCGACTGAACATTCAAAATTTCATACGTTGACATTCGAATAACGTAATATCTATAGTTTTTTATCTAATTTGTAGTTTCATTGCAATAAAAAAACAACGGCTATCATGATTTTTTTCAGGAAATCATATTTTTGGCGGGTTATAACTCTAAAAAACATAACATTCATTCTTCGATCAATTTTATCGAAGCATTCATTTTATAATTTATACATTCAATAGTTACAAACATAGGTAACAAGCAATAGGTGGTATCTAACAGTGACATTATATTGACGGCTTAGTGAATTAAAAATAATCCCAAAATATATGTATAAGAATGTAAACAAAAATGCTTTTCATTTCCATTATCCTAAAGACCAATCCACCTTAAAAAGGAAATTTTAACCCGTTTTGCGTGTCCTTAAATATACCACCAAAGAACACATGACCTCGGTACCCCTATAATGTATGCAAATTTTGATACACTCTCATTACAAAAAATCGTATAGCTCGGCAAGGATGTACAACAACAAAAAGGAAATTATAAGGATGGAACTTGTTAAACACGTGGCAACATTTTAAACAGCAAAGACCTAACGAACACAATAGTCTCCTCTCATTTTGTTATTGTGACGCTCGGCTCGGAAGCACAGCACGTGTTGCACATCCCACCCGCTAACTCTTGCCTTTCATACAAAACCATCTCTTATTTACAGAAAGTTAAAATTCAATACCGCCTTTACCAGGAATAAGTTACTGTGTAGTGACAACAAAAGTCCAACTGCTGCATTCGACGGCATCTTTTTGTTTATCCTACTAATATTGTAAATACGAAAGTTTAGATGTTTGTTGTTTCGTTGGGTGTAGCGGGTGAATGATTTTAAACACAATTTAGTGGGTATATGAATAAGGTTTCTTCATAAAAGTTATGCAAATATCCCCATGTTTATAATATGTAATTATAATTAATTATGCGAGCAAAACCACTGGGAAAGGACAGAAACAATATGTGCATATATTGCTACGGTTGAAAAAAGAGTTATAGTAATACAATCTATTGAACATTAGTAACAGATACTGTTTCAATGAATAATTTGCGGTTTCATTCCAGTTCACTGACATACAATACACAGTAACTACTTGTCCTTAACGAACAGACGCACCATCACCTATACGTCCTATACCAATCATGGCAGAGTTATGGCATTTTTATAATAGTTATACCATATCAGGTATTCACCTTTGAATAGTTTCATATATTATTGAAGGCTATTTATTTGTTAAAAAAAATTACAACCAATAGGTACATCAAACATCTCGTTTGTTCTGTTGACTTTTATCAACCTATTGTAGAAATGATCCACAATCAACTCAATAAAAGCAAGCTGCGCCGTGTAGTCTGGGCTGTCTGTGTGATGACAAACGAACCATGTTAGGAATTCAGTCAAGGCAATCGCTTCCTACACGAATTGCGAAATACAAAAAGCGTGGAGTTTGCTTTTGAAATAAATACAAGTCCATAATATGTGATGTAAATTATACCAACATATTTTACTTTTTAAATCTTGGATATTTAATCCAATAATGAATGGCATTCAAAGCAATTGTGTTCGAATTATTGATACATCTATTGTACAACAGGGAAACAATAATTTAATGTTCATAACCATTCAATTTGTACAGTAGCACGCCCGTATATATTGTTTCCATGTGAATGTTTGTCATGAGAACTGAGGAGGGCACAACAATTCATATCGTTGGTAGGAACTGTGTAAGCAATTATTTTATGAAACTACTTAACTGTTCCGCTGTTTGCTGTATGAAATGATTTCCCTTTGAATCTTTCAAGTATTTTTGAGTTCTGAAAGAGAAATTGTTTTATATGAAATAGAAGTTGGGCGCATTGTTATTGGAATAATATAACAAAAAGTTTTATGTTGTATTAAAATCGAGTGGTCTTATAACGAATGTTGTGTATTTATAGCCCCGCGCCCCACACGCAGCAGCAATACCCGTCGTACGCGGTGCGCGGGAGACTCATCGAGACGCTTCTATTACAGGCGAGACCTTGCATGCTCAGCGAAAATATTTCAAGTGGGCAAATATCCTGTGTTAGATACATACCGAATCACCAATACATCATCTTATCATAATGTACATTGCATGAAAGTTAATGGAAGCAAACACATTGTAGTGGATGTGAGTACATCGCAACAGACCAGTATTATCTACGCTCTGTGGACTGCACACACACACACACCTACTTCTGTTGCATGTCCATATCAAACTTTTGCTGTTCATTATACAGATAGGGCCAAATATTATATATGGATATTATACATTCTTCATACATCAATAAATTAGTTTAACAAATGCATATTTTTATTCAAAATATCCTTGTGAATAATGCAATTGCCAAGTTGTTTACTCGGTAGGTAATATATTTATATAATTTATATTTTATTCATGTGCAATGCTAAGAATCTTCACTGTATTTGTATGGAGGCTAGTACAAATTATTACAAGGACGCTTGGCGATTCGTGGTCATCGTCCACGAAATAATTACATATATTGAGTCTTGTGGACTAGCAACGGCATACGAATGTGTGAGCACAATGTGACTTGATTACATCTGAATGAATAAATAAAGGCAGGCTTGAGTGCACTCTATCATTGTACGCATTAGAGTCCCAATCGGTTCAGCAACGTTAACCAATGCCTTTGTGACGAACAAAATATGTATACGATTGAAGTATTCGTACTTATACCTGGCATTGTAAGTTAAAGGTCTTTACCTGTCCCCTCGGCTCATCGTGTGTTAAATTATGTAAAACCGATGCATGCTATGCATTAGACAGCAGTCTACCAAGGAAGAAACGGTGGGATGTACGAAACGCTACGAAACCGTAGCTTTGTTTCTATTGCATTGACATTAACGGGGATAGGCAAATATGTATAACAATCGAACACATAATGTAGTATCGATTTAATACTATCACCAGCCTCATACAATTCCTAAGCATGTATATTCTGTAGAACGATCACCCTATCCTTGAATGCTAGGTGCATTAAAAATCCGTTCAATATAAAACAGTTTATTAGTCTAATAACTTAAACAGCCTACGGATATAATAAGAGGACAGGACAACGAATGCCCCGTGGAAATTACTTGGCGGATAGTTGTTGGAAAATCCACAATATACGTTTGGCGCCTCATGGTGGGGGAACGTATGTATTTCCCTTTGTATAATGTAATCAATATTCGAGCTCACGGGCTTTGCATATTTCCGCCTTTGATACTTTTCTCCGAAAACATAGCAAACGAACCATACGATTTTATGAAGTTTCCCGCAAAAGGAATGTTCAATATTTCTTTGTGAAAATCTAATTCGATCAAAATACTCGAACTAAGTCCCAAACAATGTTGATTTAAGATTTAAATTATTATTACATACCTACTTATATTAATCATAGTATCAATAATATTTTGCATTGAGAATTAAGTACCCAAGTACATAATTACATATACCTATCTATTTCTCAACGTGGTCATTCCTCAGTCCATTCATTTGGAATCTGCACAATTTTTTTTTATTTATAATTGAACGAATGGATGGCTAATTGAATAATATTTATTGTAAATAAAATAAGGACACGAACAAGAAACACATTTTAGCGTCAGTGACACCTACGCACTTCCTCGAGCGTCAATGATGTGTCACATGGCGATGAACCATACCCAACACTACAGCTGCACAAGTGACCTATTATTGATGTATTGTGTAACGAGCTCGCGGGGAGAACTATAAAACAACTGAGCAGGGGCCGCGTGACGGCTTCGTGGGATTATTTCTGTAATAAATGAATTGAAAAGTATTATTATAGCACTTATAACAATTCCCATATAGCGTATACACATAACGCATTTGTAGTACTCGTAATGAACACAATGATTATTAATTTTATAATGTTATCAATCTGGCTGCCTCGGTAGCGCAGTTGTGCTACAGTATGATTGAAAAGCTGAGGTCCCGGTTTCGAATCCCGTGTGGGAAAGTGATAGGTATTGGATTTTTCTATTCATTATCAGCCTAGAGTAAGGAATTTATTCCCGATATGGCGATAGACTCGCTTCCTATCACATCGTATAACGGAACACATAAGGCGAAACGTGGGTGTCTTGGTGTGTAGCACCTTTGCCTACTCCTTCTGGGAAAAAGGCGTGAGTTTATGTATGTGTGTATGTATATTATAAATCTTTACTTATATGAATTTGGATAATTTTTATCCTGCTTAATGCGGTAGTTTGGAAAATACCAATGGTTTAAGTCATTTTACGACGGACAACATCAAATAGGTCTTTCTATTTTACCCCATACCTAAACCATATGACGTGTAATCTACGGGACTGATCGCATGCATGAACTTTGCTATTGTCATTGCGAGCTCCTGCTGATACTTTCAAGATCTGTGCAAACCAGTGGCTTGAAACTAACCGATGCACAAGGAAGTAAACATGGTATTGCAACACCCTGCCGTCACTGTCCGAGCGAATTAGCTCTTATCTGGGCCACTAACGGCACCTAAACAGCAGTGGCGCACGAAAACACGGCAATCGAAGCATGGCCTTAAACTCGATAACGTGTCAGCCTGCAGAATGTTGCATCCTATTTACACAACACAGTGGTGCATATGCCAGATAAAAAATTGAACGTCGACGATGTTGAGGACTGTAAGTGTGTATGTAAGTAATATCCCTGTTATATATCTCTGATTGATTACCTATCACGGGTTAGAAGAGTACGATTTGAACAATTAACCTTGTTTTTATCGCTACAACCTTTATCAATTGAAATCCGATACGATTCGTTGAACAAGTTGTATGTCACGGGGTAAAAAATACATAATATTTGCTCAATAGATTACACTTTTACACAATTGTACTTACAAAATTACTATCAGAATTTTAAATTTAAATTAAAGTCAAAGTACTACTTAGTAGACCTTAAGAATTTTATAACAATATTATTTACATGCAGTCTTTTTTATTAGGTAGGGCCAGTTCCAATGAAGATATTTTTGTAATGGTTCTTGTATTATTTACTTAACCAAGGTTAGCGTTGCCAGGTCGCCAAACCTAATAGCCGGACAGACCAGCCAGTTTGGCCGGACATTTGGTTAAAAAAGCCGGACACCCTATATTATTGAGGATTTTGTCTTAGTATTAATAGGTACGACAATTTTTTTTTATGTAAAATCAAGTCTTTTTTATTATTATCATAAATCTCGGCCACGCTCGGCGGCGCGGCGCGGCGGCAGTGCTCGCTTGTTTGCAAAATGTAAAAAGCCTAACAAAAGCCGGACAAGACGGACACCGTTTATTTTAGCCGGACATGCAATCAAAAAGCCTAACTATGTCCGGCTTTATCCGGACGCCTGGCAACGCTAACCAAGGTAATGTTTGAGATCGTCAAGGTTAAGAGAATTCTTTTCAATCGTGACACTCAATTATTACTGGCATCGAAGGTCAAATATGTAAGAAAACGTTTCGAGAACAAAATAGAAAACCACAATGTATTATTTGTATGAGGTGCACGTCGAGAAATCAGTTTATGCATGTTTTAATATTATTGCAATAAAAACTTCTGTAGAAACCGAGGATGGTTGCGCACACAGTACGTCACGGTCCAACAGCTGGGTGCCGTTTACCAACACGCGCCCAGTCGTTTACCCGTGCCACTCGGCGATTGCCTCAAGGAGCCGTCCCGTTATGTCCGCAACAATATTCGGCCCAATAAACATTACAATCTTGCATGTGGATTGTGGATTAAAAAACGTTAGGTCATACCTACATGCATGCTACTTACCTTTGCACCTTGTTTGTGCCGTTTATTGAACCCGAAGTTTTCATCGTAAAATCGCTCCTTTCTGCACATCTCACTTAGTTTTGGAACGAATATATTTAAATGCTGCAATTCTACTAATACATGCCTGTCACATGTACCCCTAATGATACTAATTAACAGTAATTGAAAGGCAACATAATGATTATTATTGTAAAGTACATAATTAACTTTTTTCTTCAATGTCCCATTGTTTTGGAAATCAAAATTATGTGTACATGCCAAATGTTTAATGACCTTAAAATTACTTTGTATTTGTATTGTACTTTAACATAATTAATAAATGTGATCATAAACTAATTCATTGAGGAACAGTTATTTCTCTAAAATAAATTCACTCAAAAATATCCAAATACAAAAGATAATACAAAATGTATTGACCATATTGCAAATGACAATTATACAGGAAAAATGAGACAAAGGAATAAGTTATATATTTTAGAAATCAATTTGAGTGTAGGTTACTAAACCTACAAGTTAACATTACTAAATTGCTCTTAAACAATGTTTATCAACTTTGTTAGTTACCTACTTGTTTACTATCATAAATAAAATTGTAATAAACATTTTTAAACATGCTATTTTCAAAAAAAAAAATACTTAATACCAATTGTACCTATTATTTCTGAAACAAGTAACTCTAATCCAGTATTCCCCACCCCTCTTGGGTTGAAACACTGCACAATGTCCCCTATTGTTTGAGCCTGTTTTATTGGTTTGCATGTTGTATATTGAATTTGCTCTATGTATCGATTTTTGAATAAATTACGAAGTTTTAAAAGCATTATTAAGTGTTCAAGTGTAAAATCACAAAATTTCATTGTTTAGAATTACCATTATTAAAATATTTTCTTCAATAGTGAATATTATACTATTAGCTACTTGACTAGGAAAGATTTCTTCATGCATAAATAATAGGTGACAAAGAGTCAAAAAGTAGCATGAATGTATGAAAAAGAAATATCAAGATTATGCAGTTAAAAATAAAACCATTAAAACTTGGAAAATATGCGTAGTAACTTAACAAATTTAAAACTGCGAGTGTTTAACTGTATTGGGAATAAATGTATGTCCATCTTAAAATCAGATAATTTAAAAATAGAATAAATAGTGACGGCTTGTGCAAAGAAAAGTATAACTAGACAAACATGTTATAGGCTGTATGTATAGTTTGAAGACTTTTATCAATGGTTCTGTATTCATCCATAACTTCATTACGTAAATCATGTACCACTTTTATTCATTTAAAATGAGGGCTTCTTATTCGAGATGAAAGGAGAAAGATATATTTGAAAATGCTTTTTTCAACACTATCAAAATATATTTAAAGTATTACAATATTAATAGATATTCAATGTACATTTTCACAACTGATTATCAATATGTCAATGGCTGCGTATAGGGATTCCCTCAGTCAAAATTAATGAATAATTTTCAAAGGAAGTATTTATTTCCTGTTACTGATTCTTGAACAACGGATTAAGTGGAAAAATATGTTCAGTGTTAACACAACTAACACAAAATATTTGATGCAATTAATTAATTCCGGAAAAAATAGACATTAAATGTGAAATGGGGTGATTGAAATTGGGAAAATCTACTGCAGCACTCATCTTTTTTTCAAAATACTTTGTTTACAAAACAATAACAAATCTATGATAAAGTAAAGATGAAAGAATTAAATGAGTATTTATAACAAAAGCAGTTGTTACCTTAGCTGGCGCAGAATAAAACTTCACTTATTAATCTCCCACTTAAAACTTTTATTATAGATACTTTGTTATATGTATTATCACAAATCCTGGTAGACTTTTAAAACACAATCACGCAACTGACAAAACTTACTGTATTTCCTTGATTATTGATTCTCATATAAACATAATTTACAGTACACAATAAAACACAATCTGTGACTTGACTTAAGTGTAAACTCTTACGCTTGCACTCCACTCTATACAATCATAATATGTTATTGCATATTGGATGGCTTCTTTATTTTCTAAATCATCCTTGCCTTTCAACATCTTTAATCTCATGAAATTATATACAAAGTTGACTAATATTACTTTATATTACAATGTTCTCATTTAGCCAAATGCAACTTGTCCACGCATTCCTTTGACAATGAACAAAATCAAGCTGACCATGATACTTGTCTGCACTTGAGCATGCATGCCTTGACAAAACATTTTGTTCCTTTTACATGATAACTGCGGGAGTATCTACCAGTACTAAAGTATGAAAATATAAGATAAAGCACCTTGATTGGACAATGGTATGTATCAAAGATATTTAACAACGTGATATGACGTGCGTCGAGACCGTCAGAGGCCCAGAGGCCCAGCGGCCGGGGCCGGCGCGCCGCCGAGCGCCCCGCTGGACACGAGCGGCCGTCGAGCCGAGGCGGACACTCTCCCGCCTCGTCCTTGCAGTCTTACGAGAAATAAATGCCACATTACACTCTAAATATTAAAGCACTGTACAACAACAATAAGGTTTCTTTTCGTTTTCGGGACTAACGTTCATTTGGCGGACGATTTCGGCGAACACTTCGTTAACGTTGGTGCGACTTTTGGCAGAGGCCTCCATGAAGGGACAGAGCCATGTCTGCGCCAGGCCGCGGCCTTCCACCTCCGACACCTCGCGCTGGTGCTCTAGGTCCGCCTTGTTTCCCACCAGCAGGATGGGCACGCGCTCTGAGCCCTTCACGCGCGTGATCAATTCCTTCATGGGCTTGATGTCTTGGAACGTCTGGTGATTCGTTAATGAGTACACTACCACGAATCCTTGGCCGTTTTTTATGTACAGATCCCGCATTGAAGCGAACTGCTCCGTTCCGGCGGTGTCCAGTATTTCTAAAACACATGGTGAATTGTCTACTTCTATTTCTTTCCTATAGAAATCTTCTATCGTCGGATCATATTTCTCCATAAAACACCCAGACACAAACTGCACAGTCAATGCACTCTTCCCGACCCCACCCGAGCCCAGCACAACAACTTTGAATTCGCGCATTATTCTCTTCCGTAAATCACACTTGCGAGTCTTCCACACAACGTTTTAGAAACGTATCCACACTGTGTGCTATAAAAATGTCATTGCTATGTTGGTTTATGACTCACTCGGATGCGATCACTGAGTAACGTCCACATAAAGCTAGCTAATTGATAAACACCGACGCCATTTTACTTAGATGAGTAGAAAAACAACTTTGATTGCATCGCGATGGTTACATCAAAAATACAAACACGGAAGCAAACATAAATCCAACTGACTTGTCTCCGCTAGCTAGAATCAGCAGGAGTAGCAGGTTGGACAATGCACCTTGTTGCAATGGTTTGATTGGTGAATGGGAAATAGCCTTAACCGGATGTCAGTGTTGACAATTAATTTTCAAATTATGCTCAGATTCTTTTGTTTTTAAATAAAATGCTGTCTCTACTTCATGCTGTATTGTATTTTTTAAACTATACCAATAGATAACTTACAATAAAATAAATTATTATAAAGATATAATTTTAGAAACTGTTATACTTAGAACAAATAAGTCATGAAAATATAACAACAAGATAACAAAATTAAAATAAATAGTTTTAAGCAGACCACTAAATATAATTATTGCAACCAGTAGCAATCACTATTTTACTTCTTATTTAACGTCGACCTCAAACATATAATATTTATCCTTGAAAGCTTATACTCCTCATTTATGAGTATAATTTTAGAATTTGCAACATTATACCGGAAATTTGATATGTGTATGTTGGTACAATTGTTGTGAGTCCTATGCACAGACTAACAAGAAAAATCCTATGGACAAAGAATATCATTCTCTTCAGAAATATTTATAAGTGAGAGTGAATGAAATCTGTAAAGGTATAGAGAGTGTCATCCCTATTTTCTGTCAAACCATGCGCATCTATAGAATTATTCAAAATACTGGTAAGAAATTAAAATACAGAAAATAGGTCAAAGTTCAAAATCATATTCAATCATATTTTACGACACACAACAACCGAATTATCCACGATTAGTTACTTTACCTATTCCAAAAAAGTAATCATGTATTTTGATCTACTCAAATTAGTCCTAATGATATAATATTATTATAGTTTGCTGGATATAAGATTTTAAATTTAAAAGATTAGACTGTACGACGTTTACGTTTGCCTACTCATTAAAAAAAATATGACAAAATATTGACAGTTGATATCACAAATTGACACAAAAATCGATGTTTTACCTAAATAACTTATGAGAAAATATTAAACAATATCCTATTTTTAATACATGTTCGACAACTACGCGTAAGTATTATATTTAATACATTATGATGTTTAAATAGAATTATTTTGTCCATGAAGTTTGACCTTATTGCCTTTGTATAAAAATAAATGTCTTAAAAAATAACATTTTCTATTTGAAGCGTCTGCCTATATTTTCGTAACCAAGTAGATTCCTGTGTATTCACTTTTTTGTACAGTCGCAGCGGAGTAGAAAACGAGAGTTACGGGTCGCCGCACAGTGTCGTTCTGTAGCCGTATAGTTTACGAAGCGTTTCACTTGTCTGTCGCTGCCCACTAGTCGATCCTAAATTCACCGGAGACATATGAGCAGGTAAAACTCGTATTGTAATTTATTTGGTTTTACATTTTATAAGTTTTTGCTTTGACTCCTAAAGAGTACATATCAAAGTTGCATTAACAAAAAATCCTTTTAAACTGGTCCTGATGTAATTGTATTGGACTTCATTATTATGTTGATGAGGCTGTCAACCTCATAAATGGTGCTATTGTGTGGTAGAGGTGTTGTATCTACTATCTAGGTGTGGCCATAATTGTAACAATTTAATTTATAATATAAATTATTTAGACAAACTGTATGATCCATTTGTTTTATTATTTGTGCATATTTATTTTCATTTTTTCAATGTTTATGTAGAAAAAAAATGTTATTACTCAATTAGTATTTTATTTGGATTTCTTGTTTTTTTAATTGGTTTATAAAAGTATTGAGTTCATATTTTTTAATGCAACAATAATATAATTTAACATTTATATTTTAGCACCATAGCATATATTCTTAATTACATTAAACTTTAACTGAAACAAATAAATGTTTCAGATCTGTGTTTGTGAGACCAACATGTCTGTTGTAATTTCTTATACAGTACAAGTTTCAACACATATCTTGCTGTGGGTTAGGACTATGTATGTGATTTTTGGGTGTATTTATTTACTTATTATTTATTTTCTATCGTTTTTATTATTGAGATTCTTTCTATATATCTAATTTTTTGAAATATGGTCTTGACGCATTTTCTTTTTTTTTATGTCATATATTATGAAATTAATATAACCAATATAAAAATAATTCTATAAATTAAAATATTCAACATTATTTTCACCAATATACTGTACCATAATAGGATACCTTTAGTGATGTTACATCTTACAAGTTTCAATGGAATACATACCAAGATATATTAATTGTATCTTAGTTAACTGTAAAGGTTCGCATTTTAGTAAACATATGACTTTTGAAATATTTTTTTGAATAAATTGCTATTTAATACTGTAATGAGCTTGTTCAAGTTCACTTCTATACCTATATTATTTGGTATTAAAAAAATGCCTAAAATTAATAAATACATATTTTTAGCCATTTTGGACTGACGCTGACAAAAATCTCACAAGGTCCTTTGATGTAACTTATTATTACAAATTGCTCTGATATTGTAGCCAGAGTAACTACTGGACATAATGAGACTTAACATTTTATGTCTCAGGATGGTGAGGGCAGTGAAATGCCAAGCATTGATGTTTCATTCATGATGTTTGATTATGCTATTGTCCATGAGCGGTAGTATCGCTTATCATCAGGCGAATGACATGCTTGTCTCGCCATTCAGTGCAATAAAAATAAATGTTTTGTAGTAAGCCTATGTTTGGTTCTTGACATCTTGACTTATCATGATAAAGCTGATAGAAAGGGCATCTTATTTGTACTAATATCTGATTCAACAAAGTTGCAACAACTCTCAAGATCTTAGACGTCATTAATTGTGACCCATTAAACCATTGTTGCACATAATGCTATTTAACTTCAGTGACCTAATTAGGCGCATAATTACCACCTTGTTAGTGTCGTTAGAGACTGTTTTGCCATATATTTTTTACGCCCATTTGTCACTTTCGTATGCCGCTTTTTACCGCAATTTCACGTACTAAACACCAAATTAATGCCAATTAGTATATTTTAACAGTTTTGTAAAAATATTAGGTACATTAGCTGCGATATTTCCGAATAATTATTATTCTCATTATTGAGGACTATTATATTATTATTGTTATTTTATCTCGATAAAAGGGAATACATCATTATTGACTTTTTTAACACAAAGCTCAAATATCCTCAATATAGGTAGTCTTAGTGGTGGTAGTCTGTGCTGTGTAGTATAAATGTATCTGCCCATATACAGACCATCGTACAAAGGTGTAAAGCTGGCCATAGAGTGTAGAGTTCAGAGATCAACCTATATACCCGGTTTCGAATAAACTGGTATAATTATTGTGACGGCCGGGGAGAGATAGTCACAATATTTCTTGTCTTTCGACAGTATACTTGGCTTGCGTAGTGCAAACTATACTTTGCCGAGCAAATACAAAAAAAAAGCGAAGTAAAGGTATGTAAGTTCTCGGGATTTCCCTACGCGATCGAATTAGATATAAAGGTATATCGTTCCATAGGAGGACATAAGTTACCTAAGTAACCCCGCTGATAAGATAGTTGAAATGTCAGCAGTTAGAGCACATAGTGCGATGAATAGATGACCGCTGGGCTACATAATGACAAGGATAGCGTCGGGTCTCTAACGTTATGGCGGATGAATGACGTAATAAAAGTTGCAAAAACTCGATGGATACAAGCCGTCTAGAAGAGGCCAGGCTAGGTGTGGTGATCTTCACCACCTAGTCCATATTGATTGGGCTTATTAGTTGAGACTTGAGTATTTATTTCACACAGAGAGAATACTATTTATTGCATCAACCACCAACTTAATATTATTCAACTTATTAACTTTTTATTTTCTATAAATACACATTTTTCTCTTTTTAGATTTAAGTTTTGCAATACATTTTTCCAGGGCTCAATATGTCGCACCTACCAACGCCGTACTCATCGAATGCCGGACGAAGCCCGAAGTACACACCGCCACCGGAGAGTGGCATGAACAATGAGTCGTATCCCATGGCTCCTCAGGGGGGATATCCTGGCCCTCCACCAGGCCCCCTACCCCCCCCTGGCCCTATTCAACATCAGGGACCAATGCTGCCACCTGGAGCTCAGCCCTTGCCTGGTATGCATCATGGATTTCAATCGGGCTTTCAACCTGGATACCAGCCGGGATATGCTGCGGGATATCCTCATCCCCAACCCGGGGGATATCCTGTTCCAGTGATAAAACAACCTACTCCACAACCTGCGCCAGGTAAGTCACTCCTTACAAAGTGCTAATACAGTCACTCTCCTAGTTATTATTATTTTTTCTTCAAATGAGAATTTTTTTTGAACTGTAGTGTCTTTATAGTATTGTTACATAATAATAATTTTATCTTGTGATGATAATTACATTAGCACACATCGTTATTATAGGGATCATGTAGCTTGTGTTATGTGTATTGTATGTCATACGGATAAGGAATCTGATAACACAGATGGTTGCCCGCATTTGTGTAGAGATTTAGTTTTCACACTTTTCGTAGAATACTTTATTTAATAGTTAAGAAACAAAAATATATTTATTTTGACATACATATTTTTATTTCATATGAAAATAATACCAATTGAGTGAAATAAAGTCCTTAATCCACCACGCAGCGTGGTCTATGCTGGCTTGTTTGAACTTCAAATATCTTCGTTTTTTTTTGACTTGATACCCAAGTATTACAGAACAAGATGATTTCCGTTAAAGCTTAACGATAATTAATTTTATACCTGTATAAAATAAAATATATTTATATAACTTTATAAAATTAACACGTCGAAATGCCAGGTGTGCCTTGGGGTCAAATTTTCAACCTCATTTGTCAGTCCGGTCCGCTATCAGTTAAACTATGTTGTATTTATCATTTATGTTTGTACCTTTCTCTTGTAAAAATGACATCTCAAGCAACTCTTCCCTGTTGATACGTAGATAAAAAAATTCAACATTTCTGTACTCGCGTATTTAGATTTCAAAATGATAATATATCTCCCGCTAAATTACGTGTACATTATAAAACATTATTAAACACAGTCCTTGTCTTGTTTGTATTGTTACATTGGAGCTAATGACTTCTTACACTGATAAGGGTGTTTATTGTTTACATAGTCATGTCTTGCATTCGCTTGAGTATCGATAGACGTTCATTTTAATTATATTTTATTCAGTCGCGAATCGTCGAGTGAGTGATAGCTAGATTTTTTCTCGTTTATACAACATGATCAACGACAAACCAATTCATAAATTACAGGAAGATCTTTTTAATCAAGATTGTAGTAGAACAAATCAGACGAAACGATCTAAACTCAAGTCGTATTTCGTAAAAAAGCGCGCGAACATTTCAAATTATAAAGATAAACGAATTTATTTTGAGACACTGAGTGTTTCTAGTGTAAAGAGAAGTTTGTATCGGTTTTATAAAAGCATATTTAAATCTAGTCGCAGCGGTTACGAACAATTTCTATCCGACGAAGAAAAGAGGTGTCAAATATTCAATATTGATAAATACAGTGTGGTGGAGGGCGTTTACTGAAAATATGTTTATTTGTGTGTGTGTGTGCGTGTGTGTTTATTTATGTATATTAAAAATAACATTGTTTATATAATACACCTGGTTTTAAGTGTGTTTATATTTAAATATGCTTATATTAATTGTATTTTCAAATATTATCTTTGCGTTGTTTTACAGTGACTTTATATGGTAAAATATATTTTATACTTTAACTAAAGGGGATTTTTTTTTCCATTAATTGATGATTATTATGGCAATGTGTTTCAGGTGGTTGGATGACTATTCCGCAAGAGCCCGTCAACTGTCCGCGCGGGTTGGAATACCTTACTATGATTGATCAACTGCTCATACACCAAAAAGTGGAGTTGTTGGAAGCGTTTGTCGGATTCGAGACAAACAACAAGTACACTATAAAGAACAGCGTCGGTCAAAAGGTGTACTTTGCTGTGGAAGATAATGATTGCTGTACTAGAAACTGTTGTGGCCCCATGCGCCCCTTCGATATGAAGATTATGGACAATTTTAGAAATGAGGTAAGATTTACATGAATTTTGCACATTGGAATAAAAATATTTTTTACGGATTTTATCTCGGATTTGGTGTAATTTTTCGCTTAATTCAGTCCGCCATGTGACCACGATAGCTGTAAAGTAATCGAAACGTCAGGAAGTTAAAAGAAGGTAAAAATGCTTACTTAGTTTTATTTTAATGAAGTAAGAATGAAAAATTGTCAGTGGTACAATATACATAAAAGTCACGCTTGTATCCCAGAGGGGTAGCCAAATGGATAGATTGTTATTTTGCGCTGTCCTGCCAATATGATTTGTGAATAACTTTATGCATTTTTGCGTGCCCATGGTACTTCTAACTTGACGTTTCTGTTTGCTGAATTAGTCCAAGAAAATTTGTGCAATAAGCAAAGCCTAGGCTTATGTTCAGCAGTGAACTTTTTGAGGCTGAATAGATAGAAACAAAGCTATCCCAAATAGTAAAAAATAACAGACGGAAAAATTGACAGCCTCCGTGGCGCAGTTTGTTAGACACCGGCTTATGAAACGAGAAGCCGCGGGTTCCATCCCCGCACCAAAACAAACATTTATTTACACATATGTGTGTGTGGTCCACAAGTAATGGTTTCGGGTCTGGATTGTTATCACGGATTAATCGTATTTTACTTTCTGTATACCTAACTAAATTTCGAGTGCACAAAGTTTTCCATTAAACTGTGTTATAAATTGCAATAAATAAACTATATGAAGGACCTGAGCACACAATCACAAGATGTTTATTTGTGTGTAGTATTTGTAAAACTTATCAAGTGTTTATTGACCTAGTATTAGATGTTGTATTACCTACCTCGGCAGCATATTGACTATGAACAGTTACTACGTTCCAGAGTTTCATACAAATGTGGGAAAAATTTAGTATTCAATTGTTTATCTTGGTGTTATTTTTTGTACAATATTGAGTATTGTTCATGCACCGCGGGAGACATAACACAATCCTTATCGCCTGTGCATTGAAACGTTTAAAGTCTTATGATAATTTTAAAGGGTTATTGACATTATTTATTAACTGCTGCGGGTCATCTAATATCAAGATGTCAGAAGAAGTTTAACTAATGATTATAGTTACTGTAAGATGGGAACCATAATCATTCCTAAATTGCAACGCGCTTGTATCAAAATAAATTCATAACTAAAAATAGACTCGATAACTTATCAAAAGAAGTAAATAGATTCCCGAAACATGTATACATTCCTTCTTCTGCGTTTTTTCTCAACGTATGAATTTATGAAGTGAAAGAAAATACTAAACATGAGACCTCAATGTGACCGGTACTCGCTGCCGTAACTAGGGCTGTGGCGCCGTTGCCCGGCACAGGGCGCATAGTAAAGGAGAGTCGAAGTTACCAAACCAGACCCAGTCCTGGGGCGCAGTTATAGAAGTCCGCAACAGTCGTATAAAAGGCATATTTTGGTACTGCTGGTTCTGCTTTGGACTTAGGAGATGTGTATAAAATGTCTACTATTTTGCAGGTAATTCACCTAAACCGTCCCCTGGCATGTGATTCCTGCTGGTGCCCATGCTGGCTGCAGAGCATGGAGGTGTCTTCCCCACCAGGCACAGTCATCGGATCCATCGAACAAGAATGGTCTATCTGCAAGCCCTGCTACGTCATCAAGGACGCCGTGGGCAACGTGGTGCTGAGGATCAAGGGCCCTTGCTGCACCTACTCCATATGCGGAGATGTCGAATTTCATGTAAGTAATTAAAGATTTTGGTGAAAAAGTTTTATTAGTTTAGGTATAAGAAGTGACTTCCCAATGCGAAATGTGTGAAATGTGGTACTAGCTGCAGTTATATGCGATATTTTTGACACTTCTATATGTAAAAAAACATAGGTTTTAAAAAAAAAACCACTTTAGGTCGCATAGATGAAGGTACCCAGAGTGCAAAGTGGAAGTAAAAAAATATTTACCTAACCTATTATGGATTTAGCAAAACTCAATTATAGCATTGTACTAAAACCACAGGTTATGTTGTTGTCAGGTAATTATGTATGTTGTTGAAATAGAGGAGAGAAAGATCAATTAACGAAAAACATTACTTTTGCCACACCTAATATGTAAATGCTGTGCACACCCATGCTACACGTCTGCAATTCTGAAGTGCGCTACATTATTCATGCCTGTTAAAATTTCAGCAATATCGGATCGGACAATTTATTATTAACTAGCACGAACAGGCCGATAATAATTTATAAAATATATTTGAATAACGTGCAACAATTTCATTACCTAACTAGAATCGGTTTAAAACATATTATCTCATTTACGTAATGTACTTTTCATAACATTAGCGAAGCATTATTTATTTCTCCTTCAACAGCTGTTTCTGTTTTACGTATATTGTATACACAGATAGAACTATGACAATACGTTTATTGTTTTACTATGTATTTAAAAGGAAAATTAATTATTAACGCGCTATTTGTCTACTTCTTATCGTGGAATGAATAAAAGTAATATTTCACTCATTTTGTGATGTTTATGTATTTGTTGGCAGGTTTATTCACACAACGGAGAAACCAAAGTTGGTAAAATAACGAAACAATGGTCGGGACTAGCTCGGGAGGCGTTCACTGACTCGGACTACTTTGGCATCTCATTCCCAATCGACCTAGATGTTAAAATAAAGGCCGTGTTGCTGGGAGCATGCTTCCTTATTGTAAGTGTCACTTATTTATTTATTGAGCTCCAATCTTCCTGGACAAATAAAACAAAAAAAAATCAATGGATCGATTTTTTTTACGAACTATGGTGTGACAGATAGACATATACATACACGTCAAACATAAAACACCCCTCAAATATTCATTAACTCATTAATATTATATATTTATGAACATAATTACAAAGACGAGTGACGTTTCACATAGAAGCAATTCAGAAAAAAGTCAGCAACGCAGAACTCGCAGTTTTATAAAATCACATAACAATTTGCCACAGCGCTACTAGATATTTGAATAATATTATTGAAAATTGTCATGTCAAGTGCGTGTTGGTAACGGACCAGACGCGGCTGCATCACGGTGGTCGCGGGTTCAATTCCCAGCGCACACCTCTGACTTTTCGGAGTTATGTGTGTATTAATAGCTAATCAATCACCACGCACTTTAACGGTGAAGAAAAGCATCGTGAGGAAACCTGCATACCGTAGCGATTTAAAAAAAATCTACGGTATGTAAGTCTGCCAACCCGCACTAGGCCAGCGTGGTGGACTATACGTCCTTACCACTCTCAATCGATTCTCTCGATTGCAAATTAGGCCCGTGCCCAGCAGCGGGATAAATACATAGCTTTCCAAAAATAATCATGTACACCTTTTATAGACATGTTGAATGATAACAGTAAAATTATCTTACAGCCCCTATATATTTTCATAATTCTTATTCCTCAGGATTTCATGTTCTTCGAGAAATCTGGCAACAGAGAAAGTGACGGCCCCGGAATGCTTTAAATAAAACGACTAACGGCGAACGGCACAAAAGAATTAGACTCAACCGGGCATAATGTTATATTGTATTTTATTTCTCTGTGCGGCAGTAAGTAGTGCAGGACTTCAATACTTAACATTACAAATACAAAAGGTGGTTAAGTTTTAATGGGCATGTTTGTAGCCTCGTGATTTCGTGATCTGTTATGATGTTGCACAAACTTTATTATTTAACGACTTGAAATGATACATTGTCAGTCTGAATTTATTTTTTTATAATATAGCGGAGACGTAAGTTTATCATAAGTTATCAGTTATTATAAAGTGGATTATTACTACCTCCTTTTTGTAAACCTTATATTTTTTGCTTCCTTGATAAAATTCATTGAAATGATAATTATTTAAAATAAATAAGAATTCTCATTACCATTAATTAATGCAATTGACTATGAATATACTTATTTTTGTTCCTATAAGAGAATAGTATAAAATGCTCTGTAAAACTAACTTCTCACAAAGTAATTTAAAAGTAAAATTTACAAATCAGTCTTGAACATACATTTAAAAGAAATCTTATGAATTGTGTTGTGTAACTATGAATCTCGAATGTTTTCACTGTTTGTATTTTTATTGATTTTTGATGTGAGTTTACATTTACTAATTGTAAGGACAAATTGATTTCTTAATAATTTGACTACTAGTTATTGCGGTGCTAATTGTTACTTTTATATATAGTAAATGTAGTTTATTTTGATAGATTTTTATACCGTTAATGGCAATATGTTGTGACGTATCTATTTTTTTCATGCTTATATTAAAACACCTATTTTCAATCCTGCCATATACATAACAACTTGCTTTAATTTCATATGCCATTATATTAAAATATTTATACATATACAAAATATACAGTTATTTAATGTTTGTCTCTGCTCTTAAAGGATTTAATTGTAAACTCTCAACTGTTATTTGCATTTACTTATGTTTAGTTTGATTTACTTAAATGTGACTAAAAAAACGTGTGTATTGTTTGGCAACTAACAAATTAACAATTTATCGGAATTCTTCGATGTTTTTGGAATGTTAATGATTTATATTTGTTCTATATTATAATCTCATTACTGTTAGGTGTTAAACTAATATTTTAATACCTAAAAAAAAAAAATGTTTCGTTTTTAATATTAAGCTTTGTTTTTGATCTGTAACGTTACCTTTTATTCCGTAATTATAGTATTTATCAAAACTTATCCGCGACTTCGTCAATGAAACTTCAAAGAAAAATAGAAAAGACAATTGGTTAAATTTAATTGGACAATTGTATTAAAAGACAAAGTAACTAATAGTGGAACTACTTTTTTGATCATGATTAATAAAAAGGTCTGAACATAGGTGCGAAAATAATATACAGTTATAAGACAATATGTGTTGCATAATTTATTAACAACTAAGTTATGTAAGAACAACTTTGTAACTTGTAGTTTTTATGGAAAATGTGTAAGCTCAAAAATGTAATCGCTTTTAATGCGGCGTTGAGCAGTTAGTTCTTATACAATATATTATTCTGCTTTTAAAAAATGCATTTGTAAGTTAATACCTCTTTACGAGCTATGTATTACTATACTGTAGTTGTGATACTCTTTGAATAAAATGCTGTAATCAGATAAGTTTTTTAATTCAAAAAAAATATTGATTTTGTCAAATTTCGTTAACCATAAGATTATGAAATTAGTTAGTGATAACAGTATCTATCGAGGACCATTCAGGCCTAAGATGGCCTTTAAGCATGTTGCAAAAGCATTTTGATTTTGCCACCAGCCTTACGTCAATTTTTCTACAAAATTATAAAATATATGCAAACGAAATGTTACATCAAGACCTGAATGTTCCTCTATGTACTGGAAGCTGTACAATTTTGCGACTTTTTAATAATTATCAAACCCAAACACAGTAAGTAAGTACATTTCAATTGTTTAATTAGTACATTTAAATACACCCTACAGCCACCCACATTACAAATTATGTATATTTAAGTGTTCTTATTCAATTTAAATGCAGTTTTCTGAGTGCACACAGATACTTCAGCCTGTCTGTATGGAAGGTCTGCAAAACTGTCCTCCTGCATCAATGATCTCTTCGCAATGTTCATTTCTCTATGATTATGTTTCATGACCACTGGTTTTGGTAAAGTTGATGTCATTCTTTTTACCCACTGGCTTTGAGGCAATTTTTCTTTATCTGGTACTTCAATCTGAAAAATATAAGAATAATTAAGAAACAAATTAAATACAACAGTGATGAAGGTAGATCAATAATTTTTACAATTATTTTATACACAGTGAAAGTTCTTTGGCTATCTTGATGTGAGTATACATGAATATTTTGTTCTGTTAAAGAGTGTCTTCAAATCCACATGAATAATGAACACACAATTGATGGAATCATGAATGAACCTTATTAGTAACAATTGGGTATTTGACTATCATCGAATTTTTGTGTTATTTTGCAGACAAACAGAAGTGCCATTAAAACAAAACATTTTTGTGAAAACAGTGATAAAGTAGCTTGTAACATGAGGCAAATATTAGTATTTTAAATGAAAGAGTGGGGACGTAGTGGGGACATCTTACTGTCTCTTTCGCACCCGCACACTATAATGCATATTAAGAATAGTGACGTCACTAATTCCGTTTTACATCCCTTTTCTTTTACCCCACTACAAGATTAAAAACGTTTCTAACTTTTAAAATTCTGAATGGATTTACAAAATTCTTTGTTTGTTAGATTTCGGATATGGATACTTTTTAACGAATTTAATAAAAAAAATGAGTCAAATACCCAATTCTGTCTGTAACATTTTGTCATCATTGAATTACTCACCACCTTGGTTTTTTTTGCACTCTTGTAGGCTACTGATGGTAAATGTACATTCTCTTTGTTCTCCAGTTTGTTTTTGGGCAGAGCTTTTGTGAATTTGGGAATGGAGGAAGGCCCTGGTAATGGTTTCTTAGGGTGCACATCCTTCACTAATGGCACTTGTGGACAATTCTTTATGTAGGATGCTACAGGACTACTAATATGTTCATATGAGTGTGCTTTGGATACAGTTTTCTTTATAGAACTGGTTGGTGTTTTCTTCTGTGATAGAGGTGTTGGAGTTTTAAAAGCTGGTGTCCTAGGCTTTATGCTTGTAGATGGTGTTTTAAAGACATCTTTTTTAATTTCGGTTTTGGCAAGTGGTGTCTTAAAAACAATAGCTTTTGATGGTGTTTGAGATTCCATTTTTATTGGAGTAGCGTAACATGAAGAACTCGGACTGTCCTTGATGTCTTTTAAGGTTTCCTTTGTTAACTTTGATGGACTCAATGCAGATTCTAATGTACTCTTTACATGTTTCTCTTCTTTGGAGAGCTGTTTCTCAATTTCATCATGTTCCACTTTAATCTTGTCCTCTGATTTACACTCAGGTCCATTGTTTAAAATGTAGTTAATGACATCCAAAGTATTGTTTAATTCTACATTTGTCTCTACACTGCTTGATACACATAAATTCTCTACCATGTTTTCTATTTTCAGAAAACTGACATCAGAGGGTCTCATACTTGGCGATTCAAATTCGGAGGAATGTCTAGATAGATCATGTTTCGGACTTCTCAAATTTGGTTGAGAATGAGACTCCAAAATTTTCACACTTACATCATGATCATCAGATTCAGTTTTGATATTTAAGCTTTGATTATGACTTGATGTGTGATAAGTGTTCTCAGGTCTGAAAATTTAAACAGTAATTGATAATAATAATCCAATAGTGTTCAATATTTTATTGGTTAATGATAAGACTAGTTGGTACAGCCCAAACTGAAAAAAAAGTAGCATCAAGGAAATCAGACATCAGATTTTTGAAAGTTCTGTGTGTATAAGAATTAAGACCTTTTTAATTTGTCATTTAAAAGTTCTTAAAGAAACCTACATACCTGAGAGATCTCCACAAGAATTTCAAAGTTATGTGAGAGATCATGTGGTGACAACCCCATGTATTGGTGTGATAAGGGCAAACAAAGCAATAATAGGATTTCAACAGTTGAAAAATGTATGTTAGTACATGATAATATTATTTAAAACATGGTGTTTGATAGCGCATTGTAGGGTGGTATAGGGATAGCTAGACTAAAGCAAACACCTTGGGCATGGCAAATAATTTCTTCAAGCGGCCTCATCAGGTAAAGAAGACCAGAATCTGAACTTTGGTACGTATTGTTTATTATAGAAGAAGCAAGTAGATGTTAATTATAAAAAAGTATGCGTTATAAAAAATAATATGACTAATTATTTATGTAAATTAATATTCATAGGTAAAATTTATACCAAACGAGCGAAACTTATTAACGAGGCAGAAACTACTTATAAACACGTATTTTAAGTGAATATTGTATGTAGCTTAAATTGATATTATGCTTACATTTTTGTTTTTGGATTCTTGTTCCATAAAATATGTTTCTTGAGTTCTTTGAGGGATAATTTTCCAAAGAAAATTTCGTCATCACTTAATTGTTCTTCTGCGTGAACTAGTGCCATTTGTTTGTATGTGTTAACGTTATTTATTTGTTACAAAAATAAATTTAATAATTTACTTTTTGTCACTTGAAATGTAAATGCAGTCCTTTTTTGAAATTCAAAACAGTTACTTTTGACATTTAGCAGTAAATTGTTGTTGTTGTTTTTTCCATTTATCCCATGGGAAAGGCAAAGGTCTTAGCCATACAGCCTAGTCTAGTGTATGAAATTCTTCAGATTTTGTTTTTTATATCTTCAAAACGGTGGTTTTCACATAAGTATAAATGTCTTTGTATAAATTAACGTTAGTAAGAAGGAGGTCCAAAGAGCGGGGAATATTGTCGGGTGATTTATAATGTTCCAAAAGCTTATCTATAAGTAATATACGCTGGACGGAGAAAGCTGGACAATCAAAGAAAATATGATTTATCGTTTGATCCTTGTTTAAGTTACAATAGTCACATATAGAAGTGTTAATCATATTCATTCAATGTAGATGACTATTTATGTGACAATGTCCTAGGCGGAGGCGGCATAAGACATTGTAAAAATGTCTATCTGCGTAGGGTCGTTTTTCAAACCAAGACTTTTTAATATCCTGCTGGATCGTGCTGTACCATCTTCCTTTGATGACGGAAACGGATTTCCAATTGGGTATTTGACTCATTTTTTTTTATTGTATTCGTCAAAAAGTATCCATAACCAAAATCTAACAAACAAAGAATTTTGTAAATCCATTCAGAACTTAAAAAGTTAGAAACGTTTTAAATCTTGTAGTGGGGGTAAACGAAAAGGGATGCAAAACAAAATTAGTGACGTCACTATTCTTAATATGCATTGTAGTGTGCGGGTGTGAAAGAGACGGCAAGATGTCCCCACTACGTCCCCACTCTTTCATTTAAAATACTAATATTTGCCTCATGTTACAAGCTACTTTATCACTGTTTTCACAAGAATGTTTTGTTTTAATGGCACTTCTGCTTGTCTGCAAAATAATACAAAAATTCGATGATAGTCAAATACCCAATTGGGTATTTGACTGTTGTGGCAATAAATTATAAAATGTGTTGCATATGATAGCTTTTTGGTAAACAATAATTATAGGTATTTTTATTTACATTTATCTAAATTATAAATATTTAAATTGTCTAAAATAAGTTTGCCATTTTTTATCTGTTGATTAAATGTAACAAAACACGACAAGCTGTCATTGTGCAGTGTGTGATGTCACGATTTACAATTTTCATTCATCTCTGCCACTAAGTTCATTCACCATTTATAAAGCGTGACGTAACTTTTTCAAAGTCACGTGACCTACCGTTTTGGTGACATATATGATGATAAAACTGAAAAATATGTTTATTCGTTATAAACAACTCTTTAAAAATAAATTAATAGTTTGAAGAGGTATAGAGTGATTATATCTAGATATAATCACTCTATACCTCTTCAGTTTTAAAGTCTAGACTTTAAAACACTTTTCAGAAATTAGTCAAATAGCCAATTATCCGTCCATTCATTATATAATTCAATTTTAAGTTTGGCTTTATAATCTGTAGCAGGAATCAAAACGTTGGCAGGATTGTCAATAACAGATGTTAAAACGGTTTTTGCTAAAAAGTCAACTGCTTCATTTCCTTGAACTCCAATGTGCGACGGTGTCCAAATTAAAACGATATCTTTCTTATAATAATTATTCAGAGTCATTATCATGTCTCTGATTTCGTATATAATATAGGAAGTGCTTCCGTCAAGTTTTGTATGCTTAATTGCTTCTAAAACGCTCTTACTATCCGATACTATAATCCATTTTTCTTCCGAGCGCATTTGCAGATATTTCAGTGCTTCAAGTATTGCCACAGCTTCGGCAGTATATATAGATGCATGGACATTAATTTTATAACCATACCCCTTTTTTATTAAACCGTCATAAATGGCCATCGACACATTCTTATCATTCTTAGATCCATCAGTGTATAGCACTCTGTACCCAGCATAACCATCCAATAAATTATACACATCTTCCTTTGACACAATATCAGAAGATATTACAACTGATATTTTATGAAATATTGCAGAATATTGAATACTATAACAAGGAAGTATATTTTGTGAGTAAAATTTATTGTTTTCACAGATTTTTGTAACCTCTCGGTAAAACTTACAAATATATAAAGAGCAGTTATTCTTTGTCATTAAATCAATTCTTTTCAATAGTTGATGATTAAGAGATTTTAAATGAAGCAAATAATTAAAGTTTAAATACTTAAATCTTAAATGTAGTGAAGGGATGCAACATTCTACTTCTAAGGAATTTATTGGGGAAGTAATAAAACTCCCAGTTATCAAACGAAGATTTTTGTTTTGAATTTTTTCTAACTTATCTACAAGTTTTTTATCATGGGAAAAACAAAGGAAAGCATATTCAAAATGACTACGCACAAAGGACTTATAAAATATTTTTAATAATTTGGGATCAGAACCCCAAGTGGTACTGCAGAGACATCGTAGCATATTTGTAGCTTTGTTAGCTCTGATGATAATATCATCAACGTAACTGCTCATTGAGAGATTCTTACAAAATTTTATGCCTAAAAAATTTGCGTTATCTACAAGAGGAATTGAAAAATTGTTATATATTATTTGAATATTAATAGGTTTTTTTCGTTTACTAAATATTAAAACTTTACTCTTTTCAGCACTGATTTCAAGACCGAGTTGTGAAAAGTAAACTTGAAGATTACAAAGTGCAGCATTAATAATAACTTTTGCAGAGTCAATATCTGTGTGAGCATAATATAACGCTAAATCATCTGCATATTGAAGATTACTAACATGACTACCCAATATTATGTTGATTTTGTGAATATAAATAATAAACAATAAAGGGCTCAAGATACTACCCTGACAAACACCCTTATAAGAAAACCTAGGACCATAAAGCTGTCTATTAAATTCAACATAAACTAAACGACAATTTAGAAAATTATAAATCCAGTTTGTTAATTTCATAGGTAAACCAAAAAGATTTAAAATTTCACAAAGTTTATAAATATTTACATTATTGAAGGCTCCAATTATGTCTAAAAAAGCACAAATAACAAATTTATTATCTTCAAAAGCTTTATAAACATCTAACTGTAATTGAGTAAAACTCTCTCTGCAAGATTTCCCTCTTCTAAATCCTAGCTGGTTGCTTGGTAAGAGTTGATTCTTCTCAATATAGTACTCTAATCTAAGTTTTATTAACTGTTCAAAGAGTTTTGCAATACAGGAGGTTAAAGTGATTGGTCTATATGAGGCAGCAATGCCAGGTTGTTTTTTGGGTTTAAGAATTGGTATGATGCAATCAGTTTTCCAAGAATCTGGAATTATAGACTTGTCCCAAAGTAAGTTAAATATATGGAGGAATATCTTAAGAGCTCCAGGACTTAACGAAGATATCATTCTATATGATAATTGATCTAAGCCACAGGCGCTATCTTTTCTAGATTTAAGAGCACATCTCAATTCAGACATAGAAAATGATTTTAATAAATAGTTTTCATTGCTATATTCAAGGGTATTTGCTTAATTAGGCACTGAACTATTTTCATCCTTATCCTGCGTATATTTTAATAAGAAATCGAAAACCCAAGAATCACTTTGGAAAAGTTTATTTACATAGTAATTCTTATTAAATTTTCTCATCATTTTCCAAACAAGATTCATAGGAGTATTACGATTAATATTGTTACAAAAAAATTTCCAGCTGTCTGATCTTTGAGTTTTCAGGATAATTTTCTTGGCTGCCTGGGCCTTTTTAAATTTAATATAATCTTGTAAATTATAATTATTTTGTTTAAAACGAGTATACAAATCCTTACATTTCTGGACAGCCTCATCACAAATTTTATTCCACCATGGTAATTAAACTTTTATTTTTTTTTCAGATGAACTGGAATTATTACTCAACTTGGGTGAATTATCAATTATCAATCTATCAATTGAATCATCTAAAACTCTACAAAAAGCATTATAAATAACTACAGGATCAGCATTGTTTTTAAGTAATAGTTCCAGGTTTGGAACATTATCATCAACATTTTTGGAATATATATCCCAGTTTACCATTTTAAAGTTTCTTTTACGAACATTAAAATGTGATCTATTTGGAGCACTATCATTCAGTAAGAGTAACTTTGTAATAGTAGGAAAATGATAACTACCTAAATTATCTTGAAAAACTTCCCAGTCACAAGACAGAGCTAATGACGAGGAGACAATAGTAAGGTCAAGTGCATTAGGACGCCATAAATTAGAACCAATAGTAGTTGTATCACCATTATTCAACAAAATAAGATCATTTTTATCAATAACATTAATAATCATTCTTCCCCTAGCATTCACAGAATTGCAACCCCAGATAGTATGATGGGCGTTGAAATCTCCAGCAACGATTAAAGGCTCAGGTAGACTTTTGATAAAATTGTGAAATTTACTTTCTGAGAACTGTGGATGACAATTAGTAGGACTATAAACACTAGCAATACTTATAGTCTTATTGAAGCATTTAATTTGAATTGCTAAATTTTGTAAAGAATCATCACTATACGTCTGTAATCTAGTATAATATAGAGAAGTATGAATTAATATAGCTACACCATTATGACTATTTCCAGAATCCAGTCTTTCTGTATGATAACCTTTAATAGAAAATAATTGCGTGCTGTGCAGCCATGTTTCAGATATAAGAGCAACATGAATGTTGTTAGTTGATAAAAAATGTGTAAACATGCTACGATTTCTAATCAAACTCTGTGCGTTCCATTGAGAAATATTTAGAGTGAAGATTGTGAAGTATTATGAATATTGGGCATGGATATTTGTTGCAACAAATTTCTAATGGATTGGGAATTAATCGGTATTTTCTCTGATGTAATTTTTAAAATTGTTTCAACTAATATATTAATAATGTCATCAGATTGTAAAATTTTGTTAGCATCTAAGGTAGATTTACTTGTGTTATTTTTATTCGTATATTTTTTATTGGATGGCAATGAAGGAAAAGCTTGTTCGTTAAATAATTCTATGTAAGGAATTGAACGTAATTTCTTTTTGTTTTCTTCAATTTTGGCTTTTTTAATAGGACAAAAAGTCGAAATTGCGACATGATTGCCTTTACAATTGAAGCATTTGGCGTTTGCCACATCAATTTTGCATTCTTTGTATGAATGATTTTCCGTACATATCGAGCAGCATATTTTATTTTTACAATATTTGGCTAAGTGGCCATACCGTAGGCAATTATAACATTGTTTTATCGGGGGTATATAAGCAGATACAGGGAAGTTCCAATAATTTATATCTACGAACTTCGGCAATGTAGTGGAAGCAAATGTAATGGACACAACTTTTGTCGGGACCAATATGAACGTGTTGTTTTCTTTAATTCTGCGCATCAGCCGTCTAACTGATACGATTTTTATGTTGGATGTCACAGCCTTAAATATTTTTTTATTGCCCAAATATATGGGAACATCTTTTATAATTCCAATAGTTTCCGTGAAACGGGCTGGAATGGTACATTTTAGTTTGTAATCTGAGAGAAACTGCATGTTGCCCATTAATTTGTTCGCATTTGTCGCTGAATCAAATATGACTGCAATTTTTTGCTTATTTACTCTTCTAAATTTTTTTATGCCTTTATTATATCTGTTAAATATATTGGATAGGAACATCATATCCCTATCCCCAATAGGCTTTTCATTAATAATGGATTCGACATAAACGATAAAATCGATATTTGTGGTGGATTCGGTATAATTCCTTGAATAACTTGGATCAACATAAGTGTTGTACTTATCTTTATCCGCCTCCGCCTCTTTCATAAGTTCCTCTTCCGACTCCGATTCAGTACTTGATAATACTGGATTTTCAACCAAGTCTTGTTTATGTTTTTTTCTTTTCCCCATGATGGGGATGTTAAATTATTACAGTTTACGGATATATAAAGTGTGAAAGTATTTATATAACAATAAAATGAAAAATATTTCAAATTCGCGCCTATCTCATTCGACGGTTCCCGCCCTTTTTTTCTTAGCAGTAAACGTTTATTGACACCGCTAACCACAGAGTATCGACTACAGCCATAGACAATATACATTTGTTTAATATATAGTGCGTTTCACTTAGCGCTCACGACTGCAGTTTTTCTTTACTCCTTAGTCTGTGAGATTTTCCCATTTCACTTATTTCCGATGGTTACAATCTAAAACTCGAGTGGAATGGATTACGGAGCGTTTTGAGCGTTTATGCAAATCATACATGCAAATAATATAAAAGAGTAAGAAAAAATAAAGCTTTAAAAGTCAAACTTAATAAAGAATAAAAAAATAGTTAAATATTTATTGCAGAAATCGATTTAAACTGTTTTTTTGCCATATTTCATTTTAGTGGAGCATTCTAATATTAATTTTTAAAATTACACGAATTAACAAAATACTTCTAAATAAAGACTAAAATAAAAGAACAAAGTAAAATATTTACATCTAACATAAAAAATATAAGGCTAAACAAATAAACAACGTAAAATAATAATTAGAATTACAAAATTACAAAGGCATACAGGTTTCCAAAAAAACTTAAGGATTTAATGAGGGCGCTTAGCTCGAATATAACATTAATATGGCCACCCAAAACACTACAAAGTCAAATGTTAAAATACTTGTTATCTTTATGTATGGTTATTAATTCGCGTTTTATTCATTTTAAATAACAACTAAGCAAGAACCGTACCAGAACTTCGCGTAAGTCCACGTAATTCAGGACATCATTAGTGACGTTTTCGCCGCCACAACAACGATTGTGATCGTCTTGTCATATAATAAAGTCAAACGAGTAGGTATATGAGCGTCATCGACACCGGAAGGGATAGAGATGGTTTTGAGCGCTAAGTGAAACGCACCAAAAATGTGGTCCGAGAATAGCACGTATCCTCTCATTGGGCGCGTTTCATTAGGCGTTCACGGCGCTAAAAACACTCATTTCGCCGTTCCATTTGACGATCACGATCGTCGTGGTCGCGGTGAAAACGTCACTGATGACGTCATGACATACGCTCACGACAACCCATGTCAAGAGGTGGGTCGTGGTGCGCGTTGAGAAAATTGGCGGGATTTTGAAACGTCAAAACAAGAAAAATGTCAACAGAGAAAATTACATTATATAATACGGAGAGGGATATTTTTGTTACTTCGAACGTAAAATGGGTTTTTTCAACATCAATAAATTTATCTCATTTATTAATGCTTATCACAGAATACAAGACGATAAAACTTTAATGTTTTACCGTCAAGATTTAACCCATAATGCAACCTAACTCTTTATAGCTTTTTTAAAATAGGTATTTGTTACTTAAACGCTCAAAACGCCTCATAACCCGTTCCACTTGGGTTTGCGATCATAACGCTCACGAGCAAATGGAACGGTAAATATCGCGGTCGTGAGCGTGGTCGTTGCGATCGTCAAGTGGAACGCACTGATTGTATAATCGGTATACTGTTTCCATTCGTTTATTTTATTTTTGACACATCGAGTACTGAATCAAATAGTGATGGCCTGATGCGTTATCGAATCAATTTTTTATAACAAACGATTTTATTTTTGAACAAGTTTTAATCGATTTAATACATATTTTATTTTTTGCTCCATGCATTGTTTTATAAAACTTCAGGGATATTTAAGTTACTTGATTTAATAATTATATTAAAATAAACCATTTACTCATGTTAAGTTAATATTCTTATCACTTCCGTCGGCAATAGTAATGTTGTTAAAAACAAATTGTGAAACGGCAACACTGGGCAGACAGGTGACGCGCGCCGCCATTTTGTGGTCACTCACAACGAGACGCCCGCGCCCGTGCTAGTGTTTTCCGTTCGCTGAATTTTAATTCACATTTTTCATACGTCGAGTTGAGTATTTATATTCCTCCGTATTGTTTTACCCGTGAATTCCTACATTTGGTTGAATTGAGAACATCGTACCTGCCTTCATCACTTTCAAAATGCCTAAAGGAAAGGTGCTTAAAGGACAAACAAGGGAGTTTGTGTTGCGACTTCATGAGTACTTTGAAAGGGAAAGCCGTAATGGTGGACCTCTTATACCAGTGACTCAAATCAGAGACCGTGTTTCAGCAGCATTAGGTATTACTGCTCCAACAGTTTCAAAAATAATTAAAGAAGGCTACGGCAGTAGTGGCATGGAACAAAACAAGCCATCTACACCTAAGAAAAAACGTCAGCCCTTTAAAGTGACAGCAATTGACAGTTTTGATGGTGATGCTATTCGTCGTCATATATACGATTATTACCAAAGAAAAGAGATTCCTACTTTACATAACCTAGTACAATCTCTGAAAACTAGTGGCTTGTTCCGTGGTCAAAAGTCTTCTTTGGCGAAGGTATTGAATAGGATTGGATTCCAATACAAAAAATGTGACAAAAGAAAAATATTGATGGAACGCAATGATGTTGCTTTGTATCGATGCGAATTTTTAAGACAAGCTAAAAAAATAGAAGACTGGTCGAATGTTGTTTTCACCGATGAAACTTGGCTCAATGCGAATCACACGGTATCAAAAACTTGGACTGATAACACTGCTAGCTCCTCGACCGCAGTGCCAATGGGAAAAGGTGAAAGAATTATAATTTGTCATGCAGGAACCGCAAAAGGATTTGTGCAAGATGCTATGTTAGCTTTTAAATCAAAGAAAACAGGGGATTACCACGAAGAAATGAATTCCGAAGTATATGAAAAATGGTTTCGGGAAATGTTATTGTCACTCGAACAGCCATCAACAATATTTATAGATAATGCGTCCTATCACTCTCGGCAAATTAACAAAATGCCAACGCAAGCCAGTAAAAAAAATGAAATAATAAACTGGCTCCGTAACAATGGCGAGGAGGTGGACGAGTCCCTATTAAAAGTAGAGTTACTTAAAATATTAAAAATGAGGAAGCAGCCTAAACGATACGTTATATATGAAATGGCTGCAGAACATGGGTACACCGTCCTTAGAATTCCTCCATATCATTGCCAGTATAATGCCATAGAGCTAATATGGGCGCAAGTGAAAGGATATGCTGCGAGAATAAATACAACTCCTCCTTTCACCGCAAACAAAATGCTGGAGTTGCTTAAAAATGCGTGTGAAAATGTGACGCCTCATAACTGGGCGAGTGTCGTAGATAAGACGAAGAAAGAAATAATGTCTGATTGGGATCGCGATGTCGCATTTGACAACTTACCCATGCACTCATTAATAATTAGTGTTACTGGGGATACGAGTGACGACGACGCCGATTCCGACGAAACAGACGATTGTTTATAAATAAAAATATTAACAAATTACCTTTTAGTTGTTTTAATTATTTAATCCTTAAAGTACTATGAATTCCAACATGGTTTAACTGTTTATTACAAGTAGGTACTAAACATTTATTTTCGTTGTAATCATTGTAATTATTTTAAATTAAACTCTTATTAAAAGTCACTTCAATACGTATACCTTTATTCATATTAATTAATTTGCAGCAAATACATTCGATCCTAATATTGGGTACTATATTACGTTTAACTGTTTTCATTAGCATTTTAATGTAATTTTATTTCAAATGATTCCGATTGATTGATTCTATTCAAAATCGTTTTTGTTATCTGTGGTCATTCGTTACGAATGGCACAACTCTAAGTGGGCGTTACCCGTCAAGAAAGTATCTACTTTTATTTCAAAATATTGTTCTACTGTAATGTCGTACTTTATAGGCGTGAACTGTCAAAAATAAAATAAACGAATGGAAACAGTATAGAAGACAAAGTCGAACATTTTTTAAATTTGGTTACAAGCTGTAGCAATAGATGGCGCTATTCAAAATTATACAAAAAAATTATGACTTATCAAAGCTACTATGTACTGACATGACTAAGAAACTAGGAAGTAGGAAGATACTAGTATTGTCTAGAATATTTCATTATACACTTTTAAGTACTAATCCAGATGTTATTGCACAGTTTCTTATGAACAGGATTATAGTAGCAGGCATGGAGGTATAAAACCAAGCTACAGAATATACTGTTTCAAACTGTATCTCAGGTCTCTCGACCCACAGGGACAAATTTCTTATATAGCAGTAGACTGTGTCTGATATTTGTTAATCTTTAAAAAAATATCAGTAATGTCAGTTATAAAAAAATAAACAAGAAATAAAACAAATTACGAATTTCATCTCGGATTTGGTTTAATTTTTACGTTTTTTAAAAGTCCGCCCCGAGATGACGAAAGCTGTAAAATAAGTGAATTAAAAAATTAAAAAAATTTCAAAAATTAAATATATTTTTGACCAAATCTGCGATAAAATCTGTAATAAATAGTTTTATTTCAATGTGTAACATTCGCATAAACCTAAGAAAACATTAAAAAAAACAAGGAACTTTATAAAAAAGTAGAAAAAAATAATATATTTTCAATACCACAGATACATGTATGCTTATAACTATATATTTTACTGTATTTTTTTCAACAATTCAGCAGCCTCTTTATTTGCCAAAAGATCATCATTTGATTTAGCTGGATAGCTTGCAGCAAGTTTTAAATAATACTTGGCTTGATCATCCTTTTCTAATTTTAAATAGCAACTGCCAAGTCTTAGCAGATTTAGACTGTAGAATCTGGGTTGTGCAGCTTCAGCTCTTGAAAAATATTCAAGAGCATCTTCATATGTTGAGTGAGGTGGTGATGCAAATAATATTTCAGCAATTTTTCGTTGATGCCAAGGCATTTCAGTAATTTGGTAACACCATTCTCCAAGCATGTATAATATAGTAGCATCATCTGGATTAAGAGTTACAGCCAGCTGTAAAACAATAAAAATAAGTATGTACATTAAATACCAAAACAATATTTGAATTCTATAAAAATGTAAAAATAATATGTAAGGAAGATGGTTTACTCACATCCATATGCTTTTTAACATTTTCTAATTGCATAATCCTTTCCTTGATACCTTCAAAAGAACTTTTTGAATCCAATAACAATGCATACCACTTCTGCACAGCAAAATGATCTTCATGGTTGACAAGTTCATTAGATATAATTTCATATGCCTGATTTATCAATTCCTTTTTATGTTTGGTGTCTTTTTTTGACTCCTTTGACATATTATACAAGGCTCTACAGATTCGCCACTGTAGCTCTACATTTTGTTTATCCTGAAAAAACATTTATTTTTATTACAATACTTATAATCTGATAATTTGTTGTATTATACATTAATTTATTACACAATACATTGAAAGCAAATATTGGGCAATTAAAATATTAGAAGTAATTAATTAATATTATTGTAGCATTCTTGTTTAATGAACATCATGGCCAGTGATTTTGGGGCATAGAGATTAAACACACCTTGTCTCAGCATGATAAGCACAATGCAGTGCCTTGGTCTTACTAAAATAAATTCTTACTTGTATTGCAGTTGCTGATCAGTTGCAATGCTTACTATCAGGTAAGTGACCTACTGGTCTGTTCATTCTCACTTATACATATAAAATTGCTACTCACATCAGCAGCTACTAGTAACTTATAACATTCTTCATAATGTCCATTATCATATAATTGATCGGCTTTCTCTAAAATAGAAACAGACTGTTCTACAACAGGCTTTGTTGCCGGACTGGACATCTTCTTAATTGGCCATAGGAAGGCCAAAGCAGATGACATTAGGATTGTATCCCTATAGGGAACTGGCTGAAAAAAACATGTTATCAGAAATGTTAATCTTCTTCTTCTTTTTTTAAAGGTTGTATGGCTCCATCGGCATTCGATGATTTTGCCAAAATGTTAATCAAATATTTAATTGAGAAATAAATTCAGAAAACTATTATTATAGTACCCTCCATTTCAGTGTAATAAATATTTTATTTTAATTTAAGTGACTTGTAGATTACTTACTATTTGATATCTCTTTTTTCCATTACTTTTATTTATTACCCTGCAGTTTAGAGAAAGCTGGACGAACTTAAACACAATAGGACTGATTTTTCGGCTTAGGTTCATTTTTGAAATTAATTGGGATAAAAACAGTATTCACAAATCACAACAATCACAATTTACAATGACAATTGACAAGTGCATATTGCAGTGTTGCCAGCTCCAAGAATTAAGATGTATCTACACGCCCCGCAAATTGCCAATGCGCCTGGCGGCCATGATGGTGACGTCAAAATGACGAAACAAGCAACGCGACGTTAAGCTGGGTCTACGCTAGAGGAGCTAAGTAGCTGTCTAAGCACGAGAGCATCACCCATACTTAGTACGTACATAGCCATCATCCATTCATAGCATGTCCGAATAGTTCGGATTAAGGCATTATTGGCATTAAGTTTCGATATTATTTGTTATTGTTTATATGTTTATGTATAAATGATAAGAAAAAAAAATCATTTACTTAATACAATAATGTTTAAATGCATCTGCTTATGTATCACTAACTTCAATTATTGTAATAATTTGAAATTCCGTTATAATATAAACGAGAAAAAATATAACATTAAATTATATACTTAGTCTCACCTTAATGACAAAAAGCGGCTCACGTCACATGAATGTTGATGAGACACAGTCCCTGCGCAATATAAATTTGCGGGGCCTATACTATTAAGTATACTATTTACCAAAAATATTTCCCTGTTTTATATTTTTTGTTAACAGAAAAATTGTTAATCTCCCATTTAATTATCCCAGGGGAGGCCAAGAGGGATATGGCGGTGTCAATAGCTTTTCAGACCGGCACGCTACGGATATTGCGACTGTGCCAAGTTAAGCATATGGACTATAATCGTTTGGTGTCCGACACGGGCATTTTGGGAGACATTGGACATTCAAGGGCGAAAATCATCTTGGCTTACATCCGCGTTGACGAAAAACTGGTACCTCTAATGAGGGCGCAGGCATATCCCTCATTTACATCTTAGTTTAAATATTCGTTAAAGATGTTAAGTTATTCATGTTATATATTTAAAAACAAAATCGGATTCATGTAGTCTATAATATGTATTATACACCTATACGCCGCGCCGCGCCATGCCGCGCTGCAGGCGCGGCGTGCCGGTTATTATATTATATTGTTCAAATCATAGGATCAAATAGTTTAGAAACGTAACAACTTTCTTTGTATTGGTTTTGTTGATAAACTGTATGTTTGGGACAATGTTTTATTAAAGGAAAAAGATACACCAGCTAATAGAATATTGTATATTTTTTATACTGGCAATAATATTCAAAAATCAATTTCTACCCGGTCCAAGGGCGGATGAGACTGTTGACAGTTTAGTGAAGTGCGTGAAATTCGTGTTCTGAGAAATGTTTTTAGTTTGAATATTATTTCAAGAGCTTTATCATTATGCAGAGATCAGGTAATATAATTGTAGGATATAGTTATTTTAATTTATACCAACACATTATTTTCATTATTCAATTCGCGCCAATTATATTCATTTTACAGTTTATATGCTTCGTTATCGTAACATCTGATAAATGTTTGAAAAACGGCTAGAAAATTACTGTTGCCAACTCATATTAATCAGTATGTCTTCATCTAAATACAACACAATGATGGTCAAGCAATACGTAACTAAGATATTGTGTCAGCAGTCCAAAGGTTTATGACTAAATGACGATTTTTCATTCAGCAAACATACTAAATGTACGGTACTAATAGCGACCGGATTTGGTCATAAAGTGCCTAGTTCAAGGACAATAATTTATGTTAAATACTGAAGACATAGAATCTTTGACCTATATAAGCGTTTTTCTATGTAGTAACTTCATAACAGCCTCCGTGGCGCAGTTGGTTAGACGCCGCCTGTGAAACGAGAGGCCGCGGGTTCGATCCCCGCACCGAAACAAATATTTGTGTGATCCACAGGTATTTGTTTCGGGTCTGGGTGTTTGTGAGACCGAAAAGTCTCTCGTAGCTTCTGATACCCACGACACAAGACTCGATCTTAGTGTGGGGTCAGGACTATGTATGTGACTGTTGGGTGTATTTATTTATTTATTTATTTTATTTAAATATAAATGAAATAGAAAAAAGTCTCAAGTACTTTGTTTTGTACTATAGATTAACTGATATTCGTCAATTTCTTCATAAGTTATGAGTATAAATCACTTTTGGTGCAATCCAAATTCTAAGATTGGATATGGGTCATGATGTCAGCGGTGAAAAAATATAAAGTTGAAAATTTAAATAAGATTATAACTCAAAATGAAAAGTGTAACTTAAAGTGGTCCACATAAAATAATGATATACACACAAGCCTGTTGTTTTATTAAATTTTGTTACATGTATTTAATCAATTAATTTTCCTTTGTAATATATTTATCTGGTGTGTTTTTTTTTATTAATAAATGTAGATAGGTATATAGATTTGCAACATGCAGTTACATTATTCAACTCTAACTTTCTTACATGTACTTAATATGTTGCTTTCTACATGAATTGTTACTTGGGTATTAAATAGTTTAATGTGTCTTGCACATGTATATTTATAGCATACTGTTTGAAATTCCCTGCACAAGAATTAATCCAATACAGGTCTTATTCACATAGTATCAGCATAAATTATAAAGAGTATTTTGAAATAAATAATAATAACAGTTATCACTTTCTGTTATCACAAGTTGTTCTGCAACGGCTATAATCTATACAGTAAAATGACATTATTTTTAATTAAAAATATCAGCTCTTCCTGTGATTAGCCCAGTCTGCAAGGGAGTTTAAGCATTTGTTTATGCAAGCATAGTGTGCATATGCAGTCTTAACACATTATGGGGTTTCGAAATTCTGGTGGAAATAACTTGGTATGCAGTATTAGTTATGGCTTTCCTCCAATATTATACTAAATGATATTTGTTTAATAAAATAAAGCCATATTATGCCTTAGGGTCAAACCTTTGACCTCTGCTCCTCAGACCAGTTCTCTGCCAACCAGACTGTCATCCACCTATTATTACAAACTCTCATTACTACGAAAAATTACCAAATATATTAAATTGTTGCGAACATTAAAACTATTATGAACTACTTATGTATTTATACCTCTGGGAGCAAGGCATGTATGGAATGAAAGAAAGTGGGTAACCAGGCTGATGAGATTCAAAATAATATACAATTATTATTCCATTATTAAAGTGTGCTTTTGATAAGTAATTGGATTCAAGTTATAATCAAACAGTATGCATAAACAATATTTAACTATGTATATGGATTATGATAAGAGCCCTGCCTATTTGTTCTTAGTTTGAAAAATTACCTAATTTATACTTTTATTTAGACAGTTGATACATAACATTACAATTGTATTTTATATTTACTATTTTAATACCAATATTTCTTAAAAATAATACCTTTTGTTATTTTGTTATTGATTTTAATATATTTTTCAATTCAAACAATGAAATTTATTCTGACCGTAACATTCTTCCATGGTATACCTACTCTAGTGAATTAATAGATTTTTAATAAACTACACAAAAATATGGTAACATTTTGAAATATTAAAGTCAACATTGTTTTACATACAACACATAAAAATTTTATGTATACTATTTTCAATATAGTATACTGTAAGTGACTTGTATATATTCTAGTATTGTATGTAAGTACTGCAAGTCTAAGCTGGATTTTATAGAATTTCCAAAATTTATTACCCCACATTAAAAATAATTTACATTTTAGGTTTTTTTTTAAATTATTGTTTCATATATTTATTATAACATAATGTAATCTCTTCGCATTGAAACATTAGTTTTTTATTAATATTTTGTTAATTACAATGATTAAAATGGTAATTTTATTTAGCTAAGGTATAACTTATAAGCATCATACGTAGTCTCCCCATAAATGCGCTGGCACGTCGTAAACGTATTGTGTCGTGCTCACGGAGCGTGTGACCTCATCCTAGGATAAGTGCCCTCACGCGGAAACTGACCACTCCAACGCCCTGCGTTGTAATCAACACCATTTCTTGCCTTGTGGTACAATGAAAATACCTGCTTTTACCGTGCTAAATCTGCAGAAGTCCACAGAAAGTAATTTTCAAAGCAAATGTACTTTTATTTATAACGCGCGATCTTATTTCAACCTTCTTCAAACAGCTCAACATCGTTTTCGAATGACGATATCGAGCCGATATTAGTCTGCTCAATTGTAGTTATTCGAATTGATGAGTAAATTCAACTGCACACAACTCGTTTAATTCATGAATGGTTTCGACCCCGCTTATGAGTTATGAGATATGATATTAAGGAGTTTCAACAAAAAATTGTTGAGCTTGCTTCAATTAAAGTTTCGACAGAAATGCTGCTTCAACCTTCATTAAATTAAGGTTTACCATATAATATTAAGTTGCGATTGTTGGGTTACAACATACGTAAAATATTTCGTTAGTCCAAAACCTAAATGATATCATGACTAACGTTTTTTTTTGGCAAATATTGGTTTGGATCGAAGAGGCTGTTGATCTCGCAGCTTTTAGCGGCGGCCACCCCAATGGTTTGGAATCCGCCGAGTTGCAGATTCCCTACTCAGTACACGTATTGAAATAGCTTGTAGTGCAATTGCACACGCTTACCGCGTCTGCCTGTTCAGTACTCGGCGAGGAGCGCGCACACCGCCTGGCGCCTGCTCTCCGACACACCCGCAAAACGCATATTTATCAGCATGCGGACACACGTAAATCTCTAACCACACGTCGGAATCGTATCTCTCAATTAAGTAAACATATTGTAAAGTTTCTATACTGTCAATATTTACTGGTAATCGGGTCGATGTATACACACTGTTGACTGTTTGTTTCACTCCTTGGTCGCCGAATTCGTTTCAAAGTGCTGTGTGATTTAATTTGTTGTAATTCATGTCGTTTTCGCAATGATGCACTTTTGTTTTTTTGTATTTGTTCTCTAGTTATAATATGGTAAGAGTTGAAACTGTAATCGTCATGGAAAATGTGGAGGCATCATCATTGTCGTGTAAGATGAATTAACCTATTTCTAATTGAATTATTCTTTTCTGATATAACATTGCTTATTGCGTAAAAGCGACCGCGCTGTTAGAATATTACGTCCGTTGTTTGTTTTCAACTGTTTCTAATTTTTATTTTGATTGATGTCAATATTTAAGCCATAACGTCATTTGTTTGATTTATCAATCAATGTTGGCGTGATCGACATCATTCAAAAACAATCGGGATTTAAAAACAATGCTAGCATACAGGTCTAGTGAATCATGAACCGTCCGTTGACTCAGTGTCTACTGAGTGTAAGTAGTACGCTATGCTTTGCCGCATATTGCTTGTCGTGTTTGATTTTATTTTAAATAAATAAACTGTTGGAGACTTAAAAAAATTGTTAATGGATGTTGACTACGTGAGTGATAGTCTCGAGGATGTAGGAACATGTTGTCTTCCTTGTCTCGGTACGTGCTAATAAAATTTAATACAAATTCCTACGCTAGGATAACCATCGTTCGAATTAATGATTTACTAATTTGAAATTTAAAGTGTACGTTTTCTTTTTGTTTCATGTGCTGTTCATCAATAAAAAAATAATTATAGCGGTAAGTTGAATGAGCATTAATTCGTGTGGTCTTTTTATTTTATATTATATTTATTTTATAAATCATATTCCACGAAGCAGTTCGTCTTAGTAATTCAAATAGATTGTATTAATTTATGTATTGATATCGAACGCAATATAGCGATATCAATTAGAAATTATTAGGTCACCAGGACCGTTTGTCCACTGCGCACGTATGCATAGCATGCGTCGTTTGAATTACGAGTAGGAATTCGCGACCGCTATTCGGCCCAGGAGCGGCGGGCACCCAACAACCACCATGACACCGATACCGGCGTGAGGCGTCCCTCTGGTCACTGTTGTTCGTATTCGTACAGTCCGACCGAGTAACGACACTTGCACATCGATGGCGTATGAAGTGACGAGCGCGGTCGGCCTCTACAGTGCGAGTATTGTTTTATTGTGTCAGTAAGCGAATTTGTAATCGCAGACCGGTCGTTGCATTGTGCCTTACATATCTTTACAAAATAACATTCGATAATAGATTTTTTAAAATATATTTAGTCTCGGTAACATCACGTTGGCGTTGAATATTTATCGCGCGTGTTCTCGTAAAAGCACTATATTTGCGTACCCCTTTTAGCTCCGTTGAGCGATTGACTATTTTTGTTTGTTGGAGCAGTAAATGGTAAAGCACGCAGAATGTTTTTCAAGTGAGGTAGCAATACATTTTGCGACGACTATTATTATTATTTTTTCACGTATTTCAAGTATTAATTAAAGAAACCAATCATATTCTTGTGAATTAGTTCCGTGTATTCGTGTATGATATATTATCAGTGATAGTTTTAGGGCAAGTTTTGCCATAATCGGTTGAATCACCCGCGCGGACTTCACTGGTCGCTCCTCCGGATGTGATTTGTCGACGGAAAAATGTGGTATCACGTATGTTCGTAGTCAGTGGAACAAACATACACACTGCTGTAATTGTAACAGTATGTTTTCCTCCTGAACGGCCGATGGGTGCTGTTTACGAACGTTTACATTATAAATAAATGTTATAAATACAATTCATAGTGACCGTGCTTTATTATCAGTGATTGACAATGGCTTCGGTATCGGATTCACCCCTGAACAGGGCCAGAAATAGACCAGTTCTAGCTCGTTACAAACCTAATGCTGGTGCTACCGATCAAGTAAGTAATGAAAATTGTATTTAAAAATATATTAATGTTGGGCCAAACATGTCTATCCAGTAGTTGTTAAAAATAAAATTATAAATAACTAAAACAAAAACATTAAACACCCATGCAAAACCTACATATGTATACTTTGCAAAGTACCTACCTACCAAAGCAGTGCCATATTTGTTTTGTGTCTAATTTTATAGCTCGTTTTCCTAATAATATTCCTGAAAGGGTATTCGTGTAATCCCTATCTGCAGTCCCGTGCTGCTAATTATTGAAGTGTTTGCACGCTTTAATTTGATGTGTCATTGAAAAAAAGCATACATTCCTGCATTTGTACATAATACTGTAGTATTTTACATTTTTATAGGTCCTTTTACATTCAGCGAATTGCAAGTACAGCCGACAATAAACTATGATTCAAAGTGGGTGAGGTACTTGTATGGGCGACACTTATCGCTGCATAATGACGTATGCGTCGGCACATACCAATTATGAGTATGAGTTACAAAACTCAATTATTGCTACAAATCACTTAGAACGTTAGTGAATTGTGCAAAAGATTAGATCAAAGATTTTAAAACTTTAAATCGTACAAACGTTTGTACGCAACGTATTATCAGGCAGGAAGTTTGTCGAAGTGCCACCACTCACCGGAAGTTAGGATACAAAACTAGATCGGTCGATAAATGATGCATGAAACCATAGATACATATTATAAAGTATGATATTTTATTTTTGCGTGTTTTTACACTATTATGTGAAATAATCGTCGACCATAATTTTAATTCGGGTAAGTATACGACACCTTTTCATATTGTTTCCATAAATTACATAACTTGAATCAATAGATTAGCCTATAGCCGCTAGGTCGATGAAGCTTCAGAGCTCCGGAATGTGGAGCACGTGAAGATAGGCTTTTGTCTAGTCTTGACCCTCTTTTGGCTCAAAAAGAAAATGTAGGCTGTTTGTCGTCCAGCTTTAGTTTTATCACATGTTACCTGTGTGTTAATGTTACTATAACATGAAAAACATTGATAATAATATTTAGTTAATTAACCTTCAATTGTTTATTTGTTACGATTTCCCGTGGGTGTTTCCAAATAATTAATTATTTAATCACCAATTACTCCTGCGTATCGTTTAATGTACTGACATTTAGGTTTCATAATTAAAGTGTCCTAAACATCTGCACACCATAGCTATTAGGAAGAATTTGTATGGTATGTAAAAAGTCCGCCAACCCACATTAAGCCAGTGTGGTAGACTATACGGCCTAACCCCTCTCAATCGTACTCTTGATTGTAGAGGAGACACGTGCCTCGCAGTGGGACGTATGTAATGGGCTGATACAAATTGGTAGATGTGTCCAATGTTTGTCTTATGACGACAATTCCACTTTTATGTCGAGTATAAATTGTTTTATTTTGTACATGTGTTATAGTTTCGGCTTCGTCTTCTAACGATTCAAACTATTTCCGATTAGTCGTGCGCCAGATGGGATTTCTTGTTATGTGAGAAGCTTCATTTCCCATATTACCAACATAAGAAATTACGAATTTCCTTACAATACATTATTTATATAAGCTTCGTTATGAATCGCACTTTCAATTAATATATCTTCCTAATTCTCAACTATGTTATTTGAAGATCTCTTTTGTAAAAGGCATATAATTTCCATGCTGGATGTGTTAGTTTTTGAAGTATTATAAAGTAAATCATCGTGTATGAGTTTTAAGAACAAAAGTTGGTTTATTTCATTTCAAATCATCCTACTTTAATTCTAAACTACATGTGCCCTTATCTGTATGCTTAAATTTGCTTAATATGTAAACAAAACAGCTTTTGGACTAATTGCAAGTTATCGTTATTTGACGATCCAAAACAGACTAAAATGTCCAAAACATATTAAAGTCCACATGCGTTATAGTAGGATTTCCGTTCGGGATCGACTTCGCCGAATTATTTCAGTTGTTATTGACAACGTTCGGTGTGTTCAGGTTTTGTTTTAGAAACACTGGCTGTTAGTGCGATCGCACGTGCCTGTTTGGTATTGTGGCACGTTCAACGTTACTACCTAACGTACCTATATTTGCACATAGTGATAAATCACGATTTTTTATCGTTATTGTTCCCTTTAGGGTATGGTCCTTACTGGACTTATTGATTTACTTTTGAGAACTAAATGCAAATATTCGTTTGTTACAATAATTGAATATAAGTTTCAATTAGTAAGACATTCGCTTGATCATTATTTTCCTTATTAATGTTGAAGTAAATAGTGATATCATGGCCTGTGGTGGCAGCTTATAATAGTCGCACACACTTGTTCGGTAATTACTAACCTAAATAGTTTTATCTTGCTTAATGTCCACACGTAATATTGACTTGCCGGAAGGTCTTACTTATCGGTCCAAGCACGTCGTGCTCCTAGATAACTAATAACCTCTGTAAACATATGACTCGTCTTGGACATTACTCGCAATTAGTCGACTTTTCATTTCAGATAAAAAATACGTTGTGCTGTGTAAGAATGTCTACTGAGATAGATATTTAAAGAATAAGATTGATTTATATTTTGAAAGGCAAACTCATTAGGGTCCTTGATACATTACTCAACGATTCTTGCTAACTGCATGCCGGGCTTCGTCGGTGTATGGTTCGATTTAATTTACGACTTACAATGATTAGTGCACATGTGCTGGTAAGGGGCCGTTCAAGTATTACGTAAGCACTATGGGGGGGTGGGGGGGTCTTTGTTTTGCTTATTTTGGATGACATGGGGGGTAGGGGAGTCTAGATGATGATTACGTCATCGGTAGTTATTTACTTTTTTACACGAATGGCAGCCCTCACATTGTCTATGCTTCAAAACGAAACGCATTTTCGGGGATTCCCGCAAATATAGACGCAACGTTTAGGCACTCGCTTTAGAATCGATCATGGATTCGGGTTTCATGGACTGAAGACTGTTAATTTGAATTTAATATGTGTACCAAAAATTTAAAATATGTTTGTTATGTTCGTAAGATTATAATATTTTTGTCCCTTACTCTATGTTGAATACTGCATCAGTAAAATCTTATCTCTATTCTAAATCTGTTTTCTTATTTTTAAAATTATAATTATAACATATAAATTATAATATAAAAAAATACATTTTTAATTGAAAAATGTTTACGTAAGCATGGGGGGAGGGGGTAAAAGCTTTGCTTACTTTTGCTGACAAGGGGGATGGGGGGGTAAATAATTGTAATAAATCTGCTTACGTAATATTTGAACGGCCCCTAACCAGTTTATATAGTATTATCGTTGTAAACAAGGCACATTGGTACATATACGACATGTATATTTATTATAAAGTCCAATGAATCGCATCATAATAATAAATTAATTATGGACCACGATAAGAAATCAAAAATGTTGCTGAGAGCATTTCTGGCGGCGTTCGAAGTAATGTTGCTTCTAAACATAGGTGTGATTACACGAGTTATGTTTACGTTTGCTCCAGCGTTTACAAACCATGCGTAGGTCCACATCTTTATAATATCTTTCAACGTGTTTACAGTTCAACAGCCTTTCTTTATTACCTCAGCGAGAAACGGCGAATTGCTTGTTGCGCGATGAAACCGTTTTACTTTCTTTGCGTTTGTAATGTATACAGTTTCTATTCATCACTAAATTACAATGCAATTAAGAACTCAGTTGGTGTCACTTTGAAACACTAACGTTATTAGAATTTTAATGTTTCTGTAGGTATCTGATTTTAAGTTGAACTGAACGCTTGTAATGACATAAGGTATATTTGTGAAACTTTATTCCTGCTGCAAAAGTGTGATCTATTTAAATACGTTACTAGCTAGTATGGTTAATTATGCTAACAGCAGTATATTTGTATAAGAATATAGTTCTTCAAGTCCGTTGGTATTGTCAGTGATATTATTATAACGCCACCTAGCGGGTCAGTTAATATTTTTGTAGTAACTTGATGTTGATGTGCGAGTATGCCACAAAACGACGTTATGCGACGCGGCACAGTAAGCTTACTCATTTGAATAACTAACTACTATGCACCTCGTTAGGTGGCGTCATTCTCAATTTATTTTAATATTGCACACAAATTGTGTATACTGTGATACACTTTAATATTTTCACGATGTTTTTTGGCTATAGTTTTATTTTATCTACTAATACATCAGTTATGTATGCAATAACATTAAAATTATCCTACGTTTCGTGCGAAAATTCAAAAATAATCTCTAATTGACATCGATCTGTTTATAGACTTGTGCAATGAAAAAAAAAAACATTTTTCAGCTCATGTACAGCTCAATGGTCAAAATATAAATTGACATATACTTAATGACACTGATGATGCAAATATGTTGGGCTGGTAACACAGGTAGACAAGACCTGATAATCACGTTTTACTTTCTACTTGCAAAGTGACCTAAAATACGTAATCGTGCAGTGTGCAGTGTTGTCGATACCTGAAAATTGTATTTTATTATTACGAATGTCTTCTCCTGTTCATCAGTATTGTTGTAACGTTTTTTTAATCGTAAATTAATAGTTGGAACTTTAAAGAACATAGTGTAGGGAACGCGTAAAGTGGAAAATGTAATAAGCACTTATCTGCGAGTGCTATGCAGTATGCACCAATGCGTTGTGCAAGCCGTATGAGTCGCAGGCACACCATCGCTAATAATTATTTCTTCAATGGTCGCAACATTGAGGGTGCCGGCACGCATGCGTACTTCTGCGGTCGATCCGGCGGCCGGCCGCATGGCATGCTTGTCACATGCTGGTAACATGTGCCTCATAACAACTTGAAATTGCTAAAAATAAACTAAAATCCCACATTGGTTGTTGACCTTAGAACGCATTTCGGAAGTGATGTATCCTGATAATACTTATATCCTTTATACTTTCTATATGCTGTTTTAGCACACTGTCCACGGACGGCAGAAGGCTAAACAATTCTCATTACTTACTTACCATAAAAGTACTTCCGCTAATAGTTCCACTGTCGCCTCAATACTTCTTGGATTCAGGCCGATGAACTAGACATCGTCACTTCCTTTTCATTTGCTGTGGAGAGGCGTTCTAGGTGTTTGTGCTAACGTACTGTGCGTTATTGTGTAAGCTGAGAATCAGCTGTTAAATTGATCATTAGTTATTACTTACTTTCTGATGAAAGGGAGATTTAGTCGGTTTGTTACTGACGTAGAAATCTAATATTAAAATATTTATTAATTCGTTTGAAGTTTGATCACTATCTTGATATCAATTAAGCATAATGAGATATCCAGTGCTATGAACATGTGTTGATTGCATAAACGACCTTGATATTATTTAATTTTATTGGTTCACCGTTTCCAATATACTCGTAAGAATGCATTGACGAAATGTTTGGCACGCGCGTGGTTATGAGTGTGTATGTTGACCTTGACAGAGAGCGGAGAACAATGCATTTTCAACCCTCTGGTCGGGCAGTCGTGTGGCAATAATCCTGAGCAGTATTAGGGTCGACAACGGCGGCGAGCGAGCGGCGAGCGGCGACGACGGCGGCGGCGTCGAGCGCGGGGCGCCGGCCGCCGTGCGACTCCGCCCGCGCGCTCCTCGTCTGCATCGCTCTAGCTGTCAAACCGCCTCCGTCGGGCAGCCGGCTTGAACGCTCCTACCGCAATCGCTCCAACACGCGATCGTATCATAGTGCGCACTCAGTGACTCAGTGTGTGATTTCGTAGTATTCGCATGTCGGTAAACAGATTTAAGAGATGAACGGGAGTACTACGACGGTGAACAGTGGTGCCGTCAACGGAACCGGTGGTGCCATTAACGGAATCGGTGCTGCTCCACGTACGGCCACACTGGGAACTCCGAGCAGCTATGCCTACACTTCCAGCGGTTCCTTGCTCGGTCGCGGTGGTTCTGCCCGGCCGGTGCCACCGCCGACTCTACCAAAATATAGCGGATCGTTCAGCGCCGGCAGTACTACAGGGCTCAGGGAGCGCGACAGAGAAGGAACAGGTGGATCTCACCGTCTGGCCAGCCTCGAGAGACTAGCACTTCGTCAGCGTATTATTGAACAAAGTTCCAATAACCAGGTGTCAAGTCTGACTTCCCTGAGCGGTCCCAATGGCGGGATCACCTCTGCCACGGTCACCCTCACTGATACGGCCACGGTGAGTCCCCCGCGCTTGCCGTGCACCCTCTCACTGTTCCCCTAATCGTATTTTACGCACCCCGAAAACAGCGACGTACCTATCGTTATTTTAGTCTGATAGACCCTCTCGTGCACACTGCACACAAGGATTTTAATGTTTTAACTTGTATGTAGATTGTAGCGCGATCCATAATATCCTCTACGTTGAAGGGCTTCTTTATGAGAAAATGCTTTACAAGGGTTGTACAATAGTTTCATCAGTTCTGCAGTTATTATAAATAAAATTGTGTCGTTTTCTTATGAACTATACTTAATATAATTAGGTAATTTGGTTGGTGCATAAGTTAGCAATACACTCACACTTAGGTCGTTTGTTTACACTGCGCTCACCGATGCCATAACCACATAGTTGTATCAGGTGTTGTATTACATAAAACAGTACATCAAGTATTAACTCTACTGGACAGTTGGCCTATTATTTACCTGATAGCCTTGGCGTTAATTATATATTGATCACAACCTAATACTTGGTTACATTTTTATTATCGTCGCTATGGACACATATAAAGTTTTAAATTAAAGATAGTTATGGCAGTAGTTATTAATTTACCTTTATGAAATCTTTAGTAATGTTTCGTAGGTGTAATATTTTATAAGATTACATTGTTTAATAAATGTTTGTGGGTGAGTGATAATATTAATGTATTTAGTATGTGAGTTGATGTTGGCTACTTAGTTTTGTGTGATAAAGCGTGAAGTGAAGCTCAGAGTGAATCGCAAGCAGGAGTCAGGGGATCTGTTGTGGTCGACATTCACGATTACTTTCCTATTAGACTTACTCGATGGTGAGTAAGGACATGGCTGGGCTCACCATATTCCCACGCAGTTCCTCAAGTGATAGGACTGGTTCGTGGTGCGGGAGGGGTGAGCGGGTGACTGACCCCATGTCTACAGGGTTAAAAATAACCTCTGGCTGTGGCGGCCATTCTGCTCGCATATGTCGAATTCACTAAACAGACACTAACTGTTTCACGGTCGCACCCTGACCTGCGCCTTCTGAGAACATTAAATACTGCATTTCTCGGAGGAGACGTGGAATCTTTTAAAAACTCCATCGTTTTCCTTGAAAACCGATGTCAATAACTTGGTATCCTTTGTATTGGTATTCTATCCAATTTCATCATTTAATTTATGTCTAAAGATGTTATTTTAAGTGGCAACAGTTAAATTATTCTATATAGGTATTCATTGTTCTTTCTATATTATAATTTCAAAGTATTTACTCGAATGATTCAATAGTACTATTGGTACGTACCAACTATTAAGGACTTAAGTTGCGCTCATAAAAGAGCTTTGTTCAATACAATCAACAAGTAGCCTATTTAAAAAAATATGAATACAGTTTACAATCATAGTTCACTTATTTATAAAGGATTCTTTATCATTCCGTTCATTGGACACCAATTTCTTGGTATTTCCGTTATCGATTGCCCGTTATCTGGGTGGCTGCACTGAGAAAGCCATATATATCGAAGTTGTTTCATCTTTAGAAATAATGTTTCAAGTGAGAATAATGTTTGTTATAATAACTCACAAAAGTAGGGTATGGTGAAATCGCCGGTTTTATTGACTAAACGAATTCGGTTCAGTTTTTCATCAACGGGCAAAGCGGTTAGGGCACGTTCTCCTCTTGCACCGCTCGGTTCGATACAAAAAAGTGAACCGCCTTTAAGTGCCCACCTGTTTTAAACTTTGTACAATTGAGTTAAGATTCATTTTTCTCTTTGTTAATCATTTAGTTTGCCCTCTTTGGAACATTCGCTCCCCGCTTTTGTGTGTCTGGTGGGCATGAGTGTGACGGGTTGGGTCCTTTCGCATCTATATGTATATGTAAGCATAATTAACTTTGCCGTACCTGAGTAAATGTGTGCTCGTCCACACGTGGTGATTTTTTAATACTATTATTTGTACTGTTATTTCTAATTATTTGTTATCTTAAAACATCTAAAATTACTGATCAAACAGGACAAAACTGAGGACATACTGACATCGGTCAATTATTCTATTAATGTAGTTATTTCTGTCGCAACCAGTGCCTGTACTATTTTTTAATTTTAATGCGTCCTTTACAGCCTATTGTTATTCAAACTAACACATCTTAATTACTAAATACATTTTATATTTTTTCTAATAACTTAAAATAATTTATTCCAAAGCTTCATTAATGTTGATTGATATAGATAATCATAGTAAATATTATTGCTCATCCAACAGCTGTCTTATTACAATAAAAATAAAATTTATTTAGTATGTATAGTAGTGCAACATCTGCCGATGCTTATAAAAAACCAAGTAAAGTTTTCGGCCCGTGTGGAATGGCCCCAAACTATGGTTGTGTGCCGTTCCAACCGGCAGCCGGTATCGCTTGTAACTTAACCTCAAACTGACACAGTCGTGAATGGTGCTTCATATTACAACAGTTTATCGTTTTAAAATATTGTTGCAATACGTAATCCATGCTAAAAACGGACCTTTTGTTGTGTTTGTGATATTCTAATAACAATTACTGTTAATTTGCTAATGTTTAATTAAATAAAACTTCATAATGGTGTTAAACGGATATCGAGAAGTGCATAAACAAGCGTAAACACACGCGAAACAAACAGGACTCCCACGGCTCGGCCGAAGCTTGTGTAATTTTTGTAATTTGAAATGCTTAACATGTTGCCGTGCTCATGTGTGTAAGAAACGTGCAAAGTTTGTGAGTGTGCCAACATTTTGACTTTATCCGTCTTTTTTTCTCATCGTCGCGTCGGATTTGGATGTGTTCAGAATGGCTAACCGAGCCCTGACTAACGGCAATGGTCATCAGACGAAATTGGCTAGATGTTCGAGCAACGTGGCTGACTGCGGAGGTGATAAAACAAAAGTGGGATGGACGAGTCCTCGCGATATCTGGAGGAATTTATCGCTGCGCAGGAAAGCCGAGGTAGTTAACGCTATGCATTTGCAACTCGCAATCGGCCATTACAATTGACGCGAGGCTAGCGATGGAGTTTAGATATCTAGCAGCGCGGTGGCACCAGGCTGTTATTGATTCTGTCGCTATCAACTACACGTCCACCAATGGAGGTCTCGCAGCTTTGGCGCCTGTAGATAAACTCTAATTGATAAGGGAGTCCCTTAACCCCCAGGATGAATGTACACATTGTGCGTCTTTAATTTGTTATTGTGAGGACAACCGTCACTATCATCGAGTGATAAAAAAAATTGTACTAACGGATTTCCCGTTGGTTCATGCAGAACATATTAAAGTATATATTTTCTAATCCTCCTCGGTTGTGGGTGGGGTCGTTGACTTGTTTCTGTAGCATAATAAGTCACAGTCGCACTCGGCGCCTTAGTTTGATGCACTATCAGTGAAATATATCTCCCGTCTGTACAAGTTTTATTTAGCATTGAACCTATTAAAACGGAATTAGAACAATATCATACCAATAGGTATTCGGGGAGTGTAGGTCTCGCAGCAATAGCCTTTTAAATATGCGCCAACTCAAGTTCATGTCGCGCTATGACGACACCAATCGTGATTTTCTTTTTAGATAATACATATCATATTTTATTGGTGCGGGTCATTCAATGTGTAATTGCTACATTTACTTTTTGCTTTGAATTCGTGACTAGCTAAGCTTTTTTATGTGGTCAGGAAAAGTATAATAAAATTTGTATCTATTGAATACTCGTAGTAGCCCTTGTTATCGATTATTATAAATGTAGAACCGCTGCATAATATGCAGAAGTGTTGGATATTTTTAAATGTCTCGCGTACAAATCAGCCGTAATAGTTCATTCCAAATAGTTGAAAGTCTCTTATATTACCATTCCCTGACGTCCCTGTCTCTTCTATTTATACAAGATACGGCTGTATTAGTAATTTTAGTGGTAATGAGAACGTCGTTTTCGGCTTGTAAAACGATAAATATATCGACGGTGAAGAGTTTAGTTTCGTTTGAGAATATTTACGCATTGTTTGCGTGGGCAGATTTCCCTGCAGTAATTTATGCAGGAGTTACAAGATCGCCGTGTTAATTTGAGCGACAATTAATTTAACCTCAATTAAAAATATTCATGGCCAGCGGTCAGTTGTGTTGTGCGTAGCTAAACTTTATTGCTTTATCGAGGTAAAAACGTGGTGGTTGTACTAATTTCGTTTAAAATTAACAATAAAGGTATTAAATAAAAGAGTGGGCACGCAGACGTTGTTAAACTTGTCGGTCTTGTCTTCGCATCACACAACTATACATGAATAATGCAATAGCGCACAATTGTGAATGCATTCGGCTCGATTGCAGGGAATCCAGCCAGCCTTTTAAAACTTGCAAGCAAATGAATCCTATACATATTATGCTTAATTAGTGGCAATTTGTTAGCTTTCACACGAAAACAACAACTCGAGCTGCTAACATGTTTTAGTGCACTACATTCAAGTCGGTACATATTCATGTTTATGTAACTGATCCATTATGTAGTAAGAAATTACGGTTTTTACCAACTTTTACTTTCCTGTAGGCATAGATAGAAAGAAATTGTGTTCATTATCATAATTAAGGCCTTTCTAAAAGGTAAAACGTTTCGTCTCCTAGTTAAGGTACCGGCTTTTAAGTGTTTTGATTATTTGTGATCATTACTAATAATTTCTTAAAAATCGAGTAAAATGTGAATCAGTAAAATGGACTACTTAGTCCATTTTAATGATTTGTACAAATGCCTGCTAAATATTTCATTTAAACTAAGCGCCACCTCCGTCTTGTAGGTTATTCTTAATGTTCAATGGAGATTATGTTTATAAGTGAAGTTATTGTTTAGATGTTACCTGAAGCTCAAGTTAGCATAATGACAATGGTTCACGGGTTACCTGTAAACAACTCAATTCATGTACCTTGACTCCGGTTTGGCCCACGCTGAGGATCCTACGCCCACTCATTGTCTCTACTTGTTCTGATCCAAACATTAATAAAAGCGTAATTTCTGTAGAGTGTAGGCTACGATGTGCTCACTATTTGATTGCGCAAATTCACCAGTATGAATTGTACGTGTGCTCACACAGAGCTTGTTGTCATTTATTCGATTCTCTTTGAAATTCTCTACTTGTGCGGTCGTCAACCTTTGCGATACACTATCCAATAATACACTACGGGGCATAGACACAGTTTAAATTATTTACTTGGATTTAGCATAGTTCTCACTTATATTTATAAATAGTCATTGAACAATACCCATAATAGCTGGTTGTATTCGCAAACAGACCACCAACGTGAAGTATTTATATGTACTATACGTAAAGAATCATACACTGGGTGCGTTAATTAATTTGAGACATAAATATTAAATAATGTATGTAAGAATAAAGAAGTGTAATGAGAAAATGTAGTTGATGTACTGGAACGTACAGAAAAAATGCTTGGGTACAACTAATATGAACAAGTGCCCTAAATGATCATCTTTGGATGTGCAGTGAAATCGATGCAATTGAACTCGTTAAGCAATTTTGCAGTCCTCTATGTTAGAAGGCTATTCACTTATTAGTAAATACCCACTAACTATGACAAAGCTCTGCCTTAACATAAAGTATTGTGTGAAAAATATAGAAACCTATTAGTTTCATTAAAATAGTCAGATAAAAGTTTGATCATATTTAAATTGCATGCTCCAATCAATATTTCGTTTATCCTTTTTTTAATTAATGGAACAGAGTAACGTTATATGTGATTGTTTTAATAATCTGCATTGATTATTATATACCACGTAAAATCAACAAAAAAAAATTTCATCATTTATCTTATGCGGTATTTAACAATGATTGTATTTACAATTTTATTGGATTAAATGAGCATTTCGCCTACGCTACAGGCGAGTTGAATATGTAATTATAGCATATAAATTGTGATTATGGTCACACAGTGACAATGAGTCAGACAGGAAGAGTAATCGCGGTTTCTCAGCGACGAATCATGTCTCAAGCCTGGCCCGATGGCGCCGCGGGCGAAATATTGCAATTATGGTGTCTGAGTTTCCAACAGCGCATTGCTTCAGCCGAGGACGACCACAGTCCGTAAGGCTATTCTTCTAGATGACATTCAGAAATAACACGAATTTTTTTCAACATCAAGTAGCAAGTCTGGTTAGGACGCGCCTGGATGACGAGTTTATAATGCAAGGGTTAACAAATAGTAACAAATGAACCGAGCCTCTGTATTCGATGTTTTCGGTTATTGTCGCCTGTTGATTCTGAGGACAATGAAGCATTGTCGCGGTCCAATCACTCGTGTAATGACTGCCATACTATCGCTATTAAAATTGGAAAACATTTGATAAAATGTTGAGACGACTACGTGTTTATTAGCGTAGCTGGGTTCCAGCCCACTGCTGTATAATCGCTTCATATATCTAGTGATAAGAGATAAACGTAATTAATGTAACGTTCTTCAAGTTTACAATTCACAGCGCTCAATATTTATGTTACAAGTTGTGCGTGGTCTTTGTAGGTACTCATAGAAATATTAGTCAGATCAGTTAAACCTAACCGCTATGTGTCAGTGTGACGGCATTCGCTCAACAATAAAATATTGAACAGTTTTTAGTTAGTTATGTAAACGTCCACCGCGAAGGTTATACACATACAGTACTGTACGCTGCACGATATGGATATAATACGATATTATCCTGTTGTTATAATACAATTCCAGTGAGGATATAGTTTTTTAGTAGTATGTGATTGTGGTACATGGACATTCGAATGCATAGTGTTGTTAATAATGTTTAATTCTCTTAAAAAGAGATTTAGTCTACGAAAACAAAAGAAGTCATCCCTTTTGGACGAATCTGATGATGATGTAAGTTATAAATATAAAATATTAGAATTTTCATAATGTAATGAAATTAACATAAAGTACGTGTTTTGAACTGTATAATTAATCGTGTACAAGTTTATTTTGTCAACAAACAAATTCTTTGTCGATGTTAAGTTGGTTTGATTATTTACGTTATGGTACAATGTCCGTTTACTTGTAAACATTTGCCGGATGACGGTCCGTTCACGTCGGCGATGCCGCGTGGATTTGTCGCATGTTCAAATAGACTAATGTAAAATCAATAAGGCATTCATTCTACATTTTATTATGAAATGCTGAATGAATTTGAAGGCTTAAAGGCCATTTAAACCCATGTTTTAAATATTTTTTTTAATGTTTCATGTAGTTCTGGCTGATACAATATTAAGTATAGTAATAATAGAACAAACCTAATTGTAATGTGGTAGCTATCCACAATCTGCAACAGTGTGATCTGTCATTCATAAACCATTTTATTGTATGTCACACCACAGTTCACAACCAATATTGTTGCACTTCATCAATTGAAATCAATCAAATGTAATAGGTATTTGTGATTATAAATATTATAATAAAACTATCAAAATTATAGAAATCATCATTACCTTAGTTAATTGATTTTAAAAAGTTATATGAACTTAAGATATCTCGGTTTGAGAAGTCCCGTACTTAGCCGTGGACGATTATTGGCGGATGCAATGATAATTTAATTAATAACACATGTAAACTAATTATTTAAATGGGATTTTCCATACGGTTCTTCAGTTTTTATAATAATCGTAAGTCAAATATGCGTGCTAACGAACTCGCAGACTCAATGTTTTTAATAAAAAATATTTATTGGTGTAAGTATAGACTACAGTATAAATTTCTATCGTCTCATTGTTTCAACTTTCAACTTGTTTTTATTGGGGTAAAGGCATACAAGTTGAAGGTTAGCGCCGTTACTTAAAATTAGTACATTGGTGATATTATTAGAACTCACCAACACAAGCACACAGTATCCACGGTCGACGCACTTCGCAAAACATTTCAGCTGCATACGGCGGCACGCATATATTTTGTGACTTTACTATATTTGCCTTGTTACATGTTACTGTTATAGCTGTAAAAATATGGCTCAAGAATGAAGTTAAATTACGATGTGTTCTTTATTTACTTTCTTTTAAACACTCTTAAAGTTCCATTTCAATTGTCTTATGGCCTAGTTGACATTTGAATGGAGCGGAGAAATCTCGGATGGAAATATTTATTACGGCATTCTTGGGTGCTTTGTCATGCAGTGCAGACTGTAACTGGCTTCTTGAACATAAGCTCGAAAGGGTATAATTGGGAGTTTATTTAGTATCGCTATCGATTAAGTTGGTGTCTACTGTCTAGTCGCAATACTTCATTGCGTATGAGTAGCTGTGACTGTGTTTTATGTGACGTGCTATTCACACATATATGGTAATAATGTCATAGATGGTTGTTGATCCCAGCAATGTTGATTGAATTCCCGCGTGCAGTAATGACGGCCCGTTCAGAGTTCCGTGACTCACCGCTTTCCTTTTTCGCACCTGCATAATTACTAGTTATTGGCAGGTTTACTCGATATACGCTCTGCTTTTCCACGGTACGTCGACGGTGCGTGATTGCGCTGAAACTGGGTTTGCGTTCCTTTACTTATATGTTTGTTGTAACTGTTATTGCATGATTTTACTCTTTACTTTAGTCAAGAAATTGTTTATAAATACCTAAGCGTTTTTTGCGCTTGCGTTTTCGTTGCCGGCTCAAGTTAGTCACGTCGAACACGCGACCGATGATAATATATGTGTATAAATATTGAAGCAATCTTGAGACACGGTGCCTTTATACTTATGAGTCATCTGACGCCGGAGCGCGGAGCCGGCTAGGCCGACTCATGTGTACGCGGCTCCACCTACTTTGTGACTTTATGTACAACCACACGGCTGACGACTGTCGACTGGAAACTGTAACATGTATAGAGAACACGTGATGTAAAACAGCGCTCTGCGCTATAGAGAGCGATTTGATGTGTTCCCGTGGCAGGAGCTCATTAGCGGACTCTATTTCATGACACTTTAAATTATTACCCGCCAGTCATCTGGTTTCCTATTTAATTTTCCTGTTATGTGGTACGATACTATGCTAATATGGATATGTATTTGTTTCCAACTCCAATCTTTTTTCTTTCCTATTACTTTTGTTGCGAATTAAGGACAAGCTGTAAAACCCTCGAGACTCGCCGGGCCTCGGCTCTTGGTGTGTTTCTGTACGTGCCATTGTCGATCGTGCTGCATTCCTCATAGGAATTGCACTAGTTTGTTTGTGTGTCTCTAGATATACCTCTTAGTGGGATGCAGATTTATCCTTATGTTTAGATCTATATTACTTGCGAAGTCTAATATCATACTAACATTGGTTATTAAAATTGTTACTAATACTGTTTCGTGGAATAACAACGGGTCTGTTTTAGATTTTTATACTTGAAGAAAATTTGTAATGTTAGTATGTTAATATCAAAATGTATGTTGTTTCCAGTTACAAAGTAAACGCGAGTTGTTCTTCAAGTCGGACACGGTGAGCGGCGGCGGCGTGAGCGCGTCGGTGCCGCCGGGCGCGCCGCCCGCGCCGCCCTCTACGCTGAAGGATGCGCTCGCCAAACGCGCCGCCACGCTGCCCGAGCCGCATGAGAACAACCACCACGAGCCCAACGGCACCGCGCCTGCCGGCAAGCTCAGTAACAGCGTTTCCGTGGACGCCGCCAAGCCGCCCAGCAGCGCGCCGCCGCCCACGCCGGCGCCGCCCGTACCCACCTCCGCGCCGCCCGCCGCGCAGCCGCAGCCGTTGCGGTCTACAGAAAACATCATCAAGGTACTTCACAATCTAAACACACTTTTACATACTATGTTACCTCGAGCTGCAGTAATTACCTAATAAGTTATTGAGCTGCAATACACATTGATTAATGATGCATCACGTCGGTCCATATAAAGAGGTCTGCAATTTGAAAGTACGGTCTCGCCGCTATAACAGGACGACTTGTGCCGGATTAGGATGGAACGAATCAGTTTCGCCGCCACTTCGCGTCTCTTACATAAAGTTGCGGAACAAACAATCTTCGGGCTCACGTGTAGCCCCTTAATACTACGGAATAGCTTCCTGCGTGCTCTTTAACTAGAGCGTGTCAAGAATTTCGTAGTATACGTTGTATGGAATTTAATTGTTCGCATTCAGTTTGGTTCATTGAGTGTATGAACATTGTACATTAGCTCGTGTCAGATGTTGTAGTTTCTGTACTGACAGTTAAAAAATAGTGTACACGGGTGACTGGTTGTTGCATAAAGTACGAGTTTGTTAGTAAAATTCAGCATTCTTTTGTAACGTATGCATTTGGTTGGCGCATTAGCATATTGTGTACATGTTTCTGTCGATAGTATCGCAAGATTGAGTTACACGATGTTACTTCTTACAATGCAAAAAAGATAACCATCACGTAGCATTGATGAACCCTGAACAATGGAACGTTGTTTGCAGTCACTTGAGGACTATATTTAACATTGGAATTCAATTATTTTGAACTGACACAGTTTGTACATATTCGTATTATCGTTTTATTTTTCAGAAACCTGACCACCCACCTGTTGCGCCAAAACCGGAATTACCTAAAATAGAAAAGCCAAAAACCAAAGAATTAGATGGATACGTTGGATTTGCAAATCTACCGAACCAAGTTTATAGGAAGGCAGTGAAAAAGGGATTCGAGTTCACGTTAATGGTTGTGGGTGAGTGTGCTTGTTATAACATTATTTATATCTCATGAGACAGTATCTTACTTTATTAGTGTACGCTATTCGCTTGTAGTGCACCCAATGATATGGATTCTTTGCAAAACGACACTTCGTTTGTTTTGATTATAATTACGCTGAACATGATTATGCGAGGAATTCTGTTTAAGGTGTCGATTTGCATTGCATTTCAGGTGAATCGGGCTTAGGCAAGTCGACGTTAATAAACTCGCTCTTCCTGACGGAAGTGTACGATAAAGACAAGCACCCGGGCCCGTCACTGAGGGTGAAGAAGACCGTCGGAGTGGAGACCAGCGTGGTGTTGCTCAAAGAGAACGGCGTCAACCTCACCTTAACCATCGTCGACACGCCCGGCTTCGGAGACGCCGTTGATAATAGCAATTGGTACGTGCAACGACCCCATAATTACTTCTCTTCAATTTGTGGTTTTCGTGTCTGAATGAAAATCTTTCGTATTGTTGCGTAATTGCAGGTTATTAGTACATTGTGTTGGATGTAATATATTACTGAATTTAATTAGGTATGATGTCACTACTTACCGAGCCAAGTCAAAACCATACAACCATATATACAAATTATACCGTGTATTTATAAGTGAAACCATTTATCGCAGCTGGCAACCGATCATCGACTTCGTTGAGTCGAAGTACGAGGAGTTTCTGAACGCGGAGTCTCGGGTGACTCGCAAGGCGGCGCCGGCGGACACGCGCGTGCACTGCTGCCTGTACTTCATCGCGCCCAGCGGACACGGGCTCAAGCCGCTCGACGTGGAGTTCATGCAGCGCCTCGGAGACAAGGTCAACATCATACCCGTCATCGCCAAGGCCGACACCATGACGCCGGAGGAGTGCAAGGACTTTAAGGAACAGGTACGTACTCATTCATGTTTTGAAACGTAATACCTCTCTTTCCCTCAGAGACAGAGTTATCTCTCTCTTCAGCCACAGGAAGTTCATTGCTGAGCATAGGCCTACCCCAAGGGTCTCTGTTGGAATACCTACATAGTACTTAATAACAGTATCGGTGTTAGTATATGTCGCGGTCCACAGCAGTGTACGAAACATGACAGAGAGCAGTGTCCCTAGTTTAGTTAGGAGCTCTAAAACAGGGCTTAGGTTTGAATAGCAGACAAGATGTAAAAATCATGGCCCGATTTACAGTAGCAATGTCGCCCAGGGCGTCGCGTCGGTACGAACCTTAGCTTTAATCAATACCGACATTCAACTGTTGCATAGTGATTGGATGACCCAAAAACTATTTAAATACGGATTATTTAATACAAGTTGACAATAGGTATATTAATTATCTGCGGTATTTAATGTTAAAACAGTAGTAAGCGAATGAGAACATTCGATTTTTAATCTATCACGTTTAACATGTACGTTAAAACATGTTTGTTGAAGGCGTTTGAGCGAACAATGGGGATGTTTCTGTAGATAATTCTTTTGTTGTTAAATCATGTGCAAACAAATAATAATTATTATCAAACAAAGCTGAGCAAATAAAGTATGCAAACATACAAGTGAACGCAACGACATTGTGATAACGTCTTGTGTGAACAAGATTCAATCATTTACAAAGGTAGTAAATCGAGATATTTATGTTATGCATCATTAAAATTTAAAACATTTTCAATGGAATAGCTATGTTGATTTATGAAATGTTTTATACTTTAATATAGCAACTATTAAAGAAACAATTTGATGTGATCCCGACGGAATTGCATCGCACATGTAGTTCTAACTGTTGACAAGATGTAGTAAATCGAACTATTGCAGCCAATCAGTTTGGTTTCTTTATTTTGAGCCACTGTAGTGCAGATGGATAGTCGGCTGTGAAAATTGCCTGCGGGTTTCATAGTTTTTGATTCCCACGACACAAGACTCTGTGTTAGTGTGGGGTCAGGATTATGTATGGTAGGTAAGTATTTGGTTATGAGCGTATGCAATACATTTCAGATAATGAAAGAGATCAACCAGCACAAGATAAAGATCTACTCGTTCCCGGAGAGCGTGGGCGAGGGCGGCGAGGAGGGCGAGGGCGGCGCGGCGCGGGCGCTGCGCACGCGCGTGCCGTTCGCCGTGGTGGGCGCCAACACCGTCATCGAGCACGAGGGCCGCCGCGTGCGCGGACGCAAGTACCCCTGGGGCATCGCGGAAGGTATACATTCATTCATACATACATACTCTTTTTAACCGATTTTATTTTTCGTTCACCAAGAGATTATAAAGTAAAAGAGAAATAATGGGATTATTTACACCATAAGCCAATAGTACTATTTCTATTAACTGAGTTTTTAGAACCGATATCCATACACACGGAACGTTACAGCTATGGCACAATGGCAGTATGGCAAATTCGATACTCATATGGCGCCAGCTCACTAACGGTACTAATAGCATCAATCAGGTGTTTATGATCGATTTGCTGATCTGTTATAAATATATTCTTTTATAATTTAATTGGGCAAGTTACTATTGTATCAGAATGTAAACGATCTGTTGTAAAGCCATTTATCTATCCGTGGAAAGTGCTGTTGATTGTATATTTACCTATCCACTGTTAATATAATAATATGTTGTGTACAATTTTGTAATATGCAATTGACTGTTTTAAATAAAAATACATCTTTAGTCTCCTGGTTACTTTGACTCATTTAGTGTCTTAAGGGTAAACCCTGAACTCTGACTATTTTATTTGTGATTCACATATTTACTGTTAAATTGCGAAATGTTGACATTAGTAATTCTTCGCCGTATTGCATTTGTCATCTTGAATCTGAACTAAAAAAAAGACGTTTAAGCTAAGTTTAGAAATTTAAAATAATGTATTGTCAAATTGCAGTGGAAAATCTGGAACATTGTGATTTCCTGGCTCTCCGCAACATGGTGATAAGGACGCACCTTCAAGATTTGAAAGATGTCACAAGCTCGGTACACTACGAGAACTACCGCTGTCGCAAACTGGCCGGCCTGTCTCACGACGGCAAGCCCCACAGGATCAACTCTAACAAGTACGTTGTGTCCGCAGTAGCCTTTCTCTAGTAGATTTTATGTCACATTTTTATATTAAACTCTTGTATCATGATAAACTAACTCAATTTTTCTGACTGTAGTTGGTATTCTCAGTGACATTTTTGGATTAATAATTGTCCGGAACAGGCATGGTTAGATGTTAACAACCTAAGTAGACAGGGTTGGTGAACTAATATTGACTAATATGTTAAAGCTCATGGTCGTCACCGCAGTCAAGGTGACCAGACTTCTTTCAATACCATAGACTTTGTATAAATTGAGACATTATTCAATGACTTCTCTTTGCTTTATCATTGCTGCATGTCTGGTCACCTTATACACGAAACTCTATCTCTCTATATCTGTTGACTGTCGCAGTTGTACGCTACAGAATATTAGTTTGTTTATGTTTCGTACATTAAATAGCTCAGTATAACATTCTTTTTATTTGAATGTGTTGTGCTTGGGCATGCAGAAATGAAATAATCATTGATACAACTAATCATTTGTGTTTGTCATGGATTTTTATATACATCTATTATTATTCTATTTAGGCATATGTTTTATTTCTTTTGAGTTTTATTATATTTTATTTAAATAGTCGTTAAATTAAATGCCTTATTTTAATGTAGGAGAGTATGCTTGCAATGAATCTTATAAAATCCATGACAAATATAATTAAAATCATAACCGTTACAGTTCATTCGCTTTCACAGTGGCATTAATAACAATTTATTGACGATTGTGAGTTGAAAGGCTATTTTTATCAAGAGGGCTAATTTCGTGTGTCAGACATTGTTGCACAGTGTGATCTCACTCGATTGTGTTTGCATCACGAAACAATATCAATGTATTCCAAGTAGTGTGACCATTAGCAGCTTGAATGTCAACACTACTGTAATGTACTTCATCTGAACAATTATATTCACATCCAGTATAGAAATACAGAGAAAATCCATCGAGTGATGTCTGCTATTATAGCTTTCTAAACAGACATTACTGATTAAAGCACTTTTTACCATTCACTATACAATTCTCATAGAAATTCATTTTGTCGTGGGAAAATGTAATACTATCTTGTGCCTTATCGCACGATTTCTTTTAACACTATAGTGTTTTGCTGTTGTGACATTATTATTCGGTATTTCGAGTTCTTATTTTTTAAGCCATGTAGTAACTCGTGTGATTTATAATATTAAAGAATTAGGTGTTGGTAATGCCACTGTGTAGTGTGATTGCGCGAGCACAGCCACTTGTGTCGTTAACTATGGTTGTGTTGGTGTTCAGTTTGTGCCCGCAAGGACTGATGAACAGTTTCATGACCGTATGGTAAGTTCCGTTGCGATCGTCATTATATAAACATAGTTTGTAGCACGGTTTGCCTTAGAGTTTGAACAACAGTATTTTTACGCATCTGCGCCATTCGTGACGACGTCGTATGCAGTGCCTTGTCTTATTTTGTTCCAATTTAAATGGGTTTGAATTAATTTGACTTTGAGCAAAGGAGTATCATTTAAATAAGTTAAATCGGGAATTTATGTACGTGCAGAAACGACACTGCCGACTATAATGATTATTTAAGTCTATAAAATCTGGATCTTATGACCTTATGGTTGAATATAAAATGCGGCATCAATAGATTCTTGCTATTTTGATAGTGCAAAGTGAAAAAAGTGTAAAAGTCAAATTGTAGATATGTTAAATTAAAGATAAATAGTAGCCTAAGTGGCGCGTGCATATCAACCAATAGCCGAAAATGAAGACCGCGCGTAAATAAAGCACGTGTTGAAAATGTTTTGCGTACAAAAACTTCTTCTGTGCAACATTGTTGTAACTTATTTAAATGTCACTACAATAATTAGCGTAAATATTGGGCATATCCTAAAATTGATGGAATAAAGACAATTTTCGTTGCGATTATCGCTGATGCGGCTGTTTTATTAGATAATTATTTTTAACTTTATCGGTGGTGGATGCGCTAGCATGAAACTTTTAGACGAAAATATATATTGAGGGGTCTTTTAGTACAAATTAAGATCGCATTGAATATTAATTTTGAATTAGTTTTAGAATTGGGTATTATTTTTCTACATAATTGATAGATTTACCGAATAGCAAAGAATAAAAAAAAATTAGCATTATTGAATAATTACCTATTGTTTGGCTTTTTAAGTACATCGTTACATTTGAAAATTGGTAAAGGAAATATTGTTTGCAAAAATAATTTGTAAAATTTTGGTGAAGTAGAAATCGTATTTCAGTATTTTAAGCGTTATTTGTATATAGAGTCGAATAAAATACAATATTTATATGTTACGTACAAGTACTAAATAGTAAAGATTATATTTTACATAACTGGCAAACAAGGAACCTAGTTGTGTGGCGTGTTTGGATTTTCGTTTTCATAATCAATAAACCGTTTTGTTATCGACCTCATTAATATTCTGCATGCTCCATTTGGTGTTTTACGTGTAGTGTTTATGCATGACTTATTTACAATGCTTCGACGACACAAGATATTTCTGACAATATTCTGTTCACAAAATGAGTTACAAATTTGATTTAACCCCTTAATACTCCAATTTACAATTTGTCCCGTAATAGTTTCATCCAATTAATATTGTACCAGATTGCAGCAAAGTTATTTAATTGCCTTTCAATTAAGTTTTGTATAATGATCACATAAATAAATAATAAATTTGCGATGATTGTAAAGGTTTGCGTATTGCATGTTTTTCTAGGTTTTGTGAGCTGGAATTTCTTTCCGAGAAACAAAACCTGATAATCTTATTTAAATGTTGAGTATTTGTTTGTAAGGTGGTTGTGTTGTTCTCAGGAATCCACTGGCTCAGATGGAAGAGGAGAAGCGGGAACATGATCTGAAAATGAAGAAGATGGAGAGTGAAATGGAACAGGTTTGTATATTATTAGAAACATTTTTTAAAGAATTTTGTATATAATTATTTGAATGATTGTCTAATATGTAGTTATTATGTTGGCAAGTTAAAGATGGAGTAATGGTTATTTTGATTTTTATTAGCATGTTATTGATTCTGAGTATTTTGTATGTCAATAAAATTGTTAGAATAGTTAATAATGATATTGAATTAAAAGCGAGTTTTAAAAGGGCAGTTGTAAATGTGGATTGGAAATGATTCGTTTAAAATATATATTTTTAAAATACAACCAACGAGGCAGATGTGAGTAAGTAGTTCAGTTCAGCAGTGAAGAGAGTTGTTGGTGTGTGCGTGCAGGTGTTCGAGATGAAGGTGCGCGAGAAGCGTGCTAAGCTGAAGGAGTCGGAGGCGGAGCTGGCGCGGCGGCACGAGGCGACGCGGCGCGCGCTGGAGGCGCAGGCGCGCGAGCTGGAGGAGCGGCAGCGCGCGCTGCTGGCCGAGCGCGCCGCGTGGGAGCGCGACACGGGGCTGTCGCTCGACGACCTGCGCCGCCGCTCGCTCGAGGCCAACAGCAAGGAGTCAGTGCATGCTTTTTTTTTACATACTTACATAAACTCACGCCTTTTTCCCAAAAGGGGTAGGCAGTTTTTTTTAATACTCGCATTAATGCAAATGCATTAATGCGAGTATTAAAAATGACAGTAAATACATCGGAATCCCCTAGGACATGGTTTCCCAAACTGCCGATGCTCTGGAGCGTCCCAAAATTGTGCTAGGGGCGTCGTCTGTCGATTCAACCGAGTCGAGTGAGCCAAACTGCAACCCGTTTTGGGAAGCTAAGCTCGGAAAAGCAAGCAAAATCTTCCCATTAATTAATCATTAGTTAGCCAAAACTAAAATAAATAAATTGTATATGTCTATGTAAAATCAAAACTTTAATGATAATATGGTCGATTCACTTAACGAAATGTACTTATATTATTAGTGTAACATTAAAATAATTCCGCATCATTCTGATATTTCAGGACCGTGGACGGCAAGGACAAAAAGGACAAGAAGAAGAAAGGTTTGTTCTAACTGAGTGTTGAGTCGGCCTCACCGCCGTGACTCACGCGTCACTAACTGTGTGTCACGTCGCCGCCCGCCGCACCGCGCCAGCCAACTCATACTCGCCGCCATACCAACCACACCTTGCTACAACATTCTCTCTACGCCTTAGTAATTACTATTGACGTTTCTTAAACAGTCAACCAGGGTAAATACTCTTTAAATTCAACTTTCTCACCGAATACTGGCGAGTATTGGTTAGCTGTCGATACATGGTATGTGTGTTTTAAAATCCTTAAAACTTAACTGGTAGAAACCTTTGAATGTATTCGCTTGAAGTGAAGTCGAAAGTTTAGAACGAGTCTGATCGTTGTTAAACCGATTTTTATTAAAATTGATTTTTTTTTTGGTCCGCAATGTAAGTGTGGCACCGTAAAGACGTACTCAAATGAAATTATCTAAGTACCTTTGTCTTATCTTACATGTTAAAATGTAATACACAATTATTTACACAATTTTATTATTTTTGTGCACTTTTGTATATGCCATCGATGATTATAAGTTTATTATGATTGTACATATCGTGTTCGAAAAGTAAACATTTCGAAATCAGTATTATGTTTGACTGGCGAAGTCTCTTGTGACTTGTGAGTTATTTGAAACAAGACTTTAATGAAAGTTTACGCGATTCTGGGTACAGTGCCATTTTCAATATTGTGACGATTATTCTGTGTGTCAAGTGAAATTCGCTTTGTCTTGTGTATAAGTGTTTGTCGGACTAACTGGTGACGTTGAAATCTGTTTGACTTTGGCTCGAAAGACGTCGTAGTCACGTTTTATTGTTGTATCTTTGTAAATATCAGTTTTAACACTATCCCATTACTTATTCCACTAAACGACTGTTTTAGTATAACAAGTAAACTCCCGTGGTCGGATTCGTTAGCAGTTACTAATAATTGGTAAAGCTAGTGTGTTGCTAATAGACATGTTGCAGAATTGAATTTGATATCGTTATGTAATATTGTGCAGTGAGTTGAGATTGTGTGTGATTTGCAGATTGGTCGTTTAAGAGCGTTGCGACCGGCATTGTAATCTAAAGAGGACTCACTCGATAGTCGGTACACGTCGCACATTTACTTATAGACATTTCTAGTTGTAAACGTAGAATATGATGGAACAACGATTAAAGAGACTTGAACATTGAAACCAAACCGCGATGCATCAGACGTGAACAATTCAAATTACAGGAAATTACATTTACGTACTTGGTATTTATTTAAGACTTATTCATGACAAAGCATTTATTACATTGTATAAGTGTGGCCTAATTTTTTTACGTGTTGTGTTTTCAAAAGCATTTTGTATGTTCATTTATATTTGGAAGATTTTTTTGAAAGTATCATAACTGTCTGCAGAGACCGTTGTAGCACAAATATGTTTACAGCTTATGACTAGACATTTACGTCCATGGAGATGCCAAATAGCTTGTAATAATTGTCTGCTAATGTAACACGATTCTGATTGTACGTCATTATACCTTATTGTATGAGTATACTAGTATGACGTATCTATAGATCTACATTTAGAAGACTAGAAACAGTGACGTGATCATTTCGGCTCAATATCTGGTAAAAAATTAAGCGTTAAAGTTTTTACTGGTAAATCTAGCATAATAAAAATTACTTAATAACATTTGTGACAAAAGGTTAAATTGCTTTTATTTACGTATTTAGGAGCGACGAGAGTGTGTCGTAGTGTTTCAAAAGTTACGTACTAGAAATCATTCTAAATTATTAATTAGATAAGAGATATTTTTTACTTCCGTATTATTACAAATTATTGGTAATACATTTGGGCTTAAAATGTGCATTCGAACGCTGTCGTGTGGGGGTTTGAACTTGCACCGCGTTTGTTATATTATATACATTTGGTATATTGCGCTTAGTGATATTAAATTACTCTCATAGCTGAGAACAGAATCTAGCCCTAGCTAGCGGTTAGCGTGTCTTTATAATATTACGTAAGGGAATGACACTGGTGATGATCTCTCAACAACACGAATGTTGGAACTTGGAAGTATGCGAACTCGGCGATGTTCATTTATTATTGTACCGAACTTTTGTTACGATTCCTGTGAATAATTCCAATAAAGAACAAATATGAAGGCGTTTCAAACATATTTTATTGTATTCTAAGATTATTTTGACAATGTTATGTCGTCGTTGAAGTTGTGGCATTGTTCGAATGAATCAGGAAAGTGAAATAAACTCAGTCGCGTTGTAAATAAATTTGCAAATAATGAATAATCCTAATAGTGGGACGGTTGCTTTCCAATAAAGTGGACTCTTTCTAGTCGGCAATGCAATGTTACTACTTTAACGGCGATTGTTTGTGTAAATATTTTTCTTTATTCATTTATAATAAAAATGAAATAAATATACACAAGTTATTCTATTAAATTACTTCACGTAATTTTGTATGAGTCATGCATAATCTTTATAATAGCATGCCACGGCTACATTTATTTCCTACGATACAGTATTGACTTCCCTATTAAAGTTAGTAGTGTTAGGTTGTAAGGTAATGCTTAATTTTGTATTTTGTGTACGGCTTCGGCCTACTTTACCATAAACATCAATCGCTTAGTCACTACGACGCGTGATGAGTGTTGGGAGAACAACGGAGTTCAGACGATGTAATATATTGTACCTTTGAATAAATATAAATAAATACGTAATATATAGGAACAAGTTGTTTAATTTTGGAGATAATCCAGTTTCCCGTAAAAGCGAAAGGGGCATTTGTAACCATAAGGACTCTACTCAGATTATTTATATGCCTATCATAAATCTGATGGCAACTGCAGTACCGTTGAAGTAAACTAGCATCGAGTGACGATATATGATTGTCTGTCGCCATTCGTCACAATTTAACCTAAATTATAGCGATAATTTTATCCTATGTACAATAATTATAGCGTGCCTAGAAATATTCAACACGAATTTGCCTCTAGAAACGGTCTTAGACAGACCAGAGGCATAATAAGAGATTTCGTAAAACCTATGTCATGATATCAGAACACAAAAAGTACTAGGGAGACAGAGAAAGGAAGGATGTTTCGTTAAACCTATGTTATCAATATGCAAAATATTTCTCAAGAGCATAAAAAGTACTAGGGCGACAGAGAAAGCAAGGAGGTTTCGTTAAACCTATGTCATCAATATGCAAAATATTTCTCAAGAGCATAAAAAGTACTAGGGCGACAGAGAAAGCAAGGAGGTTTCGTTAAACCTATGTCATCAATATGCAAAATATTTCTCAAAGAGTATAAAAAGTACTAGGGCGACAGAGAAAGCAAGAAGATTTCGTTAAACCTATGTTATCAATATGCGAAATATTTCTCGGAGCACAAAAAGTACTAGGACAACAGAAACTGAGAGGAGGTTACTTTATTTCTGACTTGTCAACTAATAAATATACAGCTACCCCCGATTGCTTTTATTTTATTTTTTGTTAAAAGTAAGTAAATATTCGTTTACCGTCGATTGTAATTCACTTTTTTACCTTCTGCGATATTATGTGGTCCTAGTACTTTTGCAGTCTGTGTTATAGTAGATGCGAATTACGTCATAACTACCCTCAGAATACAGAAACATATTGTCAGGCACAGTCAGCTGGGGCATCATTTTGTGTGTACTTTTAAATTTTTGATACATATCATGTAAGGCGGATTTATGCCATAGTTTATTATTTATTGGTGTTGCAGAGATAAGACAGAGTAGGTATTTAAATAAAGTAATAGTGTTTCAGTAAAATAGACTTTATTTCTTGACTAGATCTCTTTATTCTGGAGTCATTATAAAACATTTTTGTTAATATTACAATATTACAACTGGAAGACTTGTAAAAGTATATTCGTCAATGTCATACCCTTTTCAATCATGATCTGATTTTATAGGTGGTTGGAATGTATTGCAATGTTACATTTTTGTTTTTCCTACGGTAAATTCCAGGTAGTGAATTAGTAAATAAAAGTCAAGTTCCTTGTATGAATTTCTTTTAATTTGGTGATGTATTAAATCACGTACACAGTGTTATTACATTCGTCGACCACATCAAAATACAATCCATATATTCACGAACAACCTCAAAATATTACGTTATGTAAACAACATTACTACCTCTATATTTATTAATATCTTTGGCAGCGCTATGGAAAATATATTTCTACTTATTTTATTGTAATGAAAATGCAACTTCAAATATAACAACCACAACAGTTTCGACGACCTTACAACGACGAGCACATAGAGTAACCAACTGGTTATACCGACGACAAACACATTCTGTTTCATTACATTCTATCAAAATTATTTACACCAACTATTCTTTTTCGGGGTTTCTTTCCTTCAGGATTACAATCATTATTTATATATTATATTTAAGAGAACAATAAAAATATATCATTTACGCTGGCGTACTTTGCACCTCAGTATATAGTTTTCATTGATTAGGCTACATATTGTTTTGTTTGGTTCATTTTCCTTCACGTTGCAATCGAATTCTATACCTATTTAAACACAATTAAGGATTAATTACGAATAGCAAATGCCTTAAGTTTTTTTTTAAAGCAATACTGTAATAATAGAATAGTTGTAATTACGTATCCCGGTGCGCGATAGATAGCTGTAGGTGCAATAAATTTAACAAATATTAAGTTAAACATTACCAAAAAGAATGTCCATAAGTGCGTTGATTAAGGCTTAGGTACTAGATTTAAGATTTGCAAAAGATCCTTAGTGTTAAGCCGATTAGAAAGTTTGAGAAGACTAGACGAACAAATCAAAAATAGAGGAAACGTCCACCACTTTTACTTTCCACGAGTTCCCGTAATTCTTAATTATCGAAATTCTTACAGCTAACTTATGTAACATTAATAATAATGGTAACTATTATTGGTGTTCTTTCGTGTCATTCTAAAGTTAATAACTATAAAAATGTTGAAATAAAAGGACGTTGTACTAACTCTCGATAAGTATATTATAATATCACAAATCACTGTATGTCTAATCTCTACCTACGTACTAACCAATAAATATGCAATGGAAGTTCCTTATTTGTATCCCCCTATTGTAGGCTGAAAACGCTTCGAGTTTCATATAATATTGTTATATGTACGTATGTGTTTTACATAAGTTTAATCCAATACACTACGCGAGTAGGCACAATGGCACAGCTATTGTATTAAAGTACTATATATTTTTCTTTACATCCTCATATTTAATATCATTTAACAATTAAATAATAAATTGGCGTAGAAACGTGCTGGTTTTAAGCAAGGCTTTATGCATATTATGTTACGTCTTAAATGTAGTGCGTGATTACTGAATTTCCAAATTTGGCACAGTAAAATTACTGATTTTGTTTATATTTTTTACGAATGAGTTATTTTCTTATGTAATATATTATAATTTGGGGTCAGTCCAGTTCAGTTCCAGGTCAGTACCTTTCGTATTTCCCTAATGATTACTTATGTTTGTGTCGTATTGAATATATTATATACGCCAATAGGTATTTCAAAGACGTGAATATGCAATAACATACGGCAACAGGCAATTACGATATCTAGCCAATTAGCTACGTAAACTAAATAACCTTATACTGAATTTACAGAAACATCTTAATAAACTTAATTGGTATTAACAGTCAAAGCATTTAAATTCTAATATTTGAATCTAAACGTTACGTGGCCACAAGTTCGATTCACAACTCTTCATTATAAAGCTTTATCAAGCTCTTTACATTAGTCGTAATTATTATAAATTGTGAGTAACTATGCTAATTATTCGTATTACAATTGAAACTGACTTCCTTAAAACTAATTAAATACGTTATGATATAAAATAAGAAGGCGATGAATAACACTAACAAGTAGATAGGTAAAGTTACAATTAGATATAATTTCATAATCACTAAAACCGAAAGCCAAATTCGTTTACGCAGTTAGGTTTTAAGATACTAAAGTAATGTTTGAAACAAGCGAAGTGTTATATAGACCGTTAGACAGAAACGTGAGGTCGAGCACAGACAACAGGCATCGTCTACATCGACGACATATAGCGGTGTGTGAACAGTGAACTGTGAACTGTGATGCGGTAATCAACAGTCGAAGCGATCAGCGTAGCTGCGCAAATACTGCGGACGCTCTTACCTAGTACGAACACGTGTACAACAAACATTTGATCCAGAAACAACACACTTTGTGATAATTGTACCGATACAAACATGTACTATACTAGTGCGTTATAAACACAATATAAGTGCATTAGCAACAAGTATTTGCATTACCTGCTCTATTCGGTGTATTTTCCCATTTGTCTTTTGACTTCGGTCAAAGACTCATAACAAGCTAGTAATTTTGAAAAGAAGGGAACTATTGTAATTTGCTTTAAATGTACCGCAAATATTTCCATTCATATTTGATATTCCAGCATAAGCAATTCACGTGGTCATACTGTTAGGCACTGCCATAATCTAGTAAAATCACTTAAACACTAAATAACGACTTGGTCGTTGGACTGTAGACAGCAAAACAACGATCTAAAATTATTGATATGTTCAAAATTGCCAAAATTGATAATTGAAACATAGCAGTTGCAGACATGCCGGGCGGGATGACACTTATGCTCACAATCAAGACCTGCAGCCAGCCAATGAGGCACATATACGAGTAACATGCAAGTGAGGCAACGGTCCGTGGTCTGTGTCGACCTGCACTCTGCACTCTGCGCTCGGCGCTCGGCGCGCGGTGCTATATAACACTGCATCAGGGCGAAGTCGGGGTTGCCGTGGCAACCACCAGAGTCAATTTCCCCCATTTTAACATTAAACATCCTCCGTCGAAAAGATGACGTACGACATCCATAATGAAAGTCACGTTAACACACATGCAACACACATCTAGTAGTTCCGTTTCACAATCATGCAATGTCCACTCACCGCAAGGGCACATTTAAAAGAAATTATATATTAGACTTGCTATGACCGCATTCAAATGTATTTACACGAATTCGTTGAAAGAGAAAACGACTAGTAGGTAATGCGAGAACATCGAATGCAAGAGTAACACTGTGTCGTTCAGAAGTACGATGTGGTATAATTAGCATGTTCAGAAAGTAATGACTGACATAAATGCTAAACAAATAAGTAAGCGTGCGTGCAAACATAAAACAAAGTGCAACAGGACCACATAGAGTGCAGGTGGGTGCATCGACAGATAAGTAGAATCGGTGGTAAACAATATATTTGAAGACAGTACAGGTTAACGTCTAAGGAATTCAACTAGTTGGTATATACAGGTTCAAGAAAGGATAACAAAAAAATACATAATATATCTGTGTTGTAGTTCACGTATTAATTATGTAAATAATGTGTAACATTATGTAAGTGTAACAAGTATTATTGTACGATTTCACTCTTCTCTTAATTTATTGATCACAAATTTGTTTATACGAGGTTTATATTCCTAATTTAGCTGAAAAATCTGTCCGTTTGCCTTCTAAACTAGTAAGCTAAGTACAGAAGATAAAATAGTAAGTGAAAAATTTATGATTTTTAATTTAATCAAGTCATTTTTTTAATATTAAAGGCATACTTGTAACAAAATATTATGTTACGTACGCAAATATTAGAGTAAACTTTAAGACCCACAGCCAAATGCATTGCGTCTGCACGCTTGCGATCTAACTATAACAATGACACTTTAGACGAGGCTTTGTGTGTCGCAAGTGCTTTGCAAACACTTACTTTGTATATCGTACTGTCCATCTTATATTTACGTAATCATCTGCAATCCATTCAATAGCGGCAATACGGCTGAGCTTATTAAACAGATTAACAGCTTGTGTGGTCGTTTCCAAGCAACACGAGCATTCGTATCCACATAACGAAAGATTCATTGAGGAATCCATTCCTGTGTAGATATCGATGCACGTGCTGCCCGGGGCCATCATCAATCAACGCATAAAACCGTCACTTCATATTTTAAGTACTTTACTATTGTCACACACTTCTTAATATTATTGTAAAGTTCTTAATACATACTTAAGAAAGCGATAATATAATAAGGATAGGAAAGTATAAAACTAGTGTGGACTCTTTTCAAAGCTGGGCTCGTTTCGAAATTATCAGGTGGGGGTATAATCATTTATCATTATACAGTTTTATCCGGTTGAGGTGATGGTGGCCCCTGCGACCGTAGGCGACGAGTTGTTTTAAGACGTTTAACCGTTTAAAACAAGAGGAAGCTGACCCTGGTCCGGCGCGCGTCGCCCTTGCCGCGCCGGCCCATGCCGTACTGTCACATGGCCGTGTCGGAGCTGCTCCCGCCCGGCTTGGCGTCGCCGCCGCCGCCGCCGCCCGCGTCCTCGTCCCGCGCCGCGCGCCCGCCGCCCGCGCCCGCCCCGCCCGCTGACAGACCCGTGAAGTCCAATTTGTACTGCACCATGTTACAACCATATTAGTACACGTGCCCTCTTTATACATCTTCACACACCATACTCCAATCCAGAATCCGACAATAGCTCGTTCATATTTACATCTTTAATACGTTCAATACTTTGGCCCGTGAGAGACATGTCCCTAGCAGGGATTCCGCTAAAACCGCAGCCTTAGCGAAAATTCCTATTGCCAGACACATGGTATCTGCCACGGTGTGCCACGCAAAAGTGTTATTTTTGTTAAGGTGTTCAAAGCATTAAAAATCAATATCGGAATATTATATTTTCGAATCACACGCTATTGTTGAATTCGGGGTAAGCCTACCACTAATCATCGATAGGACGAGAAACACCATGCACGCGATATTGTTACAAGCCAATCATTGCCATTTGCGGCAAGTTCATAATTATTTTGAATTGCATATTTAATAATTTTGAAAAAAGAAAGTTAATTTGAAATGTTCGAGCCAGATATACGAGTATTCTAGCAGAATTACAATACATGTGAAAAACGTTAGGCTTACTTAAAGTTTATAATCCAGCTTATAAACTCTAAGTGGAATAAGTAATAAAATACCACACAGATGCTAATCTAGATAAAGTATCATCGCAACACCACATCGACAACATTAACAAATTAGCTATAGATAACACCACCAAACAAGTACGCTACGCTAAGTTTTCAAAATATCACGGTTAGTTTATCACGATTATTTTTGTACAAGCGAAGGTTAGGACAGCAACATATTCAATTTTGTGTCCATAATATGATACCTACTTCAACCATTCAATACACTATTTTCACTTTTATATATAGATGCTTTCTGTAAATTTGGTTTCCAATGCATGGGAACTCTCTGAGGCATACACAGGGAATACTGAAAATGCAAATAAAACATAACGGAATTGAAGTGGAAAAAAATAAAAAACATCGAGTAGTAAAATGTTTCCAGACAGAAGGCGGAAGATTTACAGTGTGGGTCATATTGAAGAGTAATATTAAATATAGCATCAAGTCACACGTCCTAGCAGATAGCCAGCACCTTGTGAAGTATGTGGTTATATCGTGTATTGAGCAGAAGTTTAAACATCAACATCGTATAGTCATGAATACATATAACATGCTTCTGTAACTACACACACAGAGTGTACATGAATATTTGAATGATGTTACATGATAGTGCAACAGAGACAGACCGAGTTGTCCCTTGCATTCGCTGAAGATTTGTTTATCGCTTTGTCCAGTGGTATAAGACCCTGATGGATGTACCACCCGGTGATTAGCAAAACGAAAACAGAAACAATAACAAATAAAATATACAATTAACAAAACGGGAACTTTGATGTATCACTTGTTCTATTACTATACCAAACTAGATTCTAATTAACTAAAAAGATTTATTCTTGATTATATCACAGTAAGTGGAAATATTCATTGAGTCAGCTATTGGTTAAGAAAACCAAGAATAAATCTTATAACTCTGAACACACTGTTCCACCCTTTTTCCGAAAGTCTAACAATCACGAATGAAATATAATCTTTAAAGTACTTAACAGGTGCAACACTCTGGTGCCTTTTAACCACTCCCACACGGGCCTCCCACGGCAAAGGTACCTAAGGAACATTACGTTCCAATGCACTAAAATTTTTATATATTCTATAAATCTAAAATTTCATATATGTGCGATGTGTTTCTCTGTAAGGTTTCATAATAAAACTGTAAATCCATGTTAGTAAAATGAGTGGAGTTATCACCTTGTTGGCGCAGTCGAAGCACGTGGTGACCACCTTGCTAATGACGTTCATGAGGTGCTTCGTCTCCTGAATAACGTTATCTACTTTACTAAACGTGGCCGCGCGGCCCACCGTGGGTTCCTTCACGGTGAACTGTAGCTGCTGCACGTAAGTAGGGACCTTATCTAAATGTTCTAGTAATTCTTTTTTCGTTGATCCGGCAGGCACCTTAAACAGCATCGTGTTTACGTCAGTTAAAAAGTGAACCCATGTTCATAATTATTTCATTCTGTTGCATATTACCTGATAGGAAAATTGTCTAACAATTTTGTATAATCTGTTCGCTTCTTCAGCGAAGTATTCTGCTTGTGTGAAGAGGTCTTGCGTGGTGTTTAGGCGGCCTTCGCCTTTTGTGAACTGGTACATTGCGAAGGCCATGGAAGACATATTTTTAGCCCTGTAATTTTTATTGTTTAATTTTTAAATGTTTCCTTTATTTAGAATTTCCGCTTTCGACGTTACTGTTAACAAAAGCATTCAAATGTTTGTTCCTAAACGTACTTAACAAACTTGTTATCGTTAAAATGTTACGACGATCTTGTACACAAAGCATAAAATATGTTTAACAATAAAGTATGAAGGTTGTAAGTAAGTTTCCTACGTGCGTTAGTTTTCAGTGGTTTAGTGAATCGTGCGGGGGACTATTTATGTTATGTTAAGACTATAGAGCGTGCCATTATCAGTTATTAAATTTATTTCTTTAGTATCGAAAAAGCCGAATTACCTCTTCACTATATCGTTGTTTTCGTCGGCAGCAGCACCTTGCCACCTATCAGTCTCGGCGTCCATTTCGGAGGACATCATTTTCATTTCCAAACCTGATTTTGCTATTTTTGCTTGCTCGTCAGAGTCAAGGCGCACTGCCTTAAGCGGTTTACTCGTTGTACCATGTTTCTGTGGGTAGATGAATCATTAGCTCTTATGAATATAATTTTGGTCAAAGAAATATAAATTGGCTTACCCCAGGCCTAGGTAAGCTGCTATATTGTTGTTTATCAGGCCTCTCATCGGTGAGGTCGAGCAGTTCTCTAGCTAATCGTGCCGCGTCCGCGAGCAGCCAAGCCCACATGTCCACAAACACATCAAGGTTTTCTCTCGCCGCTGCGCTACCAGGATGAGCTGCCAACGTCCGCGCCGCCGTCACTACTTGAGGACCGTATATCCTCAAATTTATTTCAGCGAATTTTGCGCTCACTTGAAGGGTCTCAGACATTGCTATATGTCTAAGCAATTTACATACCTGTAATATAAACGCATACATGTGTAAACTCATCTCCCTCCTATTAAGTGCATTATGGTACGATTGTTACCTCTATAATATGATCTAATTGTTCATGGAGTTGGCTGGCTATATTGTGCAGTCTCTCTGATTCTCTCTCACCGCAGGAACTGGCTGTATACAATACACATGTTATGTTACCGTAATTTTTGTTATGATATATATTTTATATCAGAACAGTCAGCTGTTTAATGGATACAGAAATTCTAGGTCATGTATAAAGCTGAAATGACATTACATTAATCATACATTAAAGGTAAAGCGTTGCTCGAAATAAATGTTTGTTGAGGGCATATTCACCTATATGTGCGAGATCGGAGGCGAGTTTCTTGGCGTCGTCAGCGAGAGGCGTTAAGTCTCTGGCCTGGTCTCGAGCCGCAGCCACCAGAGCTCGCTCCAGCTCGGACGCGGCGCTCGTGGCGCCCGTGCACGCACTCTCCAGCGCCGCGCCACCGCCCATCGCGCCTTGCTCCTCCTGCACATCAAACAAAATCATATCCATTACAAAACGACGACAAACATTTTACAAAGCTTTTTAAAATATACTAACCAAAGACACAACCACAGCGACGAGCCTCTCTAGCTCGTACGCTATCCTCTCTGCGAGTGCGAGTATCCGCTGCCTGTGCTCGTGGGAGGTGTATGCAGAATCCGTGAAGTCGTGTGTTCGTTCCACAAGGGCCCTCAATGTAGCTGCTAAGGCGCGTCGCCGAGCCGCATCGGCGCCCCCCCGCGCTCGCGCCGACCGTACTTGTGCCGACAGACCCCTTAGCGCCCCTAGCGCTGTTCCTGCTTCCCACTGAGCTGCCTGAATGCAAAATACATGTGAGTGGCATGCCAATACGAGCACTGTGTGTGTGTTGATTCTGTGATGTACTCAAATACGAGACTGATGAATATATAAATTAAACAGAGATCTCAAAGATTTAATTATACAAGTATTATTTAAATAAAATGAATTTATTTCAACTTCGAAAGGTGATCAATACTGAATATGTAGGAGAAAGAGTAGGAAGTAAAGGTAAAATACTATTTTACTACAATACAAGCAAACTTTTTTACTTTTAAGTAAATTATGAAAAGTTCTAAAAGTCGAAGGACCTACATTACGTACCGTACTTTGTCATAAACTTTTTACTCACCTTTGATTGACAATGCATCTAGGTACCTACTAGCAATGTTCGATATTACAACTCCTGTAGCGCTGCTTAAAGCTTAGCCAAATTATTGCAATTTGAAGCAATTTTGAGCGTGTGTCTCAGCAATTGTTTAAAGTTGGTTATACAGACGAGTAGGTATATTTATTACTAATATCTCATATGAACTCATTAAATACCTCATTTTATTATAAATTCTAGGTAACTTTATATTCATTTTGCGACCTTTTCCTAACAGCTGTCACAAGCGAGTGAATAAAGTTTTAAGTACCTTAAAAACTGTGATATCTGGTGAGGATAAAGTGCATAAAAGAAATAAATATTCAACTAACACAGCACAATACGTCAAGCTTAAGTTTTTAATAAAATCTAATTACGCTAGTGCGTATGATAAATGTAATATATGTACATAATTTGAATCAGAAAGGTTGGTCGTCTACCTGGAGTTCATGATATAATACCTGGTCATGACTATCCGAGAAAGGTTTCAACTACAGGAAAAGAAATAAAAGTATAAATGCATTAAATCAAGTATATATATATATATATATATATATATATATATATATATATATATATATATTATAACAGAATAATACAGACTACGGAAGTATAAGAGTCAATCAAAATAAATCGCTCACAGGTGTATTGTTAAACCAATTTTTATTTACTTCAACCTAATTAGTTGGTACTCACCTATTAATTTTCATCCTGGGATTTTATGTTGTTTAAATTGACCAACAGAATTAAGAGAAGCTATTAAGAATATTTTTAAGGCACAAAAGAAAAATAAATAAGTCTTCTCAAGAAAGTTACGTAAGTGAGATACACAGATTACAACTCGGAAGTCTACATTTGAGGAAAGAGTTTTTTAAGTTCACGATTTAATTTGTTTTAGTATACATTTAACACAGAAATTATTAATTTTATTCGTTTCAAATCAATTCGAGTTACCATTAAGAAAGAGTAATGTGTGGTGGCGAAGATGTGAATGTGCTGAGATCATGTAGAAGATCTCAATTGTTTCAATATTGTCAATAGGTACCAGCAACCGTGAACCGTAGAGCCGTGTGAAAAATTATATGGTTGGTTGTAAAATTGGAACTAGAAATTATCGGTAAAAAAATGTGTGCGGCTAATGCGCCATAAGGGACCAGCGATGTAGAGTTCGTTATCATAAAATGTAATGAAGGGTAAAGCCCCACTTCAGACATACAGAATGGTAAAAAAAAATAACGTTTATTTGACAGATTACTTTTTAGTGTGTCAGTTTTATTAAAATTACATTATCTTAGTATGTCAAAAAGCTCTAGAATGTAGTTTCGTGCCAAAAAGAAATGTAATAGGGAAATCCTATGCTGCGTCAGCAACAAGTAATTAATCAAAATCTAATTTGATGTGGGATTTTATGTACGCTCTCGCTATTATCTTGATTAAAGCGCTGTTTGTTAAATGCACATCGGATTGGGCGAACGCATTGATTCGGCAAATATTTCATGGTATATTTTTCGTCGGTAATCATTTTTCCATATCGCGATTGTACGTCTTTGGAATATGAGCAGTATTAATTACTTGAAGGGTAAAATGTGTCAATAGTATTATATTATTCAGGAAATTTGCTGAGTTATGTATTTATCCAGAGAAAAGACGTAATAACGTTGAAACGATAAGGTTTCTTATATGTATAGAAACATTATGCGCAGATGAGTTAAAGAGGCTGCCCATCGCGATAGGGCGATCTCTATCGCACACCGCCTAACCCAATGTCGATACATTCTTTTTCATTACTTGCCCTTTTGTATTTTCTGCCCTTACATATACCGGTCCTCTATTGGCCATGATTAATAAACGATCTTCGTTTCTATCTAAAGATCGATCGTGAATATAAACCAATGGGCTCAAGGTATTGCCGACACGCTCACATTTGATGTGTTCTGATTGGTCTATTTTCCGGATCGATCCTTAGATAGGGATTGGGATTGCTTATTAATTTTGTGTGTAAATCAATAAAATTTTGTTGCTTTTCTGCTACTTTAGGATCTTTTCATATTATTCGTATATACAGAGTACCGTTTTTTAATTAGACGGCACACCTATACGGAATGAAGGTAAAATATGTTGCATTTATGATATATAAACAAAACCGGATCCAATCCAAACCATTAATAAGTTTCTTGAAAAATACAACTAAACAATTTTGTTTTGTGTAGGTATGTGCAGATTTATTTGACGATTGATTGATCATCTTAATATTCCAAAAAAAATCCACTATTATTAAATCTATTGAATCCTGGGAATCAAGAATATTACTGTCTAGTATCTACCGCCCATCTCTGTACGCTGTAATAAGACTATTTATTAAAGATAATGTTTACCACAATTATAATGAAAGCTTACAATTTACTTCACATTGCTGTTAATCAAACTTAATATATGTTTCGAAAAAACTTTCCCTTTGATTTTCTAGTTCATATATTAAATATGTTTGTGTAATATATTATCGATAGTCGATGTCTGTGGTAGGAAGTAACACCTCTAGCTTCACAAGTAGTGCACTGCCTACTTCCGGTTTGTGTGTTGCAGCGTTGTCGCCACACTGTCTTATTATAATACATATAGTATATCTGTAACCTAAGGATATCTTCCAAGATAAATTATACTTTTACGGCACACGACTGTCGTGTTTCCAAAAACAATTTAACTTACTCAATTTATTTCAGGCCAAGTGTAATTATGTACATACTTTTTATTTCATCCTGGGTAAATTTTCTTATAATGTAATTTAAGACCAAAGCTCATAACTTGTGTCTCTTAAAAGGCATGTATTGTTTTCAAATAATTTATTTGCACAAAGACAGTGTACGTACTGTTAGTTGGGCTATTAATAAAATAATGAAAGAAAACATGTAGCAAAATAAAATTACAATAAAATACAATAAAATATTTAATTCATGAGACCCATGGGCGATAGATTTTAAACAACGCCTTCTTCAGTGCTATTCTGTATTTGCATAATATATACTTCCTGAAATAACAATTAATACCGCTTTTCCTATATTTTTTAATAATTATAAAAATATGCTTCAAGAAATGCAATTACTTTGTTCTACAACATTATTTTTCATTGTTATTCCCCTCTATTTTTAAAACGTAACCAGTATAATAGATAATATTTTTATACATTGAAAACCATTGCTGCGGTATGGCAGTACATTCTGTTATCTAAACATTACAGTAAAAAATGGATAGTGATATTTACGGAGCAATATTAAAGGGAGGCTGGCGGTTATATCCCGAGGCAGTAGGCGGGACATGGCCCGCTGTTGTAACAGCCTTTAATGTGTGTTCACTACACTCTAACATGTTTAGTGGCAGTCTACGCTGAACTTGTTGGGATGACATTCAATTAAACCCACGGCAAATGTTTGCCCCCGCTTTTAGTAGCCGCTTTACCGTTTTCTATTTTATGAAGCTCATAAGCCGGCCCAGTCAGGACGTAAAAACAAATTATTTTTTTACATGCCCAAGATACATTTGGTCTTCCGAAAATAACCGACAAAGACTTTCTGCGGCTATATCGTCGGTTATTCGATAAAGTAAAATGTTCACGTGTAGGAGGTGCTTAAACAATTATATAAAACATTGCATTGTTATTTCAAGCATTGTCTCCCGTGGGTACATTCCATTTTACATTTTGTTCTTGACATAATAGCGTGGATTTACACGGATAACGTTATTCTGTTGGTAGTTAACTTTCAGAATTATGAATATTAAATTGCTTTTGTTTCTAAGCTCCTTTATTAGTATGTAAACTCTATTTACACAGATTATACAAATGTAATAACTTCTGTAATATATTTTCGTACTTATGCATCATGTATATTATGTCGTATTAAATTGTATCTGTATTCTGTAAATGATCATTTATCAATCTGCTTATTTTATTCCGTCAATGGTTTTACTTCGAAAGCATGACATTGGATCCTTCATTTTTTTATATTGTTAATTGTGTGTTAATTGTTATCAAATGAATCATACCTACATTAGATAAAACATGACAATTTATTTAATTAAGATTTACCAGTATTGTCTTGTAAGTTGTTTACTATATTTCAAACAAAGTTAAAATGTTAGGATTACTTAAAACCGACACAACGAGTAAAGCTAAAAAGTTGACAAAATATAACTTTACTTTTAAACCTGGAGAAATTATGCTTGTCTTGATTTAATGAAAGTTGCGTTTGTAGCATGTTGCAGAATGTTTAACACAATCTCAGGAATATCATTGAATACGCTTTCATAAAACTTTATTGCGACTAGGGAGCCATTAGTAGTAATGTGCATTGTAAGTTGCCTTTATGACGTGGTTCCGTGGTGGTTTCAGTTACAAGAATGCATTAAGATTGTACAAGACTAACTTAATGTTGCACATTTAGGTATCACCACTAGGTATTTCCTCACAACTTTGTCTTTTCATTTCACAATTTTATGCATCAAATATCATATTGTATTAAGACTGAATGATTTATCTTCCTTGTGCTTTCTTTATAAATATACAATAGGAGTCTAGCCTCCTCGGAGCTAATATGGACCGTTAGCCAATACTTCTGTATGTGGGTTAGAATCTGTGGTAACTTATTAATATTGTGGGGTCAAACCTCTTGCGCGTGTTCCTCGTGTCCGGGCAGTCCGTCGCGCACCACGTAGTGGATGAGGTCCATGGCGCGCCTCATCTGGCAGAACACTGTGTCACGGTTCTCGCGCGCCGATGCGCTGCCCGGGTGCCGCAGACAAGTCTGTTATGCAACAATACGTCACTCTACGATACACAATGATGCAGAACAGAGGTGTTATGTACTAGGCTCTTTCATGATTTGTAATGATAACTAATGAAATTAATATAGTCTAATTGTTAAACTACGCCATACAATTCCAGGGCAATGACACAATGAACACAATTTACTTTCAAACCCTTAATTCAATTTCATTTCACAGAGGAATTCAAAAAAGGTAATGAAAGTGTATTATTCAATAAATAATCACTCTTTAGACATTCCTTAACTGTTCTATTTTAAAATGCTCTATTTTTCTCTAACATGGGCACAAAAACGGTTCTGCAATACGGAGATAGGAATTGAAAATATTTTGTCTGTCATTCACAACAACGAAATGAAGGAAAAATGCATTATATGTGAGGTTACGCGGGGGGTATCGGCGGCGAGTGGCGGCGGGCCAGCCGCACGGGTCCCGCCGGCGACGCGGACAAATTGCACGCTTTGCCGGCTCCACACCGCTGCAATTGTTCACACATGCTGCACATGTTGTTCTTTACATTTTTTAAAACCTTTTTTAACAAATACAAGGCGTTCCGCAGTTTTGTCTTTGTTTATCTAACTTCAATGATTTGTGCTGGACTATGAACTAGATTCTAAGTGATCGAATTCGATACTAATTTATATTAAGTTCTATCTAATTGAATTATTGCTATGGCTTTTACAAACACCTGAAATGAATGAACACAACGTACTATGAACACTAATATAACATTAAATAGCCACTTACGTATGCACATTAGCGAAGTATAGGACTTTCCGTTGGATAATTTAAAACTTATATTAATTGAGGACGAAATCTTTCATAGCCACAATAATTAAATAATGCCCTTAAACAAAGTACTTAATACTAATGTTTATTGTTTAAAGAACTATCCCAGGAGTTTGCGTTGGTCAGAATGGTGGGAATTAACTGGATTCCCAAACCGAGCTTATAGACCAAGAGCCCGTGGCCGCCAGACTTTCGTCATTTTATAAAAGCTGAAAGTTTGTTTACTATAAAGCTGGCAAAATCATGTATTACAATATCTTTAAGCTTTAATAAAATGTAGTTTTGCCAGCGTATAAGTATAAAAACTGAATTTTATATTTGTTTTTAAGACAACTATCAAAAGATGTTTCCTTGGCATCCGGACACTGCATGATTTTTTCATCTTGCCAGACTCATTAAACCTGATAACTTCCAAAACCACCACGATCGGAACTTCATTATTGCTGATCGTGTGATGCCCATGTCAGAGGCATGCGTAAACTTTCAGCTTTTATAAAATGACGAAAGTCTGGCGGCTACGGGCTCTTATTCTATTAGTGTTGTAACACATTTATTTGCTGCAGTTGATTTGGGATTACGCGCCTGGTTAGTGAGTCATACGCCCGAATACTCGAACGCAACTTAAATATAATGTTGGACTTAACTACGAAAGTCCCGCTGAAATTAAGAGGGTCGCGGGTTGTTAAGTGCAACTTAATATTTAAATGGCGTTTGAGTATCTGGGCGTTAGTTTTGGTATTTTATACATTGAATATTATTTCAAACAAAATATTTTCACACAGTATGCTTTCAGACGACACAAATGGATATTATTTGTTTTTTTTTTTACTTTAATGCTGGTACCCATTATTTTATGAAACTATTATTTTAAAGTAAAATTAATATAAGTTTGATTGTAACAACTGCTACTTATTTATAGAAATAACAATAAGTATTATCTTTTTGTATCAAATGGCGATAAAAAAAAAATCCTTATGGTTAAAAACCGATGAACACCCAAATATTTTCATAAAACACACAAGCTAATAACAAAGAAAATTAAAGTGTAATAAAAGAGACTTATCTGACTCGGCTAGGAGATCATGACACTTCAAACTGTAGTTGCTGGTAAAAATCTGTTTTATTCCCAGGAAATATAATGGTTTTTTTTTTTACAAAACAGCCGCGGCTAACTTTTGTCCATCGAGGCGTCGGCACTTAAAATTTAATTTCTTTAATTCCATTGACATAAAACTGTCATTATATCGCCTTCGGATAAGCTCGGGGAGAAAATATATTTCGGTCATGGCAAGGACGCAACGCCTGTTACGATGAGGACAAGCAAAAGGTTTTAGGGATTTTAATAAGTACCTCTACAATGATCATTAGTTTAAGGCGTAATTAATAAGATGGTAATCCGAGGCACACGACAGGCACGCTTCAAAGCAATTATACGAACCCTTTATGTATGTTTGATTCGGCGTCACATTCAGAGGTGACGTTAATTAGAAACAATCCGAAATGGCTTATTGTGTCGAGTGACTAATTATAATGGGCATTATCTATTATAGTTCCTTCTATAGATTAATCGTGGAAATGGCGGTTGGTAAATGTTGAATCACAAACAAGGCATTGTGTTCCCGAATTGGCTTGGTACCTACATAATTGATAGCGTCGGCGAGCAGGCGACAGGGCTTATTTACGTGAGCCGCGAACCCGCCGGACACTCGGATTGAAAATTTATTGCCTTCCATCGGCGTTAATAACAATCCCTTGTGTGGGTCAAGGTGTTATATTTAACACGAGCGACTTCGGGAGCGTCTGACAAAGGTTTTAGTATTTCACGTTTTATTTTAGGCTACATTTGCACTGGTATATTTTTAATATACAATATAGGTTTGCTTAGTCAATCAATACGAAATATAGCGCAATTCTCATGAATACTATTATAATCACAACTAAATATAAAGGAACTTGTATCAACAGCGTTTTCATATAATTTTCTTTGCGCTGGCTTAATATATTTAAAATAAATAAGCAAATATTACCTTTGAGGAGGTAAGGAGCATGAGAGTGGAACGCTCAAGCACGTTTCTGGCGGCGGCCACCTGCGCTCTCCGGCGCTCGTCGCGCAGGTCGGCGCGGCGCTCGGCTGTGAGCCGGGCCAGCTCCACCATGCCGCCGCCGAACTCCGTGAACGCGCGCACGAACTCTGCGAAGTTCGACACCGACTCCAGCCGATCCAGCGAGCGTGCCACCTGCCATGTCCATGTGCAAGCAATACACAGTCAACTGACAAACTAACTACCAAGTTTTAGCAGTAACTTCCTCTAACTACTGCCACGTCGCACCAACTACCCTAGGCTCTTATGCCAGACATTTCTACAATACATACGAGCTTGTTTAATCAAATTCCCACGAATACTCGCTATATACAGTGACTATTGAAATTTTATCGTAGGGTCCGGATCGGTGTGGCGTCATATTTTACTTCTTTCCTTCCGCCTATGGGGTAAAGGTTGTTATAAGGGTGAAATGTTGATAGAATGTGTTTGTCGATGTTTTGATAGCACTTGTATTAACTGTCCGTATCCGAAACAGAGAGAAAACTTACTGAAATATTTTCATCAATTAGAATAATATTCTTTAGATAGAAATAGAATTATACTATAGTTTTGAAATATATATTTTTTTTCGAAACGATAGATTTAGAAAATAATTTCCGTAAGTGAATCTATAAGTAGGCCTACCTTATCCTTGGCGAGCAGGAGTTGTCGTACCACGACCATGTCTGCGAGCAGCAACACCCTGGTGACGGCAGCGAGCAGCGCGCGCGCCGCAGACACCATGCCGGCGCCGTCCGCGCCCGTGCACACGCGCTCGATGGCGCGCCCTGCACGCATACACTACTACTTAAATATCGTACTCCCATACCAACCGACCGATATCTGGATTTTAATATCATTATTTATATCATTTTTGGGGCAAATGGTTAATAAAAATACCTACCAAGTATAAACCGTAATTTGTTGTATTGATTCCGAATAAAGACCGAAAGTCCCACCGTAATCAAATTGTCATTATGGCGTAGGTAGGTAAATAATTATTTTAAGGTAAAAAAAGCGAACAGAAAGATTTTGACTTATCGATATTATTTTATTCTAGTTTTAATTATGGTTGTACTTTGTATTTGTAGGGAGAAACATCATTTGTAGAGACATATTCCTTTAACACATTATGTCATTTTGTTGAATATTATTATCCCCCGAAAAAATAGGAGGGAAGGGTAGACACTTCATGACGGGATATTTTCACAACTGTATAAATTGCAATTAGTCTAGTCTACTTTAATTTAGAACTTATTTATTTCGTTTAATTATATTCCTTGATACTATTGAGACGCCTAGCAAAAGAACGGGGATTTCCGTAAATGAATTGTCGACTTATCTTTATTCTATAAAAGCCTAGCTCCAATTTAGATTTCAATTTACGTTGCTTTAAATCATTTTTACGACGCTTAATCTCAGTCACCGATCATTAAAAAATGTATACAATAGTACATGCTTTACCTGCACTTCACATCTTCGTGAATTAGAACCTACTTACACTCACACTTACAATACCGTTAAATGTAGGTGCTTGAAATGCCATTTCATAGAATAAAATAATGAACACGGTCATGAATGTATTATTACTGCAATAGAGCCACACACAGCAAGTGTTGTCGTACAAAGCGTAGGTTAACCAAATTTTGACGTAGTTTAATTGGCGACGCGTTCACGAATGGCGTGGGTAGTTATATATCATGCGGTTTTAAATCACAGGTGCAGCAATGTTGATAAACGGTTTTAAATGAGCACTTTGAGTGTCGGGTACGTTAACATATTAAATTAATAATTTTAAAGCAGGAACCGCATTGCAGTGGACTGCGGTTCGCTCGCAAGACGTATGCGGTGGAACTGATGTTACAAACTGATAACAACACTGGGATAAACGGTGGGTCCAGGCGGGATTATTATAATTATCGCTATTATTACTGCTTGCTAACATTGTGAGGTACCTAAGTATTTAACCATAAAATATTTGTGATGAAAAATTGGAGTCTATTCATATGCATATAAAATCTTTTAAATTTAATGGCATACGTATAAATTGCGTATTTCCACGTATCTCGCAGTTTATCTCTCGTTAAGAAGAGTGTAAAAGCAAAGTAAAAAAGCGACATAAAGTTTTTACTTAGTGCCAAGCGACGACTTCATTCTTACACAAACAGGAAAAACTGTCTGAGAAACTTGTTCGGATTTCTTTTTCTTATAAATAGTTAGTGCGCGGTATGGCGAATGATTAGCTGAATACAAAACATTTTTATAATAAAGGAAAACCTAGTTTCCACTTTACTTATAATTCTTACAAACTTGCAACTGTGTTGAATAAGTTTAACGGAGCAGTATTACTATAACGCCTGAATATTAAATGTTTAGTACACTCTGTTTTCTGCTCAAAAAATCTAAATACTTTGAAGGATTTCTCGAGGCTAATACTAAATGACGAGTGATTTTTTGTGGTTTTCTTATAAACAATATTATCAGACAGACATAAACTTATGGCAAAATGTATTGACGCGTCAAATATTGCAGGGTAAGTCATAAAAATAAAAATATTACTTGTTAAAATATTGATACACAGCAGCCGAAAAACATCATCACCGAGCAAAATTTCTCCTTAATTTTTTGCCATTATTGGAAAACGATATCCACACCCTAAATGAAGACTTTGGCGAAAAAGTCGTTTCTATAACCGACTGGAATTTGCAAATCCTCTGGAAATCGCTCACGCTCGATTGGATAGGCAATCATGCTTAAATGAGATTAATAAACGAGGCCTAAAGGTTAGTTATGCGGAATTTGTACACCTCCAATAATCAGTTTTCATTTGAATTTATATTCATAGCAAGCGCTGAATAATAATTATAATTATTACCTTTAAACCCGCTACAAAATCGGAGATATATCTCAATTAAATTTCCTTCCAAATATTATATACGCATTAATTTACATACAGTTATTACAAAACAAAATTATTGTTCTCGAATTTACGTGCTTTTAGTTTATACTAATCATTTTCTAAATGCTCTACTTCACACTTAGGTATTTATTTGGTCAGCAAAACATGTTTGTGGATACAGCAATAAGATTAAGCCTTTTTATTTATGCACGATTGTTATCCATCGCAACATTTAATCCCACAGGAAATTAATAAATTTGAGGAAAACCGGGTTATTTTTAACCGAAGTCAAAAAGTATTTGACAGCCTCCGTAGCGCAGTTGATTAGACGCCGGTTGTGAAACGAGAGGCTGCGGGTTCGATCCCCGCACCGAGACAAATGTTTGTGAGGCCCACAAATATTTGTTTTTTTTTTTTTTTTTTTTATTGCAATGATTGACGAGACGAGCAAGCCGTTCGCCTGATGGTAAGCGATACGACCGCTCATAAACAGTAGCAACATTCCACTGCGCTCGCAATCCTGAGACATAAGATGTTAAGTCTCAATATGTCCAGTAGTTACTCTGGCTACAATGTCCTTCAATCCGAAACACAACAGTGCATTTACGCAGTGTTGTTTCACGGGAGAAATAGATTGTCTCGGGTCTGGGTGTTTGTGAGACCGAAAAGTCTCTCGTAGTTTCTGATACCTGCGACACAAGACTTGATTGATATTAATGTGGGGTCAGGACTATGTATGTGACTGTTGGGTGTATTTTTTATTGATCGCCTTAGATAGTAAACATCAAATCCATAATAGCTGAGCTATAAAGTGCATGGTTCAAGGAAGAATACATTAGATACAAGATAAACGCAAACTGAAAGCAATAAAAGAAACAATTTAATAACAGCTTTTAATAGCGACTAAATGTAACGCTTTCATTCTGTAAAAGGTCTGTATTGGAAATTGCGGCCACAATACATCGCTTTTATCGGCACGACGAGAACCGTGAGCATTAAACCTTTTATCAATATAAATTAAACTCATTTCATTAAATTAAAGTTTAATTTACCGTAAATTTTCCACACGAAGCTTTTATAGTGCAAGCGACAAAAGAAGACTCAATTTAAACGACGTAAATGATACATGTTTCATAAATTTTATAAAGGCAACGATTAAAGCAAATACTCTCGGTAAAGAAGAAGGCGAGAGTACCTGTGTGTGAGCAGGATTAATAGCTTTTTCTTTTCCACTATTCTATAATTGAAATGCAGTGGCAGCAAAAACTTAGTCCAAAGATTAATTGCATACGACTCGCCGCCGCCAGTTCCATGAGCTATTATCCCATTGTAAAATAGACATTTATACGCTTTATTATGAAAATGATTTACTTTCAGTCTTATTAAAGCATGTTAAAGTTCATTTCCATGATTAATTTGATATAATCGTAGAATTTTTATTGTTTTGTTTCAATGTTGGAAGTGAGCTGAAAATGAGGGTTGTGATTTTTCGTGTTCAGTTTGAGCGACACGCAATGTTTGCTCAAATGGGTTACAGAGTTAATTGCGTGCCAACAAACCGTTTATTGTTAAATTGACCGTTGTGCGAGCCTGTAAGTGATAAGTCCTAGCGAGAATATTCCTTTTAAAATGTATGAGCCGCATCAAGTCGTAAATTTTCAGCAAGCTTCAATTAAAACGGTTGAGAAAGACGCATAAATGAGGCGGTTCACGTTCATTTAAAAATATGAGGGGCATTGAAAAAAATGAGTGCCGTGGAATTTAGATAGCCACTTAAAGGGATATTGAAATATCACAAATTCAGAGTCTAGAAATATAAAAGATTGTTTACTTTTTATCTTAAAAAATGTTAAAACAAAGATTGATGTATTTGCGTATTGTCTAATAGACCATAAGTTGTATGATGATTAATACCTTTGCAAGTTACATTTATTTCACCTTTTTCCTGCAGAACAATTGCGTACTAAAATAATAAGTATATATTGTATACATATTTAGCTTTTGTTGTACAAATAGACAGTGAAAGCGTTGCCTAGGGAATATTCTAGTTTCCAAATGGAAGTTGGAATAGTTTGGCGACAAGGGATAAGTTTTAAGCGATTCAGAGTTCTAAATCAAGTGTTACTTGCCAATACAGCTTTTAGTGGAATTAAAGCCTTTTGTTTAGGAATATTGAGATATCGGCTTCTATACGTTGCAATTGTATTCAGCAATAGTTTGTGAGGACGTTTTAGATTGAGTCTACCAAGCTGGCCCATTATAGGTTGTGGTTTGTAAAATCACCGTTAAGGTTTCTCATGCGACAGTGACATGTATATAAATATAAACTGGTCTTAACATACTTGAGGAGCGGTTCATCGCAGCAGTATCTATACGTAAAACGCATGGACTCACGAAGTAATCCATAATGATCATAAATTGATGTTTCTGTATCTGTGTCAGCTCATACTCGCCCACTTCCAAGAACGAGACTGCTACATTGGTATACTATATACATAATACATATGTATATTCTAGAAATTATTATTTTCTAAGTTATAACTGAGCGTAGTGGCTTTTCTATATAAAATACTATGACGTTCGTTCGTACTGAAGTCCACTTGAGCCGTTTACTTACTGTTGTTACGGGCCCGTCGCTTTTTCTTTCACTTCGACGATACCCATAGAATCATTGTATTTTCTCTAACGGTCGGCCACTAGCTATTACTCAATCCTGATTTATTGCTCAATTTCTTCAATACATATGTTTATCACAAATTGTTATATTGTGCGTATTTTAGAAAACCCTTTTTGTGCGTTAATATATAATCCTTAGTTTATATCACTGAAAATCTATATCTACAAAGTGTAAGGTAGAATACGAAAATATTGTACATAAACTAGTGACCTGTGTACAAAGGCGATGCTCAATCCCTGAATGTGTTGAATGATCGTAAATAATTGAGAAATCATCAGATTTGTTATTGGAGGTGGTGTGAAAGAAACGTGCACAAAAATGTAAACATTAGGTACGTGTCTACTAGGCGAATTACATTTAGTTTAAGCGACCTTGTGTTTATACGCAGAGTCGAAGAAGCCATAAACATAAATTTGCTCGTAAACCGTTAATCTCTTCAGAGACTTAATATACAGTTACGTATCTAACCAACTGAGCTGTGTAGCGAAATTATGCATTTGTATAATGTTATTATACAAATATAGCACTCTCCTCCTGCCTTGCGACGAAAGTACCGTTTCATTATGTTAAATTAACGTACAAGAACGTTGATTTTTTTCTTAACTTTTATTTGGTCAACACGGACTTTGAAGCTCTCTATCAAATGTTAAAACAGGTTGACTGCTGAGTAAAAAATGTGTTCTGTGTAGGCTGGTTTTTTTCATAATTATAAAAATATTCAGCCACTGAAAGACCACTCCGGATCACATCTTAGGGAGAGCCCAAGAATTTCCTTAGCCACTTTTTAGTCTGTCTGTCGTGTTTTAATTATTTTACTAGGGATTAATAAAACTACTAATACTATTTTGTCTTCACCGACATATCCCATGGCTAAGTATAGATATTCTCTACTACGAGACAGTGTGGCTCATATGGTAATGGCGGATTTCCTATGCAGCTTAATGACTACTGCATACGTATGTGGCAAACGGCAGCCACCCACGCCGACGGCTTAACCTTTCCTCGGAAGTACTATTTCCACATCTATTGTATTTCTATTACTATCTTCGATTAATATTAAACAAAGAGTTAATTAAAAACCACTGGAGTAGGTAACATGGTCGCCGATACCACTTCTTTGAAACCAAACGTTGAATTTAATTAATTCACTATTCTTGAACAATAGCTTTGACTGGAAGAAAAAATTAAAACGAATCGAACGTGCATTGTCTTTTAAATCAATTAATTTGTGTGGGTATTAAGAAAGTCGTGTTCAACTAAAAAAAACTGAGTGCAAAAAATATGATAATAAACAATTTTATCAACAAGCGGTGGTACCTATGGCGCTATATTTTTTGACGGCTTAAAAAGACGAGATAATTCATAATAGAGCAAAATACGACGACTAAAGTAATTATTTGTAGGTTTTCTATTCTAAGAGTTACCACTGGTAACTGGTAACCATTCAGTTGCCACTGGATGCACCGGAAGACCACCACCAAATATCGAATCTAGCTATAGAGCTTATAAAAAAATACAACGATATTTATTTTAGTGCTTCAAATCTAAATATCAGTGGTGACCTGAATGCGTATTAAATTTATCGATCTGTATGTTATTGCGAAACACACTTTGCCCGCGCTATAAAATATGATTTATTCTAGAAAAATACGTTTTATCGGTGTGAATATCAGGTCATGCACGTAAGCGAATGCCAAGTGATGGTATAGAAGTTAGTTTCGGCACCTGCTAAACTACATATTTCATATGCTTCCTACTGCCATCTTGTACAGGGAGCGCACATAGATATAAATGCTACATATTCGAAAGATATTAAAGATTTTACACAGCTTTTAAGGTGTGCTTCTGTTTATTCTTCATCAATATTCTACAGTTGGTATAATGACATGTTTAAAAAACTACATCTGATATATTCTATATACGTTTTTGTGAATTCAAGCTTATGCTTGAAATCCTTGTACAGTAACTTGGCAGACTTTTTAAAATCTGTATCATAAATTTTAAAGTGCAGTGACGCGCGAAGATCTGATTTATGAATGATTATCATAATATTTTTAATATAAACTTGACGAATATTTATAGGTCGGGCTTAACGCAAAAATTAATGTAACATTTAACTCTTTAACATTACTGAAGAAGCCGTTATTATAAATGCGATATTGTCAATATTTAATAAATTTATGTATTCTAATTTATTACCATGATGGTTTAAATATATTATTGTTTGATAGAAGAATGGTTTGTACAAACATTGACGCATTCGAAATCAAAGAATCATAAAAATTGGATGTAAGGGTTTACGCGCTCACCAGAGAATATTTTATGTCTAAACATTGGACCGTGGCTGTCGTAAACCATTCAATAAAACAACATTGTCACTAGGAACCGTTCCAAGACCCTCCACTCCGCTATAATTTGACATTATTATTTTTTACTGCTTTTTAAATTGTTTAGAACAACTTCTACGGATAAATGTGTGCATATCTAAGTTGCAAATCTGTGCCGAATGCAAATCTTGCTGTATTACTGAATTCAGTGTCTACGGTCCCGGAATAGATTAAACTCTGTTATTCACGTAACTTCAAAACGGTTAGTTCAGTAATGGAAGCATGTCATCCCATGACGTCACGAGCTGCATACGCGAAAATAACTTTATACTGATGTAAATAAATTGAAAGTATGTAGTTACATTAAATTATTGCAATTTTATTTCAAAATGAAACGCAGAATGCAGAATGCATTTTGATCATAAACACATCGTATTATTTGTGTAATAACAATGTGATATGCGCAGTCTAGTAAAATATGGCTTAAATCCGAGCTAATATTTGTTCAATAGTGGAACAAATATAAAACGATAAACTAGCTTTATTGTATACACTGTATAATAATAGTAAATGAGAAAAAATCTGTTTATAGCGTTCTAAAAAAGGCCGACACCGGTTCGAGATGGCTTACAGAAAATAAAACTTTGATTTTATTGTCGGTCGGCGTTTCTTCGAGCCACTCTTAAACCGTGACAGATGTGCTAAATTGTTATCGATTTTTTTCAACTTGAATTCACCGCAACGTGCACATTTCTGCGGCATGGCGCCATTCAACGTATTGCGGCTGTACTGATAAAACATTAACGAGTAATTTACCTACTCTTGTATCTAAAATTAATATTTTCCGAAGTAACAGATATAAATAGGGACAAATATACTTTCAAGTTGCCAATGGATTCTCAAACCCTATGTTACATTGAAAGGTGCGTCTAACATAACTTTACATACATACATAAACGCACGTCTTTATCCAAGAAGGGGTAGGCAGAGGCGCCTCTAGGACACCCACATTTCGCCCTGCACGCTCCGTCCCACGATGCGATAGGGGACGAGCCCATCGCCAACTTATAACTTTACTTTGAAATAACTTTACTTTGAATTAAAATCAGATTATCCCTCAGCGTTGTTCAGCTTGGCAATTCTAGGTCATGAATTAAACAAAACATCAGCTGTTTCGAGCTAAATCTAGCAAATTAAATGCTAATGTGCGGTTTTAGAAAACACTTGTAGTGAGCCAAGCACTCACCCAGAGTCAAAGAGATTTCCGTGAGATGTGTGTTTTTCTTGTTTATATTCCAAATAAACCAGTCTAATTCGGGGTTTGCTTTAAGTAGAAAAGCAGTAAGCATATTTAAGTAGTAAGCACTTAAATATCAGCAGTCTTGCTTACCTGTATGTAACTGAATTCTGTACGCATCCAAACTCAATTTTAGCAAGTACTTGCTGATTTTTACCTAGTGAATTAATGTTATACATCTTGTCGGCATAAATAAGAATAATTTAAACATGCAATTAGATGTGTCATTTATTTTTAAAAACATTAATTTTGCTACTCGTTTATTACAGCGTTAAATACAAATTCAACAAAGCAAATGTCACCTGAAACCGAAGGTTCATCAGTAAAGTTTGCAAACAATATTAACATACATTTGCTTATGTATCGCACATCATGGTTGCTGGGTTTTGTACGCGCGAGTGTCAATTGTAACCGTGTCACCGTGATGGTACCGGAAACGTGATCTTTATTAAAATCGAGAGGGTTCCACTCGCTTATGATACTCTGGTGCGTGAAGAAACGAATTTCCCCACGCGTCTCAACTTATTTCACAATTACGTGTATAAAATAACAAAGAACACGGTTTTACTACTTGTATAATGCGCTCGGTGTGTTGAAGACAAAAGTTATACGTGGTAATAAACTTAAAAGTTAAAATACGCAAACATAGTTGGCACCGAAGTTCTCCTTTTGTTACATACGGCGCTAAAGCAAAGTAAAGGCACAGTTATACATCTATAACTCTAGTGCCTCGACAGTTAATAATCTACTATTTAAATGTACCCAAGCCTCAAAATATGTGGCACTTACGGTCGAAAATATGTTATTGATTATGTCCTTTGTATCGTTGAAGCATACTTTACCGTTAAAACAAATTATATTGGCTTTCGATTCAGGACGTGCGAGCGACTTTCAATTGAATAACATCAATTTCATTTTAGCCTCGTTATAAAAGTAGTACAGAATCTGATACCCTTATAAAGTAGCACACGATTGAGAGCTCAGCAAATCGACTTCCAGTTTTATGCCAATAATGATTTTCCCGTCTATTTCCAGTAGATTAAAGGCAAAGCGAGGTGAGAAATATTGTGTTTCAAACCAATGCTACACTCAATCTCTGAGTTAAACTTAGATTTGAAAAAATATAGATATGTTTTATATCAGTGATCGTTTAATATTAGTTGTAATTATCAGCAATATAACTGTATGAAAACTGTATGTGGAAACTGTACCGTGTTGGCAATATTAAATCAATAAGAGTAGCTCATTTAGGGCTTGATGTGTAGTAAAGTCGTTAGTGATTCATTCACGGGCGTTTAATCCTCTTAGCGCGGGTTAATCTCTTCTCAGTAATATCAACTTAACGAGGGCGCGTGAAAAAGGCCCACTGTTTTACTGCATGTATTGATAAATGATACTTAAAATGCAACGAAATAATCCTGTAATTACAACTGTACTTTCTGTGTGTAAAAATTAACTATAACCGCTATTAAGTACGTAAAACAGTTTTATTTCAATGTATAGGTATCTGATTGGTAACGTTGACATCTTCGAGTCTTTATAAATTATTACGTTAAATGCACGTTAAGCATAAACGGACTTTTAAAAGGATCAAATTCAAATAAAATCATATCTTTAATAAAATAATCACGTTAAGTTTATAGTTGTGGCGTAAACATTGCTTCGTTAGACTGGATTTCTTTCCAAATGTTCAAGTAGACGTCACATTCAATTTAAATAATCAAGATTTTCATACAAGATTAATAAAAAGCTTATGTATCCCATACAAATTATTTAAAAAATACCCAGTTGCAAACTATATCGATGAACTAACATATTTCGCATGCAGGAAGTTTTGAGGCGATACTCTGTACATGATTCAATTTAATTTTACCATGTCTCCTCCTTTATATTATCTATATTTTGTAAAAGAAAAGTGGCAATCTTGGGGTATATGATTCGACAAATATCTAATAACACTGTTCATAGAGCGACGTTTACAACTGTCGCGTTCTGTTATTACAAACGAGTATCGGAAGCGACAAGTTACGAGCTGTGAAATTGGTTTTTTGTCTGCAGAGGAAATATAATATAATTTAATTTGATCAACACTCGTGTATTTTTCGTGGTATGTATAGAAACTGCTTCAATGATTTATGGTTTTGGAATCATATTTATATAATATATGTATATTTATTATAATTACGTATAAAATTAATTACCTACGTAAGTTAAGTATGACTGCAATGGGGAAAAGTATACAATATTCTTACTATGAAATATTCTAGCATAAAAGTTTAAATTAGCTCTTACTCAAAAATATAAGCGCGTACTATTTCTCCATCTAATGGAATAAAGTGCGGTGGATATTATTTTATATGTTATCGACAATCCAGCTGCAGGATTAACGTGGAATGCTCAAATGTAAAGAGAAAATTATGCTAGAAAAATATTTTCGTGCGCTCACTCATTTTCACAGAGCTTTATTAAGTCGGCAATCGCTTTATGATACTAACTTATGAATAATATAAGATGAAAATTTATGAATAATTCATCTGAAGAAACGCGAACATTGTTAAAGAGCCGATTAATTACTGGCGTTAATTAGTCGAATAAGTTGCTTTACTTTACAGAAAATCCGCGATTGATGTTTCTTTATCATTTATGTGTTTGTTTCGAACATTTAATCTTTGCAGAAATAAACCGGTAAAGGTTTAAGATGTTATGGGTGGTTACGGGGGCTCGGTCAATAAATTGAATATTTTATTGCGCGGGTGTCTGCGAGTAGAGGCTGAATTTACGGTTGTATTGCCTCTTTCGGAAAGGAATAAACCGAGCAAAATTATTTATGAACACCGTCAATTGCAAAGCTATGACACAGAACAAATAAAGAAACATATTGGGTGTAATAAACTGTTAGGTGTATTTATTGAAAAAAAAAATTTTTTTTTTTATAAACTTATCCTATATGATCCTGGAGAGTTAAGTAAGCTTAGATTACTTCACCTACTCGTATTTTCACTAAGATTAACCGATACAATATGTAGCACTCCACTACACTGTGGCACAGGCCTTCTTTATGATTATTTTGCTAAAACTGCGCAATTATTTATTATTTCATTGTATTTTATTCTTATTCTCAGGAACCCTAATAAAGAAATGCATGTAATGGTATAATAAACTTCCCGTGGCAAAAGCCTAAAATAACTTTTAAACTACTACAAATTCTTGCCCTCGATAATAATGACGTGAATCCAAACAAAATTAATTAATGTTCTTAGCATATTTTCATCACGAATGTTATTAATAGAGTACCTTGTGAACTAAAAATAACGAAACCTTTTGCGTCGCAAAGAAATAACATAATGCTGAATAGTTAGAACTACAATAATTAGAAACGTAGCGTTTAATATGCCAAATTAAGCAAATTTAAACGGATTGTAAAAAATATTTCACTATTTGCTTATTTGTGCCAAGACCTTGCTGTGTAAATTATTTTCAGGTAAATTTAATGTTACTTAAAGCATTGATCATTTGTCCTCAAATCTGTAAGGGGAATCACATTTAAAATGATTGTATTAATTGTGAGTAGCCTTAAGCCTATTCCATAACCAGGATAAACAAATTCAGACTAGGCAGCTGTTTGTCGAGTTCCAGGCATTGCCAAATCTATTAGTAACTCCATATCATCGCTGGTTCATTGACTAGCAATTAGGGTTCCTCTCCAACAAATAAAAATATGAATCTAGCAAATAATGAAATCAAACAAAGTAAGTTAAAACGTAAACGTTAAAAATGCAACGAAATATAGTTAAATTTTCTCTTCACAAAGTTTATGAGCTTCTTTAGAAACAAAAGGAGAACATAAAGAATATTAAACCCTGGAAGAAACATTGAGTTCAAAATGACAATTTCTATTGCGGCAAACGTACGGGTATATTAAAAGAGTAAGGTGGAGTTCATATATTACATGGAATGTTTTAAAGCCGAGACATGAATTCAGCGGCAAATGGTCCAAATTCACCGAAAACGCCCTATGTAGATCTTAGAATCGTGATTTCACTAATATAAAAATCGTTGCTAAACATAGGCTACTTTTTTAAATTTATGGGGCATAAAAGCCTTGGCGGTCTTTTTTTGTTCTGTGTCATTGTTTTTTAAAGCCGCCGTGTGCTTGAGAATTGCGAAATATAATACCAAATACTCTCCACGGAGGTAAGGAAGAAATATGTGGCGAGGTATCATTAATGTTTCTTGAGGTTGAGTTCAGTTTGTATTTGTACAACAGGCCGTTGCATGCTTGCAAGTGGTTTTTCGTGCGAGATAGCGAGGGATTAATGCAGCCGGTGCGCTATAGTTTTGCGACCATTGTTTACTTAGAGGTTTGTAGGTAATAAACAACCCGATAAGAACCAAGCAATTTTAAACTAAAATTAAAATAATAATTCTTGGAAAATGTGTAAAGTTTTAACAGTTTTAAAAATACTTAATAATACAGTAAGGCTTCTCAATTACGTCTACATTGTAAAATTATTTTTGTAACGCATGTGTGGTAATTTTCAGTCAGCTATATTGTATGTTAGCACCATTTCACACCGCAGCAAAACATCCAATCGTTGCCAAATTTGGCACGCTTACATGTATATTGAGGAAATTACACGTAGGGTTGCTTTTATCCCGGCAACATGTAAAATTCATGGGGTTAAAATCGTGACGGCCGAGATGTTGCGACCAACAACTCTTTTTACGGATATAATGCACATAATTTACGTGCAGTAGGTATCTAATAACGGAGATTTTGTTTTCTTGTAGCCTCTGGTGTTCAATACGGTACTGAAATATTACATAAAAGAAGATATCAACGATTTATTTTTATACCAGGACTTATGAGAGCTAGGTTTACGCCTAATAAATTAACGATAGAGTAGGTTAGTGAGAAAAACGTTAAATCATTAGGATTTACCTCTAAAATCCTACGTTAATACATACTAGTATAAAAACCGCAGCAGACATATGAAGAAATAAATATGTTAGTGATAACGATGTCCCCATGAAAGCTAGTTCATTACGAGACGAGTTAATTTTGCGTAATTCACGTCTCGCGGTTACTTCTATCCTGAGAGCTCATAATTAAATCAAGCCGTGATATTTTCTAAACGTTTATTACATTCTTTGTTTTATTTGTCATCTGGGGAAATTAAAACGTGGAGCGGCGCGGTCTGCGTTGTTATGAACTGAACATAATTGCTGTACATACTGCATTGTGATATTATTTATGAACATTCTTAATGTGAATAGATGTTATTAAAGAACGAGACGATAGTCGCTTGTTTTGTACTTGACGATTGAGGCCGGTGTAGACAGTTTGATGTGGCTGTTGACATGTGATGTTTAGCACCGAAGCGATTCCTTCCTACGACGCGACGCGCGACGTTTGAAATCACATGTCGTGATTGGAGTAAGTTAAAACATTTAGTTACGGTTGTGTCCTGCCGTAAAAAGTCTTCTTTCACGGAGTTTTAATACTAATCTATTTATGTGTTTTTCGTAATATCATGAAAATCCGAGTTTGTGACATGTTGAGAATGAACCATTTTTGTTGTAAGATATCAATACACGTATGTTAGATTATTCTTTTGAAGTGGCCATTATTAACATACATTAACATGACTTTGCTGTCATGCCGAATACAAATAAAATGAAAATGTAATTTTTGAGAAACATTAGTTGAAAGACACGTTAAGACGAAGGAAAACTTTATTCCCTTGAAATTTAAATATAATGTTTTAAATAATTATACTGTTTCAAATCTTATACATGTACAGAATGAATTTCCAAGTGGTCGTGAATTTCAAATAAATGCTCTTGTCAAAAACTATGTAAATAGAATATTTTGCTTTGATATACAGGGTATATCAAGACTGCGACCGAAAACGAAGACAGGTGGTAGTATTAGTGACTTCAGACACAATGCAACTAAAAATTTCGCTAAAAAACTTAATTTTTTTATTGTAATTTTTTTTCTTATCGTCGTATTTGGGTGAAAATACATATTTTATCCAAAATAATGATGTACACCTTTTTACTTTTAAAGACGCAATGGTACGTAAGGATTTAAATTACTATTTTCGCAAAATCTAAGGATTTACCACCTAAAAACGATGATTTTTAAAATATTGTAACAAATAATCTGTCGCTTTTTTTGCGAAATTTTTAGTTGCATTGTGTCTATAACTACTAAAACTACCACCTGGCTTCGTTTTCGGTCGCGGTCTTGATATACCCGGTATATTGCTTCAATCATATCTTATTTTTATAGAACTCAGTTTTCCTATCACGCGCTAAATACAGTTATAGATAATGTTACCTTTGTAATTACGCGTGTACAAGCTATATTCCTGTCATTGGCATAGAGCAGTTGCCGGCGCCGAGTTCATAGTTTTGCGGCTGCTGTCATATCAACGTGTCAGTTTGAGGGATATATTGCTTTGTGTGTTGTATGCGCGCGTGAACGTAGATTATAATGCGTGACCTGTGTGACTGTCGACGTCAGCTGGTAAGATGGTAATGTGTTAAAGCCAGGGCCTTTGTACATCTCTGTAGAAATTCAGAGATTACTCCCTTGCGCTTTGAGAGATATCTTCCATAATTTGGGTAAAAGCACCCATAAATATCTACGAATATAACCTTATGTTATTTTAATTATAATCAATTTTGTGTCATTATGCTAATAGTGTTGCAATATAATTACAGTGATTAGCACATCGTGTTAAATGATGCGTTTAATAATTAATTTGTACAGCAATCAGCAGCCTTATGGCTTGCAATAAACGTTTCCACGCTTTTAGTGAAATTTAACGCATTGACAAATAAAATGAACTTGTATAATGTGTTCCTGCCTTTTTCCTGTAAGCTAATATTGGATTTGATTTGGATTTATTTATTCAGGGTAGAAATTCGGTTGCGTCGAAAGCGCTTATTTTAGAACAGCGTACTACATCTCCGGAGAGAACATCGATGTTACGTAAGCGAATACGTAATAAATGCTAGCTCTGTTGTCAGGCCTTTGTACACACGACCATGTGCTTCACTAGATCCTATTTCGCCAAAATTTGCCGAGTATTTGAATCTCTATACATAAATTGAAGCAAAGAAAACCACGCTCAAGTTGCCACGTAATATTCCACAAGTCTTGGCAAATTTATTTTTCCGTTTCGACGGCCGCGTTTCTTTTTATCTTTTGTAAACAAATAGCTCCGCTCTTAATAGCACTATTTACGGGAACCACGGTGCGCGAATGCGGCTCAGGGGGTCAGAAGCGGGCTAAAAATAGACGACCGCCATAGTGGGGCAAGGCCACGTACCGAGATGCCTTAACCCGACCCGCCAGGTACGGCTTACCGACATCCTTGTGATTAATCTCGCCGTATTTGCGACTCGAGTTGCGGATTATGTACACTTTCAGGAAATCTCGAGTGTCTCTTCGTTATTTGTTTACGAGAATGAAATATCCGACAATGTATAAAACCTTATTCCAAACAGGAAGACGCTATTTTTAAACATTCGAATAACCTCTATATTTATTCTATGAATAAAATCATTCCGATGAAATCTATTATGATCGTCGTCTTTATGGCATCGCAAAGACACGAAGTTAAATCTATTCTACAAGAAAATAGGCCACGGAAAGTGATTAGTTACGTCGCCTCACGCTTATCAGCCATCTATTCATAATTAAACTAAAGTTTATTAAGGATGTCGCAGTTGCCAACTTATTATAGTTAGTGATGGATGACGCGCGCGGTTAGAAGGCACACTGCTTTTAATGACGCCTACTTTTTGTTCTCAGACTCAAGATTAATGCGACGTTCAACCCTTTTTTAATTATGCATCTTTTGTACTGAGTGCGATTGAATTTTTAAATTTTATGGTGCTTAGCTACGAGCTCCGTGACTAATTTACTGCTTGCATTGCTAAATTATGCATTGATTTTATATGTAAGCTTACCAAAACTTACCTTGCTTATTATATTTATTGAAAAGCTATATAATAACGTGTGCGTGGTGGCCTGTTGGTAAACGGACCAGACGCGGCTGCCTACATGTTCACGGTGGTCGCGGGTTCAAATCCCAGGGCACACCTCTGACTTTTCGGAGTTATGTGTGTATTGATAGTCAATCACCACGCACTTTAACGGTGAAGGAAAACATCGTGAGGAAACCTGCATACCGTAGCGATTTTAAAGAATTTCTACGGTATGTAAGTCCGCCAACCCGCACTAGGCCAGCGTGGTGGACTATATGGCCTAACCACTCTCAATCGATTCTCTCGATTGTAGAGTAGGCCCGTGCCCTGCAGTGGGACGTATATGGGCTGATATAGAATATAGAATAGAAATATAATAACAATGGCCGTATTAGCAAATTTCTCCAGTAAAATATACTTTGACACAACAGGGTTTTTAAAATATTACAACATTGTTCGTACAAAGAAATATTGATCCCAATGGAGATGTGTTTCTTGGGGATTTAAGTGCTATTGCGTTCATCCACTAGATGGTGTCTGAGAGGTCGTGAATGCCGTTTTCGACGGGAGTTATGAAAAGGAAAAAAGCGCTTTGCAAGCACCTGTGTATGTATTCATTCCTTTGTTCGCTGGAGGGCGGTTGAGAGTGTGCGTCGAGCTCACACGCGCAACCTATACATTTTTCGAATGTTGCATGTAAATATCCAGTATTTTTTTCATTTATGCAAAGAACTTTTAGATTAAGATTTTGTAATTTTTAACCATTTACCATGCATATAAATGCGTGGTGGCCTGTCGGTAAATGGACCAGACTCGGCTGCCAACATGTTCACGGTGGTCGCGGGTTCAAATCTAAGGGTATACCTCTGACTTTTCGGAGTCATGTGTGCAATGATAGTCAATCACCACGCACTTTAACGGTGAAGGAAATCTTGAGAATTTCTATGATATGTAAAGTCCGTCAACCCACACTAGGCCACCGTGGTGGACTACGTGGCTTAACCCCTTAATCTTATGTCTCAGGATGGCGAGCGCAGTGGAATAAAAAAAAATAAAAATAAAAACCCTCTCAATTGACTCTTGGTTGTAGAAGAGGCTCGTACCCTGCATTGGGACGTATATGGGATTATACAGTAGAGTACAGTACATGTTCGTTTTATTTTATAACATATCACGTCCATAAAAATGATTAATCTGAAAAATTTGGTGCAACGTTCCAATTATGCTTCTCCATAGATTTTAGTTTCGACTAAAGTAAGTATGCAGAACTTGAAATTATTATTAATAAATAAAAATAACCAGATTTAATTAAACTTCATTAATTATTAAACATACAGTGGGTTTTGAAACGTATTCAAATAATTATACACATTTCCACAATGAATCAGAAAAGCTAGCTTATGTTTGAAAACACGTAAACTATCCACTTAATATTCATTGATGGTGCATAACTTTGTTGTCGCGACTAACCACGTTTACGATCGAACTTCGGCATCAATAAACGGTGAACAGTCGTAGTTTGTTTAAGTGACATCATCTTTACTTCGACTATCGACCCAACTACAAACTTTAAATTGTCCCACGAGAACCGTATACCTGGAACAACGTTGATGCTTTACATACGGTATGAATCAATCAAAGTATTTGGTTAAGTATTCTATGAATGATCTGGTTATAGTGTGATTACGTTGGAAAATGGAAAAGGCGTTGGAAAAGGCGCGGGATTTTCAGTTATCCACATTTCCTTATGTTATTTACCATTTATAACATTTAATACACGTAATACGCGTCTTATAATTTCAGGAGTCTTACAATATTTCTTAAGCGCGTTGATTTTTCTGATAGTTCTTTCTGGGTCCACCTTAATTACTAGAGTTAGTTTAAACTTTATTTCGCTAAGTTCGATGCAAGTAGGGTGGGTGCCTCTTGGATACTCATTGCGAATGTGTACGTGAGGTAACTAACTAATAAAGGAAAATAGAGGAATGATATAAATTATTAATACAATCGTTCAAGTTGTGGAAATCAAAAACATTCATAATTGTGAACTGCCGGGGACAGATAAGGTAAGAATTTATACCTTAGACCTTACATTACCTTAGTGTTCGTGGGTATGCTGAATGAACCGTAATGTCTAATGTTTAATTTTTCGATTTGGTGAATGCCACATGAGTTTGCCATATGTCATGTTCAAAACTAGAATTTGTGTTTTTATTTGTGCGATTAAGCTCTACATTACAATATCATGGCATGAAGGCATAAAGCTCTGCGACAGCTCTATCTATCGCGTCGTGTTCGCGATCTATCATCTCTATCTTGAGTATATACATGCATATTAGTAAGATAAAAATGCTTGATTTACGCGGTAATTACGTGCGTTCGGAAAGAGGAAGTATAGAGGGTAGATAGTAGTTAGCTGCCCTCGCTGCAGCTTGCTGTGTGCGGAGTATTAACGAGCTGCATCCAGCGTCGCGGTAATGAGGCCTCCGGGCCATCGCAGTATGCAATCGCAACGTCTTTTATACGCCATTTTCAACGAATTAAATTTAAATTTTTCAGCTCGATATTTTTATTTACATTTTAAAGTCCATGTTTAGGCTTTAAGTGCTTTGCCATATACTTTATCCATTCGAATAGGGAGGGCTATCTCCAGCAGATGAATATTGTAGGTTTATGACTATAAAGTAGCAAGGAGTGAATGTATAACAAGTTTACTTAAATATTTTTGCTATCAGATATTTTTGCGTTTTCTAGAAAAAATATTTTATGAACTGCGAAATAATTTATGATGAAAGTGTAAATAGTATAATGTAAAAGACACGCGGGATACAAATTTTAGTCAGTATTTTTTTGGCCGAATAAATAAGATCTTTAGTGAGAATTTGTTTTTATAGTTCCATTATTGATTATATGATATAAGATCAAATACGCACTTGGAGGATAAGCCTCCTCTACGATTGAACGGTTACGATTGAGCAGTTAAGCATTTGTCCACCTCGTGAGAGTTGCTCATAAATAAAATGTCCTTAATTCAAATATCTTAAGTTGTCATCCTCCTTAATATTCTTGTAGCGGCTACGGCGTAGCGCCACGTAGGCATTCGTACCTTAAGAAGTTCTTTTATTTTACATGCTCGAGACAACACTGTTTCGTGTTTAAATATGTTCAATTTGCATATTTAAAATACACGGGCTTTGAAATTACATTTATTATGTGGGATGATGAAAGTTACATTATTAACATAATTTAAAATATAAATGTTATTTTGTGGCGTTCGTTAATATATTATATTGCCAAGCACGTGACATTCACAAGCCAATAAATAGAATATGCTCATTATTTTCCAAACGCGCGTCCGTGACGCACGATGATATATTTATTTCTGAATTATTTACTAAGTGTGAGAAATCATTTGTCTTAGCGGCGACATTAAAAAACACTTGGTTATTAGGGTGATATATCTGCGCTTGTATAGCAGCGCGATGGCAGAGTGCCAACGAGCCATCTTACCTACATTTCGTATACGAGGATACAAATTTTTCCTCTTCCTTTGGATGTTTGTTGGAGCGTGGCGGTCAGGGACATTTCACTTGGGATACCCATTATGTATTTCAAGTATCTCGGGACTTACGCTCTTGGCGGCGAGTACTTTGTTTCTATACACTCGTACATTGTGTCGATCCTTTTACCGAACAAAAAAGTGAACAGCAAAAATTTCCACGGTCCGAAACGAGAGGTTTTGTAAGCATCCGTACTTTGTTTTGATTTGATTATACAAATATTGAATATAAATAAATGGGCGTGTTTACATTAAATACAACGAATAATCTGTAATGTTAGTAAATGGATATTATAGCAAATTCAATACGCCTAATTAGTTACTTATCTGAAAGCATTGAAAAATTGTATATTCGAGGCACAAACTCGAAGCCGAAGAATTACGACATTATTACTGACATGAAGAAAACACATACTTACTGTATACATACGAATGTCGTATATTGATTATTTCTATTTATCATCCTCCCCCTCCATAATTTTGTTACTTAAACTTTACGATTGATAATATTCTACTCTAAGTGCATGGTCACCATTTTTGATATGAAATAGTAATAAACGGAGTGCGGTTTTAAACTCTGTTGGGGTTACATCGGTACAAATAATCACGTTTTACAATTTCGCCTTAACATTTACAGCATTTTATATCAACCGGTCGTATTTCAAGCCCGTAAAATTCAATGGCGTGCATGTCTCAAGATATTATCCTTGAGTAGTGAAGCATGTAAAACCGTGCCATTATAAATTAGTGGTAGGAGCCGGCGGTCCCGGTTTACGAGCGCGGGAGTGCGGCCGCATCCTTCCGTCATTTGTTTTAATATTTATAACAACCTATTCCGCATGCGGTCTTGCGGCGTGCCTAGTCGATGCTCCTTTGAACCAATATTGCATGAAATAATGTTTACGAGAAATATGTGGTTTTAATTGACGCTTCGTTTTTGAAAGTAATTGTTTTGTGGTTGATAGTAAGTAAATAAGTTTAATAAGTATTTAACGATGTAGAGGAATATGGTGACAAAATCTACATACCATAGAGGTTTTACTGGAATATTTATGGCATAAAAATTAACTTTACTCATAATTGGCCAGCATGATGGACTATGGATTAAGCTCTCTCAGTCGCACTGTCGATTGTAGAGGAATCCCGGGAATCGTGAACGACAGTAGGCGATCATGAGCTAATACAATATAGCACTGTTGAGAATATTCACGTTGCAAATAAATGCAATATTTACAAATAAAATACTTTATACAAAAAAAAACAGTAGTAATAAATAAGTCACGATATAATAAGCCGTCGGGATGAGTAGCAGCCGTTCAGTACACTCCACACGCATTCAATTACCCAAAGCATTGGCCTTGACAGGTTCGAATTGACTTGGAGAAACATTGCTGTTTATTGCGAGTTAGAGAGGTATAAATACAAACAATGGCCGAGGAAGCCGCGCTGTCTCCCGTAATGCAAAGAAAACTTATCCAGTTAAAGTTTCCCAGCCATTTTGGCCCAGTTGTTCTATTTAAATTCTTTGAATTTTAAAATAATGTTTACGTCTTTATTCTTGGTTTGTCTAGATTATTTCTCGTTCTTTATTATATATCACTTTGTTATTTCTATTTTTGTTAATCCGTAGATATTGTTCCACCAGTATGTAGCATAAGTGGCACATTTTTATACGTCTTGAATAAACTTACGATTTAAAATCTGAAAGATTGTCTCAGGAAAAAAATTGTTAGTATTAATGATTTTTCTTGCACAGAATCTAAATAATTTCACAATAATAGTTTTATTTTATTTAAAACTTTCTTCACAATATTATATCAGCGCTCTGTTCATAGAAAGAAATGATATATGCACAAACTTCTTAAACATCGATTTCTTGAAAATATTTAAATCGTAAAATACTTTGAACGCAGACACACCTGCGAGCCAAAATTGGCTCCATGCCTAAACTGCAGCTGTAAGTTACAGAAACAGACTCTGAATAAGTAACAAACCGCGGTGACGCGTCCTGCATAAATTATAACCGAGCCGAATGCATTGCATTGCAACCGCAATCGCGAAGAAAATAGACTCAATAACCTGACCAGGGAGTTATTTATTCACACGGTGTAAACGTATTGCTGCAGTCTACATACGTATATAAAATATGGAATATCTAATAGCTTGAGGAACCCAGTGCAAGGAAATTGCAAGTACGAGGTTCTGCATACGAACGCGCTCCCGGCTATTTCCTCAGAGCGTTTTATCTACAGGCATACTCGTCACGTCCGTACCTACAATTCTCACGCTTACATTTATATGTTACAATTTGTTGTCAAAAAGAGTTTAATATAAGGCTAGATTTTTCACAAGATACGTGCACGCATTCAGTGTTAGCTTTAAGAACAATGACGCCCATATTGATGGTTGAAATAAAATGTTATATAGGTACATATGTTCTGTCTAGGAATAATAAAACTTTGCGTTATGTTTAGATAATACAATTTTATTAAAACGTCATTTTTATTAATACACTTAATGAAAGAAACAAATAGAATAACATATTGAAATAAAACTATTTTATACGGATTTTATCGCGATTTGGTTTAATTTTTACATTTTTTAACTTCACGTTTCGATTACAGCTTTCGTGGTCACGGGGCGGACTGCTGTAGCTGCGGAAGCTGTAAAGTAATCGAAACGTCGGGAAGTTAAAAAATGTGTAACATTCGCGTAAATCTAAGAAACCATTATAGAATAACATATTTTATTTTTTGTTTAAAGATTTGGTTATCTTGTAAATATTGATGAGTATAAAACATACAGCTGTGAAAACGATCTAATAAGAAAACACTGTGCATTGATGCATTAAGTGTTCACGTATTTACATACCCAGTAAAGTATTTTAACAAGAAATAAGGAAAGCTTACGAAAACGTAGGTTAGTAGACTAGAATGGAGAATGGCTAATGAGAATGGACGAGCGGGCACTGTAGTTTTTCTATGTGAAATACAATTATTATACAGCCTAAATCTCTGACACTGTAAAAATAACGAGTCCACTAGCATAATAAGTCCACTAATATAATAAGGTACTAGCGTTACATCTGCATTACTAAGTGAAAATGAAGTCTGGGTAAAAAAACTTACGAAAAGACACTACGTCTTGCTACTGCTGCAAATACTTTCGCTAATCTTTAATATAAATAGGTACAAGAATTGGTATGTTCTATTTTTAAAGGTAACCGTATTGATCGGTGGACAAGGCATTTGCGCAATTATTTGTATTCGATGACGAAGCACTAGCCAACATAAACTCGGCCTTCCAAGCAGCCGGCCCTTGCGTGCGCCGTTTCTTATAAAGCTAAACGACGCCACTGTTCTGTATATGAACATACTACATACCACCGTATAATGTATTGAACACAGAACAGTTGTATCCGCTAATTAATCATTCGCATGTCGATTCAAGATGCTCGTTGGCTGTGTTCAATAACTTTGCTAATTATTTTAATAGATAATATTGAACGTAATACTATTTGCTGCGGCTTAGTTACTCGATAATTAGTTTGTTTAATTTAAGCTTTAGAGGGAGACGGTGAATTTGAGTTTTAACTTGTGCTTGATCATTAATGAAACTACGCAAGTATGAGGTTATTTGACAATCTTTATGTTTATGTTTTTTTAATTACGATTACATAAACTTTATCGATTTCAAATCACTTAGGTAAGTTAATTATGATACATATATATGTAAGTTCACGCCTACATCGCTGGAGTGGTAACCAGTGGCATAAAGACACTCATTAGTGCCACCCAAGATGTTCATACAGGAGAGAATCTAGTGGTATGCTGGACACAAAGTCTAGTCCTAATTTATATACAATTATAACCTGGAAAAGCACCACGAAGTGCATTGCTCTACTTGCGAATCTTGCCGTAGAATCTCAATATTCACAGCCTACACACGTTGCCAATAACCCAAAAAGGCTACAAAGCAAAATATCTGCAAGAAAAACGTAGCGAGAGCGTAATACATATGGATAACTATAAAAGTGTCCGTGATCCGTATCTAAGCTAATACACCTAGCTTAAGTGGCAAAGTTTGCGTCGCTGAAGTGTCCTTGCCAGAATTCACCCGAAAATAGTAAAATAGTAATTGAAGTTGAGCCCAAGCAATAAATTTGAGCCCGCGTCCGCCCGTGGGCTTGCCGCCTCTCGGGAAATTATTGACGTTTCTCGTCCAACAAATTGCAATGCTGTTGAAAAGAAGTCCACGTTAAAACTCAGCTCGCTTTCAAATGTGTTTTAATGTGACATTCTGAATAAACCGATTCAAATATAATATTAAATTGCTATGACGTATTTTTTATGTCGACACTCGACGGTATGTTATTTAGTGTAAATTAATGGTGTTATTGTTAATTTAGAGGGTTTGTTAACGTTAAGATTTTGTGCCAACTTCTGGGATGAATATAGGAATAAGCTTTTTAATACGAAATTTTGGTTCCCGAGGTTATTTTATTTACTTATAATAATCGATTGATGTCAATGAATCAGGCAGTTGAAAGCAAACACTTTATGCAACATGATTATAATTCCTTATGCAATGAAGTAGAAAGCAGAACGAAAAGAAAATATAAGAAGACTGGTCCTTCACGGGTAGCCGAACAAACCTCTGCCTTGATGTGTTGTAAAAAGTTTTGAAAAATAATATAGTCAATCGCTGGCATCGGTCGGTATAAGGTCAAGTAGAAAGGCGCAGAAGAAGAGGCTGTCTAAAATATGTATATTCTCATAATACGAAGTACGGGGCACAAAAAGCTAAATGTGTTGTAAATGGTAACTAATAATGATTACAATTGGGTTATTTAGCTCGCACCATTACAATCAAGAAACACATACGCTATTAATAGGTTGTGTTTGCATTAAGATATTAATTATTCATACGCGGTTCCATGTGTGAGTATTAGGACCGCAGGAAATTGGGAGCATTACATTCACCTGGCTCATAAGTTATTGGTATTTCGGAGCATTGTGCACGGGTGTAAATTAAAGCTTAGTGTAGTGGAATGAACCATTCAGAACTCTCGATAACCACCCGTATTATGTGTCTTTGGCGACTTTTCCTGAGCATTGCTCAATTTATGCTAAGGTTTAGCCGAGCCGTTTAGGTATTTTCTCACTTTTTTTCGGATACTGAAAAATGATTGCTTTTTCATACCATATGGCCAGCAAATGCAGCGGCTTATTTGATTAGTCATCGCAGCATCCAATTAAGTTGCCGGAACCGTACTTGTGTTGCCGGAAATTGTGGATTAAGGCTCGGCGAGGATGGGTATTGATTGTTGATTTTCCGGTAATATTACTAATCGGCTTGCCTTACTTCAATACCATTCCAATCCAACCACACCATTAAAGTTGTAGTCGATGTCGTAACTCCATAATTACGTTGTAATTAGCAATAACTGGAACGGCACAATTTATAACATTTTAGTGTCGATAATAAATAATTGAAGTTCCGTGAATATAGGGCGCACAATTAGCGTGTCATCGTTACAATGTGCAGTCACGCAAAGCGCGTCAATATTTTCTAATGGGCCGAACGCGCCGTCAGATTCTTTTGTTCACCATTCACTTTTGTCAACGGACGTAGATTAATGCCACTTTTAGGGACCGTAGTTAAGATAGATGTACAAAAATAACTTTCTTCGTTGTTGTTTGTATCTAAAACTGGACCCGTTGGAGCCTGTTCTACGCATAATGAAACTACTGATCCCTCACTATGCCCGATCTTTAGCAGCTTCAAAAATGGCTGATGAATTTCACATTTTCATTTTCATTAAGCTTTTCAGGCCTCAGTCATTAATATTTGATGCTTTCCGACTATCTGTTGCCAACCTACTTCTGTGGTTTCTTTCAAACGCGAACGAACCACGAAGAAAACGAAACTTAGCATTCATAGCGGAAATAATTTATTAGCCGAGGTAAAATGGCGGCACAATAGCAGAAACTTATGTAGTTAATATTCACCAGCCATTATTCAAAGTCCTATCGCTTTCCACCTAAACTAAAAATGACAATAAATCACACGCGATCGTGACAGTTTTAAAACTTTTACGTAATTGTTACGACATAGAAAATAGGTTACCGCGATAAACTAACTGCTTACTGTCATATGACCCAGAAAAGGCAACTAGCGTGGAGGGAAAATAAAATGCATAATTATAGAGCAGCCGTAGTACACACGGACACGTAATTGTATCGATTCGATTGCACTAATGATTAAATGAGTGAAGTAATGAGCAATTTGCTGTGTCCCTGATCAATTGGTCGCAATTATTTTTACCGTTATGGGTCTTTTATTTGTCGATTAGTTTAAAGAGTATGTAAATTGGTGAAGCTATTATTTTGATAGCTTAGGTTGATAGATGTAGTTGGTAATATACAGGGTATATCAAGACCGCGACCGAAAACGAAGCCAGGTGGTAGTTTTAGCGGCTACAGACAAAATGCAACTAAAAATTTTGCAAAATAAACGACGGATTTTTTATTTTTATTTTAAAAATCATCGTTTTTGAGGGGTAAATTCCTAGTTTTTGCAAAAATAGTAATTTAAACCCTTACGTACCATTGCATGTTTAAAAATTAAGCGATGTACGTCATTATTTTGGAAAAACTATGTTTAATCACTCAATTACGACGATATGTAAAAAATAAAAAAAAAATTGACGGTTTTTTTTTTGTAAAATTTTTACTTGTGTTGTGTTTGATATCACTAATACTACCTCCTGGCTTCGTTTTCGGTCGCGGTCTTGATATGCCCTGTATAATTTATGGATCCAGTTATATTCTACGATATCGACCCAGGTTGTGTTCGCGTGGCTGCAAATACATTTTTTTACATAAATACTATTGTGCCTTTACTAGTTTTAAAAACATAATAGAAACCTATGACTTATAATACTATCTAGTTATGTAGTTAAACTAAAAATATAATCAACCCTTTTGTCATCACATATCATGATAGGTATATGTTTAATAATAATATGATGTTATGTTACAGGTAAATATTATTAAGATTTCCGCTACAATTATACAAACAAAACAAATATGAACATGAAAACGGGTTAGCCGTAATTTCTCTTCAGGCTTTATGAATATATTAAAACGCTGATAATAGTAACACAAAGGCGCCCTTTTCGACGACAAACCGCGGTGCGTGTAAAAAGCGTTCGTAATAAAACCAACTTTTTGACACATTTACTTTGGATTGTTTTAATTATTATGGGAGATTCTATCAGTTTTCATACAGTTACATGGATAATTTTGTTGGATTTATAAGAGGGAAGATAAAGTATATATTTTTAGAGAACGTGATAATTGTAGACAATTAAACAAAAATAGCTGGAACTTACGTGAAGCCAATCCGTATTTGAAACTATTCGTTGCTGATTAACTATAATCTTTTAGGAATTGCAAACTAAATCATTTTAAGCAAATAACCGAACGAAATACAAGATTAAAATATGTACATTTGCCAATAGCTTCCTGCCTACAATAGTGTAAAATGTAGATTATTACGGCCTTATTCATAGACAGATTTAAAACCTATTTTAGCTATCGAATGTTTTGTCATCTTCGCTCAAACTGAATTCTAAGGTCGTTCAAGACAAAACATTCGATAACTAATATAGGTTATAAATCTGTCTATGAATAAGGCCGTTAGTGTACACAGATTAATATTAGCAGTTTTTACAGCCGATATAAATTTGCCATAACTCATGAAAATATGAATAAAATATATAAAATATAAAAAAACCTGGCGTTTTCAGTTAAGAAATTGTCTAGAAATCTTTACCGCCAAACTCTGTTTTCCTATCTACAAATTGAAGTTATATATTCCAAGCTAAAAGCGAAGTTCGTGCTTTCAATCGGACCAAGAGTAGGTGTAGCAATATGTCTAAATAAATTATTACGGCAAATTTTATCGGGTGATTTTCTGAAACATGGATAAGTTATTACGTTATTTCCATAAGGGGTACGGAGTGAAATTATTATTCCGAGAGGCAAACCAGGTATGTACGTATATTAGCTCGTTATGAACCGAATATGTTGAATATTTTATGCACGACGTAAATATGTATTTCGCCACCCTTTCCCATACAAATTACAATTAATGTACTTAATAGATTAGTAAAACGGAATGTGTACGAAGCGATATAAAGAGGGACTGAATAAATAATAGTGTTATTATATTCTATGTAATTTATACCATTAATATTATAGCTGAGTCCGTAATATAATCCTAAGAAATATTTGAGTTTAGCATACATGTATGTAAGGGGCAGTGAAATCCAAGTACCATAACTTGTTTTATTAATGTTTGCCAAGTTAAACAATGTTTGTTGAATTTCACTAATGGGCAGCAATTTGGCAAGGTCAGGTATTCGGGACTAGTTTCCTGTCGAGTTTTCAAACGGAGTTACAAATTGCGCGAACCTTCGATGAATTTCCGGCGGCCGGCTCCACATTTCCTGAAAATGACGAAGCGCTCACATGTCCCGGGTACATAAACGTACCTAATAGGGCATTCGTGATCAACTCACATTAGATTAAAGCGATAGAGATTTCTTCAATTTAATATACCTCGACACCCTTCAAATTCACCAACCAAATAATGCTTGGCCATGATTTGTTTTGAATGTTCTTAAGTGGTACTGTAATTTGTGACTTACGAACATTTTTAAAACTTTTATACAATTTCGATTTCAAGTAGTAGTATGTTAGTAGTATTATAAGACAATGTCTTTGCGATGCATAAATGAATCAAATTAGATAAATGTAGGTTAAAATGTATAACAAGATAGAAAAAATGTCTTCAAATACAAAGTACTGTAGCTATTAAACTATTTAAATACAGACCTCCACAAAGGTCGAGAGATCTCATATGGAATTTATTACGTCATTTATTTGAAATTCTTTCTGAGAAAGGAAAATAACGTGAAGGCGATTGTAGTAATTTGATAGAGAAGCTATCGCTTTCCGAGAGCGGAACGCAGACCCAAATGGCGGGTGTGCCTGTGAGATATCGCAACTGAAAAGTTTAGATATTTTACGACGAGATCGTGCGCGAGTATAACCTAATCTTGGCACATTCCCTTGGCAAAATACAAAAAGATTTTATAAAATATATATTCTGCATGGAATAAAAATCAGATTTGGATATAAAGAAAAACATAGATTTTGCATGAATAGTATAGCAGCGTTTATATTATTCTAATGGAATCCTAACCTGCAGTTAAGCGATATGTGTCTTTTATAGTTTAATAAATATTGCTATATAACAAGTTAAAAAATATTATTATAGATAAACGTTCTGTAACATGAATTAACATTTTAACAGATACACATTCGATGATAAATTGATCTAAAAATATTGATGGTATTTTTATGAACATGTCGAAACACATTTATGATTGTAGAAGCAATATTTTATTTTCGTATTGGAACTTCCGCGAGTGTGGTGTTGTAAATGTGTCCGCACGATACCTTTTATATTCGCAATAAATAATGTGTATCACATATGTATCGTTTGAAGTTAGAGAAACATATGCGAAATTATTTCATGATATGTTATTTTCTATTAAAAACATGTTCTGTCATAAATTTCGTTGACCTGTTTTAAAAGCAACGGCAAAGACAAAAAGGCTCCCAATTTCTGCTGCGGAGTTATGTAGAGCAAAATGTGCACTTACTTTTGTAGGAAAATGTAGTTGGGACGCAGATGTTCCAACAACGCCAAAGTAGTCTGCCGAACTCCGGCCCTATACAGTATACAATGGTAGAGATAGCGGCGAGCCAACGGTTTGCGACACAATAATCTCACGCCTATTTCCTTTTGCTTGGTGTTGAAGTAATTGTATTTATTTTGTGTATTTAGTACGTACATACGGAGGAAATGTTTGCGTTCATTCAATTTGCAGCGTGAAGCCCCTCAGGGCGGTAATCCAGAGCTTAGGCCTGTTGCGTCCCGCTTTTGATATTCCTCCGCGCAAGGCGATGTACGCTTATCGAACTGTTTTTTTTTGTCTACTGTTCCTTCTTTTAATGAGGGCACCTCGCTACTTCGGCTATTAACCTACTAGGACATAATGCAAAGTAAAAACTTTGCCCGTTCCTGCATCTGAATACTATTGTACTGCAGATCAGTTGTTTTTGTTCGAGTTAGTTTTTATAGTTTACAAAGTTTGATATGATTTGGACGAAATTACATGCACATATTTACGGATAGATTATAAAGTTACGTGAATGAAGAAATGTACTAGAAGTACCAGATCGCTTATTATAAAAAAGCGAACCACGCCTGTCGACAGTTTCGGAGATCCAGATGATATATTCAAATATTTTTTCTTGAAAACCAAAAACCGTTACGACAGCAGCAGCACCTGATATCTTAAGGGAACCACGTTTATCTAAAATTAGGCAAGCAGGAGCGTGGTAGAACGCCTGATGCCTGAAGAGATATATTTACGGCAGATATAAGCAATTCCCGGTGAGCAGCTCCCGCCTGAATTAAGTATCACGCTACGTGTCTGCGCTTACTAACACCGCATTCGCTCCTTTAAAGGTTTATTATCTCGTGTAAACTTCTACTACACGTTAGCAATACATTCTTATCTTAGCTAACATTTTATATACTCGTATACCACGTGTTTAATAAAACATAAAACCCCTGCTTGACAAAGAGGAAGCTCATTCTGAGATGTAGGCTTCAGTGCAGTGGACTGGGCTAATGCGGATTGATAGACTTAAAATACAGAGTAAGCGACAATATAGGGAGAAACACGTAACTTTTTAAACTAGATGGTGTATAGGCTGAGATTGAAGCCGAAACTTCTGACTCAGCAGTTCGTACCGCTCCCTATTTCGCAGCCGCTCCTTTAAAAATGTAATTTGCAATAAATCATATTTAGATATAGACAAGGCTTTAGTAAGTTCACAACGGTTATTATGTGGAGTTGGACTAAACGTATAAGTTTGACACTGTTGGTAATGACTTTACGGAACAATGAACAGTTAGGGCAGCTGATATCATAACAAAACGAGACATTTAGTATACAATTTGCGACTGATAGCTCGTTATAGATACTAAACCCCGGTTGTAATAACAGTTAAGTGTTTGCCAAATATCCGAATGAGATAACCATCAGTGACGGTGACATTGATCATATTTTAATACACGTAGAGCAACGCTACGTTGTAATAGTGCAGTCGGACGGAAAACAGTAAAAAGAACGTATATGTTCTTTTCTTCTTATTTGAATGGCGAGTCGAGCATGCCATTCACCTGATGGTAAGCGATGGTATATGGACAGTAGCAAAACCAAATAACACCATGAATTACAAGGCAATGCTTAGCATTCAACTGTGATCGCTATCCGTTAAGTCTCGTTATGTCCAGTAGTTTATCTGGCTACAATTTCCAAAACCGGAACACATCAGTGCATTTACACTGCTGTTTGGCGGGAGAAATAGACATAGTGGTGGTACCTACCTAGACGGTCTCTCACATATGAGCGACCTACCACCAGTAAAGATTCCATTCCACTGTGATCGCTATCCTGAGACATAAGATGTTAGGTCTCATTATGTCCAGTAGCTATACCCTATCTAAACTAAGAAGTTCCATTTGGCATTGGGAAATAGGGATGCTGTCAAATAAATCGGTTCTTACAATATTCGATTATATAGAGATATCGATAATATTTGTTTGTATTTCTTAATCGATTACAGTTTATATTTTCAGTTTACATCATTTCGTTTATTTCTTCATGAACATTTTTATTCTAATGAGACATCAACAATTGCATAAGTCACTTTACTAGTTAAGAACAAAAGGAGTGATTTATCTATTACTAGCGGCCCGGCCCGGCTTCACCCGGGTGCAGACACTTTTTGAGTCCAGTCCACATCACGCACATGCTTATGAACACATGATACATACATACATACAATACAATACATATACTCCAAAGTGAGGAACCTCCTCACTATGTGTGTCGTATTCTACAATACTGCCTTCATTTCCATTGTAATATCCAAATCTATTATTTAATAATAAATTAATTTATATTTATATTATTATTTCATTATTTATTGATGTATGTTCGTTGACAGCATACCTATTATTAGCTGCAAGTTCAGTATTTTTAAAAATTAAAACACAACTGTTTTATATCTGCTCGATAATTTAAATATTTTTACCGATTATGCGTATACAAATGCGTTTGAATAGTCTCGACTCTACCGGTAAAAGACCTAACGAGGTGACTTTGTAATGACGTCTAGAAAAAAAAATATGTTGTTTAAAATGGTTATTTTGCTTTATTTAAAGGATTCTAGTTTAAACTTAGTGATTATGGATTGTAAGTCTAGTGATAAAATAAGAATAGCTTCACAATTCCATGGATTTACGGAAAGTGTTATTGAAATTGTGTGGGTTACGTCTGCACAAAGTTATTTACGTTAAAAGTATGAAACGTCAAATGGAACCTGTTAGTTTAGATAGACTATAATTTGGCTACAATTTCCAAAACCGGAACACAACAGTGCATTTACACTGCTGTATGGCGGGAGAAATAGACATTGTGGTGGTACCTACCTAGACGGTCTCTCACATATGAACGACCTGCCATTAGTACGTCATATAGATTCCACTTCAGAGCATAGCCCTTTTCTTTGAATAAAAGTGGTCCTTAGTCCACCACGCTGACCTAGTGCGGTTGGTAAAATTTACATACTTTTGAAAGTCTAGTGGAGTTCACTCTACTAAATGGATTCCGACATCATTAAAACTGTGTGATAATTATTAACGTCGAATACTAAATACTTACGTAAATTCAAAGTCAAAGGTTAGAGTTAGTTTTAGTGTGCCTTGGACTACAACCACCAACATCTGATTTATCAATGGGTTCCGGTGCCAACTAGGCTATCGCACTAATACATGCATTAAAATAATATCATACAACAGCCTAACTTCCGACCCAACACTTAAACACTTTTGGGCATTAGAATCTACGAGACGATTTATTTGGATATATATTTTTCCGGTTCATCCACACTGCGATAACAGATTTTAATATGTTAATAGCAGAAAGGCCTACGGCCACACTATACAACCTTATTTAAATCGCTTTCACGACTATACCCTATTTGGGGAAGACACAAAAGATCGATAAATTAATGTAGATTAAACCAAATGTGAATGAAACTAAAATATAATGCCATTAAAATCTTATACCGAATGTTTTTAAAGGCTCATTAGTCGCCATTCTGCTAAATAAAGCGTCCGTTGAAAAGGGGATGGACTACTTGGCCGTACCACAAAGGTTGTTATTTGGCATAAAAACACAAATAAGATAAAAAGCTTCCGGAGCCAAATAGGGTAATAAATTTGTGAAAGAGCAATACTTTATTGTAGCTGTAACAGTAACCTATTTTATTTTACATATTTTTCAGCTTTAAGAGAAATAAAAATCGAGAATGGTATGCGGGAAACAACATGATTTTTGGTGTCTTACGGAAATATCATCTTTATAAATTTGGATAGATTTCAAATGTCATAGTTTGGATTAGGTTAGATTTGAAGGTAAATATAAACTGCTTAGGAAAATATGGTAGATATTTTCTAAATGTTACCTACTATTTAACGTATACTTAAGTTAAAGAAAAGTTTTACCACATAGGAGTATAAAAATCATCTAATCAATTAATATCTAAGAATAACCAAGCTGGTCTAGTAATAAAAACAGAGCGCGATTTGTAGCTTAATGAATACGATCCCCAGGACAGTCAATCAAAATACATTCATTAAAGCTAGATTTACCGAATAGTGACTGCAGAGAAACCGATTAAACGCCAACAGCTTACCTCCAGCGGCCGCGGTACAAGCTAATTGATACGTTGGGCTTTCGAGAAGCGGCCTTTGATCAAACAACCCCGATGGATACAACAATCTGTGTAATTTCTTGCTTTGCCTTACAAAGCGATAGTCACAATTAATCAAAAGCCGTTTTTCCCCCAGTTAGCCCATCGAAGTAATAAATTGCTCGAGCTGTTTTTTGTTGAAACAACAAAGTAGATGAGTATATTAAAGCAGGGCAATTGAAATTGACAGTATTTGTTGAAGAGCAATAAATGATAATTTTTTTGTCACACATAGACGACCTTTAAAAAATTTGGATAGCTGATAGCTCTAACAGTTTTAATAGGCACGGCGTGGTATGTATTAAAGTATTCCTTTGTCCAGAAACTACCAACGACCCTTTTCCTCCCGCGCCTCACACAATAAATCTGTCCAATGCGACTATACTCGTTATCATTCAGAGACAGTCAGCGGACCCGTTTAAAATACGCAGAACAAGTTAAGGGACAGTGTGGCGAAAATAAAGATGTTATTTGGCCGCGGAGCCTGTGCCCATAATCTACAGGGTGTGGGATCTAGGCCGCACTCAAAGAGCGCATTATCACGGTATTATGCTGATGCGTGGCTCGGTACTCGTCGGCTCCGTGACGTCACATTTATGGCGGATTTATGCCAATAATAGAGGGTTTTGTCTCTACCCGAGAGGCTCTCACCAACAGATTAAGTGATACTTACCAGATCAGGTTAAGTTATAAGTTTGGCTGAAATTTATGTTTTTAATATTTTTCGAAAAGAATTGATGGCAGGCAATTTTATTGTTAGCACTCTTCATTTGTCAAAATTCTATTGTGCTCAACGAAAAAGTTCTTGAAAACTTTTTTGTTCCACGTTTCGTCTACGCTGCGCTGGCGGCATTGGAAAGTTAAATGTTAGTTCATTTTTGTTGGACGTACGTAACATTGTAGTACGGTATGACCTAGTCGACATTATTTATACATATGAAAGGAATAGTAAGCCAACGTCATAAACTTGAAATAAGTTTATTTTATAACACTCGAACAAAATAACAATTTCAAATACACACCATTAACAGCGTATAAAAAACGCGGTACGATGATCTTAAAACGTAATATTATTTTAAAAGTGTGCACGGAGCTGAAAAAAACGGTCTTAAGAAAAATGTTCAATGAAAACACCGCTGTGCAAATGAAAGCCGTAAAATTTAATTGAAGTGGAAACTTATGGAACCTGTCTGCTCGCTAACTATGTAGTTAGCTGAACTTTACGACGCCTTTATATTATTATCTTTATTGAGATATTGTAGGGCGCTCTTAATGCTGAAATTAGAAATGTCATTGATATCGAAAGGTTAGTCCCCGAAATGATATTAATGTGTTGCTATAAACACTTAGGCTGTTGGTGTGTTGTTCCCTAAATATTAGCATGAGATTTTGTCACAGCAATGCAGTGCAGACTTTGGTTCGTGTCCAAAAAAGATGACGTTTGCGGGTTAAAATATCTAGTCATTATATAACTCAAAAGGGATGTTTAGTTGTCAGCTGTTGGCAATTGCTTATTAGTAGAAGTAGTATGTACCCATAAAATGTATGGATTTAAAAAGATGTCCGAGGCACAAAGATGAAACTGCAATAAAATGCAATAAAAATTCTTTGCAAACGCTAACAAAAGAGAGAAATGTAATTTATCTTTGTTTCTTTGAACTTATATCTTGATTGTCGCAGGTAGATATTTCACGGAGTCGCAAAAATGTTGAACTTTCCCCCCAGCGTTCCGAGCGTCTCTATCTGAGACTCACGCGTCGTTGGCTTCGTCGCACTTCGCCCAATGACTTTGTACAAACTTGTTTGATACTTTATGAAATAACCACTAGGGCTGGCCCGGCAACACGGGGTTTACAATTACAGCATCTAATTATTCTCATTCTCTTTTCATTTAAATTTCCTTCTTAACATTAACAGGCGTCCCAAATGAAACAAGCTACTCTCCGGGAAAATAAATATAAACCGACTCTCGCATTGTTGGCCCCAACAAAAGATATGAATGCTTCATTGACAGTAATCCGTAGCAAAAATAAGTTGGTTCGCATTAAGACATAAACAAGGGTCCACCCGCAACAAAATCTTGAGAGCAATGTAAAACTTTTCTGTGCCAAGTCGGCTAGCTGAAGTTAAAAACGATGTTCCCGGGCCAGTTATCCAATAAAGCTCTCACAACTTACTTTTTACGGTTCATCTGGGAATGTACAGTTACACAACCTTAAACGTTACAGCGCCACTGTCACAATAAAATCGTGGCAAACGACGCAACGGGAATCATATTTCATAAATATGGGCCGACATACCGTAAATGACACGCTTTGAGCCCCCATGTGTAAACGTGAAGTATGTGCATAGAGACATCACACGATTGAAATATCAGTGAAGCTTTTGGACGTGTTCAAAGGGCTCGAAGGAAAACGGAATTGAAATTTCCGCATACAATTTTTTATTGATTGAGATTATTAACAAGATGCAATTTTTTATTTTGTTAGAGTATTAATTTCTCATACAGTTGTTGACACAATGATGTGATGGAATTTTAATAAGGAAATAGCCTACTTTTATAATGGTGTAAAGAATAAATGTAATCCTGGAAATTATTACGTTAATTTAAGTATATTTCTTTATGTGGATATCGAAAGCGGTGCTAAAAATTCACAGCTTATATTTTTAGATCAAATCCAGAGAGGTTATGCAGGCAAATTACGAATATAAAACGGTTTTAATCAAAGTTGTCGTTGAATTTGGGAACGCTTTATCATTTATAATAACCCATTATAACTTTTCATTGCTGAATGTTCGCAACAAAATCCCGAACACGAACTCGTTCCGAAATGTCAAAAACGTAAAATTTTTAACAGCAAAAATTTTACATGTTGGGAGAGTTCGCGATTTTATGAACATTAAATGTTTGATAGGCCATAGCCAACAATAAGGGATAAAATCTTATCGAAAAGATTTTGCGAGCGTCGCATAACGCAAGTAAACCTTTAAAACATAGATAGGGCGTCTGAGGTAATTGCTAATAAAGTCTTTTTAAAGGACTTTCTTAGTTCAGGTTTCTATAGATAAGCATAATGCAAGGGTTCTTGATTTAGCAATCAAAAGAATCAATCTGGCTTGAAGGATTGAAATAAGTTTGTAGAGCGACGGTCTTTTGTTAATGTGATTTTTATACATAAAGGAGTTTAGTAATATAATGAAGCAAATAAATATGATAATGGTGATTGAGTACAATGATAAGTCCGTAGACGTGGAGCGTAGAAGTGGCAGCTGGTGGGTAAACTGGCGTGCTGTAGGCAAGGTGTGCGGATGCACGGAATACTGCAAAAAAATATTTCATTGTGCAGCTATTTTAAAGCCTTCCTTTAATATAAACTTGACAATAGTATTTAAGGTCTTATATGCTTAGAGTAATCGTTCGCCAATAAGAGAGAATAAGAAAAAAGCATGAAATTTGGACACGCGTGTAAAATAACAAGAATTGCGAATAAATAAATAAAGTTTTAAAGTTTATTTTGTTATTCATAATTGTTGTAAAGAGGTAAAATAATTCGAACAAGTCTATAGTTAAATTGGTCAAAAATACGAGTCACTGCTTTTCTAATGAATTTTAAAAAACTAGGCTTCACGAACACGCACTTGTAATTACGCGATATAATATTCTGATGGCTTTATTTTTACAAGGTTACAATAAATTCCGCTTTATGGTTATAGTAAAAATGGTTTACAACGAACACAAAAGCGTTAAATTCTATTTATGGTTTGAAAATATACGTTGCCAGTACAACGCATATTTCTAAACTTATGTTTCACAGGTTATCTGAAAGTATGGCAGATAATTAAAACAATACGTTACAGCAATATTCAACTTTGTTATAATATTACATTAAATAGTTCGTACGTTTGTTGTTATTTACAACCGACAATAGAATCAGGTCAGGAAGGAGTAAAACAAATGAAAGCTCACAGAACAAAGCTGCAGATCTTGCAGAAAATTGTTCATCTTCATAACGAGGGCAATAAAATGCTCAAACTTTCGTAACTTACACAACAGCTACAATTTCATTAATGTTAAGTTACAAATTCAAAGATGCACATTGCACGCTTCCTTTTAGCACACAAATTTTAAAATAAATATTAATTATAGTTTGTTAGTTTTGATGTTGTGACTGTACTGTTGTGATTATTCGTCAAGTATAGTATTAAGAAAACCGCATAAGCAGAAGTCTTTCTAATAGGAATTCAATTCAATGTTTTTCTAATTATAACGTACTGTTTTCTTTTTATTGCAGTGAATGGCATGACGAGCATTCGGCTAATGGTAAGCGATAAGACTGCTCATGAACAGTAGCAAAACCAAACAACACCATGAGTTACAAACCAATGGTAAGATACGAGAGTACGCTCGCTAGAGACATAAGACGTTTAGTCTCAGTATGTCCAGTAGTTACTTTAGCTACAATATCCTTCAAACCGGAACACAACAGTTTATTTACACTGCTGTTTGGCGGAAGAAATAGACCTTGCGGTGGTACTCTCCCGGTCGGCCTCTCACTTATGAGAGACCAGTAAAAAGGTGGACAAGATTATGATTTTTAGTGAGTTCCTAACAAGTAGGTGCGATATAAGGCAGCCGTCGTCACCTGTTATTTATTAGATTTGTTCCAATCCAGGATAATCTCGTTACTGGGTCAGTGCGCATGCCCTGCCACTGTGAATACACGAATTTTTTCACGTTAAAATGGAGGCCTGTAAAATATTGCACCGTCCCTTTCTGCTCGAGATCCTTCGCCTTTCAACCATCCTTTGTCTATTTTGAAGAAATTATGTATCCGCCTGAATACTCACAATATCTCGACCGATTAAATTAAAAAGGGGAATAATTTGTCATATTTTCAAAATAGCTACTTTGATATAATTAATATAATATGTTTTTCTCCTGAATATAGGTTAGTACCGTATTGTTATATGATTAGTATAAAATATTTATTTGACCATTTTAAAGACCTTAATAATTTCGATCCACGGGGGAGGCCTATGTTCACCAGTGGACTTCCTGTGGCTGAAGGAGAGAGGGAGAGAATATATATTCAAAGGCAATCTATAAAATTGTTTGAAGATTACACATTTATTATTTTCCATCATTAACAAAAATTCAACATTTCGTGGATTTGCCATAATAATGATTTCATGATATCGTGCGTAGCTCACTTGGCAGTGCATTGGACGGCCGAGTTGAAGAGGCGAGGGCCCGAATCCGGGTGGACAGCGACCCCATTCACTAGCTAAAATCGAAAGCCCTTCTCAACCTCGCAGAGTATGTTACGTCGTTCAATCTGTGTCGTATGTATGTAGCTGAATTCCTCGAGCTTGGCTCAAAACCCTTACATAGCATGAATAACCGATATTTCCCCTAACATTTTTTTACGTAAGGTTGACCCTTGACACAGTACACATATTTTATGATCGTAAAAAAATAGTTTTGGTTTGGTCAGTAATTCTTTCAGATCATCATAAATCGTGACTCTTTTGGTGTACGAAAAAAATTCTCATAAAATCTCGATTGTTATAATATTGTGCATTGGCGAGAGAGAAAATGTATTTCTGGAAACGTGATCTTTGATATCGCATTTTGATGACAAGTTTCGGAACAGATGAAAACGGAGCGAATTTAATTTCACTGACGTCGTGATTGACGACTGCCGGCATATCAATTATACGGATTCGAATCATGATATCGATTGTCATTGTTGGTTATTGTTAGAATGCTGAGACAAAGGATTATTCGCACCTGGTTACCGTACCCGTCATTTCCACATGCGATTTATCTGCCTTTACCATTATAATGTAGGAAAACAAAGTTGGAAAGCAATCCATCTAAAAGTATGTGATGACAAACACATTTATGACTGATCGTACGAATGTAAGCTCTTACTTACACTAGTGTATTTATTACTCGTAAACTGACCCCATAAAACGGAATAAAACTGATTCATATCAAAGTGATGTTATCGAAAGTGTGCGGGGGCGGCGAGTATTTCAAATTGGACTTTTGAAATCTTGATAAATTTACAGAAAATACATATTTTGTAAAGGAAAAAACTTATTTTATGTTTATCCATTAGTAAAATAATGAAGGATATTACAATACGTACCTAGTTATTTTTGTAACATATCCATACGTTTTACATTAACAGATAGTTTGGCATAACATTTACAAATTATGCATAACTCTTCGAAATAGTTGATTTATTACAGCTTACTTATTGTATGTAATGATAACTTATCGCATCTGGAGAACCATTGGAAAATAAATACATTGACAAACTAAACATAATAAAGCTTTGTTCGTATTTATGTTGAAAATAAATTATGCGAACGGAGCTGATTGTGGTAACGTACGCTCTCCAAATAACTTCGAATGTACAAATGATTTGGATTTGAAATATGTATAAAACAATGGGCACATGCGAAGTGAGCGCGCTATGGCAGCTCTGTCAACATTCGCCTTTGTTTGGTAACCGTTCGATACACAGCGTTGCTTTTAAAATGGCGTGAGTATGCTTCGAAAATATGTAATATTTTTTCGAGAAACACAAAACTGGCAGTTCTAACTTCAGCATAGATATTAAATGAAATTGATTGGTACAGCCGGGCCGCGGGCGGGGTTCGCTATTGTTTGCATCTTTTGTTTGTCGGCATGCTGGATCCGGTAATAACGTTCGAGCATTAAAATTCGGGTCAGGCTGTTGACACAAATTTATGAAGCATTTAGGAAAGGGTTGCTAGATTATATTTTAATGGGGATATTTTAAGTTATATTTTTTCCTAGTGCGGCCGTTTACTTTGCGAAACCATATGAACTTACGGTTTAAAAACATCTAGAAATAAAGTCTGAAGTGTTTTATAACACATATGTTTTCGTTCTACTTTGAGTCGAGCATTCCAGCGGCTATGCAAAGACGGTGCATGGAGTAAGACTTTAAAAATACACGAAGAAATAACCTGCATGATTTAAACCTTTTCCACAAAGGCCAAAGCATTTATACGACATATTTCATATGTATATATGTACAATGTACATATTACATATGTATATTTAAAAGTTCGTTGGCGTAGTTGTACTACGGTACGACTACAAAGCTGAGGTCTCGGGTTGGAATCCCGGGTCTATCACATCATAGGACGGAACATACAAGGCGAAATGTGGAGGTCCTGGCGGCGCCTCTGCCTACCCCTTCGGGGATGAAGGCTGAGTTTATGTATGTATGTATATTTAAAAGTTTACGTATGGTTCTGCTGGAGTAGGCATAGATTTAAAACATGAATAGAGAGGGTTGCCTAAGTTCTGTGACATTATCAACGTGAGATGTAATGTTGAAATTTTCCAACAGCATAATTTCCAATAAGGACGCGTGACAACAAAACACAGCACACAAAACTGACTCACACAACACTCCCACGTGTTTATAGCCATTGACATTATTATGTTATAAATACCCTTGTCTGTTTTCAATTCACTGAATATCTGCCTTAAGTACACAATAGAGATATCGGAGGGATTTATAGGTCACGCAAGTCTTGATTAAAAACCCTCTGAATGGTTACGTACAAGGGTGGATTTAATCTCACGGCTTTCCATTTGTACGTTTTGTTAATTTAACGCATTTGGTGATTTACCCGGGGTTTGTACTTCCCGACGGATTGATAAGTGTTAGACTTAAAATGTAAATGGAGAGGATGAATAAAGACTTTAGCAAGTGTAAACTTATAAAGACATTTGTTCATTGTATGCAAACACTAAAGAACGGTCGTAAATGAAAGTTGCACGTTAATTACCAATAAAAACTTATGGAGCGTGAGATGATGTCACTATTAGTAAATTTGCTTGTAATTCAATGTCCAAGAAACTATTTCGACGAAATGGCGCACCAACACAAACTATCCCAAAAGTTGCTCACTTTATATGCAAATTTATGTCCGTCCTCTTTCCATGAACAATAAAACCACTTGGAAGAACTATTAATTGCGAAGTTTAATTAATGGTCAGGTAATGAAATTTCTATTCCGAATACAAAAGCAACTTTTGTAATTTCGCTATCTGAATTGTCTGCCCTTTTACAAAACGCGAATTGTTTAATTTGAACTTGTAATATCAATATTTATTTACGATGCTGATTCCCACGAAACATACAAAAAAACTTTTAGATACAGTCTGCAAATTGAAATACATTTCGTCGTTTCATGAAAACACACAAAGCAGTTTCTTTCACGGTTATTCTAAATACGAAAGAAAATACTAACATGAGATCTAAATTCAAGGGTGTAGTGTCTAAAAAGTTGCCTACTCTGATGTTGATATTTGTTAATTCATACGTGATCGGTAATATTATACAAACGGTACCAATAGTATTGATGATAGATCAACATTTGTCTAGGTCTAAATGGAACTTGTGTATGTAAAACGCATACAAAAACAGTCTCTTTTTGGAGAATTTGTAAAAAAGACCTATATCAGCCCATATACGTCCCACTGCAGGGCACGGGCCTACTCTACAATCGAGAGAATCGAAAAAAGACCACAGTATCTAATATAAGATTGATTGTTGGAGACTTACCGGCAGCCCTGGCTTCCTTGCAGGCCAGCACCATGCTGTGTCTGACGTCGGGGTTGTCGTCGGCGATGGTCTCTCCGACGGCGACGAAGCGCTCCACGGCGCAGCACACGGCGGCGCCTACGCGTTGCACCGCGGCCCCGCCGGCCGCCTCGCCGCGCGTCGCAACCAGGCTGCTAATCTGCAGACAAGGTATTAGGGTTAAGGGTATTATACGTGTACTTCGACTGTCCCTACGAAGCACACGAGTACCAGCCAAGTGAGAGGGTTGATAGTGTGCTTGCGTAGAAGTGAAAGAGGCAGACACAAAAATAGCGGTACAAGACCACCTTTTTTTGGGGACAAATAATGTGTTTCCAATTGAATTTTAAAGTCGTTCGAAAGGGACAAAACATTCGATAGCTAAAATAGGTTTTAAATCAGTCTATGAATAAGGCCGTAAATCATTACGTTTAATCTTAATATTAAGTATATTCGGTACCCTAACTTTACTACTCAACCCTAACTTTAGTCATTAAGTTTTTAACTTTGTTATTTACCAAGATAAACCATAATGCCATATACATTTACATAATTTGCCGTTAAGAGCTATTTATACTTTAAAATGAGCCTGTTAAACTTAGTTTGAAGTTGTGCTATTCGCGAAGATTATATTTCTTTAAATAATCAGAAGTTAAGTATCTTTACGTTTACGCTGATCTATTATTTTACTCCATGTAGATATATGCCAATATCCTGAATAACTAGCATGACAGCTAAAAGTCACCTTCGTCTATTTTTAAGCGTGACAAGTGAAAAGAGCTTTAATACTTGTATTACCCGCAAAGCTATAAAGAATACTCGGCAAATCATAATGAATATAGTGCATTCACCTCATTACAGCTATTTACTGTTTGTATAGATACTTTAAACTCATAGATACCCCATTAAGGTGAATAGAAACAATTTTTACACCAGTTTCCGTAACGATGGCACTTTTGGGAGCTACGTCATGGAATATCATTTTTATTTCATTCTTCCACAAGGCTCGTACTGATCTTAATATCTGAATAGCTTGTTCACTGTCGTTGCATCGTGATGAATGAATGTCGAAATTCTTTTGAAGTCCCAGTCTAATACAAAGTCTCTGTGCTATTTTAAAAAGTCTTTTTACAGCCTCGTCAGCCAGTTCATCACGTCAAAAGAGATTGCATGTCATGGCAACACTTTTGCTCGAACGTTAAATATGTGTTTTCGAAAAGGAATGACTTGTTTTTGCTCTTTGGTAATGTGCTTGCATACAGCAAAAATAGGACTTGTAATACTAAGTTATAAGGCGAGCATAAAATAATTCTCGCAGTTACCAAAAATATTATTTATGCAGAATTGTTTTCTTAATAAAGCGGTGTGATTTCTTCTGCAAAACATACGTTGTAAGTTGTACAGTACGTAAGTTTGTGTTTCGGCTTGTGTAAGTTGTTGAAATATTCGCCTACAAAAAGTTCTCCGCCCCTCCACTGTTTCCTCAAGACCTCTTGAATTTCCCTCAGTGCCTAAAATATCAGAAAAGTAGCAATAGCTTATACTTTGTTCAAGTTTTATACGTTCTACTGTTTTATGAGTTTTTATATTTTTCCGTGCAAATGGAGCTCCCACAAAGTAAGTCTAATAATACTCCACGGCACCGGTGATATAAGTGTTGAAATCATTAACATATTCTGTTGCGTTTCCAAGCTTGAATTCGTTTTCGTAATTGCACTGTCTGTTTAATGCATACGGAAAAATAAAAATTATGGTTGAAAGAGACCTACATTTTATATATCATGTAATTAAAAATAATTACTTTTTACAAACTTGTTTGAGTGGTTTCTTATAATTAATAAGTATTTGGTGATTTCCCTTACATTTCCAATTTGTTACGACTGTATTAATTATTAGATTTAATGTGTCACTTAAAGTTCAGCACAGTGTCACCTATTTCTATAATTATCTTGCCTGTAATTAAATGTCAGCACCGTTTATCCAATGTGAAAATTGTGTTTAACTCTATTTTCCAATTCTATATGTCCGTACTTATTTAACTAACACTTTACTAGAGATAGGTTCATAAATTGGACCAACAAACCAAATAAAAGCATCTGAATGGAATTCAGTGACGACCGAACGTGTAACGCAGGCTTTTATGGTCTACCAACAAAACTAATTTACGTTCAGTTTAATTACGTTTCAATGATGTTGTTGGTAGAGTGTAGATGTTACGTGTAGCTGCTTCAGCTTTATATTTTTCTTTTTAAGAAATAATTTCGAATTTGTCATTTTAGAGTACTGGCCATTTTGTATTCAAATCATTAATCCTTTTTGTTGTACCACGTACTTAAAACTAATTTTACACAAGGACTATTAAGTTCCAAATTCAAATATAGGTAATTTGTTTTAAGTTTTTTTATTGTGAAATTATATTCAGTGTTCGAATTGAACATGGAACATGCACATACAACGTACGATGTAGGAGTTTTAATAAAACCGTTCGTGACTCCAAGCTATTTTTACCTGCATGAGGTACTGAAAGTGGCCAAAGCTTAGCTGTGAACTTTCAGTGGCTGAAGATAATGAAGATTATGACAGGGATACTAGGATGTAGGACGTATGTACCAATAACACCATTTTATAAATCCGTCTACGGAAAACACCAGTTGTTAAAGTACTGTTATTTTTGTGAAGAAAAGTTTTTAATGTGAAGAATATTTGAATACTCTACAACACTTGAGTAAGGGTGTGAAACATACTATCATTATAAAAAGATACAATTATATTGGATTCACAATACGACAATAAAATACGACATATGGCTAACGTATCGCTAATCAATGTAAAACCTCGTCAGTTCCTTTCCCTGTAGAGTTCATTTACCCTGACTAGATCCTAAGAAAACTCAGCTCTGCCCTTTACGTAAGCGAAGACTTACTAGTTTTTCTGCTCGCGATCAAAATAAATCACGGTAATAAATAAGAATTTCCAGGATATCCCTCTTTGGGAAAATATCCATTTACATTAAATAACAATATTTTTTTATTTTTATACTAAAGCTATTTTTGAATACGTGAATAGAACCACTGATAAAATTATTTATTAATTACAGACTTTTAGCATATTATGCTATAATAATAATAAATTAAATTAGGAACCGTAGATAGTATTCCTCACTACCACCTCGTTTATCCCTGCGACAATACAATATAGTTGGCAAATAATAGTCGAGATTTATTTCAGGAAACAAATTCCAGGGATTACGTCTAAAAATATATAATTAGGTATCAAGTATTTCTGATGCTTATAGTTAGTTCATAATAACTTATTATGGATCTTAGTATTTAAAGTATCTTTTGCTTCGAATACGTATTGTAACGCTACGGTTATTCCATATTTTACCTTTGTTCTAACCTAAAATTAATGATATTGAAAGAATGCAGGCGGGCTAAAAATTGGTTTGGTCTGCTTATTTGGAAGTAAAATAAGTAAACCTTTCACTTTGTAATATTTTTGAGGTGGAATCAAACAGATAATTTAGATACATTTTTTAAGTATTGTTCAAACACCGTGATATTATTTCCTGTGGTAACTGTGTGGTTATTGGTTATAACAAAATTTATTTTAATAGGAACAATAGTGAATAGAAAGACACAACTCGTGCGCGATGTTTACTACGTTTGATATGACAATGCCCCGCTTTGTGTCTCCGTCATAGCATTTTGCCTTCAACGTGTTAATGTATTATCTATGTAAGATAACAATATGAACTTTTATATATTTTTTAAGGCCGTTTGTTAGCTACAGTGGATGTGGTTGTGAAAGGCATTGTGTCTAGTATACCTCTCTTTTTGTCCATAGGAATACCGTCCAACACGTGTGTCTCGATTTTTCCAATATGCCATGAACGTTATGTAAGATATTTGCGGGTATTACATACCCTGTTTATTTTCTTTCACATATGGTTCTTCGTCTAAACCACAGGTCTAAACAGTCTAGAAACCAACCTCGTGGGTATTGTTTGTAAATATTTAGAACAGATGTGTAAACGATATGTGATAGTTTTGAATCAGTAGATTATTATAATTATTCCATTTAAATTTCGATTTACTCACGATACTACTTGTTAAATATTTCTGTATTTGTCTCACATAGTACTTCTCGTCGTTTTACTTGACTAACACTTAATGAGTGGTTTTCAGTCTGTTTCTGTGAGAATTATGTAATAATTAGTCCCTTATCATCTCGGACATCACCTGTTCCATCGTATGCCGGGAAGCGGAGCCAGACCGCGCGGCGCGAGCTTTAAACAAGGTCGTTGTTGCACGCGAGCGTATTTGCCAACTGCCACTACTTGTTGCTTTCCATACTATCTACAACGTGGTCACCACCAGGTCTGGTGGTGGGATGAGCCACGCAATGTCAAGTGCGGTAAGTGTATCCCTCGTGCCGAACGAACCTACCTGCGGTTCCCGGCGCGCGAATTCATCGTCATCGGAGAGCGCGTCCATGTCGTAAGAGAAGGCGCGTGGCGCGCGGGCGGTGGGCGCGCGCTCGGCGGCGCGCAGTCCGCGGGCGCGCGCACGTGCTCCGTGACGCTGCCGTGTCGCTGCGGACCCGCCGCTCCGCCACGTCCGCCCGCGTCCGCCGCGGCACTGACGGCCCGCGCCCGCCTCCCGCCGCCCTCACCGCCGCCCGCCCACCGCGCCGCGGATCGATCCGGGCCTCCCGCCCGCCCCGTGCGTCATGCTGGGACTCTCGCCTGGGCCCACGTGCTCGCCCTTTCCCAGACCTCCGTGCCCATAACGCAACTTTTTTCAAGGTCAAAGCGGGTCGAGATTTCGTCTCAACACATTTCATACCAGAATACGCAGCATATCCGAGTTCTATTTCGAAATAATGGACGAAACGTCAAAACCTTCGCGGAACGGATATTGTTTTCCATTTCAAAATTGGCGCCGCCAGAGAGGCCCGTGAGGCGGCTGCGCGGCGAGACGCAACAGATTGTTGTCGTGCGCGGGAAATTCTAAAGTCGAACGTCAACCGTCGACGCGCTCGAAATCACCGCAACTCCCGAAATAAAAGTACAATTTTAGACGAGGCGCGTAAAGTCGGGACATCGTCAAATCTCACGACGTCAGAGAAGCGCTTTCGACACGAATCGAGTGCGATTCGAAGACGTCACGGAGCCTCGACAAAGAGAGGCGCCGAGCGCTCGGACGCCGGCAGGGCGCCGGGGCAGGCCCGATGGGTTGTCGTACCTGTTTGATGAGGGGCAGGAGGGTTCTCTCGATGGAGCGCGTTTTTATCTGAGAATAATCGAGTTCGGGCAGGCCGGGGGCCGCCATGGCTGGCGCGGGCGCGACTGCGCGGCTGCGCGCGCACGCGGCGGGCGGCGGACAGCGCGCGCGGCGGTGGCGGCGCGGTGTGGCGTCACGTGGCGTGCCGCCCGACATTTACTATCCCCGTGCGCTTATTACTTTTAATACGCTGTCGTAGTCTTTCACAACCGAAGCATTACGTGTATCGGTTTGTTTTTGTAGCGGGCGCCAGCTGAGTGCGTGCGCCGCGAGCGTCGGACGCGGTCTTCCTTGCTTGTTGATGTTTCGCTATGTGGATCGAAAATTTTACGAACTAATTGAAAGCCATGAACTGATTGCATAAACTTTATTTCATACGTTTTAACATCATCCGTGCAGACGACTGTTCACTTATTAATGTAATCATTGGCACATTATCACAAAGATCCTCAATGATGTATGATTCCTCAAACGATACAATTCTCTGTGATGGCAGTAACATAATATGTTTTTACGGAGAGATCCATTATAGTGATATCTACAAATAACCGTGTCAACAATGAGCTGACATTATTTAACAATATATTGTTTTACAATACAGTTTGTAACTAACACGTAACTTTTAAGAACTACTTTATAATTTTGTAATAATAATACTGATGCCAATGGGAAATTGAAAAATGATACACGTGAAATATCGTCACTACTTATAATAAATTTATAAGATCTTACGTTAATATTATGTGTAAGGCTTTGGTAAATGTATGATTAGGTGGTTTATCTAGGCATGCGACGTGTGGACTGTGATGCGGGCTGCGGTCATCGGTACTTAAACAGTACCTACATAAGATGAGTTCATATCGAAAAAAGGAAATACTAGGACGTTTTAACAAAGTTATGATAACTATTCTACGAGTATAATGTAAAGAATAACAAGACTAAACGTAGTAAAACTGAACCTTCAAATTTAATTTGATCTCAAGCACATAACCAGAGCCGCATTTAGTTCACATTCCAAGAGAGCTATTCCAGATACATTATTTATTATGATTACTTTAAAATAATTGTTACATGAAGATGTATATCCATGAACCAGCATTCGCATTTTTCTGAATTTAATGAATTAAATTGCAAGATTCCCTTAAAAATATTAACTGCTTTAGATAATTATTATAAAAGCCCTAAGAATTTAGCTCATTCAAAACAAATAATATGTATTTTATATGGTCTTACAAATTAATGTATGGATTGTGATGGCAAGAAATAATCAGCATATTCATCTTTAATTCATGATACTTGTTAAAATCTTGACTATAAATACAAGGGGTAATTCACATTTCTTATACATAACGATTAGGAAAAAATATGAATTGTATGACAGCTTGATTATATCAATGCGCACATTGTGAAGATCTATTCTTAACAACTAAGAAGTAAAGGCTCCAAACATGAGACAGCCGTCTGGAAACCATCTAAAACAAGAAGTAATTCAATTGTAGAAAACCCCCATGCTAATTTGCGGCCGCCGCTTGTACATCGCTTGGTTGGAGCTGGTACTATCCTGCGAGCTATCTGACATCCAGGGACTCTGTCCGGGAGAGTTGCGAACCTTCCTCTTCCTCAAACTCTCAGTTGGACCCAACGTTGGCCGAAGCAGTTGTTTGAAGCGGAAGGGTCCCTCGGTGTAGTCGTCGTCGGAGCTGAACATGGGCGTGGCGAGTATCTCGGGCGAGTTGCGAAGGATCTTCCGAAGTGTAGACTCGGGGTCGTGAGGCTTATTGTATACTGGTCTCGGGGGTGGCTCCGACTTCTGTGACTTTCGTACTAGCTCGCTGATTTTGTTACTGTATACATAAAAATGGCGTTGAAAAACACGAATAATTAATACAAGTTTTGACTACGCGTGTAAGGTTAAATGTAAACATGTTTATGAAGAAAATAATGATAAGAGTGTACAAACAGTAATGGGCACAAATATAGGTCTAGATGTCAATGGTATCGAAGAGAAACACGCTAATTATAAAATTGGTAATTTCTCAGAAGAATAGCTTTTAGTTGTCGATTAAACTATCGTTCTGGTGGGTGCTAATCATACAATATGCCTCATTACATCTTGCAGTAAAAATTACGAGTTGTATTATTTCATTTATAGCCTGTATCTCTTCTAGGTTTTTTATGGCACAAACAAGAATTGAATGAACAGCAACATACATGTTACTCCGGCTGATCCGAGGAGTAAGACATGCGACAGAAGTGCATATAGTTAGTAGTATTCAGGGCCAGTAGCGCCTGATATTGTCTCTGTGGTACCTGACTAGTCCGCCGCACTGGCGCCCGCACGGCAGGTTGGGGCAGCCCTGGCTCTGCACCTGCCTCTCGTCTTGATACTCGTGCCCGTTGCTGGGTTGATGGTATCTATGCATTGTTAATATTCGTTAGTAAGGTCAAATTTGCTGCTTTTGCGAATCTCGAACACATCAAGAAAGTCTTAAAAATAGGTTGGGTATGTATATCATGAAGTATGAATGATAGATAATTTTATTGGCTAATAGTGTGTGTATCTGGACAAAGTAGATTAAAATTACTGTGCAGGCGTTGACAATAGCGTTAAAGAAAAATATCCAACTGAGCTAATCCAATTTTTCAATGTGTAAAAAATGAACTTCACAAACAATACATAATGTTTTATTCCGATGAATAAATTTTACAGTTAGCGATTCTATTTCTAAACCACTTTTGATAGTGAACTTTGGATGGACTGAAATCATTTATCATCTATCTGGTAGATTGTGAGTAAAATACATACATAGTGTTTTAAACAATAGTTTGTAATATAGCTCATGCTGAAGAATGTACAATTAATTAATAGCAAAAAAGTAATGAGACTATATTTTAAGGAATTACTAATATTTCTAGGATTAAACTTGCAAAGAACATAAGAGTTTATAAGAAGTGCGCGATCAACTTGAGACTAAGACAAATATTCCCGTGATGTATGAGTTGTACGTGGGAGGAGCAGGATTATCTCCGCGGAGCATTTCACTTGGCTATTCACTATCTGTCGGATATTTTTCTTCTGTTGAATATTTATTAAAACTACTGGCTATTTCTGTGATATTACTTATTTGAGCCGCAAATATTAACGCCTTCGTGGCATTAATATGATAATCCGCATTTAGCCGCAACTTTATTACCGTTGGTATTAGGATTGTATTATTCATAAGATGAATGAAGTAATATTATAATATTCTCTTTAACTAAATTACGCAAAATATCGATATACATTCCAGTAAAGATGATTGATGATCATATTTTAGGATGTGGTAGTAAAATTTAATTTTCACGCGGGTGCCTACTACTGTATCAAGCCTGAGCCTAGAGCATGACGTAACCTTTAATTAGAATAGAACATTAATCGCAATTGTGCTTGCGTAATCTGAATAATACAGAATCATAGAGAAGCCAAAAAAAAACCCATAGTTGTATGTTTAAATGTGATACGTAATTATTAACATATTTCACGCTAGTAAATCTTTAACAGGACAGCAGTAATTATGGTTAACCCAAAATGTGTTTTTAAATAAAATGACCAATAATGACTAATGGAATTGCTGTATTATATTGTGTCCTTAAACAAAACAAATAAATGACGACAAATGATGACGAAAACGGCGAGGTTTATATTAAAATGGCAGACCAAATTATAGTTGCCTTAGAAGAAGTAGCAAATACGCAATTATTTGATAAAATGAAAATTATTACGAATATATTCCACAAAATAGATGAAATACCTATTTATGGCGACATCGACTTCCTTGTTGGCAAAAACAACCAATGCCATTTCGTTACATAAACTCACCTGTACGGTTTGATCTCATACTCTTTTTTACTCAGCAACGGTTCGTCCCATGGTCTCGCGGGACTTTCCAGAAACTCAGGCGAAGGACTATTGCCATACGTTACCAGTTTAATATCCATTGAGTAAGCATGAATTAAACGCATGTGTTAGAACTTAGATACCAATTACAATTTATAAATAATTTACATCCCTAAACAAAGCAATGGGTTGTCCAGTGTTCTTGTTTTCAAGAAGTTCATCGTTTTCTTGGTGTGTTACTCAAAGAAAAATATTAATTTCAGTAAATTATGTTAAACACACAATTTATGGAAGGCCTTTACCCCCTAGGTCCCAGTAGACTAACAAAGGGTTAAAAGACACTTAAGTGTCGCAATTGTCTCTATCACACTCTATTTTTGCTTAATGCATGTTCAGATCTTCGAAAAAAAACAGAAGTAACTACACTTTTTATCTCTTGGTACTTTTGTTATATTTTGTTGCAGTGATCGTTCATTACCTTAGTGTCAGCTGGACTTATCCACTGCTAGTAGTTTTAGCACTAATAAGCAAAGCAAGGGAGTCTCGCCTATATTATGGATGTTAGACGACCTAGCAAAGATCGTTGATCAAGAACAGATCAAGAAATTGTCGGATGTAGGCCGCTTACACTAAGTCACTATGGAAATCCTTAGAAGGGTTCTACTTTCAGTAGCCTTCCTGTCCTTCCAGACGAGCGAGATAAAGCGGTGGACGTCGGCCGTTTGCAACATAAAGCTATGAAAATTCTTAGGAAAGGTCAATATCCAGAGGCCTTTATAAGGCTGACGAGAGAGACGGAGAGGAAATTCTTAGGGAAGGACAATATTCAGTAGTGGCCTCTATATGGCCGAAGAGAGAGAAGGAGAAAGGGATAGAGTCAGTAGTAGCCTTTTCCTGGCTGACGAGAGAGAGGGACAAAGTCAGTTATAGTGCCTGAGAGGGAGGTAGGTAGAGAGTTTGTTGTCACCTGGAGAGTCTGCTGGCGTCCTGCTCGAGCTGCGAGGGCTGCCCCCGCACGAGCGCGGGCACGAGCGTGAAGCCGGGCGGCTGGCGGTACTCGTCGGGCGGCCGCTGCACCGACTGCAGCCGGATGCCCGGCTTGTTGCGCCGCAGGTTCTTGTGCACCTCCTGGTTCTTGTTGTGCACCTGAAGAGATCATTGTGAGAGGGTGTTATTAAATTTGTTACCTTATTGAATTGTGTATCCTAAGATTTAAATGAAACATTAAAAATGATTGATATTCAAAATGTTCGTGTCAAATTTTAGGAGTAATCTTACTTGTTGAGCGAAGGTCTGAAGCTGCGCAGCCCTCTCGTGTACGGAGTGTTGCTGCATGACGTGCTGCGCGTCAACGAGCGCGGTGGGGTGCGCGGGGCGGCGCGACGCGGGGGGCGCGGGCGCGGCGGGCGCGGGGTGCGCGGGCGGCGGCGGCGCGCGACCCTTCGCCCACTTGCGACGAGCCGTGTAGCCGCGGAAATCTAACATAAGATAATGCACAGAGTTAACATAATTGGAAACATGCAATATCATTTATCAATCAATATTTCTACCGCACCAATTACCAGCTTATTAGCTGTGGAAGAGGTTTCCAGTCTACATGTTCAAGAGTATCGTTAGGGTAGAGCCCGATTGGCCAGGACAAGTCTATCTTTGTTCTTGCTGTTTTATAGTGGCGAAGGCTACATGGAAGCCAATTCCCGCCGGGTTCCCTTTTGTAATTTATCATTACACTATAAACAAGCAATATATTCAAATTTATTTATTTAATATCAAAACTCAATTATTATTTTTTACATTCATACGTAAATATTACTAGGAAGCGGCACGGTAAGCCCTTTTTACATTGCGACGCGCTGCGACCTCTGGCGAATTCCTGTAAAATTGTTCGGCTTATTCAATAACACTAGCGCGGCCCGTGCGCCGCCGCCCGCCGCCGCCCCGCCGCCACCGCGCCGCCGCGCCGCCGCGCCGCCCCTTACGCATTGTATAGTATGCAACAAACCACGCAAAATTGTACCTTAAATTTATAATGATTTAAGGTTCAATTTACGTTAAAAAAGCAAGAAATAAGCCGGAGCTTCTCCGGCATTTCGTGTGTACTTACGTATAGATATTACTTATTATAATAGCGAAATGCGGAGTCTAATGTATTTATAAGTGTTGTATTTACATTTTTACAATATATTCATGGTTCATGCAATTAGTTTTAAATGTTTTTAATTACAAACTGTGTAATATTAATATTATGGTTTTAATGGAAATTACTAATCGTTAGGAGCGTACTAATATGTTTAGATTGTCGATTTTACAAATAAAGTTAGTGTTTAGATTTTAGGACGTGCTCGACCCTCGCCTGATTAATACATTGTCTTACTATTGTTACAACTGATTAATGCGGGGCTACCGTACTTGTTAACATTGAGTCTATGTTTTTATTTCTTTTATATTAATCTTATATTCACGTGCGGTTTAGAAATATACTTTTTTATTTTTCTCATTATGTAAGCATGGTTTAGTTTTTATTTCATGGACATTGTAAATATTGTATAAGTACATAGGTAACGAAAATATTAAAATTTAATTGACGGCCGCAATAGGCAGATGCCACAATATCACTTACCAAATGAAACCCAATAATTTGGTTTGGTGAGTAAGATTCTCGGAGCAATAATTTGCTGGTGGGAGGATATTTGCAAAGGTCCGAATATAAGGACACACGTGCATAAATGTGTCGCGTTTTGCGTTCATTCTGTGAAACATCACACAGTAAATTTGATCTCTATTCGGACTGCACTACGCTTACTATCAGTCGCATTGTAGTCATTTCGTAATCCCTTAACCCTACTAATATTATAAATGTGAATGTAAGTTTGTTTGTTACGCTTTAACGCAAAACCACTCAACCGATCATCATGAAACTTTGTAGACATATTCTTGGAGGTATAAGAAGTAACATAGGCTACTTTTTATCCCGAAAAGTTTAGTGTTTCCGTGGGATGAAGAAGGAATTCCGATATATTTGCTACTTTTTCATAAGTACTCAAAAAGATGGGATGGGACCGGATTACATTCCATTAGTGAGAATGAGACGGGGCGGGCGGGATATAACGGGATGGGACGGGACGGGATGGTAGATTTCAAATAAAATTAACCACGCAGACGAAGTTTGCGGGCAGAAGCTAGTAACAGGATAAAGAAAATAAACATATTTTGTGACTTGAGCTTCGGCTTCCCTTTTAAAAAATGTCACCCTTCGCCACTGCTGTTTTATAAAGATTTGAGTGTCTGGTGAATGATATAGGAAACACCAATAATCCTACTCAGGATACCCTAGTAAGCTTATCCGTAAACATCCGATCCATCCATCCGTAAAATATCCGAAAGCGTCCTATCAGTCTTGCCCTACGCCCTTACAGTGTTCGTTCAACTTGTTCCTTCCTTCCTATAATCGTGTCTTCTTCCGCAAAAAGAAGCGATAAAGTACATCGGCACATTTGAATCTTTTGACGATACATGTCTGCCGCTAGTCGATGCCAGTTTTCAAAATGTCTATCTTGTTATTAACTTTGGTAAAGCTACGAGTAGTAAAAATATTTTTTACTTACGATCTTAGATTTATTTATTAATGAATAGAAAGATCTACTTACGACTTTGTATGACAACAGCTGCTTTGTTGGTGTCCACGTTCTCCTTGTTTCCCGAGCCTGAGTCAATGCTGTCCTGTGACGTCAGCCTCCTCAATATCTTGGCTTTCATCATTGCTTTGTTCTTACTTGGAATACCTGGAATCAAAAATTGTACCTTTCATTACTATGTTATTAGAATGGATTTCATGAACCCACATTTTTATAAATTGAATTCGTATTCAATTAACTTGATGAAAATTGACTGGCGTAGTTGTACTATGGTACGATTACAAAGCCGAAGTCCCGGGTTGTTCGAATCCCAAATCGGGCAAAGTGATATTGAATTTTTCTATTCATTATCAGTTGTGCCCGATATGGCGATAGGCCTCTATTACATCATGGGACCGGGACATATAAGGCGAAATGTGGGTGTCCTTGTGGCGCGTCTGCCTACCCTTTCTGGGATAAAGGCGTGAGTTTATGTATGTATGTATGAAATCATTTTCTTATTAAAATGATGTTTATTAACCCAATTTTTAGGATGACCTTCGTCCGCTAGGTTCTCAACGATAAGGGGTCAGGGCAACATCATTTTAATGCATGCCGGGATAAAATATTATTATTAAGCTGCCATTGAACCAATGAGCCGTTGAAATGGCCGGAAGTCAGTAATTTTTTTGGCTGTGGCTTATTCATAAGAAGAATTATTTAAAATTACACGCATTATTTTCTTTCGCCGATTTTCAACTTGAAAGCAGTTTGTATGGAATTCTTGCAATAAAAAACAGCACGAAATAAAATTCAGTTTTGATGGCGTGACTTCATTAAAGCCGATGACGAAAGAATACAATACCTCGGCGAACCGGACTATTGAATCGAAAAGGCGATGAACCCGTTAACTTGGCAGAATTTTATTAGTGCGCCGGACGGCATAGCTCCCTTTAGAAATGCGCAACTTTGATTTTTATCGCCACTAACTTTAAAAGCCAATTAATTAAAGATTTTCAACTTTTTTCCACTAGCAAACTACTGACGATCTTGATAATGGTGCAGGAGACGACGTAGGGGAGGCGATTTCTTTATGGGTTACTACCATTGGTCAACGTAGTATTTTATTTAACTTTGAGAATATATACGCGATCTTTATAAACTTCTCGCTACTTTTAATAAAGATAGGGATAATTGACAAAATTGATCAAGCAATAATAACTCTTAGAATAGCAAATAACTCTTCGAAAAAAATATTACTAAATAACTAAGTTGTTTCTGGTCCATTGACACAAAAGTTTGTGATAATTACGAGGTTTGTTATGTTCTAGCTCACCATCCGATGACTCGTATGTTTCTAAGTCCTAACCTACTACAACAACATGCCTACCAGGTTTATGATGCTTCCTCTGTGTGTCTTTTTCCTGTTCCCGCTGGAATTCCCTGGCGAGCTGTCTCTGTCGCTCCTGCAGGCGGCGGCGCGTGAGCCAGCCGCGCACGTGGCGCTGCAGCGTCAGTACTGAGATGCACATCTGCACCTTCAGCCGCAGGTAATACCGCCGCGCCAACCAGCCGCGCACGCACGCTTGCACTAGGATTATCTTCCTTATCTGCCATAGGGGCGATATTTCATAAATTAATACGCAAAATACCTCTCCTAAATAGTTTTGAAGTATATTTACACTAAAGATACCAACATTAAATAAATGAATACAGTCAACAGTCGCATAGGTCTGAACTCTCAAGGTACAAGTCTTCTGTCTTGTGTATAAGAAATTATGAGACAATTTGGACCCCACTTTTGAACATGGGCCTACTCCAAGCATATCGGTAACGAGTTGTCGGAAACAGCCATGCATCTATCCAAATATTGCACGATAAATTGGAAAGCACTTTTGCATAATATTAATATGGCATCAATATTTCCGCCTACTTCCAAATTGGGCAACAACAGCTTTCGATCTAATATAACATAGAACCTTAATTGAGATACGGTAGGCACTAATAACAATATTTCTATTTTAATATGAATTACGTATATAATAAGACTTTTATTTGGATCGTTATACAACAATTTCACCAAGATGCCTTTGTGTTAAATGACGCGCGTTTATGTCTGGTGTCTAGATATGATAGACTAACATGACGACGAGATCGGTTTCGAAAATGCATCATTTAATGAGATTGTAGATTGTATCAGACTGTAATCAGAAATGTTAGCATCCGGAAGTTGTCAATCAAACTTTAATATTGTAGATATAAAAGAAATCATTTAAATGATGGACACTGATTTATTGCCGTACACATTAATGTGGTACATCTTATTGAAACCAAAATGAAGGTGATATTATAAAACGCATTACAGAATGACCATGAAAATATTTTTTTATTATGAAACTTTAGATAATATTTAACTACAGTTGAATATAAGTTTCACGCCTCTCAATATCGCATACAAGTACCTGGTCTTCGTATATTCTCGCGAGCCGTTCAACGTGGTAGTACTTCAAGAACACTTTAGACTTGCCGAGTGCCCAGCCGTCCATTTTTAGCCTCAATAGCAAGAGCCGACATGTGTCGCGGTTGGGCTTCACTTCTTCGTCGTAGCTGAACGCGAGGAAACTATATCTGGAAACGGTAAATACATTTTACGCTTTAGCTAGGATTTGAATAATACCAATTATTGTAACATTTCCGATTAAACAAAAGTCTCTTTTCACGACGCTTATTTTTATAGATACAAGACGAATAAGCAAATCCCAGGAACTATTTTTAATTTTGTTACAGGTCTTTATAAGATAATTTAATACCTACGTTGGCTTTAAAACCAAAATAAAACTGTCTATATTTAGAAGTACTTGTATTGTAATTATTGTTTGTTGTTTCTTCCAATAAAAATTATATATTATAAGGTTAATTAAATACTTAGAGGCGAATTTAAACCCGACCAATACGGTATCGTATTTCACTTATGAGCTGAAAACAGTATACAAAATGGACATGAGGAACTTCAATATTTACGTCTCTGTGCAAATGAATAAATGCACAAAGCGATTTATGGACGAGGTAGGTATCTTCACTTCAAGCAACGGGAGCTAAAATTGTTAATTCTGAATCCGAAAGCGGGGTGAAATTGGTAACATTCATGTTATGATACGCAATCTGAATGTTTCCATGCCGTTTGTGCCGGCGCTCCACACGGGCCCTGGACTACGCGAACGTTGTTTGTAATTACATGTATACCGTTTCGTTCCGTTTCAAAAGGTCAACTGTGAGTTGGCCCCGGTCGCCATTTTGCGAGATTGCAGAATTTGACTTTAGCGCAAGCTTTAAGCTTTACGGTCGTCTACAACGAAAAAAACATCCTTCATTCCGTATTTGAAACGCTGTTCTTATTAAAATTACAAACTCAAAAGATTTGAATGTCATTGAACTTCTAAAGAAATAAAAATCATTTAAGACTGGTTGAAATGCAATGAGAGAAAACTTATTTCTATTGCAACAGAAAGTCAGTAAAACCCGAATCGTAAATGTCTATTAATATGCATTAATCGGATTTAATCATTGACATTGAATTCGTACATTGGCTCTTTAGACCTACTCAGATTTTTAAATTAGCATGTGCTGATGCAAATGAAAACGGCTTCAGATATCACATTTTTCAAATTAACCTTGTGAACGAACCCACAATGTAATAGGTTACCTACAGCATGCATGCTGCCACCACACCAATGAGACGATAATTTAAACGACATATTGGTACTAACCTTTTTAGAAACTCATCAAATGTCAATCGGTGGGAGAATCCATTCTGCCTAATCCGTATAGTTTCAAGGACGCCAGTGTACCGAAGCTGCTTGAGTATTTTCGCCGAGTCAAAGTGCTTGGGCGATCTCGAGTCATTCGGCTTGAGACACCTCACGAACTGAGGAGTGCCGCTCACCATCTTCTGGAGTAGTTCCATCAGAGAGTACCTGAAGTAGGTTGATACTGTCTGCTGAGCTCGCGACTGCGACGCCAAGCCTCGACTGTTAAACCGATCCTGAAATATCAAACGTAAATTTAACTCTCTAAATTATTTAAAATAATATAATATCAAAAGTTGCTTACATAACGGTAGTAATTAAAATGACAGTGAACGCATATTTACGCGTACAATTATATTTGTCTAATATAATGATATGAGAGATATGCAAATCTTTGTTGAATATAATATAAAATTTCATTTAAATTCATAATTTATTTAAAAATTACCCGTGTATCTCCCGATGGGCTTTCCAAACTTCTGTCCATGTCCCCTTGTAAAGGTGAGTACAGATTCCCTGTCTTGGTGATGGGGCATTGGAATAAGAACCTGATGATGTCGTACTGGCTCTGCCGCATTAGCTGTACCACTTCAGGAGGCAAGAAGTTGCGGTTCTTCTCCAAGAATCCGTCAGCTTGGTAGACCACACGACCAGCGAAGTGGTGAATTGCAAAGCATATCGCGTCAGACTTCGGCCTGACGTAGTATTTGCTTTTGACGTTGTTATGGAACTTTTCTGGAAATATAAAATAAAATAACCAACTGTTGCATCATAGACGTAGTGTTACATCGTACGCGGAAGTACGTCTGCAAATCGATAATATGAATAAACAATAACTCAATGTATTCTAATAAACCTTAATTCCATTAAACTTGTGACGATGTGTGAATGGAATAGTAGCAAACTTTTTTCTAATACAAATTACAGAATTACAAACCTAAAACACAAATCTTCAATAAACATAAATGAATTACCAATAAGAGTCCTATCGTTAGAGCGAGGGAACCGGCTCTCCTCATCAAGCAACGCCAGCAAGCCCATCGGCCTCGACAGCAACATGTCTAGAACGGGCCTGTTATCAGAGAATTCAATGAGGTCCACCGGCACCCCCTCAGCCATGTACTCCTGCTGTTCCCAAGTAAATATGTGCTGGTTGAAGTAGTACTGGATCTGCTCATTAGCAATGTTAATGCACAGTTGCTCGAACGAGTTCTTGTTGAAGTTTTCAAATCCGAAAATGTCCAGTATTCCGATGGAGAGTTGCTCGTGGCTGCAATACAAGTTTTGTATGTCACCGACAGATACTAAAGTTGTGCCGTTGAACATAGGAATCTGCATTTATTATTCAATGATGTTTGTTTTATTTCACAATAGCATGCCATGTTTGAACAAACAAGTTTATAGTTATGTCACGAACAGGCTGTGGATAATAAAATTCTTCGCTAAAGACGCCTATTATCATTTACCCAATAGACAAGGTTTTTTTGTTTTTCAAAATATTGACTCATTATTCCATTAAATTTGGTGTTTTCCCTAAATAATCACCGAAGTTACATCGTTATAAATAGTGCTAATTAACGGAGATGCAAATAAGAATCACTAAAATGTTTGGTAATTTTGAAACACGTTTCTAGATTTTATGACTGAAATTTAAATTTTTGATTACATAAGGAGAAGAACCGTTGGATCTGGTTGGAGACTTGCTTCATGATATATAGATATTTAGATATCCATGATCAAAGTAAAGATAACATACTTATTTATAAAATTATGTAATATAATTGAATGATATTAAACCACAGGAAGTCAGTTATAATAGAACCTACTGTAGCATGAATTGTTGTACTCACGCATTTGCTCTGATTTGACAAAGCAGCGCGTTGATCCTTTCCACAATTCTGTCAAAGGCTCTGGCGTAAAGACCACGAGCTGTAGCATCCCTCGCCACGGCGGCTTCAATGGGCGAACTATGCCGAGCTATAGTCTCACCCCTCGCCACCACGCTGCTACTCGTCAAGCATTCTCGAAGGTCCCCCGTCTCCACCCCCAACAGACACGAAGCTGGAACAGTCGTTACGTACACACACGGAAATAAAGCTAGCATTTAATGCGTTGCTTTCCTAGGTAATGATATCTACACAACAAAGGACTTAATGTGCATCATTACCGCGACATTAGTACGCGAGCTCACCTCTGTGTAACGGCGCTGTGTCGATTATAGTTGCTTTATTGTCCGTGTTATCTTCGCCGGCGGTCTCGCCAAATTCTATGTCGCCCAGGTGTAATATCGCTGCCAGCATTTTGTATATGACTTGAACCTCCTCTTCTTGGAAACCAACTACCTGAATTAGTATATGAAGCAGATAAAGAGCAAGCTTGAAAATACTTTCAAACAAACTTAAAGATATATTCGTTGGAAAACTTATAATGGAATTTCGAAACGTAATATTAACAAAATCTTAGAAATTAGAATATAGTAAAATGAGAACACCGTACATAAGAAGTACTAACTTAAACCAAACAATATGCAGATTAAAAAAAGAAAAGTGTAGAATCTTTGAAAGTTAATGTTGTCTGAATGCGGCCAAAGAAAGAGCAGTTTTAATTAAATTTTATTACCTTACCTTGAAAGCTTGATTGAGTTGGCGCCAGCGGTGAACATTGTGCTCCCTGTGCACTACAGAAAGGGGTTGCAAATATCGGTGTCGCGACTTCAATTGTTCGTCAAGATAGAACTTCCGCCAGCGGCCTTCGCTTTCCAATCCGTCGTACAGATAGTAAAATACGTGGAAATTACTTTCACCTCTGAAAATATACATTTCAATTTAAATCATTTTGTAAGTTTTAGTAGTTCTTTAATAAGTGGTAGCATTCGGTTTTAAAAATTAAGGTACATTACAGTTTCTTGATAAATGAAGTAATTTAGATTTAGAATCCTAAATATTGGCTATGTTTTCTAACAAATCATTCAGTGAAATTACATCTAAGAAGAATACAGCCACATAAAGCCATTACTTACACCGCCTGATGAACAACTCGAGACTGTTCGAGAAGATACACCGACATCCTAGCGCCGGATATTCTCCCAACTCTCATCATGGACAAATCGAGATATTTGCCGAACCGAGAACTGTTCGCATTGATTCCAGTCCTCGCGTTTCCAAACGATTCCATAATCGGGTTCACTTGTAAAATCTTTTCTTCGAGATTGCGATTTTGTGTCTAAAAATATTTAACCTTTAAGTTTGAAGAACTAAGTTTGCGATAAATTAAAAATCAACGATGTTGTTTACTCATCAATAAAAAACCACGCATGAATCATGATTCTATGCCAATTTTAATATTCTTACACATTATTATTAATGTAGCAAGCAAGCTAAAACAAGTATTCTCCGTAAGCATTGAACTTTAAAGAAAGTGTTTGCCTTTTTTAAACTTATCTAATAACCACAGTTGTAAAAATCTTCCAACATACGCAATAAAAGAGATGATTGAAAAATTATGTCCTGCACACTATCTTTAAACTCATTATTAACATCTGTTACAGCATTGCAAATCTAGTGATCAAAACTACACCTGATCTTTAATCCGCGAGCAAATATTTCTAGACCAAGGCCGTCGGCCCTTGCGGTCATTTGAGGGTGAAAAGTCCAAGTTAAATACGAGTTGAAACAATTGAACAAGCGTTCGGGTTATTGCACCCGGAGCGCCAACACCTGCTATTTGAAAAGTTTTATGCTCCAATAAGGTATTGGTTATTTCGTACCCGCTGACATTTGAGAGCCTTTAAGGCTGTTTTATTTTAACAGGTTAACGCTGCGGACCCACGTTTAAGGGCCTTATTTTTATGCTTTTAGGAACTCATTAAATAAAACTTAAAAGGTTTTAGGATTAGGTATTCCCAGTTTTGCTAACAAACAAATAATGAATATTATTCTCAATAAATCAATTGCAAAATAACATGAATGAGTCAATCTTAATTTATCATTGTTGTACAATATAAATGGTTTACTAAATTACCTTTGATAAAAATACTAGTTGTTTCAATAAAAGATTGGCGGATTCAGTTTTTCCGGCGCCGCTTTCCCCTGATATAACAATGGCTTGGTGTTGTTTCTGGTGCATGAGCGCCTGGTGCGCCGCGTCTGCCACCGCGTATATGTGCGGCGGGTTGTCCGACCTACACCGGCCTTGGTATATTTGCTGAGTCTAAAACATTTTATATATTAAAACATACGCCATATACTATTTCCCTACTATACTATATCTCTGGAGGTACAATAAATCCACCAAAATTTAGCTGTCGATAATTTGGTCTCATAAAGTTAGAAGAAATAAAGCTTAAATCCAATAAGTATTGTTTTACGAACACATCGAGCAACTTAAACTCGTTAATTAATTGCAGTTAATCAAATCTTTTAAGTTAACATTTAACCTTGGAGAAAGTTGAGCATAAAAACAAATTAATATGGCAATAATATTTTAAGTTAGTATTTATAAATATTCAATCGTGGAAGCATTTAAATGGTAGTCAGAAAGCAATTAGATTTCGGAATGAATAATTTATAAATACATTTAATGAGTTAGCAACATTGCCAAGATAGCACGATATACCTTTGTTGTGTAAATCCCTACGTCAGTAAATGGATTTACAGCGACAAGAATGTCTCCGATATATGTATAGATTTGGTTTTGATTGTATCTTTTTTGTAATTGCTCGACAATGGCGTCCTCTGTCAGAACTTCTAACGTGGCTAAGTCGTCTGTGTACATTTTCTCCGGTTTCGCCTTTCGATGTGACTTGAGTTTGCCTCTTTTTGTCGTTGCCTCAGCAGCTCGACAACTTCGACCTTCGGCTCTCTGTCGTTTTATCTCTGCTTGGAGCTCCTTACGGATCTGCAGCATTATAAGTTATGTTGCACAAAACTATGTTTCGACTCAATGCCAAACTCATACAGATGAATAATCTATAACAATTACCTTGTCCTCAAAACTACTGACAGCCAGTAGCAAAGGGTGTTCCAAAAGTTCCCTTGCAAACGGTCTTTGATTCATGTCTTTTATTAAACAGTCCGCGATAAAGTCTGTGAGCTGTGGTGAAAACCTTTCTGCGTGGGTTAAACTAGGAGGAGGGTTCCTAGGTATTTGAAAGAGAGCTCTCATCGGATGCAGACCCGACAATGGCGGTTCACCTTCGGCTAATTCAATAGCCGTTATTCCCACAGACCACACATCACACCGACAGTCATACGATTCATCCAGCTGTTGTTCACATGCGATAACCTGAAATTGAATAGTGTAACCTTAAACCATATTATAATCACGAAATGAGATCAGTGCTACTTTCAAAATTCTGTTGACATTGTATTACGGTCATTGAAATAATACGCTTAATGTTAAATGTTGGACAGCAAATTAATACTTTGCTTACAAAGATACGAATTGAATAGGTACCAATACAAAATGAACACGAGTGTAATAGTAGTTCACCTCTGGAGCCATCCAATACGGAGTGCCCACTGAAGTGTTTCTCCTTGCAGCCGTGGCCGCCAAATGTGACGAGACACCAAAATCGACAAGCTTGACCTCGGCATCTTCAGTCAAAAGAATGTTGTGTCCTTTGACGTCACGGTGCATGCATCGGTGAGCGTGAAGATGTGTCAGAGCTCGAACCGTTCCTCGCAGTACATATGCGAGTTGCGGCTCAGTAATATTACTACCTCGAGCGCGCATACCGGCACACAAATCTGTAACCGAACCGCCGGTGCACAGCTGCAATTTTGTAAAGCCACATTAGTCTGATGTCACATTTACAACAAAAAAATGTTCAAATACGGAATGTAGCTGACCTCCATAACAAACCAAATTTGATCATCGTCTGAGCTCACTCCGCGTTTCAGAAATAAACCAAAGAACTCAGGAATATTTGGATGACTAGACAAGTCACGAAAGACAAGAAATTCCTCCTCAATTTCCTCTATATTCTCTGTGATGTTTTCCAATATCTGAAAACCAAAATGTGATCAATATGTTGTGGCATATACTTAATGTGTGCCATTTATCTTGTTAATACTGCCTGCGTAAAATATGAGCCTTTGTGTTCACGTTGCTACATAGCCTTGACATCATTACTCGAGTAGGTATGTTTGTGATAACATCCACGCAATCAATTGCAAGCGAGGTGTTAACAATACCACCATAAAAACTCAGTGACCTATGCTTTATTTACACGTTCACTGGGATGTGTCAATAAACGCTTATATTTACGGCACCTACTTATTTTAATTACCATCGTAATTTATCATATAAAGAGGCAGTTCTCAGCACTCGCTTATTAGTGCGTAATCTTCACATTTATTTAAATTTAAGTGCGATAGTTAAGAATCTCGCGCCATAACTATTTCATGGTGTATTACTTGAAGAATTTTTAATAAGTTACAAACTTGTAATACTGGTCGGGTCGAAGTTTCTCCGGGGTTTCTTACACATTGTTTATAGACGCGCATTGAACCTTTTAGCGTTGTTCGCTGCAGGTCACGTTTGTTGCGAAATTACAATTACGCTAGGAAACGTCTTTGTTTTAAAACGTTGCAGTTCATATCTCGTGGTATATAAAGTTCGCTGACGTCACCAAGTGTGCCAGATAAGGTCAACAACTTTTCCTGTACCTAACGCGGATCTGTGGAGGAGTTATAGCACGCGATTCGTAATTTAATCAGTACACATTGGCTGAAACTACTTTCGTATACGTCTACATTACATTCGTGTCATTTAAAAACATTTTCCTTGTGTTTTTATCTATTGTGCGAGTACTATACACATATTTTGTTTTTTATTACACAATAATTATTATACATTTGATGTAATTAAATACTGTCCATTTTTAGCTATGTTTAATCAAAGACTTTTTCTGTTTACTATACATTGTTGTTATATGAACACTTTTTACAATGGCACGACAAAATGACAGCAGTGCACTTCAGGTTAGTGCAACGCAACCACAGAACGCAACCAAATGGGGTATCCACCGGCGAAAGATGGTTATTCTATTTTATTGCAATATAAAATATCCCTTGAGTCATTAGTGAAAACTGTATTAAAATCAGTTGCGTAGTTTAAAAGACCTAAGGTTTAATAGAGAGAGCGGGAAGCGATTTTGTTCTACACTATGTGTGGATCTAACTTGCCATATTACTGTTGATAAAGTGGTGTACCTTGACAGCGACCCGGCGGCCGCTCTTCTTGTCCCGGGCGCAGTAGACCTCGCCGTAGGTGCCCTCGCCGATGAGCTCCTGCAGCGTGAAGCGGTCGCGCGGGTCGGCCGCGCGGTCCAGCTCCACGTGCTGAGACAGCCCGCGGTACGCCATGTCACTCCGCATGGCTCACCGGTTACACGTACACATCTGGAATATAGTATACTTATTATGCTAATCTTTCGTATAGCAAGGAGCGGCCTATGTCCAAAAGAAATACGCTCATGATGATATTAATGAATGATATGATAAATTTAGGTTGGTGTGTACCTATTTATTTTTTTCCGCTCCGAATTCGTGCTACCCTTGTCAGAGACAAGCCGACAAAATGTACGGAGCATTGAATTAATATGGAGGAAACGAAAGTGATACGTCAGAATCATGAAAAGTAGAAAACCATATTCTGTCTACACCTATAGGATGCAATCGCGATATTATGTGACTATTTTAATTCCAGCAGGGAAGTCATAAATAGTTTGACGTTTGAAAGTTACTAATAAATTAAAAACATATATGGCGACGGATCATTTTACCAAACAGTTAACCCTTTTGCATGTTTACATTTACAAAAATAGAAAGTGAAATTTATATTATTCACTCAATTCATTTAGTAGTGACGAAATTCAACTAACAGATTTTATATTTAAATTTATGTTAATAAATGTGTGATATGCAAATGTCTGCATAATAAAGCTGGCTAGTGACTATCTACCTGTTTGAGTTAATTGACAGGAAGGCCAGTACTTGCGGCTTAATATGGCATTCCTATACGCGGCCGCAAAAGGAAACAGAAAATATAAATGCTTTTAACTATAAACTGTTTACGCATGTATATAATAACGCTTGCATCTTAAATATTATGATAGCAAATGAAAATGCCATTATATGTGGTAAATACACACTTAGAGATGTAAGTATGTGTATGCCTCGTGTTCAATCCACAGGATGGGTAATCTTTTATTTTGCTAGTTTTCAAGATAACTCATTCCATCGTGAATTATGATTTACTTTGGTGATGTGCCAACACTTGATATTGTATATTTTTTACCCTTTAAAGCTCAGGGAATAGTAATACCTATTGTTATATTTTGTGTACAATAAAGAATATAAATAATTTGACGGAATGTTATGTTAAATCAGTAATATTCAATTATAATGTAATACTCATGAATATAAAAGCATTAGAATATACGAGAGCGCTACAAAAGCCTTGCAGAATGGAGTTGTTCGGATATAAAAAAATACTAGAGAAAGTTTATATGACATTACAACGGATTATAAGGAATAAAATAATAATAATTCGAATTTCTGTTGTCGAATGAAAGTTAGAATTATCGGAACAGTGAGTTTTATATCTTATATTAATATTAATGACTTCGTGGCGTTATTAACTTGATCTTAATAGCAATCTTAAACTCCGCGTTTGATTTTCTAAACAATTATCAAAATATCATTTGCGTAGATATAAATAGAACCTAATGTTTTATACATTCTACATATTTGTGGCTGTATTCCTATTTGTGTTACCGTGATGTGCGCATTAGACCGCTCGATTCAAATTTGGTTGCTCTCCAATTTCTGATTTATATAATTTAACGCATATCATCAAATTATATTTGCATATTATATGAGATTTTCGACCAACTCCTAGACATCAGTAATGATATTCTGAAGTGCCGGACGAAATAAATTCACCAGATTTGTGTCAAATTGACAATTCTACGTGGATAAATCATTTATGAAGTTCAGTTTTTGTTATAATATAACAAGTTCAGCCTGTATATGTAAATTTATTTTATGATACCAGAAGCGTCGGGTTAAATGTAATCAGATTATTTATCTAATTTGTTTGATTATTTTTAATTGTTCATTTTAGATAGATACGCCCGAATACTGGAACGACATTCAAATAATAAGTTGCTCTTAACAGCGCACGGCTCACTTAGCCAGTACATTTAATCGGGATTAACGTAGTTAAGCGCAAGTTATATTTAAGTTGCGTTCCAGTATTTGGGCGTTAGACTCATTGGTTGAAATTCTTGTAAATATTGCACAAAGGTAAACAAAAGAATCGATGTCAATTAGAAATTGGAACTAATATATTATCCAAAACATCCGACTAAAACTTGCAACAAGTAGTAACTTCAAATGAATTTCATATTGCTTGTCCAGGCTGTTCCAATGTATTAAGTATCTAATACTTCCCGATATCTCTTGGGCGCATTGTGACATAAGCACATTATATTTATTACCTAAGAACCTATCATTGTTTTTCATAGACTCTTCATCGTACATTCATCTCAATTACTTTAGCTATTTTAGTACCTAGTCAGCACATATTCTTAGAAAACTCCAGAAATTATTTTGGTTTGTATTTTTACACGTTGCCTTGTTATACACAAATACTTTCAATTAACAACTTACAAAAACGTAGATTATAGTCTACCTTATTTAGTAGTCGAAACCACAACCTCATGGTGACAGTCCAGGTAGACCAAATGAGGCGACATTATTTGTTCGTGTACCAATATATCGGTGTCAAACTTGTAGAGCGGCGTGTCGTAACTTTATGACGCGACAATATTTGCGCAGTAAGCACTTTATGTATTTGTATAAGGCGACTGCGGACTGCGGTTGCAAGTTGTAGCGCCTCATTTTAATTACGCTGTTGTTCCCAGACACGCTTTGCTACTGCCATGTTGTTGCAATATTAGACAAATTACGTTATTAAATTGTACAGAAAGATGAGTCAGGCACATTTTATAAGCACTGTTGTGGATCGTCATGTATCCGGTGGCAATCTTTGATAAACGCAATTCATTATAAACCAATTTACTTCTTATGCTATTGTCAATGACTTGAATTTTATAGACAATATTGTATAAAAATACTTCAATTGTGAGTTGATCGATTTTATAATTTTTCCTAATATGCGCCTGTGTTTCATAATCTATAGGTCCCATTAATGCCATAAAAGCAAATCAAGCAAAAATCCATATTTAATATAAATTATCGGTCATCGTAACGTCGCATTATCATTGACGCAAAACCAGTACGCCAAACTTATCTTTTATGAAAATAATTGGCGTATCTAGCGATATGCTGAATTATAAAAGGGTATGAAATTGAAAAGGTAGTCGGTACATTGATTTTTCATTTTTGCTGCTATGTAGGTATATTAACCTTTACTAAGTGTACGAAGATTAACTGGCCTGATAAAAAGTACCTCGCTATGGCATCTGGTTTAGTAACTATATTATGTTCATTCTGCGACTCCAAGACCCTGTGCTTTAAACTATTCTAAATAAAAATTGATGGAGTTGCTCACAGATAATTATACATATGTAGACACCAAACTATCATAAATTAGCTAGAAATTTTAGCAAGTCAAAGATTAATGTTTAGAAGACATTTATAGTCGGATTTGGTCAACATTCTATACTTATGTAATATCTAAAACAAACATAGCTATAAAAATGTATTGAGAGCCTATAAACTTATGGTAATAGGTAATCAAATGGCATCGTATCCTAGGTTAGAAAACACCAACGTCGATGCCAAAATCTCTATTTCAATGAATTACTTCAAGACTTGTGTCAGTTTCAATTGATAGTACGCTATATTTTATGTATAAGCTTTGTTTTATTTTTCTATAATATAATAGAAACATTTATTTGATTAATGACATTATGATACAATAACAATGATTCTGGTCAGTTATTTTTATTCTCGCATTTATGACAGGTTTTAGGATCGAAGGGTTTTAGTTACAATCCATCACCTGAGCCCAACCTTTAATTAAATATTAAATATTTTATAATCCTCATTTGTCAGCCATCCAAAATGTTCTTAACAGCGCATTGTCAATAGGCAATAGCAGGATGTAAAACGATTACATTAATTTTATCCACGAAAATATTCTTCAAATACGTCATCAAGCTTATAAGCCTCTCCAACTGCACGTCGTTTGTATCCTGTTTCCATAACAGGGACACACCAAAAATTAATGGAGTCAATTATAATTACACAATTATAAATTGATAATATTGAAACGTACCATAGACACGGTTCATTGAATTGCCCCATGACCGATACAGCTACGAATAGGGTCGATTGTCAATCATGTCGTGACCTTTATGACTAAAGCTACTCCACGCTATGCCAACGTCCTCAATCAAAATGGCATATGGTGTAATTGAAACGTAGGTATCTATTGGTTATTTAATATTTGTGCAACATTTAACAATACAAAATTAAAAATATATTGTACTTCCTATAAAACCATTACACACTTGTCATTTCACGCATCATTACGAAAATAAACAGTGTAATAAACTTGTAAAGTCCTTTCGATTTTGAATTACGTAATTTTCATGAGTAATGAATGTTTACAGTTCGTTTAGTACACAAAAGAGATTTCTGATTGGAGTCTTGTTAGTGGCAACCACGGTTAGTTTGCTTTTGAGTTTCCCGTGTTGAAAACGTTACATCGTTATTGTTGTTAAGTAACTTGAATTTAAGGTGCATTTGTTATTTATCGTCATTGTACCTATTGCAATTACTCAATCCATGTAAAAATACCAAGATAATGAAATTACTAGCTTATAATTTATATTTGGAATATTTTTTTAGAATGTCGTTTTATTAAATAAACAACATCGGCACCTACTATGCTACATACAAATAATCAACAGGAAAACAACAAAAACTAACAAATGTTGTAACTACTTGGTTAAATAAACTTATTATTATTAAAATACATTTAAATAACGGCAGCGTAAATTCTATTTTTATTTGGCTCTACTTACGTCACGAAATAATAATTTAAGAGATTAACTTGTATATACAAGTGCGTTATTATAATATATGCAATGAAACCGTTGCGATGCTAGATATAAAGCCACATATTAAGTAAGCTACTTATTTTTTATATGCCATTTACGAAAATTACCTGACACGGAACGCTTATTATCCGCGCTGATCATATAACATCTATCGCTTTACAATACCGGCACTCGACACAGTAACGTAATTTACTGAGTTAAATTGACCCACCTCTTTCATTCATTCTTGAACTACATAATTTCTTGCAAAAATAATCAAATAAACTTTCCATTTTGGTATAGCTCTTAATGCTGTATTATCTCACGCATTATATATATGCTAACGACAACAATATCAAAGACTGCAATAAGTGGTTAAATATGTCAAATTTATTATATTACCGACCAGAGTAAAATGAGAATGTAAACTCTCAACCATCACATAACAAGTAGTATCTACAGATCGTCATGTGAGTGTTCATTGGAGCGTCGAACCCGCCTGTAATCCATCATAATACACCAGACACCGGCAATTAGCTCATACAATGCACCGTAAACACGGGCATTAAAATATTTTCATGCAAAAAGAGGTCTTGCCTAGTCTGACTGACGGCGGCGCGATGTCCCGCCGAAGCGACACTTTCACTGTTTGTTTCTGTCACGAATGGCGCATTAACGACCAAATGGCCATTTCTGTCATTTACTATCGGACCATTTTACACTAACTGTGGAGTTAGTGTGATCACGTTTATGTACTCAGAACCAATCATCGTCAATTTAAACATCCAGTTTATCTACATATTGGTTCTTCTAATGAGCATATTGATGTTGTAATTTCATTTCATATTTTAGGCTTCATGTAAGTGTGGTATTTCGGGTTTTGGTTTCGATATCAAAACACAGTCAGACAGGCATAATTGTAGCGACCGACGAGAGATAACCATCTCTCCCTGTCTATAATGCATCGATGGTTATATGAGATGCATTCTAAAAGAAAAAAATGCACTTTTTAGGTAGAGTTCAAATTACTATAAAAACAGACTATAGGCAAGTATATTCAATAAGAAAGTTTCATGTAACGAATGTTAGTAAACATTAAAACAGTGAATAAATAAAATTCAGTGATGGTTTTAGATTAATTAAATACATTAAACGGTTGTTTACGTATCTTAATTACTTTAACCGGGTTAAGAAAATTAACGAAACTTGTTTTCGTGCAGTGCCGATCGTATTTACTATAGTAATTGGCGCTTAATCCACTTTTATACATTTAACAGCCTGTTTAAAGATAAACGACTCGCATATTAATGCTTTTATTGAGTCTGTTAAGCAATAATAATAATAGTGAATTCTTTTGGATGAAAATACTAAATATGCCGTCCCATATAAGAATAGCTTAGTGTCAGCATTCTAAACCCAATGATGCTTGATCAATTAATAAATAAAATAAAAAATAATTTATAAAAAAATAACAAATATTAAAACTTTTGGTGCGTTTGTAAGTGTAAATCACATTCGTAATTGAAAAGAATACGTAATTAAAGCCGGTAAGGATTGATGTTGGTAATGTTTTACGTGAGAAAATATGCTTTGAAATATCGGAAGTATCGTCTTTTAATAGTTGTGGACTAAGAGGAACATAACAATGGGAAAGTTAGATTTCCTTCCGCTGATTAACTGAAAGATAATTAGGTAGATACCACATGGGTAAATAATTCGATGCGCTGTCTTTTAAATCTGATCTAATTGAAGAGGGAACATATAATCATGACAATAAAAAAATATTACAATCTTCGGAAGAATTGATGTCAACAAGCAGGTCATGATACTAATATGAATTTACTATACTAAGAATACGCACTATATCGACACCGTATTGCAATAATGAGGAAGGAAAAAATAATAAACCTATTTTTTTTACACACTTTTGTTACATAAGAATCGCGAAAATTATGTTTATTTAAAATGATTATATCACACCTGAGCCTGACATAATTAATGTAAAGGGATTCGGGGTATTTTTTGAAAAATCTCCATCGAGTTATGAGAGGGCAATGTTTCACATGACTATTTTAAACACAATGTTCAACAATGTTCCCATGTTCAGGCGGCCGTATTGTATTTTAATAATAGCAATTGAAATTTCCTGTTGAAGGTTGGTACTTTCATTCTGATGTATTTTTAATTGAATGTAACTGCTGAATTGATTGACAACAATTAAATGCTTATTTGGACAATTACCTATATTAATGGGCAAATATTGAATTAATATGCCCGATTTTTGGGTTCTTTCAATAAATAAATAAATCACCCAACAGTCACACACATAGTCCCGACCCCACATTAATATCATTTAAGTCTTGTGTCGCAGGTATCAGAATTACGAGAGATTTTTCGGTCTCACAAACACCCAGACCCGAAAGAAATATTTGTGGGCCGAACAAACATTTCTCTCGGTGCGGGGATCGAACCCGCGGCCTCTCGTTTCACAGCCGGCGTCTAACCAACTGCGCCACGGAGGCTATCCAAATAAAAACACCGAAATGATGAAAAATCCCTAGAGCACGAAATAAATCAGCACAAATTCATTAATAAAACGATCTAGTTGATATTGTAAGCGATAGAGTAAAAGATACTTTACAATAATGACGTGCGAAGCTTGTAATGACACTAGTCGGTTGTGGAGACCAAGAACATTACGTTTCGGTTGGTTCGTGTTAGCTAATAGCCAATTTGAAATATTGACGTCAATAAGCGAGATAGTGAAGCCCATAGCCGTGAGCGAACATTTCTTTTATAGTGTAAGTAATCAATTTTATACTTATAACGCGGCGAAAGCGTGAAAGAATACTAATATTTTGTCAAACAGCGCAGCCGAACTAAATAGTAAATGGCAACTTTCAATTTGTAAACTAATCAGATTGGTCGGCACGGAAACCTTCGAGCCCGCTCGCTAAATGTAAGACAATGGATTTAGAAGCTTTGTTGATTCAATATTGTAGTACAACGAAGCCTTAGCGGTGCATAATGCAATCCTTTCACAGCATTAGAGAGTTCTCATAATGCTTGACCACGGCCATCGGAACAGTCTGTCCGACAGATGGCATTACGCACATCGGTATTCAAGCCCTTAAAGTGCGCACTGCCAGACGCCAGTGCCCGACGCCCGCTATTGAATCCGCAAGCCGCCAAGGCAAAATCAATCACAAAAGCCGCCGCTTAGCAAAGGCGAATTTTATTTATTTTCTATAATAATTAAATCCAATTACAACTTGTTTCCGTTTCTTTATTGGTATTGTGTAACTCGCAATAAACCAAGACCAAAAGCGGTCACTACGAGTTCGTACGCTTCCTTGTCTGTCAACATGTTGCCGTAATGCGAAGCCAAAGATCGGATATCTGATACACGTGCCATTGTAATTAAATTTCATTTTTGAATAATTAAAGCAGGGCAAGATTATGAACTTCATAGCGATGAATCGTAGCTGCTGTAATTATTACATTCTCGATAAATCACTGCAGCATTCATAAGATATTGAAGTTAAATACTATGATGATATAATAGGTATTAAATAACGAAAATATGTACCTACTATATTACTTACCAAAGTAAATATTCAGTACTTAGTCTAAAATCGTACAATTACTTGTTAGTGTGTATTCGTATGTAAATTGCTTTAGCAAATGTATTAACATGTCTTGCGTGGCTTTAAATTAATTAACAAAATCATTACGAACAGGTTTTTATAACCTGCGTATAAATAACTAGATGTCTAAATAGCGAAGATTGTTTGAACCTTTGTTATGAAATTAATGGTTACTGTAATTAGTCAAAATTCTTACCATTCCATTATATAATGGAAATCTTTACATATTTTATTCAAAAGACATAAATATTACCGCTTATATAACAACGTTGTATTTTATGAAATAATTTAACACAACTTTCAAAATATTTTAATAGTTTTTTCTTCCATAGTTAACGAAAGGCAAAGGTCACGTAGCAAACAGCCTTGTATTGTGCGACGTCGGTAGGCATTTCGTCCGCGCGACTTGTTCCCAAAGATAATTATTTTAATTCAATGACAATCGATTCGGTCTTTAGTAGAATATGTTAAAAGGCAATAAATAATTATAATTTGTACGACACAGTTTTTAATAGCACAGAAATAATTGAATAAAATTAATTATATATCTTTACACATAGTTTATTGACAGTGTGGAAGTGCCAATGGCCGATTGCGTTTACATCTAACATGTTTTTATTTGTAACTTATCCGGTTTATCTTATCGTGTGAATAAAATTGCCTAGTTATGCATGTTAATAGCAAAGCATGCCCGTTGTGAATCGATCATTAGTAACGGTGTGCAGTGTCACGGTCTTTGCGATGCTATGCCATTTGCATGCGATGTAAAAAAATGCTTTTTTGCAAGCATGCGCTTGAGAAACTTTACACACTACCTTATTACTTAAGCAAGGACAAATAAATTGTTCACAATTTTACGCACTTTAAATCAAATTCGAAGGTTGTTTGACTTTAATATTAATCTGAATTAATTCTGTTTATAACACAAATCTACACTTTGGAATTGATTTACTATGAATAAACAATTCTTTTTTTTTTTGTTATTTGTATAGTAAACGAAGTTTCTTTATCACTTGAAAATGACATTAAATGTTGAAATTGAAACAAATACGAATACGGTTACATGCTGCAGAGTTGATATTCACTTGAGTTAATACGAGTTATTTAGATCGATCACAAATCCTTTGCGTTCACTTACTTTATGAGTCAGACTGGGCCTATAATTTTTACGAGGACTGCTTACTGTAATTTCCGAGAATATATCGATTCAATTTGCCAGACATAATGTTATGGCCAATGGAGGTCAACAATAGCAATAACAAATTAATGAATGTCCGACTTCTTTATTTTCACTTTCTTGTAGTACCAATGTTAGACTTCGTACCGAGGCGTGATTTAATGCTGGTTCTCTTCATTCACATACAACGCAACCAAATTCATCGATAAAAAAACAATATATAGGTGTGTCGAACTCCCCTGATATCATTACGATTTCCAATGTGAATAATGTGATAGATATTTCTAAACGCAGAAACCAAATACGGCTAGTTCATTGATGCGCACTTCCTCTTTTGCAAGCGTGCTTTATTATGCAAAACTTAACCGTACTAATGGAGCGTGAGTTAGTGGGACTACTATATTGAGGCTGATGCACATTTGCAAGCGGGAAATAAATATGTGTTGAGTAAATAAATTGGCCTCACGTTGCTGCCAATAAAACCAGATGAGACATGCTTGACGATGAGGCTGCGAATTAAATCAGGTCACAAAAGTCATAATCATCGCGAAAGATTATTTGGTGTCAAGTATTGGGTGCGAAAACATTAACTCGGAATGAGTTTGAATAGTCTTGTAATAAGCTAAGTGCTTTTACATATAACGAACTAGAACTCAAGTTAAAGTAGGCTACAAAATATAAATCATCATAGAAATCATAAAGTTCAATTAGGACATTTACTAAATAAACTATAACCATTTTTCTTGATACCGATCTACGTTACTCAGATAGAACAAATGCCTAAATAGAGTGATAGAAACATACTTTAATAAAATGCAATTTTTAACATTACACAATACTCTCTAATATTGGTAATAAAAGATTTTGTTTTAAGTAGTACGTGTAATTCGAGTACTTCTACTACAAATTTTATAATATCAACAACACTTAAATGTCAATTAAGATTGACAATTTGCTTTAATGATGCAGCAAATCATGATTACTAAATACGAGTATAAGTCGTTTAAGGTTAATAAGCAAACGAATAAATTGTTAAAACTTTAATTGAGCATGCATATTTACGTTCGTGATTAGTTAATCCTTCAGAATAAAGCCTTTGTGTATCAATATTTTCATTAAATAAAGTAAAATATTTTAAACTTAAAGAAAGAATTACCTATACATAAACTGTTCCTCACAAGTAAATTTTATTTAGTTTTACTTTGTGTACGGAGAGAAACTTTGTTTAACGAAAATTTTGGTTTCGAAGTTCAAAGTTGTAATATTTGTATGTTATTCGACAATTTATACTTTTAATCTTAACAAAAAGTTAATTAATAAATTTTAATCCGTTAAACCCGCTCAAACCTGGGCAATACAATAACTAAGAATTTGATTGTTTTTCCATACACATTTCCACTTTATCCACATTGATTGCCCTGAATTGAAACCAAATACTATTTCCCAGAAGATAATATCAGCTCAATAGATATACAAATTGTTTTCAGCGAATTCGTATTCACTAAACATACCACTTCCGTAACAGCGACGAGAGTTTCTTAATACAAAATTTTAAAAGTTACAATTTATGTATGTCATATTGCTAAGAACCGTAGCTGAAATACATCGGTAAAAACTATCAAGTACATTGGAGTTGCAGTCCAGATCTTCATTAAAAATAATGGGTACAACAATATTAGTTTCACAGACAGTTAAATCGGCGTTCACACCCACTTGCAATTCTGTTTGCTTGTCTGATCAAAGTGGGTGAATACACAAGTCAATTACGATAGAAGCGTTTAGGAAACACAGCGCCATGCGAAATCAAGTTATGCGAGGGAAATTGACGATTTCTACTTGAGCAACTAGTTTCCCAGGGGAATCAAATGTCATCACAGATCGACTGTGTGGACCGTTCACGAAACCTATAAATGTTACGTTCAATAGCTGCCTTCTCCGCAAAGTATGTCATAACCTCCTTCTTATATTATATTAAAGATATTTTATGTCACAAATGTAATAGAAACCAAGCGAAACTGTAGGCACTAGAAGCTTTCAAGAGTCCGGTGGAAGCTTTAAAGAAAATTGGAGGACGTCAAGAAATGCTACCGGATGACCGGTGGTAAATGTTATAATATTTCTACAAAAACAGTAATGTTCTCTACAATGAAAATAAAAATGTTATTATATGGAATATCGTTGTTTGAAATTTTTTTTTCGTTTAATTGTCATATTTTCAATAACTTTTAAACACAACAAAACAGTCATGTGAAACATATGGACAATTTGGGGACAACAGATTTTTAGAAATCACGCGAATTAAGTTTGAAAACCTATAGAATAAGGAATCAAAAGACATCTAAATAGGAATTCAATACATTATGCCTAGACTAAGTATATTTAAATGGTATAATTATTAGCGTATATTTCTCAAGTCTCATAATAAGTGTATCATGATACACCTATTTCATTTGAAGTGAATTTAATGAGACCAATTTAAGATCAAATTCTATTGCCCGCTCTTGATAAAGTCCATTATATTATATTAGTCGCAACAAGGCTCTCACTTAAGGTCACATTAGCTTCAAATGCTATGATTGATGTAATCGCAAATACGATTACAATGAAAACGGATTAGCGAAATTCTCGAAGCTAGTTTCAGTATAAACACGAGTCTGTAGAGGACGTACTGAAATGGCTTCTTAATTAAGTATACATTCATCTTCACGTGACGACCTCGGACAAGTCGCAATGTCACGAGCGAGGCTAATCCTTCACTTGGAACACACGTGATCACGAAACCATAACAATTTTCACACACGAACATCTATAGAATAACCATTAATATCTCTTTGTATACCACCTGAAGCAAATCCGTCATCTCCGCACTTTGTTGATGTTACTAAGCGGTACGAAATGTATAATTGATTAGTTCATTTAATAGTTGTACAAAATAATAATTTACGCTAAAACAATAATAAACATTGCTCAATGAATAATTGGAGTAGTCAAAAGGAATGGTTTGTTTAGTGTATGAAACATGGAATTACATGGCTGTGCCTCTGTCACCAATCACTGCCGTAAACACAAACAACGCAATATATCACGTTGGTAATGTCGTCATCACATTATTATAAAAATCGGTACAGCATATAACTTATTTATTTATTTATTTGCAATTGGTAAATATCAATTGCTTAGATATAGAGGAAACGAAATGCATTGAATGAGTTAATATAAACTTAATTTTGATTGGCATGTGATGTTATAATTACAAAAGGAAGCAAAATAAGTAACCAAACAACACTTTCTGTTTATTGTATGTTATGCGAATCGTTACGTTCAACGAACTAAGTATGCAATATTTAAACTAAAATATTTAACCGCACAAATTTGGTTAAATATGTACCAAACATTATCCAATATATCCGTATCAGCCCAAATACGTCCACTGCAGGATACTACTATAATTATTATTACGTATAATCAGTCTATAATCATAAAATGTAATGTAAAAAAGCTATAGGTACCTAACTATTGAAAATGCAAAACTATAATAGAGCATGAAATACTGATTTATCGTAACGGATTTGTTGAACTATGATCTTAAGATATTAACCTAAAAACCACATTAAAATGTAGGCGTCTGCAATCGTAATATTATGCCGTTTGATTATGATTTTTATCTGCAAAATTATATCATACATTTACGGTAGAGGAAGCTGCCCATTATCTTGAATGCTAATACGAGACCATTTCATATTCTTAAAGGTCAAGTAGAAATTAATCCATACTTACACAGTAGCCAACTTTCATAATGCCCGGCTGTGTAGAAGGCAAAAAATATTTACCCCAGATTTTAGAGTAATACTAGGCAATGACTAACGAGTTCTTTGTTAGCAAAACACGAGCTGCTAGCTTGCGTCAACAGTAATTCGCACGAAGCCGATCATATTGTTCTGCGCTCAAATTATTTAGTGCACGAATATCCACTCGACCAGTTTTACTTAACTCTCTTTTATTATTAATGGCTAAAACGATAACTTTGTATCTGCTTAATAATTAAAGTCTAAACACAGATTATTTTTGAGATGAACCAGATATAAAAAATCATAGGTTTTAATAATAGCTGACCTAATAATTATGTATACCTATGCTTCGAAACAAAAAATAGCTTTCCGAATCGGTTCAGGCATCTTCGAGTAATCAGTGAACGTACCTAAAAACAACATTCCGATGAATTAAGAATCTTTTCCTTTTTTGATGTCAGTTAAAAAGGGAATCTAAAAGTGTATCTCTACTTTTTGTGCCACAAGAATAAATTGTTCTTTGTTTGCGAATTCGTTTTGCGCTTAATTAAAAAGTATAGTCACATCTTCACCACAAGTCATGCAAATCAGGATGAAGAGCAGATAGCAAAAAATTTGAAGGGCATTTTGTTCTTTGGGATTTTGAAATATTTAGTTAAACAACAAACACTGGAATTCCTGAGAGCGACGACGCTGCGTACTTGACATCTACTAAGTTAAGCGTGCCGTGCGCTCACGCTTAAATATACCATCACATATTGTATGTGCACATCTATTACTAAACAAATACCTGGGTCTATACATATATTTGAGGAGTAAATAAAAGCACCTATCAGTTACGCACTGTTAACTCTACTGACTACGAGGTGTTAGTTCCGGAACTTGGAAAAACTACTGTGTTGCAACTTTACGATCCTACGTCCCAAAAATATCTAATAGAAAATAGCAAAGATGGTATCGCGCCATTCTAACCGCCTTGTCTCTTTGTCTCCAAATGGATTGCGTTCATAGAAACGCTTCTTTAGGAAGATTTGCTCCGTTTTTATGTGTTTGTCATGATAATAAGCGGAGAAAGTAAATATCAGGTTACGAGCGTTGGTGCGTTTCGATTATTTACATATTCCGTATATGTCAAGTAGCGAAGTGAATCACCTCTCGTGGAATCATTTAGTTTTATTTCGTATATTACACCTGCGCATAGTAGAGAATTAACATTTCGCGATTTTTATTTTGGTTTATTTAATTTGTTTACAAGAACGTTCTAAAGGTGAAATTAAGAATTAGAAGACATTACGGACATTATTAAATTAAAATTTAAGGCTTCATCGACGACGCATGACTAATATTGTTCATTAATATACGTTTGATGATGACGCTACGCAAATCTTTCATTTATATGTTTGTTCTTGAGACACAGTCTGTGACAAAAAGAGAACATAACTTCAGAAGATAGCTCCTAGTGAATCGTTATTCATGAAAATTAATATTACCATGAAATTACTTTTGTTTATATTATAATCCATAGCACAATATTTGGCCAATAGGCTAAATATGTACGTGTAAAAATGGAAGGCGCGTTTACCTAGGCCGCACAAAGTAGGTAATACTTTTATGTCTTTATATTGAACATCTTAACCTATCAGCCACCACAATTAACTTCTCTATATGATTGCTTAAGCCTAAGTTATAGCTGTTATATTAGAAAAATACACACAATATAAGTTTGCCAGTGATATAACTTTAGAAAGGAAATCCATCGAAAATTCGTTAGTTTATCGTTTCCTCATAGAATAACGTAACGTATGGTGATTGTTATTTGACGTTGGCGTGATTGATCTGCCAGCCTGGTTAGCCGAACTTCGCTCCGAGCGAAATTAATTTAGGCAATTTACATGATGCGTTTTGGAAGGCATTTAAAAATAATGACTTCAAAATTCGTATTGCATACATGTGGAATTTTTTCATGTCATTCGAAGATTTAAATGTGATTTTGTGCGTGCTTAAGAAAAAATATCTCATAAATTAAGTTGGAATAGTGGAAATATGGAAATATCATGGTATGATAATAAACGTAGTCTTATTAGATATGGTGATATTAAGACGAGGACTGCTAATTGCTAACATGCATCATTCAACACTTTATAAGGATCTAGACTTTTAAACTTGTTTTTATAATACCGATTTTAATATACCGCTCTCTTAATTTAAATAGAAAAAAGTCATAAATGTTTTTATAATAAAATTGCCGATTTGTTTTATATATTTTCACAAAATAGTAGTTTTAGGAATATTTAAAAATGTATTACATTTACTTGTAACATAAATATTCTGACTATAATAAATGATCGTTTGATTTGTGCGATCAGGAATACTATTATATCATAATAAAAATAATATATTCCGTGACGGAAGTGCCAACATTTATAACTTCGTAATTAATAACAGTATAACATTACATAAGTTACTAACAACATAACAAAAACAATAGCCTTGTAGTACAATAAAATGTCATTCAAATGCAACCATTGCAAAAACATGTACAAGTAAAAATTCCAGTAGTATCATGACTCATGATCACTTATACCTAATAGGGAATTTAAAAATATTTATTGAAAATCACCGACGAGTACATTATTTACATATAAGCATTATACAATACTCGTAGTAAATTAATTCCTTTAATACATTATATAGTCACTTATATAATGTATATATTTGTAAGTTCTGCGCTATACAAATTAAAATATTTAACTTAATTTGATAATTAGTTATACGAGTATACATATGGGGTGCTATTAATTGCTTCTTAAGAAATGTGTGATCACAAATAGGATTCCTGTAACCGCAATGACGTGGTATATTCCTATACACTTATTGGTTAATTGGTTCTGTACCAATTCTCCGACTCATGGAAGTTTCCAATTTACAGTCACTTCTTAGTGTATCGCAGGATGCGTTGTTTACAGACTTCTGTCATCATATGCTCGTTTTTATTGTTGGGTTTAATACACATTTATTACACTTGCAATAGCGTATTGAATCATTAAAGATTACTATCGGACATCCGTTGAATTGTCAGTCACAAATGTTAGTATGTAATGAAACTGTTTTTATGCGTACAACACAAACTGTGATGATTAATCCACAAATGTATTCCAAAATACATCGAAAATAATATTTGTATCTATTTTTTAATGTCCTGTTGAGATATAGATGGCTGAAATTAAATATTAAAAATAACCAAAATACTTTATGTAACTGTGAATGTGGAGTTTAAATGAAATGAAGTGTGTGTGGGTGATACACGTGTAATTTGAATGTTTTGAAAGAATAATGTACTAACATCCGAAACGTAACGTAAGACCAGACTACGGCATGCAACGAATGTTTCGACACTATGAACGAATTGAAGTGTTGCACTAATCTGTCGGGGCGTAGCCAGTAGAGAAATCTGTACCAAGAACGGGGTCGATATCGTGCAATTGTAAGCGCATCAGTCCATCCGCTCCGATTGACAGCCGCCGTGAAGTATCGACGACGGAACACTTTCCGACCGCAACCGATACCGAATTAATAAACTCAACTGTGTCGAGCGAAATATGAAACAAAACTCCAACTATACCGATACTTCCCGCTGACTGCCATTAACTGCGAACCAACTGCCGCGAAAGAAGCGATGTCGCCGTTTTACAATTAGATCCGGAAGAATCTCACCTGCGCTGCGCTGCGGTACAAATGCACTCCGTTTCTAATGCTCTGCGCGATTGTGTTAAGTAAATTGACGGAAATTTTATGTAAATACAAATAGAAAGTATTTATATATTTGAATTTGTTTTTTTATACGAATTTTAATGTTGACGATCGCATTTATTTGGGTATTTTTACTAATGAATATTGAACGCTTTCTAATAGTCGATGCGTATGTATTGATAATATTTTGCCTTAAAATATATAAACTTATCCATTCAACATTGTTGTATGTTGTGGTGAGGCAAATGGATTCCATCAATATAAGTGCCCATATAGAATGAATTGTCCCCATTACAGTGTTCCGGCATAACGGTATGAGTTGTTGAAGTAAAACCGTGGGTGCGCTATAGGAAATCATGAGAACATCCAGAACAATCCGAGATACTCCCATGTGTGACAATGCGTACGCTATGGTGGTAAAAACTACGATGGGGGTCCAATTATATTGTTCGAATGACGCGAGTGATCTAAACTTGTTGATGCATTTCACAAGAAAACATGTAGGGCTGTCCAACTTCTTTATGGAGCATATTTTTCTTTTAAAATTGCAAGTATTCATGACTACACTTTATTTAGGGAACATTTTTGAGTGCAGCTTGACATTTAATTATGTTGCTTCACCAAACGCAAATTAGGCAGTGAGCACTCTTGGGATGGTTAGAAAGTCATACACAAATTGAAACGGAATTGTAAACGGAGTCAATGACAATCTAGCCAACTTACATTTGAAACATTCAAGGGTTTTCGATGAGACAGGGCAAACATTTTGAATTTACAGTTGTATACTATTCTATTAGACATGAGGCTTACAACATGCAGCGTTAAAATGAGGTTCCCCAAGTCGTGAACGGCCGTTGACAATCGTGCACATTTCAAGTACGTTCAGCCGCTGAGAAAGGGACGCATTGTGGCGAAATGAACCGATATAGGTACAATATTCTGTTCGCTTGGAATAAAACGTTTTATGTATGAACCCTGCCGATGCACTCGAATGCAGCTTCTATAACGGCAATTACGCGTTTACGCAACGCATGCGCTGCTCTGCCGCCAGAGGCGCCGACTTATCTCTTAATTGTTACTTAATACAAGGTCAATGTTACAGCAACGTCCATCTCATCATAATTATCCAAAAGAAATTGATTACACTCTCGCGTCATATAGAAAGTTGCAATAAATCCAATATCTAACGAATATGTTATATAAAAAACGAGTAAATTATATGTGTTAAAATTTGCGAACATTTCTTTCGATTATTTTTTATTATATAATACAGTTTTGATGGAAAGATTGGTATTATAGAAATTTGATCGATGTGAGAACGAGTTATTGGTTTAAAATTATTCTATGTTTACGATTTTTATGTTCAGAATTTGGAATATTATTTTAGTCATTGGTTACGATCTACCAGCGGTATTTATATTTCTGTGTGTAGATTAAAAACTTTTATTTGACTAATATCAAACTTTATATTTATAAATTGTTTGATATTTCGCTTTTTATATTTGAAAAAATCAAAATTACTTATCTTAAAATAAACATAAAATAACAATGGAAACATTACATTAACAAACTTATTCTAACAAACAAAAAAAATTCCAAAATTTTCTAATCTTACCCGCAAATTGAAACAGAAATGTGATAAAATTGCAGCCAGATATTCCGATAAGGATGATCTCTTGACAGATACGATGATATCAATTAGCACATACACATATCATTGGGATTGTTTAGTAACTGTCGGCTAAGTTGCCGGCATTTTCACAACAACAGAACACAAAGCGAGCGCGCGGCACCGCGGTCAGACGTCGGCCACATGTGAAATCAGCTGTGGCTGCGGCGCGCCGTGTCCCGCCGAGCTGCTAACGGAACGCTGGCGCCCCCCACCACCCCCCCCCAGCCCGACGCACACCGCAGATAACACCCAGATAAGATTATCACCATGTTTATTTACGGATAAACACCATCCACAAAAATGCAAGAGTTTGGGAAACCTGCGAATTTTATGTGCGGTGTCGCAATATCGTATCAAATGATCTCGATTTTCAACATATTTTATCGCGTATGCGTGACTGGGTTGTGAAACCATGCCTACTCGGTATATTTAGAGCCGCGAAAAGAAAGGTTTATTCACCTCGATAAGATATTGGCATAAATAAATAAATACCGGTTGCTATAGATAAAATTGTATCACGTAACTCATTAACTAATAAGCTTTATGTAATCTCAAGATAAGCTGAATGATCAATTGCCATAGTCCAGTTGGTTACATTGGTAATAACTTTTACAACAACTATAGAAAGTGGGTGACATTTCGATGGTATTGGTAAGATGTTTATTGAGCTTACTTATACTACTTCTGTACAAACATATTCATATGAATCATTCAAATAAAACTATTTTTACGGATTTTATCGCGGATTTGGATTCCGTTTGGAAATTCGCGATAAAATGCGTAAAATATAGTTTTATTTTTATGTGTCACATTCGCGTTAATTTAAGAAACCATTACTCATATGACTCATGTTTTGTTACTTGCTATCTAAATGATAACAAGCCAAATCACGAATGCGGAAGTCGATGTATAAAAACGATATCAAAGTTCAAAATGAGGGAGCAGGTTATCTAGAAATACCTAATATGCAAACCTTTAGTATCGACGCAAATATCTTAAAAATCTTGCGCGTATTGGCTACTCGACCTTCTAATGTCTTTCTATAGGCCGATGCAAAATAGCAAACAGTATGAACAATGTTGCGACGCATAAATCAATGAAATTTTGATCGGAAGATTGAGCAAAAAACACAGTTAATGCGTAAAAAAAACTATACCGTTTTAAGAAGTCCCATTTCCGTTATGTTAGTGGGCAAGGATCCGAATCTAGGGTGTAATGCGGGTAAGTAATAGATACAAGAACGCACCATACTATTCCACTAATATTTTATAACAAAGGTTACCTTGCTGTATGGCTATGTCACCATTACCTTCAGCCACAGAAAATTTACTGCTTCGCCGAGAATTTCCATAGCGACCTGTTGGAAGCGGCATTCATCGACTTCATAAATACTTACACATACAGCACTACTCCACATAAAACATAAAATATGTGCTCGCATATTCAATTTGTATATATACGTCCCACTACAGGGTACGGGCCTCCTCTACAATGGAGAGTACGATAGAGAGGGGTTTGGCCATATAGTCCACCACGCTGGACCAATGCGGGTTGGCGGAGCGGACTTTATATAACATCGAAATTCTTGCAAATCGCTATGGTATGTAGGTTGCCTCAGGACGTTTTCCTTCACGGTTATAGTGCGGGGTGATTGACTATCAATACACACATGACTCCAAAAACTCAAAGCCGTATCCTGGGATTTGAAACCGCGACCACCATGAACATGTTGGCAGCCGCGTCTGGTCCGTTACCAACAGGTCAAGGCGCACTTTTTATTACCCATATTGAATTAATTATTATTAATTTAAACACAACCTTTAATTCCTTCACTGGCCGCAGCAACGTCCCTTTGTAAGAGATAATTGTATGTTAATCTTAATGCCCACTATTGTCTGAACGTGCTCGAGATAACATAATCTGCTGCGTATTTTGTACCACTCGTGTGCTAATGGCCACATACACATCTTCTGTATAGTCTTATCTCACTATTTGACAGCCTCTGCCACGCAATTAAGAAGCCGTCTGTAAAATAAGAGGCCGCGAGATCGATCCCCGTACCGAGACAAATGAATACCTACGTAATTCAATTTTTTTATTTTGGATCTGAATGTGAGATCGAAAGTCTTTCACAGTTTCTAATACCTGCGATGCGAGGCTAGATAGGATTCGATAGGATTCGTGTGTGGTCGGCATTATATGGCTGATGTATTTATTAGTAGTAGTTGTACATAATTGCTCTAGTATGACTTGTGCATAGAGAAGAAGAGATAGAAGGTTAAGATAAGAGATTTTAAAATCTTCTTAAAATATTTTCCTATAATTTAGAACAACCCGATTGAAGTCAACCCCTCCAATATTGTTAAAACTAGTTTTAAAGTACACTGCGGAAATGTTAAGTAACGCACTGGTGACGTATAACTCGTTTTTTAAAGTATTTCAGTATCATATAATATTAAACTTAGTTAATAACTTTCATGTTTTTGTTACTGGTTCAAGAACTCCCTATAGGTCGTCTATGATTTTCTGGCGTCGAAAGCGATGTTGTCAAAATATTGGAACAGTTTTTCTCTCATAACATTTATTATATTTGACATGTTTTTAATATTAGCTTACGATTATAAATGCTTGTTGTTTATATTATGAAAACATATCTCAAACAATGCGTTAAATAGATGTTTTTTTTCTTTTATATGTACCTAGTTCCAAATTTGGCCACACGCCTATAGAAGATAGATGACTTATACAAATTAAAATTCCATCTAAATTTTCAAACTTCAATATCTGAAACGACTTTCAGCCAATATTCTACGTAAGTACATTTTAAAAGTAACATTGACTGTTTATTTAGTTTAAGCACGAACAATGCATTAATGTGCACCAAATGGTAGCTGGAATAATCAAATGAAAAGTGAATTTGCCTTTCTCGTTAAGGTCTTTTCTCTCGCATTCTATATTATACTGCTTTCTACGTCGCCATCAGAATATTGATTTTCAAAAACGCCTGTTTACGCTGATTGTGAATTCAAGTGACAATGACAAATGCAAGTCTCGAGAATGGTTGTATCTTGACAAATGTAGTCGTGATTTGAATGCTATTTTCAAGCAAATTCAAGAGACAAAATGCAAGGTGCAAATAAATGCGACCTCTTTAGACATCCGCAATTATTGAAAGCAAGCGTTGAAATAGTTTATTGAAAAACAATTTAATAATTCTAATCAGTTTCGCATAAATTAATTATGTTAATATTACGTTATAATTTGACAGGCTCCTTGGGGCAATAGGTTACGCGCCGTCTGTGAAACAAGAGACAGTGAGTTCGATCCTTCCACTGAGATAAATATTTGTTAAATTCACAAGTCATTTTGTTCTTGCAGTTTCTAATTCCCAGGTTATATAACCCTATTCTGGGATGAGGACTTTGTTGTTATTAATATGTTTTCACACTGCCAAAATAAATACCCATCTATGCACCTAATTCTAAGTTGCTATTCCAGGATTGCAAGCCATGTCTTATAAATAACGGTGGTACGCGACATGCATGGCAAAGATGATGTCATTAGCAACAAGACGTTCTCTCCTAAACCGCAGCATAACATGACTCACGTAGGTAAACTTGATTGCCGTTATTTTCCATAAAAAGTGAAATATATTTAAATCAGAAAAGATAATTCTTTGAATTTTGATTACTTTCGTTTATATCTGATGGATTATTTAAGATTAGCGCATCTATTAATGATACCTAACACATTATTTATAAATAGAGTTATACAGACAACTAAGCTACTTTCATTGAAGACCTGTGTGGACGGATGCCAAGTCACAAAGCCTTATTCACGGCAATGCTATCCGAATCACCTTGATCTTTGAGGCAATTGTGGGTAGAGCTAATAGTGCTGCTTTTGACCTCATGCGGACACTGTAAACTTAACACATTTTATAAATAATCCTTGACCAATCACAACTTCCTGATTGTTTACATTTGCTCTGCCTGGGAAAAATATTTATAGGTAATTTCTTATTTCCTTTGTAGAGAAAGAAACTATGTAGAGCAAATTTTAATTTGGATTTTTCTTCGTCCATGTTATGATGTATAAATATGCCAATGTATATTTTTATACCTTTACTTTAGGTTATGCCCAGCATCATTGCGAAACGGATACAAAATATAGTCATTTCATTATATTTAAACAAACAAGTGCTAAATAATTTAGATGGTACTATAAACTACAACAAAGTTAAAGCCGCCAAGGCCGAGTCGCACGGAGATCCTCTTTTATGCAAATATTAGCTCATCGTGAATAAGCATTTAATTAAGAAATATTTATTTTGTAATGTAAAGAATTTAGTAAGACTGCAATTGCAACAACTGCATATCTTATATTGTCATGCAAAATAATTAACAAGTTTTAACAGGTTTACTGAAGGCGGTATTTTTCAGATTCATTTTAATAGTATACAAGGTGAATTTTTCAAGTGGCTGTGGATGGCCAGATCCGAAACTATGAGGAATAGCAAAAAATGCTGAAAGGAGTCACGAGCCCGATTTTCAGATTGCCATCCACGCCCACTTGAAAATTTCAAATAATAAAAAGAACTGATTCAACAATATTCGACATCTGAGACATTTGAGACCTGGGTCAAAAGGAGAGATTGAAAATCAACTCATTTGAAGTAGCATCCCTAATAATAATCGAGCCTGACCTTTTGTATTTACTGAAACTCTGCATATCGTGCGCAAAATCTCAATTTATATACAATACCAAGCTTTCAATGAAGGCAAACCTACGTTGTTTCGTCATGCATATGCTAAACTTTTTTAAAACGTGATCCTACCTAATGTTGACATCATATGTTTCCGGTTAAGGTACATGTTACGAAAAATTAGGGAAGTAGATTCACACAATTACTTTACTTATTTCCGCAAAAAGAAAAAGTTGAAAGGAAAAACGGAGTATTTACTTGTTGTCAAGTTCCGGCGGAGAAATACTGTCCCTAGCATGTAATTTTGTTGAAAGGCAGCTCTAGAAATCTGTTGTTAATAATACATATAGATTTCCAACGTAAATTACTTGTTATGTTCAATACAACAACCAACAGAAACTATTTTTGACCTACAATATATTTCTTATAACCTGTTTTTGGGTTTTGTACTTAAGCTCAATGTGAATATGCAACAGGAAAAAAGTATAAGCTTTTTTAAACTCTAATAGTTTTATTTTTGGATCCAAAAACGAGCCTACTACCTACTGCGACTTATGAACCTGCAAAATGTGGATTAATTTCATGTCGATTTTCAGTAAGCCATTGGTACCTTGGTCGAACCGGCCCATCACTACAATATGCCAAGGTCACAATAATTGTATAACTCCAGTTTTTTTATTTCTTTTATTTATTCATGCAATGTGAAGGTTATCTTGGTCTCATTTCGTTCCAACTGTACTAAGAGTATTTATATTACCACTTTCGCACTCTGACACTCAGTACGTTGGTGCTACATTGTAGAGGCGAGATAACGGCGTGTACTTAGTGTTGACCGCTTGCAGAAATAAGACAACTATAGCTTACAGGGCCTTTCAATGATGCTCCTTCAACAATTATTTGCAATATTATAAATTACATTGTAGTAATAAGAATAGCAGGGCAAGTACCGTAGATTCAATTTGAGATAGGAAATGACATCTTAGATGAGCTATAGTAAGCATTTCTTTCAGTCTAACGTAGACCGTACTCAGTAAATGTAACGTGACATGTTACGTACCAATGCTGAGCACAAGCTTCATACCTAATATTAAAGTAAAACAGACTGAGTGTAAAATAATTATTTTAAGTGATACAAAAATATTAGGAAGGAAGTCGTATTTCCAGTGAGCTGGATGATAATCCCGTCAAAGCGATCGTGGTGGCGCGGCGGGCCGCTCGCCTACAAGCAAACTGCTGGTTTTCCCTAATTGGCGGAAACAATTGTTGCTTTCGTTTAAGTTCTCTCGACGATCAACAGACTGTGAGTGAATTCACCAATATTTTGGAGCTACAAACGTTTTATCTTTTTGATATTATATAATATTATATATTTTATTCCAATATTTCGCTGTAGGGGATCATTCGTGTGTCGCTGAAGGTATAACGTGTATTAACAATATTAATACTTAATTAACGGTGAAGGAAAACATAGGGAGGAAACGTGCTTATTATACAGATAGTAACAAGTTTCTATAGCATATGAAGTCTGTCTATCGGCTATTCGCACTAGGCCATAATTATAGCTCTCCTTGCTGCTCTCAATTTTACTGGTGGTAGGTCTCTCATATGTGACAGGCGGCCTGGGTAGGTACCACCGCAATGCCTATTTCTCCCAAAATACATCAGTGCATTTGCACTGTTGTGTTCCGATTTAAAGGACATTATAGCCAGAGTACTGGACATAATGAGACTTAACATCGTATGCCTCAGGATAGCGAGCGCAGTGGAATGCCAAGCATCGCTTTGTAATTCATTGTTTGGTTTTGCTACTGTTCATGAGCGGTCATATCGCTTACCATCAGGCGAATGGCATGCTCGTCTCGCCATTTATCGCAATAAAAAAATTAAGCTCTTGGATTTAGAAGAGTCTCGTGCTATCCAGTGGACGATAATTATGCTGACGGAGTAGTAGATTAGAATAGTCGGCAGGGCGACAGCTTCAACATTTGATACGATGGTCTCAACCTTGATATAAACTCTGTCGTTTTACTTGTTGTATCCTCGGTGTAACGAAGTAATAAGTATTTAAATAGTCCGCAAGTACGCAGTTGAGGCAAACGGCCATGATGGCATTTACTTTTTTGTTTAGTGGCATTATCACGCGCACGAATAGTAGGTACTTTATTTTTTTGCATCTAGCGACACGGTAGTGCCACCGCTAAATCGAGCCAAAAGTCAGGGCACTTCCAAATTTTTTTAAGCTTTTTGTCGTATTTTCAAACGGTTTCGATTTGTATAAAAATATCAGAGAAGCCAAATTCTTAGAAGATATAGTTCTTAGAATTATCAAACACACCGAATTTCCGCCGAATCGCTATTGACTCACTTGCTGGAAGTGATCAAAACCTCAAAAGTACCCAGTTTCTGAAATCATAGAAAATTAAATTTAGTATGCAGACTAGGACTTGCGCCCAGACAAAAAATAGGCATCTGTAACTTTTACTTTCTACCACCTCATAGAAGGAGGCCGACCATCAAAACTTGTAGAGTACTTAGAGTAATCTTAAAAAGCTGTTTGAATTCTGTTGATTAATACTCGATTAAGGATAAAATAAATGAACTATAAATACCAGTTACATATTTTAGGAAACATAAATAAATATCGGATCGGGGTGACACTGCCATCTAGTATCACAATGCTGCAACACTTGTTTAAGTAAGTTACAATATAGAGTCAGATGATTAATTCTAAAAGCTACTGCAGAAAATTTTCGCTAGATGGCACAAATAATATTTAAGGATCCACGCAGTAGCAAAAACTGCCTAATAAAATCCACACTTGAATTCCCTATTACTAGTATAGTGATCTGTGCTGTTAGTCCCATAACACCGCACTACTCAAGCCGCAGTTGAATTCCCTGCGTATCGAATTGAGTATGAAATTGAACATAATATTTTAGATCCGAATAAAGTCGACTCAAAATTTTTAATTAATCTCCGGTAGATCTTTTCTACTTGTTCTTTATTTGTAGAGAAAAAACTGTGCGGCAAGCAGCTATACCTCAATTCTATCGCTTCTATTGCTCACATCCATACATCGCTCTTCGTTAAGTACGAAGCCAGGAATGCTTTAGATAGCAGCAAACCTGCCAATATTCTATTAAGAAAATATTAGTAGCTCAATCAATATTTTTCATAATTATTGGTCTTTGGTTTTGTAACAAATGTTGGACGGGCGGAATATTTGTATGACAACTCACAACACATTACAGAAACACAGGGCCTGATTAACCCTTAGGCTAATTAGGCTGCAGCCTAGGGCGCGAGGATCGGGGGGGCGCGCTGACATCTTATCTTCGCATGCACTATTAATCTAGCGTCATTGCTTTTACCCTAAATATTTCAACTAGACCGAGCCAAAACACAAAACCTAAACTGTGAACTGGAAAAGGTTGCGAGTCCCTGAGATTATAACAATAAATCAAATTTTAAAAAGCACCTAAATATTTAAAAAATACTTAAAGTCGAAGCAAATGTTGAATATCATGCAGATTAAAGGACAACGTTAGTTTCGCTTGCAGATCAATTTGACAACTTTTATAAGTTTTATGAATCATGTTAAAATTTTCACACTTGTAAACAAAACAAAACGAATATACCACTTTTTAGGCTCATTGTAATGCACCTGGCGAGGGCGCGTCCTCATAATTAGCCTAGGGCGGTCAGAACCCTAGATCAGGCGCTGCAGAAACAACAGTGAAACTCACAATATAGTTTACAACATTGTATTATTTTAAATAGATACAAAACTATTCTGATAAATACAAAGGTAAAAACCGTGTTTACATTGAAGGTTGTTAAAAAAACCTATTTGTGATTCAGTGAAGAATGGCTTTATCTAAGTTTTTATCTTTTGCATGGCCATTGTTAGAAGTAATTAAGTATATAATCACAACTAATTTGAATTTGATAATTTTGGGTCTACAGCATTATTTTCACAGTCAGATATTTCCATGCCATTTGTTTTGTTTATTTTTAACCATGGTTAGTGGTTTACTAGAGGTATTGAGATTAATTCTCATTTGAGACAATATTTTGTATAAACACCATGATTCGGATGAATACATTTTGGGCACGATTAAATTCATATTGAATACAGCGAAAATTATATTGTAGGAGGGAAATAATAAGGTACAGTTTTTGCAAAACACCATTTAAAATGCAAGAAAATTACTGAATATGACAATTTTAAGAGATTGGTACAAGGTTGAGAGCTACAAATCTAATCTATTCCTTCCTTATTTTATAAAACAAATCGCAAACTTTAATGCACAGCTGAGTAAGGTAAAGGCAATGCAAGAGGTTCGTCAGCCGACATTGCCACCGACTACGATGACATCAGAAGGAGAAAAAGATTAATATTACTAACTAAAAGAATAATCCCTAGTTACAACTACATTTCGAACTATCCCAGCGCTCAAATATTTAGAACAATGCATAAACAAGTTAGTAAACCATTTCTCTTAAACAGTTTTTCATGGTTTTCTTCCCGTATTGATACTCGGATTACGGACAGCCCTTAGAACCAGGTGCATGTCGTAATAGGACATGTTTTGATATGAAAAATATTCTGCGCATTGATAACACTGACATTTATCAGCGCCTGGTCCAAGTACCTGTAAAGAAATATTATTCACACATTTAATTGTTTGAGTGGCAGCGTTTCGCCAGCCTAGTTTTGATAACATTATTGTTCCCACTGTTTCAAAGTAGTAATCTCTTATACAGATCTATTTAAGATTGCAAAACGTCAAGTATAATAATAAATTATAGAAATTATTGGTCACAAATCACAATACACAAAGTGTTGGTCAAAGCATTAGTTTTACCATTGGGTACATGGGCCTTTTTCGATCGGTGGCCGTTCTTCTTTTTATTTCACTTGTCGATCCTTTATGATTCTCCAGTATTAGTAGGAATCATGTCCAGAACACTACTCACAACGAGCATACGTTGCCATAAGATTTAATATAGTGGCCTTGAAATCTATGACCTTGATTGTGAACATAAAGTGGTGGGTATTGGAAAGCGCACATATACGCATTATTCCAAAATAGAATTTCAAGGTATGATGCTATTTGAAATGGGAATGCGTGGTGTAGAGCAGATATAGAAATTAATGCAACGAGCAATTCCCAACACATGTAAACTATGCGCCTGATAGAAATAGGTACTGTAATACTCGGTTATTGCGAAGAATATACGAGCAGTGTTTGAATTAATGTTATTTGTCTAGTGGCTACTTTTATATTATTCAGTGTATAAAATTAGTGATTGATTCAGCTATATATTTCTGAGCACCAGCTTATTTTGCAATTAAATTTAGAAATATAACTGTTGAATCTACATTATGTGATAATTTAAATAAAATGATTTAAAGTTATGATTTATATTTTATTGTTCTTCATCGGATTATGATTGTTAAATTATTTATGAAAATTTGTCATGAATTAGCAGTATTAATTTCGAAAAATCTAAACAAATAATATAAAAACATAATAGTTAATTGAACTTACCTCCCCGGCAGTGCATCGGAATACACCGGTAGGCACGTTTGGTACTTCATCAAAGGGAGGTATCACGTCGTTCGACGGCAAACATTGGCCGTATTTCCGACACTGAAAAAGTCAGGGAAACTGATACAACACTGAAGATTACAAGAAAAAACTTTAATGCAAGCCAGGCCATGTATAGCTTTGTTTGATTTAGGAAAAAAAACACACAAAGCATCCCAAATGCAGTCGCGACATTAACATCATCTTTTCATAAACGACACTGAATAGCAATGGACTCACCTCATACATTGTGGGAGTTGATGGATTGTAATCGCTTGGGCAAGCGCAGCATGGTAGAACTACAGTAGGATCTTTATCTTTGTCTCCTTTTTTTTCACCACCAGACCCAAAAGAACTCCCCGAGTTAGAGGTTCGTTTTGTCGTTTCTACGACGTGTTTTGATAACGGACTCACGGAACGGATTATTTTGGAGATTGGAAACATAGCTATGAAATATAAGGAAGGCGGTTAAACATTTGGATATATTAATGGGTCTTGGAGTATTGTGCAGTATAGTTACATTGTGTCAATTTTATGAAATCAGTAATTGTATCTATGTAACAAACATTTTTACTGTTTTGATTAAGCTCAGCAGTTGTATTTTCTTGACAATTTGACAGAAATAGATAGAGTTATTTATATGTCATAATAAATTCCCCATAGGCGAATACGCAGACCGCATACAGTACATCTATGGTCCACCTCTATGGTAGACATGGGTAGACAGAAACTTCTTTGTCTACGATAGAATGTGAAAGAAAGTCATCTCGGTGCTCATTTTGAAGTAAAGAGGAAAGCTATTTTATTACTTTGCACAACAGCGCTTCGGGCGACAAAAGATCGTAGATCACATACTCGGGTATTTTAAAAAACATTCAACTTTATTATTTGTAAAACTTCTATTCTTCCTGTTGGTTAGGCTGAATACCTAGTAGCACAGATGCAAAAGATTCTAAGTAGTTAGTATTGATAAGTACGCCCTGCATCTAGAAAGTCTAAATATAGAAAATGTGCTCACTGCAGTATCAGGTGAAAACTATCATGAAGGATGCGGAATATGCCTGAAGCACAAAAATGAAAAACAATTGTAACAAAACGAAACAGATTTATTTTCTCGTCATAGATTTACACTTTTTCTTAAGTTTTTAATAAAAAAAGTAACTAGCAAAGCTTCATGACCAGTACTGGCAACCCCGCTGCAGGATTATCGCTCGCCGAGGAGCCGCCTTGATTCGGTGCGTGACAACCTGTACAACAGTCAGGGGTCAACAGTTTCATTCTCTGCTTAGGCATCTGTAAGCCTACAGAGGCAGACGGCTGGTCAACGCTAGGAGAGTCCACGCCTTCTCGAACACAGCCGCCCCCGCCGCGTGTTAAGGGATTACGACCTGGCTGGATCCCGGGGTGCGCTTCGAAGCAATCCGCTTTACACGGTAGGTCCCACAAGCACGGTGGGGGCGGCTTCCAATGTACACAACCAGGTCTTGTGCAAGGTTCTTCCTTAACTACGGGTTTTGCCTTTTTTTGACTACGATTATAAGGTTTCGATTCATCTTTAGGTGCTATCTCCTTTTCATCGAACCTTTTAAGTATAGTTTTAATAGTCTCTTCATCAAATACAAACAAGGAACGCTCCGCATTTGCTGGAGGACCACTTGCACAAGGACAATTTGTACGTGGCATTGGATTAGAAGGCGTGAGAGTAGATTCATAGTCAAAGATTCCGCCAGTTTTATTCTGAACAGAAATGGCATGTGAAGTGGGACACTTACAGCATTTTCCTGATTTGTCAACAGAAACATCGGGGACAACGCCTTTCAGCTCACAGACGATAAACCTCTTGCCGCCGCCAGAGCCCGGTTCGGAAGCACCTCCTGAGCCGCCCCCGCCTTGTGCGCGCATGTGAGCTGCGAGAGGGGCAGAATCTGCCAGGCCACGAGCTCGCGCCAGCTGGCTTGGTGCACACAAGGGGTCTGGCATAACTAGACACGATGGCTCGCCTCCACACCCTGTACGTCGGCAGTCATGCTGCAGGCCATTGCGTTTAATGCAATGGCAGCTGTAGTACATTATGCCTCCACGTAGCTCTCGACTCTTTGTTCTCTTTAATTGATTTTCTTTTTCATCCTTTTTTTCGACGCCAGCCTCCTCCTTTCTTGCACCTCCATCAGAAAGTTTGGCCTTCTGCGAATAATAATACTTTAGTTAAAATGCTATTGTAATTACAACCGCTCTGTCCGCCGTGAAAGATAGGAACAGTATTTACCCAGGGGCTAGAGGACGATACACCGCACTACCACTGCGAAACCAAGTCGAAGTCACTAAAACGGGTGACGTAAGTCTTGCCAGGTGGGGGGCGACGCACGCACGGCGGACAGGACGGCGGACACGGCGGTGGGCAGGGGCCAGCGCGGCACAGATACCGAATCGACCCTTGCTGGAAAAACTGGCAGTCTTGCAAACCATTCCGCTTGAATGCCGATCGCGGCAAACACTGCAGCTAAACAAATAAAAGCCTTTAATTATTTGAACTGTTCCAATTTGCACAATTTCACCCTTAGTAACCGTGGAAATCATTTCCAGAATACTAACCGGCGGACCGCAATCTTCATATTTGTAGCATACCATAGGTCCACAAGGTGAACACCTGTAAAAACAAACTCCTGATATTGTATTTTGTATGAGCGGCCTTAGACAATGCTTGCCCGTCGCGTCGTGGCGATAGATCCTTGTACCCTATAGACAGCTTGGAACAAGACAGTTGGGCGTGATGCCTTGGTTACTAGACCCTAGTGGAAATTCTACCAAAGACATGAGCGTATTACCGTCGGAAATATCTGTGTACCTGAATAATTAACGTCATTGGAACATAAGTTCAGCAAATTCAAAATATAGGTTAAATATATTGAATTAAAATAGAAAATAGAATAAAAAATAGAATTCGCATCCGTCTCAAAACGTTTTTAGTGTAATATAACATAGTAGATAGAGGAACACAAAAAAATTAAATGTGAACCGCAGTCCAGCTAGGTTCAGATATTTCAGACAGGTTATATTATGTGTGATAATGTATCAAATTTTGCGTTTGACATTGCCATTTATGAAATCAATAATGGAATTCCTTAAAACTCATCCTGTGACGTAACTATGCAGATAATAATAATAATAATAATAAATACACCCAACAGTCACATACATAGTCCTGACCCCACACTAAGATCGAGTCTTGTGTCGTGGGTATCAGAAACTACGAGAGACTTTTCGGTCTCACAAACACCCAGACTCGAAACAAATACCTGTGGATCACACAAACATTTGTTTCGGTGCGGGAATCGAACCCGCGGCCTCTCGTTTCACAGGCGGTGTTTAACTAACTGCGCCACGGAGGCTGTCGAAATGTGGAAATTTACTGTGGAATGCAAGGTTTAGGTGTGTTTTTGGATTTTAGTGTGTGAGTTGTGACGTTACCTTGCTTAAAAATTTACAGACTAATATCGAATAAACTTACATTGTGTAGATATCTCTCTCGTAGCGATGTAATCAACAAGGGGAGGTGGCTTTTTAATTATTTTATTTATTCCTTGAAAAATATAATTGGGTTACATTAAAACACGAAAATTTATTAATTTTACAAAAATTTTAAATAAAAAAAATACGTCCGAACGATGTAGGGCCAAAAAAAGTCTGCGTCAACAAAAATATTCTTTTGTCCACTTCTTCCTGTCAGTTCCATTTTTGAAATTTTAGAAATTGCAAGAGTCCAGTATTCTTAAACATGTTCTCACTATGAAGTATCATTTACATTTTCAAAACTTTTCTTGAATTCCATATTTCTTTTTGGTATAATATTAATTAATTTACTCTGTTTACAGATGTAATCATCATCTTCGCATATTGCAAATAGCTCTTAAAGAATCGGCATGTGGGTTGTAGTAGTGGCTAAGACAGGCGACTCGGGAGGGTTCACACACAGGGGCTGGCAAGGCCTCGCATAATGGAGAGGATTGACATCCACTCCTACGACAGTCGTATTGAAGACCGTTTCTTCGCAGGCAATGGCAGTCAGTATACAGGATACCTCCCCGAAGTTCACGACTTCTGCAAACGCGAACTGGAACATAAGGCCTGCATCTACCCATGTTTATTCTGAAATAAATGCATTCTCTAATAATATCGACTTTAATTTTTAATACAATAATTAACAAAATCATTATGAAATATTGAAATTACTTGTAATCGAATAATGCGACTACTGGGATCATGCTCACCACATAGCATATACATATTACGTAGGTCATTAAGTCCCGAGACTAAACCAGATGTACCAGCGCTACTGTCAGGCAATTTTTGTTTTACAATAGTAGGTATTAACATTCAAAAGATATGTATAAAAATTTCATAAAATTCGGTGGAGACATTGTCTAGATATTTAAAATTAAGCGAGGCTATGATTGCGTTCGTTTGCACGATGGAATAAAACGAGATGCTCGCTTCGATTAAACACTGTTTTTTAATGAAATATATCACCATTTTAGCAAAGTAATGTTAGATTACCGGGAACAACACTCGCCGGAACCACTGTTCGCTTATGGCAAACGGATTTTCAACGCGGTCAACAAACCATCGACGAGGTGGAGCATATGTCGTCAAATTGAATGGTTTAAAAAATACCAAAGAAGGGTAAAATTTGTGCAAGAATTTGCAAGAATTAGCTGACATTTTAAAGATATCGAAATCCACAGTCATTAAAACTGAAATGAAAACTTGAGTATGTTTTTTTCCATTTGGGCATGAATTTTTACCCGCATTTGCTAACATTGTAACAAAACCAACTTGAACATAGATTGCGAATTTGTATTGGTGTTAATTAAAAAATTATGATGCAACATTAATAATTCTATAACCACTGTTATCTTCAACGTGGCAACGTATTATCAAGACTGCTCAATTTTGTAACACATTGCAAATTACATGCCCCATGTCCAAAAGGTATCAAATTGTTTCAAAATTTCAAAACTCTAAGTTAGTCATCCATTCATCTCTGAATGTCTTTACAGTTTTTTTTTTACACAGGCATACAATATCAGCAACCTTCTAATTTCTGGGAAAGCTTATGAATAAATAATATTATTTAACTATTTAAATTTCTCGCTTACCTTTTCTTTCTTGCTGATTACTACCGGTCAATTTAGCTATTTTTTTGGGTTTTATATAATTGCATGAATACAGCGAATTTTGTGTCTACATTAAAATTATGATCATGGAAATTAAAAAAGTCTCGTTGGTCATGCTATTAATGCCTTACAAATTCCAAATATAAAAGTAAACTTGCTTAAACTTTTTCTACCACTGTGAATTATATACTTTTACCTGGTAATATTATATTTATATGGTACTTATTTGATAAATGGGGTCACTGCAAAATTTCAAAGAGTATGACATGCTGGGAACAAACTCTGGACTTTACTACCGCCAGAGTTCGATGGATAATATGCTTGGCTCTCCCCTCTGGTAGTTATACCTATTAGAATAGAGTTGCAAATTCGAAGTGAAGAAGTCAGCAATAGAAATCGTATCATATGTATGCTTCAACTCGAAGAACACATAACTTCTATTTTTTCGCAAAGAACGAATTGAAAGAAAAACTCCCATCATCGTTGAAGCCAATACCAATTTCTAGTTCAAAACGTTGGACAAGTGGATTTTTTTATGGTAATGTTGTACTTGTATTCCGCGTTATGGTGCATACACACCGCAGTTACCATTTGTGGAGCAACAATGTGCAACACGGTAACATTAGGCAACAATCTGTATTTTTTGTTGCTACTCGTTAGCATTTCTTGAATGTTACTCATCGCGTTCATACCGCCAATACGAGAAAATATCGAAAACTAATAAAGAGTAATTAGCATTCTGTTATAATAGTATCGATTATTACTAAATGTTGATTATTTCTCAAAAGTTAGGCAACATTACTTAACATACTAACACGGCAACGTGAACTAACAATAAACCACATTTTGTTATCAGATGGTGCTAAGTAACATTTGGAAACTTTGCTTCACAAAAAGTAACTGAGGCGTGGAAGAAACTTTACTATACTACGTTCATATTATAATAAACCTCATTTCTATTTTTAATAAAATATCTAAGTCTCTAAGTAATTCTGGCAGTTGACAGAATAAAAACAAATTGAAGTATCTTTCTTCGTTTGAATTTTTCTTCCACATTCAACAGGAACCGAGGTGATGTAAGAATCTAAATTGCAGCAGTAGGTCAGTACAATCAAATCATTCGAGTGATAAACAATAAAAAGCAATAAAAAATTTAAAAGATTATAAAAATCCTAGAAAAAGCAGTTCTTGCAATTCTAGTTCACTTAGAACTCTAATTTTCGATTCTTTAAGTACTCGTACTATACCCCTTTTCTCAAGATGTAAGTGCTTGAGTCTAGATCTGCCAGGTGTTCGTTTCGCTGGAGAAGTTCTGATACATTTTGCTCGTTTCCAGGTGTTGCGGACCTTGCGGTGGTTGCTGTGGCGGATGCGGTGGCTGTTGCTGCCCATGCATCACCATCTACACTTGCTGCACCAAGATTTGCTAGGCTTGCGTGGAAGCCAGCGCTTCGTATGTCTTGATTAGTCGTGATGTGGCGGAGCGCAGTGGCGTGCGATTCCATGTTTGTTCAAGTGCAATAGTGCCGTCATGTGCAAATAAACTATAAGCGTATTCAATGGGTTTCATTTTAGCATTACGAGTTACCAGATCCCTAGCAATTAGGGAAAGGTGTTACGCACTTTATTTCCATGTGTCTAGATCCCACACAAGATCTAGTCCTACACACCAGGAAAGCTGTCATGATGTAGATCTATCGTAAGTTTCCGCTTCCCCTCGCGCAGTAGGGAAACTGCCCTATTATTTTCATTGCTTGATCGAACAATTTGATTCATCATAATAATGCGATGAACAGAATACTTGTAACACAACTTATACAAACGTTATTACTCAATTATTAAACACTGGAATTTGTATTACTCAATTTTATTTCACAAAGAAACTTCCAGAAGGAAAATAACAAACGTACACCCGGAAAAAACAAAACAAGAACCGCATAGCTCGCGCCACCTAGCGGCAAAGTCTTCTATTATCAATTATGTAGCCAGTGTCGATAGTGGCGGCAGACGAGTCCGCCGAACACCACCGCGCTCCACCGAACATCGCCGACACTCGGTGTACTAGTCAAGCAGCACGTAACAGTATCTTCTTTTTCTGCTCTTCTCCGCTCCTCTCCGCGTCAGTGGAAACGCGGCCTAATCCTATGAATTGCAGGATGTGATGAACGTTTACAGGCGTTGGAAAATTATTAACAGCGTCTAGTTTTCTATCACCTGGTCGAATTCCATGGGGTGTCACATGTCCCAAATAATTTACTTCAGACTTCAGAAATGCACACTTTTCTAGGTTTAATTGCATAACAACTGATCTTGACTCATATTGTAAATACAGACATAACCTTCTTGACCTTTGAGCAGAGCAGCAGCAGATACAGCAAAGTTTTTCCCAATTCAATTCTTGTAAATCTGTTGGTAATCCCGTTATCAAACATGACAGTGAACCAGCATCATCAAGTCGGCAGCGGCGACACATAGCCAACTTATCATCATAATAATGTGTTGTCGTTTCGGTGACTATTTTTTCCGAGATATCAACTCCTCCAGCATATCAGCATATTCAAAATTCCTCGGAAAAGCGTTAATCAGTAACGACTTCCATTGTTTCCATGTATAATCATATTCATCCAAACGACTGAACCATACCTGTGCCTGTTTAACTAGGCGAGTTTGCATTATAATTATTTTCGAATAATCGTCCCACTTATGTAACAATCCCAGTTGATCAATTTTGATTAACCAATTTTTACGTTCATCTCACCATCATCAGAATCAAAAGTAGGTATTATCTTCTCCCCAGAAATATTCCGAGGTCTTCCTGATTGAGCGCTAATTTTCTCTAATTTAGAGCTTAACAATTCTTCAAGCAGCGTATTTGGATTAACATCATCCTCTTGTAATACCTCCAAATCATTTCCATTGGAACATGTAAGCGAATCCACCAGAAACGTTCCTGTACTCGTGTGGGATTCCGTAGATAGCCTCAATATTATAAAGAGCCACCACTTCCACCTGGCATCATTCTCTTCATGTCTGGAATTTGGGTCCCTTTACAATAATTATGCAATTTTTCCACTTCTGAATATTAAACACTGGAATTTGTATTACTCATTTTTATTTCACAAAGAAACTTCCAGAAGGAATATAACAAAAAACGTACACCCGGAAAAACAAAAAACAAAACAAGAACCGCATAGCTCGCGCCACCTAGCGGCAAAATCTTCTATTATGTAGCCAGTGTCAATAGTGGCGGCAGACAAGTCCGCCGAACACCACCGAGCTCCACCGAACATCGCCGACACTCGGTGTACTAGTCAAGCAGCACGTAACAGTATTTTCTTTTTCCAATTATTATCCATATCTATTTTGCGCAATTCTACTTTCAACAAACTCCGTCTATGGACTGGCGGGTACAGTACGTCGCAAACCTCGCAACACATTCCTCGCACACAACCCTCGCTCGTTTTGTATGCGCAAAAATCTAGCTCCGCTGAGCCGTTTCCACCAGAGCTGTGCTGACCGAGGCGAGGTAAATGAAGCGATAGTATTGGTTCTTTACAAACACATCCCTCGCTACGCATCCTCGCACATCTTTCGGGACTCAAAAAGTATCTGCACCCGGGCGAAGCCGGTCCGGACCGTAGTTGTTAATTTATATTTAGATTATTCATTTTATACTATAAACATTTGCTAACCAAGCCAGTGTCGAATAAAATTACTTGATATTCTAAACAATGACTCTGGTAGAAAAGTAATCAAATAGCGCTACAACGTCGAAATCTGCGCTTGCCAGTTGCCACTGCTTCAACCAAGAATTCGTATAGGTTTACGTGCATGTCCTCCCCGGTGGACATGTCTCCTCCTCAAGGATAACCGACGGGTGAAACATTACAGGCAAACGTGTCAGGTACTAGCGTGTATGGCTACCATATATTCTTATTTGATTCGGCACACGTATGGATTTGAATCAAGGACAATGTTGTACCAATGACGATACTTTGTCCTGGCACTGAGTAACAATAACATACAGTTCAAGATAATAAATTCCAAAACCAAAACCCGTCTTTGCAATAAAGTTGGAATAAATAATTCACCTATTCCTTATCGATCGTTCGGCTACTGGTAATGAATTTTGATTTCGTAATAAAGTTCAATCGTCACAATGTCAATATGTGTAGCCACATGAAGTCCACTGGTGAATCTGACTTCTCCTAGGAATTTCCACAGACCTGATGGAATCGGTCTCCTGTGGCCTTTACCAAGTCTCTCCCCCTTGTAATTACATTGTGGACTTAAGCCGACGCTTCTGTCTACGTGGCCTCAACCCGAGCATTTTTTATAATAGAGTATAAACTATAAAAATAATTATTAATATGGACATTAGGTTTCGGCCGGCCCTTATGATTAACATTCGAACATACTTCTGCAAGTTGTTACAATTATTAAACCATGATGATTTGCCTCAATGCTGACTCTATCAGTTGTCGCCTGTTACAATCGATTAGTTTACCGTTGTTTATTGATAAATGCTGATATTTCTAAAACAATCCCGTAGTTTTATTACCTGTTAGCGTATTATTATGGCTCATACAAAAATTCAAATGAGGTCGGTTGCTAGTCTACAGACTCATAGAATACTATTTAAAAAAATATACAATTATGTCATTGAATAAAAAAAATTAGTCTCTAAAGTCGAAAAACTACACTGAAAAAATATAAAATATCTAAATTCTCAGTAAATATTATTTTTGATACAACTTTAAAACAACGCTATATTAAAATGTGTAGTCCAATTGAAAAATTGCCTAGTTACAAGGAGCCACCAGAATTTATCCCTTGCCTTCCAGTAGGGGTTAGTATCAATGTCAAATTACTTATATTAATTGACCACGCATCGTTCGATCCAACAAGTCGCAAGACTAGACATCATCATGATTACCAGCCAGCATAAGCCACTTTTAATTGAAAATGGCCTACATCCACAGGGTTGCTGTGGCAATCAATCCACTTTGTAAATTATCTGATGCTATCCTAGCCAGTGCAAAAAGCAACCACATTTCTGACTCCTCAACGTTCAATATCACTTATTCATCCTAATAAGGGACCGAAATGCCTCCCATGCGGCATGGATCCAGTGACACTGCGTCGCCCGCTGATAGTCCACGACAGCACCTTCGACTACAGGCCCACTAGCTGGCCTGGGATGATGCTCAACAACCAGGATAAGAAAGTCCGTTACCAGCTCATTAACTATGAACGTCCAGTAAGTATTTATTTAAGTACCATTGACAAAGAAGCGTATAGGTCACCCTTCATACCTAAAGTTATTATCTACTGGTCATATACATCTGCAGCACTTGCAGAAGCTAGTGTTGTTGCCTGTAACAATGCTGTTTTATAATCAAAAGCTTGAATATTGATATCGATTAGTTGTATCCTACGTTACACTGAAAAAATTGCAATATTTAATTTTATATTCATTTATGAGGAATACAATGCGTATTGCGTAGTATGTTTTACTTTCTACATCCTACATTATATGATATGACATGATAGATTATACAAGCAGGAAATGTGAAAAATAGTCCCGTATTTACAATGAATTTATTGCCGGTTGTCATAACACATGCGCCATAATAATGAATCCTAGCTTGTGCCAATTCACTCAATCCAAACAATATTACAGTAAATTCAATACCGACAATATGTATAGTATAATGCCAAAATAAATGTCCAGAATATGTACTTGACCTGATCTCCTGCTGGCAGTCTAAACTTTTTCTCGATATGCATACATAACCTAGCATTTTATATAAAAAAAAACTATATTAACCAACAATGATAGTAATGATTAAATAAACATATAGTAAATTTATAACTGATCGATGTCTGTACATTAAACATAATATATTACAAAATGTATTATGGGGGGACATAATTATTTATTTATTTCTTGTTAGAATTTTCGTCAAAAGGACGGGATGGGACAGGATTACATGCGTTGAGCCACGGTTGAGCCGTCACATTGAGTTTATCTGTAAATAAAACAATTATTACGCGAAATAATATGTTGCTGATGTGGAAGGGACTCAAAAAATATCTGCACCCGGGCGAAGCCGGTCCGGGCCGTAGTTGTTAAATTTATATTTAGTTTATTCATTTTATACTATAAACATTTGCTAACAAAGCCAGTGTCGAATAAAATTACTTGATATTCTAAACAATGACTGAATTAAATAGCCAGTAATCTACGTTGTTACATTGTACTTGTACTGATTAAACTCATCCCTTTGTGTGGTAAAGTGTATTTATGATTTAACAGGTTTCTGCGTCTTAATGCAGCTCTTACGCATCCGTAAGGAATTTTCTCCATAATTGGTTTCCTCGAGTGTTTTAATTATTACTATTATGTCTGCCTCGGTGGCGTAGTTGTATTACGGTACGGTTACAAAGCTAAGGTCTTGGGTTCGAGTCCCGGGTCGGGCAAAGTGATATTGGATTTTTCTATTCATTATCAGCCCAGAGTCAGGAATTGGTGCCCGATATGGTGATAAGCCTATCGCCATATCGCCCCCTATCACATCGTGGGACGGAACGTGCAAGGCGAAATGTGGGTGTCCTGGTGGCGCCTCTGTCTACCCCTTTGGGGTAAAAGGCGTGAGTTTATGTATGTATGTTTGTATTAATGCGCAGGTTTTAAATTGTAATAATAAATTTTGTATATGTTGCTTAATACGGTGCACTTTAACGGTGCACTTTCCTCTTTTTATCTAATATTTTTGAATTGAATATTAAGATTCAATTCGTTCTGCAATTTTTCTTGTGTTGGCGCTGTTATGGCCCAACTCAATGTAATGTTTATTTTTTAAATATATGTATAAATTTTTAAGTAAAATATTTTGAAAGTATGCTGCGGTAATCTCCCACAGCCTCACAAGGTATTGACTATCATTAAAGACAAAGAGAGTGACAGTAAAGACAGAGAGAGAGAGAGTAATAATATTCAATCCGAAGGGTTAAGCTAGAGGTATAGTGGCCTTAAAGCAATAACCAATGATTTACATAAAAATGACCCGTGTAATAAAATAACTCTGTGCCATACTCTACCTATATAATTTACATACTCATACGCATATATTTGTTTACATTGCAAATGTGTATGCAGCATTTAAGAAAATTGAAAACAATCAGTAGCGGAACGTAGGTAACAACTTCTTCGATGTATGAGATCGTTATGGTCAGACATTATTATTATTTTGTGTAGTACATCGAAGGAATTAAATTATCTTACCCAGAAGTAAATTCCTGTTTAGTGCTAGACCAGTTTGGTGACTAACGTGGATCTCATTGAGTCCTAGAAGAGGCTTTTGCTTAGTACTAGAATCACGCATCACCAAGTTGAAGTGGAGTTGGGCAGGGCATCTGGCTAGACTACAAGATAGCAGGTGGACTAAGACGTTAACGGACTGGTGGCTAAGAGAGGCATGGTGGCTTAGAGGCAGGCTACCTGCCAGGTGGTCGGATGACATCGTGACGGTCTTAGGAAAGCAATGGATACTCTTGGCCCAGGACAGAAAAATATGGCGTGGGAATGAGAAGGTTATACCCAGCAGTGGGTTGACGTGGCTATAACGGGTGGTAGCAATTGAAGACCTATCACATCATCGTTGTGATCATATAAAATCATGCAAAATAACTTGCCCCTCATAAGGAACATTTATTAAAATCATATTTGAAATGAGTCGTGTGTATGTTTATACATAAATCCATTTTTTCTGTTTTACAGGTTAAATCACATTATCCCACGTGCGCGCACTCGTACAACTACTAAAGTAAGTGCAAGCCATTTTATTTATCTGTAATTATGACTCGATTATTGATATCAGTTTATTCAGTTGAACATTATCTGCCTGACTGCCTCGGTGGCGTAGTTGTATTACGGTACGGTTACAAAGCTGAGGTCTCGGGTTCGAATCCCGGGTCGGACAAAGTGATATTGGATTTTTCTATTCATTATCAGCCCGAAGTCAGGAATTTGTGCCCGATATGGCGATAGGCTCGCCCCCTATCATATCGTGGGACGGAACATGCAAAGCGAAATGTGGGCGTCCTAGTGGCGCCTCTGCCTACCCCTTCGGGGATAAAGGCGTGAGTTCATGTATGTATGTACATTATCTGCGGTTATCCTTGATCACCATTTCATATTAAAATCCCAGTCCGTAGTTGGTTGATTGGAGTAAACTATTACAAATCGGTGTCTCGAAAAACTATTTAGGTATTATGTAGTGTTTTATAAAAAATATTGATCATAACTATACAAATAAGTTGTGTTGATAAAAATTAAACTCAAAGGCAATTTTAATAGGAAATTTTATTGATTACACAAAGCCAAAACAAAAATATTTCAGCCACTTCACTGTTTTTATTTTTATTATATCCGCGAAGTAGTAAACGATGATAAACAATGTAATTAACGCGGATGTCATATTAATGTAATAAAGTTACAAATTATAAATTACGTTAACACTTTGGCATCTGCTTATAATGTGTTGAGGCAAATAATACTCTTGCTGCGTTACACGTGATTGTGTTCAATGAATTTAAAAAAATAATGCAATATTTTTATCCAGTATACGGAATGAGTCATGGGATACATCGTTTAAATTCCACATCCTCATATTTTGTTAATCCTAGTAATTTCTATTACAAGTTTTAATATTAAAAATTCCTGTGTATAATACTATAAACATTACTGACTATCGAATATTCCATTGCGTCGGCAGAACACGTGACCAGCGTTTATTCTACATCATGAAAATGAAACTACTTTTCAAATTACAAATGGATTTCGTGCACTTTACTTTTGATGATTTGAATTATTGTAAGGAAATCTTATTTCATTATGTTGACCAATGTCGTGTACATATACAGTGTAGACTACAGTCTACAAGATTACCGATTCTATCTATATCAGCAAACAACCTTTGTGTGTCTGAATCTTTTTATTAGAATCATTTAAATTAAGAATCATCAAAAATAAAAAAATTGTGACAAGAGCTGTCATAATATTCAGTCAAAATTTTACATTAATTAGGAAACAATCAAAATTTTCGGAGTATATATTTAGTTAATTTATAAATATTTAAATAAGAAAATGTGTAATAGAGCAAGTGTAATAGGTCAACTACAAGGAATTATGTCAGCTATTAAGTGAGTGGACCATATTCTACAAATTACAGAACCTACATCTGTACTGTATCAGCCCATAAACGTCCCGCCGCCGGGCACGGGCTTCCTTTAAACGAGAGTACGATTGGGAAGGGTTAGGCCATATAGTCTACTACGCTGGGAACCTACATGTTTTAAACTCCGTTGTGTAATGGTAACCCATTGTTCCAGTGGTGGATGTGGTGGGTGCGCGCCCTGCTGCGGCCCGTGTCACCCGCCGTGCTGCGGGGGAGGCTCGCTCGTCACAGTATACAGTCAAGTAGCACATATCCAGTGACGCGGAGCTCCCGCGAGCGCGTCGGCTTATCCCAAGTCATTTACTGTCACTTTCATTACCCTGTCAGATAGTAGCGCAGCGTTCGTACAACTCCGGCTTCCCTTTTGTAGCTTATATTTGTGCAACCTTAGACCGTCATGGTAATTTAATAAAATAGGTATGTCATTTGGGACATCGGCTTCCCTTTTGAGTATCATCATCCTGCGCTAGTGCTTTCAGCGTTACTATTTAACCAAAAATGTATTCAATTTTTCGATACACGTTATTACGTGAGAACATTGGGTATTCCCAATGTTCTCTCGGTAATTTATTAATTCCAGTATGTTCTGCTCCAAAAGCGCGTAATATTTTCAGTTTATTTTCTTTAACGCATTTACCGGTTGGGAAACCTTGACGCTGACTGCCCCAATGTTAAACAAAAGAAAAATTACGCTCGTTTGAGATACTCTTTCGTTACAAAAACACATGGTTTCCATGATAGGCACCTGTTGGATACCATTCATTGTTTACATTCATTGACGTAGATAAGTTTTTCTCTAAATTTATTTTAACAATAAATCAAGTATCTACTATGATGGCCATCATTGATAGCCTTCGTGCATAGTTTCTTTTTTACCCTGAAAGTATTTTAAGAATGAGCAAAACTGTTAAAATTACTGAGCTGTTGAATTTGAATTCATATCGAAAAAAAATTGTATAGATTTAACATCGCTTCACGAACGCAAAGTTTTCTCGGAATATCCTGTGAATTTTAGAACTTGATTAGAACTCCACTAGAAACATATAAGCAATATTTTAAATTAATGTGTACCTTTTCCTATAACAGATGCAGTGCTTGCTGTTGGGCAGCCTCCTTGTCCAGTGGCTTGCTTCGACAAGGCTGTTATCGCCCTTGGCCATCACTAACCGTAATTAGTGGCAAGAAAACAAAATATTGTAAAGTTAATTTGGTGAAAGTGCATGCTGTCTAGTGATCAACTGTTTATGTGAAAATGTTAATAAATATTGAATATTGTTACAAATTGTTTGATTTGGCAAAATCGTTTAAAAATTGCAATATTATTTTTTGTGTGTAGTTTCATTTTAATTGGTCAGTTCATCTTATTGGTGTACACCCGCGTGATCTTTTACCTGCAACCCTGATGCTGACCACGATCCTCAGACATGAGGGACTGACCAGAAAGAGAGTAGTTTCATTTGGAATTACATAAGACATATGTGATGTTAATATATTTCTTAATCGAAAGTATAATAGAAGTAGTGTATTACATCAAACCAAAGATTTTCTTGTTGAGTTATTTGTAATTACCTATCACCATAGATCAGCATTTCCAAAACAATGGGCCGCGTTCCCCTCGTGGGTAATAGGAGTCCTCCCCCGGATGTTCGGTTACAATCAGCATTGAAAAACTAAATACTGAAATTAATTGGACCTATCAAACGCACTGCGATTAAAAGTAACTAAAATAAAAGATGATATAGCTGTAATGACCAACAAAATAGGAAACAAGTAGGTACGCCTTTCTCATTAAACTTACAGTTCTTGTAGGTATTTAAGTATTAAACATTTTATTGTAAGTAAATATTGTTTACAGCGTGGTGGACTGTATGGCCTAACCACTCTCAATCGATTCTCTCGATTGTAGAGTAGGCCCGTGCCCTGCAGTGGGACGTATATGGGCTGATATAGAGAGAAATATTGTTTAAGATGCAGGCCGCTGCCAACAGGTCTTCAGTCTTCTTCTTCAGCAGTGGACTTCCTGTGGCTGAAGAGACAGAGAGAGAGAGAGAAATAACGTTTTACTAATACTTCTATTTAAGCCGCTCTCAGTTGTATATAACGAAATAATAGATGAATGGCAAAATAGATCTGGTGTATCTTTGAAGGGTCGGCATCTATACCAATATTTTCCATGCGTGCGTGATCGTTTGACAAAGACTTGGCTAGATATCGATTATTACGTATCACAGTTTCTTACGGGCCATGGTAACTTTAAGTCTAAACTGTACTCATTTAAGCTCGTTGATTCGCCTGCGTGCTCATGTTCAACACCTTATTGCGAATATGAGCAGTCCGCGCATCATATACTTTGGGAGTGTAGTCTTTGGCAGAATGAGCGTAAAACGATGCTAGATACTATGCAAATAACATCTGGAGTTGTATACTACATGGACCTTGTGGAGACTAGGAAGAATTTCCGTGCTTTCCGACGATTTTGCCATACCTATTATTGGAATCAAGTATAACAGCTTACATATTAGGTCCCATTTAAATGTAATAATCACTATTCCGTGGTGCTTTACAGCTGGCTTCTCTGGCTGTAAATGTCAAGATGCGAGGTTATTTACCTCTTTAGTTCATTGTTTTGTCACCCGCTTTATTAGGGAGGGAAGTGGACAATAATATTTTATTTCCAACTCCTCCTATTAATTTAACTTTTTGATTGATTTCGTTGCGGGTTAAAGACAAGTTAGACATTCCCGGAGACGCGCTGAGCTTCAATGCTCAGTGTCATTAAAATGCGTGCCACTGTTGATCCTGGCTTACAGGAGTTGCAGTGGCGGGTGTGAGGGCGGGACAGTCTCCTAATACTTTTATTTCCTCTTTCCTTTCTTTCATTAAAATGAAAAAAACAAAATTAAATTCCATAGCATCAGTGATTGACTAAACCACACCGACAGCCTACTGGATTAACCTCAAAAATCTATGAGGTCTCTCTCCACACTTATAAATAAGGGTAAGCGCCACTCGAGCTCACTCTGGCAATAACTTCCGTACAGTTTGGACTTCATTGGAAAAATTTGCAGTATCTTCAATCAAGATGGGTGTTTGTCCTCCACCTTGCTTCCCTAACCCTTGCTTGCCACCTCCGCCGGTCTGTCCGCCTCCTTGTGGTCCAGGGATGCCACTAGTGTGCCAGAACAGTGTTCCGCCAGTTAACCGCTGCTATCCTGTGAACCCCTGCATCAATATCTACAGCTGCCACACGCAAATCTTGTGATATGTTTATAATGCATTGTGTTATGGACCTGAATACAGTATGATTATAAATTAATTACTGATTGTTGTTTTATTTCGCAATGGTGTGTGTGGCGTTTCCTTCTTGTGTTGGTAATAATAATAGTATTTAGTAAAAGTAACTATGTGTATTGCACTGCTCTCCTCAGGTGTATTTTAGTCATTTTTTTTATAAGACTTCATATACAAACATGGCATATAGGCACACTTCTGCAGACAGACCGGCATTAGCCAGCATTCTCTACCAGCCCAACTTGAGATGGTGCAGAGATAAACAGAAGTAGGTTATTTGATGTCTATTTGATTAGAGATTATTGTGTTGTCTTTGTTGTTGTAATAAAAAAAAATATTTAAATACAAATACTAAACAACTGGAATGATAAAAAATGAAATTGATAAATTATGTCGACTTTTCATAAATATTCCACTAAGGGCGAGATGAATATTCTATTACATTAATTTTAACGAAAACTGCAGACAAACGGACACAATGCACTCACAGGGATAATGAAATTACATAAACCTGCTATATCAAATGTTGTCTTTGGTATAAACTATTTATTATCTAATTTTGAGAAATACAAAACATTAGCACGTGATAAGAAAGAAATGGCAAAATTAAACTATCACTGGCTAATATTGTTGAGCATGTCATTTAAAAATCAAGAACATTTTTAGTTAATTATTTTAAATTTCTCTGGTCATAGGACCGAAAGCGACAGTTTCTTGCATCAAACCTGACGAATTCTGTCATGTAGAAAACATGAAAAGGTCAAATGAAAAACTGAGT